>JAWWNH010000123.1:0-1200000 GCA_034641385.1 Darevskia mixta | reverse complement strand
AAGCAAACATATTACATCGACATAGGCTAATCCTGCCTGTGCTGGAATGAGCAAATAACAGCAGGAGGTGAAAGAAATGGATAAGAAATTGGGCCAGCGGGTTTGACAGTTACAGGCCAGCATTGGATAAATAACATTTACTATTTTTGAAGTCACTGAAATTAATCATTACCCAAGTCAGAATATTGGTTTGCCCTGATCATAGAACCCAACTGCATTCAATCCTGGGTCAGCTCCAGTACCCAAGAGATTCTGCACTAGGTCAGAATGCACTCTTATCCAGAGAAGAATTCCTGCCTTCCATTCCCACCCATTTCTCTTTCTGCTACTATGATCTTTTTCAGGGTCCCCAGGATGCAATGGCAGACTCCAAGTTACTAGCCTTATCTTCACTTTCAAACACCTGGTCCAGTTCCTTAGCATGTGGTTCAGGATTTAGACAGCTCACCCACCTCGGAGCCGAAGGCTGAGCTCATAGCAGCAGCCAGCTAAGTACCTTAGAGAGATCAGTCAGGTTCTTGAAAGAGATTTGGATCTCACCACTTCCCAAATGACATCATTAGGAGTTCAATGAGGTCCAAGCTAGGTATGGAATAAGCTGGATAATTTTATTTGCTGAGTGTTGGGAGGCAGAAGGAAAGCAGCCAACCAGAAGGAGGGACCCATTCATCCAAAGTTGCTACTGTTGCTAGAACTAGTGTAGTCTAGTGAACTTTGTTTTTGTTCTGTTTTTCAAAAATTTTATTGGTTTTTACAATTTTTAAGCACATAACATATCAGTTAAATTTCCATACTTCCCCCCTCTCACTGTGGGAAGCAACATTTATCCCCCTCTCTCACAAGGGTAGGCATAATCATTGTACATTTAACCTTACTAACAGTATTTAATATCATTGCTTGGGCCTGGCCCAATTCTGTGGGCCAGGTATTCCTTCTTTCCTCAATTTCATATTTCGGTTGACTTCCTCAAGTCCGCCTCTGTTGAATTCATTATCATTCCTCTCTAACAGTTTCCCTACTCCTAAATTTTAATTACAGGTAGATAGCCGTGTTGGTCTGTCATAGTCAAAACAAAATAAAAAAAATAAAAAAATAATTTTTTAAAAAACATCATAGAATACAAAAATCATTTTACTTAAACCACTCCTTTTTCCAAACCCCAGCATCATGGTACTTCTGCTCTTTCCCTATAATCTTATCCTATTTCCTTGTAGTCTAGTGAACTTTGAGCCCGGATGTCCCTAGTTCAAATATCACCTTTCCCGTGATGTTATTAAGTCACCACACACAAGCCACTGCCTTTCAAGCTTCGTTCCCAGTGTTGGAACTAAACCACTTCAGGCTGAATGTGGGGGTTCACATAGAATCACATAGAATGATGATTTTCATTTGGTGTTGTGAGCCTCCCCCTGAAGTCATGTGACTGAGCTGAATGGATTTCGGTTCCAGCCTCTGTCCCCTCCTCTGGTCCCACTGCTGCCATGCCCCTGGAACATCTCCATTTCAGGGCTTAGGCCGACTTAAGATCTGCCAGACTGAACTCAGCCATCTGGGTCTCAGCTGAGCCAGAATGAGGGAGATACAGTGGTACCACGGGTTAAGGACTTAATTCGTTCTGGAGCTTCGTTCTTAACCTGAAACTGTTCTTAACCTGAGGTACCACTCTAGCTAATGGGGCCTCCCGCTGCCGCCGTGCCGCCAGAGTGCAATTTCTGTTCTCATCCTGAAGCAAAGTTCTTAACCCGAGGTACTATTTCTGGGCTAGCGGAGTTTGTAACCTGAAGCGTCTGTAACCTGAAGCGTCTGTAACCCAAGGTACCACTGTACACCAATGTATCTCTGTCTGAGCCAAGGGTGAGAGAATTAAGCCACCATAGTCTGGCTGAGCTGGGAAGCTCCTGACTCAACAGAAGATCTTCTGGATCCTAACCCGTTCAACCTGGTTAAACTTGCTATAGGATTGCTTTCCAACTTCTAGGACATATTGTACTCTCATCAATGTCCCCATCTGAGGAGCACAGTTGCCAGGCAGGGTTGCATGGGGTGAGGTGGTCCCATAAGTAACCTGTCCCCAAGTTCTTTGGGGTTTTCAATGCAAAAAGCAAAACCTTGAGCCGTTCCCAGTGGCATATTGGCAACAACTGCAGTTTTCTCAGCGGGCGTGTTACATAATGTTGACAGAAGCTTTGAGAATCATAAAGCACTATGCAAATTATATGTGTTATTATTATCAAAGGATGCGGAGAACGTTCTCCAGTTTTCATTTGAAAATGGCAATTTCAGTCTAATAAAAATATAAAAATTCAATAGGATAAAAGTAAAAATAAAACACTCTTGGATTGTGTAGGCATTCATTGTTATTCAGCCCTGCTAAGGGACACTCTTTTCCCTGTAATTGTCAGCTCCTTTCTCCTACTTGATTGGGTCAGCCAGCGAGCCAGATTTGTATAGTTTGTAGCCAATAATAATAATAATAATAATAATAATAATAATAATAATTTAATATTTGTACCTCACCCATCTGGCTGAGTTTCCTCAGCCACTCTGGGCGACTCCCAATCATGTCTTAAAAACAATACAGCATTAAAGATTAAAAACTTCCCTGAATAGGGCTGCCTTCAGATGTCTTTTAAAAATAGGATAGTTGCTTATTTCCTTGACCTCTGCTGGAAGGGCGTTCCACAGGGCGGGCGCCACTACCGAGAATGACCAGTTGCAGTATAAATCAGAAAAACAAACAATGAAGGCAATCCAAGGTTAAGAGGAAACAACTCAATTTTTAGGACTTCAAACCATCAACAGTGCTTTTTTCTGGGGGGACGTGGGGGGACGTATACCCCTAAACATTTTGTGAATCTAATGGAAGAAGAAACCAATTTTTTTGAGGGGGGGGATAGTTTCTTCTCTAGCACAGTGAATCGTCAGTTCCATTGCTACCCCCGCAATAAGACAAACATACCACAATAAGAGACCCCGGGAGAGGGTTTTCACCTGCAAATTATCTGGTCAATTTACAAATACCTAAGTACAGACATTCCTTTACCCTGGCCAGATTTAATGTACTACCCTCTGCCTTGCTGTTAGGCAGATACGAGGGCAAGCCGTATGAGTCACGTGTCTGCCCATGTGGCTCATCGGAAGTTGAAACAAACCTGCATGTATTGCTGCACTGTAGCTATTACGAGGACCTACGCTTGACCTTTATTGCCTCTGTCCTACAAATGTTTAAAAATAAACCAGATCTCCAACAGATGAGAGCCTTGCTAGAAGACAAGGTTCCTGAAATTACGAGCAACGTTGCCAAATTCTGTGTTTCCGCCATGAGACGCAGGAAACAAGAGTCTCCCAAAGCCAATATGCAGGCAAAGGCGAATATCTAACTTCACTATGTTCCCAATTTTAAATCACCGTCATGCACAAACCGTTTTGAACCTATCCTTGTTATTCCTGTGTTATGTTTTCTTGACTACCTGTATGTATTAACCTGGTCTGTGACCGTATAATAAATTTTGATTTGATTGCTACCCCTGATGGCAGCCTCATTTCCTGTCACGGTGTTTCCTGAGTCTCAGATGGAAGCGAGTGTTTAATGTGTGAAGTAGGAGTTGGAATCTAGCACGGTGATTGGTCATTTTCGTTGTTACCACCTCCAATGGTGGCTTCCTTTCCTTTCCCAGTGATTTTCTTGAGTCAAAATGAGAGTATCCCTAAACATCATCATCATCATCATCATTATTTTAAAAAAGCACTGACCATCAGCATGTAAAATTATAGGGATGCACCCAACATTGCCATTCTGTTTGTGCATCAGGCTTCTGCTTCTGCTGTGGAACTTCCCTCTCCTCATAAAGAACAGAGAGTGGATTCTTTTCCACCCTGATGCTATTGGAGGTACACTTCCTTGGGACAGTGTCACAGGTTCACAAGCTGTCGAGAGACTTCTTTTTTTTTTTCTTCAAAAATTTTATTGGTTTTTACAATTTTATAAGCACATAACATATTGGTTACATTTTTCACCAGGAGAAGCGACTTTCATACCCCTCTCTCACAGGGATGGCCTAATCATTGTACATTTAACCTTACCAACATTTTTTAATATCATTGCTTAGGCCTGGCACAATTCTGTGTGCCAGGCAATCCTTTCTTCCTCTATTTCATATTTCGGTTGACTTCCTCAAGCCCCCCTCTGTTGGATTCATTGTCCTTCCTCTCTAACAGTTACATACGCCTGAATTTAAAACATCATAAAATACAAACATCATTTTACTTAAAACAAACCTTTCTCCCAACCTCAGCATCTTGTTACATCTGCATTTTTCTTATATTCTTATCCTTTTTCCTTATTTTAACCTAATTTCCAACTTCAATTTAAACTTCTTACACCCTTGCCTCCCTCTGGTCTCGGGATTTCTAGCTAGCTTTCCCCTAGATAACTCCTAATTTAAGCATACTATCATTTAAGCCGATAACCATATCCATACATTTTAGTCCAGTAGGCCAGAAAGACAAAAATTAAGAAGTCGAGAGACTTCTTGGCAGGGTCAGTAGCTGAAGGGGAATGGGATGACCATATGGAGGATGATCTGGAGGAGAAGCCCAATAGCAGAGGAGGTTTAGGATCAGAGTTTTCCATCTTGTAGATGGGCTACCTTCCAAGGTTGATGAGCCCCATCTTCCCCTCACTTCTCTCTCCATTTTGGGCAGAAACAGTCTTCTTGGCCACTGTTTCTGCTATTGATGTTGCCTGCTCAATCCTCCGGAACCTGTCTTTGCCTGCAGGGGATAGACAGGTTCCAAACTCACTGAAGGTTTGAGACCCATCAGCTACCCTCACCTGGTTCAGCTGGCCAGATGGATCCATTTCCAGGGTGTGACCGCTGTTGTATACTGAGGAGTCCCAGGTGAGAGCTGAGTGCAGGGTGGGGACCAAAGATGGACAAACTACCCCAGAAGGAGCACAACATGTCCCCCACATCCCCTAAAAAGTAAAGGTACCCCTCACCATTAGGTCCAGTCACGGATGACTCTGGGGTTGTGGCGCTCATCTCACTCTATAGGCCAAGGGAGCCGGCGTTTGTCCGCAGACAGCTTCCAGGTCATGTGGCCAGCATGACTAAGCCGCTTCTGGTGAGCCAGAGCAGCGCACGGAAACACCATCTACCTTCCCGCCAGAGTGGTACCTATTTATCTACTTGCACTTTGAGGTGCTTTTGAACTGCTAGGTTGACAGGAGCTGGGACCCAGCAACGGAAGCTCACCTTGCCGCAGGGATTCGAAACGATGACCTTCCGATCGGCAAGCCCTAGGCTCAGTGGTTTAGACCACAGCGCCACCCACATCCCCTATGCCACCCCTAACACCCAACAGTACATGCAATCTGCACTCCTCATTATGCAGTTCAGTCTATGTGCTGGCTATAATATTCACCACTTAAAGACATTCATGTCAAATCATCTGCAGCCATGAAAAAGGGCTGCAGCTCAGTGGTTGAGCATCTGCTTTGTATGCAAAAAGTCCCAGGTTCAATCCCTGGCATCTCCAGGTAGACACCTCAGCCTGAAGCCATGAAGAGCTGCTGCCAGCCAGTGCAGGCAATACTGAGATAGATGGACCAATGGTCTGGCTTGCTATAAGGCAGCTTTCTGTGTCAGTGTTGTAGACCTGACATAAAAAGGTAAAGGTAAAGGGCCCCCTGACCATTAGGTCCAGTCATGACCGACTCTGGGGTTGCGGCGCTCATCTCACATTATTGGCCGAGGGAGCTGGCGTACAGCTTCCAGGTCATGTGGCCAGCATGACTAAGCCGCTTCTGGTGAACCAGAGCAGCACACAGAAACACCGTTTACCTTCCCTCTGCAGTGGTACCTATTTATCTACTTTTACTTTGACGTGCTTTCGAACTGCTAGGTTGGCAGGAGCAGGGACCAAGCAATGGGAGCTCACCCCCTCATGGGGATTCGAACCGCCGACCTTCTGATCGGCAAGCCCTAGGCTCTGTGGTTTAACCCACAGCACCACCCGCGTCCCTTCAACCTGACATATAGAATTCTTATATACTTGCACATAAGAGTTCAAAAGGTCTTGCACCTTGCCTTTGAATTTTGCACATGTACGTGAATTTTTGCATGTCTAGCAAGCGTTGTCAAGAGAAATTCAGACTTTCTCCAGCTGTTTTCAATTTTGCATGCTGTTGTCTTTCTTGGTCTGTTCCCCAGACCGTATTTTCATTATTTTTTATTTGTACATCTCTTTTGTATTTGACAGTATTTTTTATTTTTATATATATATAAAAAACAATTCTAAGAATTCAATGCACAGACGGTGTCAGTTTATTGAAAGGCTTTTATATATTCATATTTTGGAGTCTGTAATTACCCCTCATGAGCAAAGCGGCGAACTCACATCTCACGCCGGCTGCCTTCCCTTCCCTTTCAAGCTAAATGCAATTGCAGATGGCTCTAATTTTTTTTGGCAATGCTTTTATTAATAGAACAGGTTGCTACAAAGCAATGCTGTTTGCACGATACAAAATTAATTAGAAAAAGTCTGTTTTAATTTATAAATATGCAATTACAGTTATACAAATAAGAAGTTGGGACTTTTGCTTCGTTCCCAGTGGGTTTTGAGCTGCTTGCTTGGGGCGCTTCAGTAAGAAGCTTTGCCTGGCTGGCACAACTATAAAAAGAGACAATTTGAGCCTCTCTGATGGGAATTGCAAATCTATTAAAACATATTTCATGAGTTTGTTCAAATTAAGGATTGTGGGAGCAAGCAGACTGATTTGCAAGGGAGCTTGCTTAGTTTGATAAAATGCACCGAGAGAGGGAGAGAAGTTTCACACAGATCTCCTTTGGTGCCAAGATTTCGAAAGGCTACTTTGCGCACACCACATGAATCATTTGGTAACTACAACATCAAGTGTGGGCCTATAGCACATTCACAGAATCATAGGGTGTTATTCGACGCATTTGCTTCATCAACATAAGGAACGCTGCTGTGCAGTGTTACATATTCTGATTTTATTAACTGCTTTTAAAAATGTGTTTTGTGACTTGCACAGCACTTGGAGACAATGGTAATTAAGTGGTATATAAATGGCTGAAATAAATGGTAACTAAAAATAAAGAAGAAGAAGAAGAGTTTGGATTTGATATCCCGCTTTATCACTACCCGAAGGAGTCTCAAAGCAGCTCACATTCTCCTTTCCCTTCCTCTCCCACAACAAACACTCTGTGAGGTGAGTGGGGCTGAGAGACTTCAGAGAAGTGTGACTAGCCCAAGGTCACCCAGCAGCTGCATGTGGAAGAGCGGAGACGCGAACCCGGTTCACCAGATTACGAGTCTACCGCTCTTAACCACTACACCACGCTGAATATGTTTCCTCTCCTCCTCCATCCCTGCATCCTGCATGCCCCTAAATCTATTCTGGGCTTTCCCTGAAACCCTTTAGAGCAGATTTAGGGAGAGCATGGGGCACATGCAAAGAATAGAGAGGGAAAGATGTTCATTTGCACACACAATCCTTGTACTAACAGAGCGAGTGCATTGGATAGAGCTGTAGCATCCCTGAAAGATGACTATACGGCCACTACTTATGTTAGATCCCACCAACTTCCATTGCTGAACTTCTTTTACTATTTGGCAGTTTGCTGTTTAGACCTTTAACCACCCCCTTAAATAAATTCAGACAAGACTCAAATTTTTGGTTTGGTTTTTGGCAGAATTTAGGCCACAACTTTATTGATTACAGCAAGTGAGTGGTTGCATAGGCTCTGGTTCCACTTGCTCCCTGCACCATGGCAGGTAGCGCTGACCCAGGGCATCAGCATAGGTCAGCCTAGGGTGAACACCTGGAACAGCGGAAAGCCGAGGTCAGGCTAGTCCACAACCCAGATGTCCCCCTGGACTCAGGCACGGGCACAACCCCTCTCAGGGTTGACCAAACCATTGAGTCCCTGGATTCCTTTAACGGAATACCCTTCGCATAGGGATGGCGAGAGCGTTCCCCCATCTCTATCACCTGAACCAGAGCCTATCCGCAACCTTATAAGTTGTGATGATTTGCTACGTGGCAGGCGAAACCCAAATGGCAACAGTCAATCAGCCAAGTGGGGGAAATTCCTGCCGTGCCCCTGTCCCAACAACAGATGACACACGACGGCATAGCAAGGTCAAGCGCAAGCCCTAAATATAGCGAGAGGTGGGAGGGTATTCCGATGCACTGGCCTGAAGGGGAAGCTCAGGGACACGTGCACGGGCTTATATAGGTCCCTTGATCTGTTTGGCTAGTTTCCCCATTGGTCTGATTACACCCAGCATTGACAGACCTACCAATAGGGTGCTGTGGTTAACCAATCGAACCCACCCACAACACTGGATTTGGTTGCCAGGTCGCAACTTTGAGGGAGGACACGATTTCTCCTAACATTTAGCTAAAAGCTGCTTCCTTGCGATTTCTACCTGTTTACTTGCATCATGACCAGCACATGCAAATAGAGGCTCTTACGTGTAAGAAATGTATTTTAATATTTGTTGGAAGCCGCCCAGAGTGGCTGGGGAGACCCGGCCAGATGGGCGGGGTACAAATAAAAAAATTATTAAATTATTATAAATAAATACATAGTATAGGCACTTTAAATTACAGGCTTGGCAGCAGAAGCAAGTGCTCAGGGGTTTAGGAATCAGGCGAGGCATTCAGAACTGGACAGAAGCAATGAAGATGTCCCAATGGTTTCCATACCCCACCCACCCACCCAGCTTTGACATACAAGGTGGAATGTTCTTACTCATGAAATTGACTTGCTTTGCAGGAATGCCATGATTGCAAACGCATGCCGCTCCAAGACAGGTGAGTCTTCTCCACTCTATGGAGGTGGTCCCTGGCTTTGGGTGACAATGTTCAATCCTCCTGTTCAATCTCTCTTGCTGTGACCCACAGCTCTTCTCAGGCTCTAGTGAGGCTCTCCACTCTGCTGAGAAATCAGGGGGGAAACCAGAATATCTGCTCCCCCTTCTGAAGCAGTTGAAGATAAGGCATCATGGGAAAAGTTCTCCTCCCCTAACCTCATTTCCCAACAATCAGTACCCCCATTTCTTCCTCCTCCTGTGATGGGGACCGGCCAACCCAGTCCCAACAGCATCACAGAAGCAGTTGTGGGTGTCACAATGCCTACTAGTTATTGGCTTACCATAAAGAATGACAAAGAAGAAGTCTTCTCTATCTACATGACAGCCTTCAAATATTTGAAGCCAACTATGGTGTCAATCCTATCATCTATGTAAAATAACATTAAAAATGCATTATATTAGGAACAAATGCTTTGCTAAAATGTGTATGTTAGGCAATATCTCACACAAAGAGACACCTCATTCTTTGGTTCTAACTATATATTTTGCATATGGCTCTGGTTGGTGGTGGGGGAACCAAAGTAGATTTGACAGCCTAAACTCTGGGCAATTCTGGTCTGCTCCCACTGGTAGTGGCTTCTCAAGTGTCTCTGGCAAATGTCTTTTCTGCTAGCTTCCTGAACTTTTCTAAGACAAAACCAAACAAATCATGAAAACATCTAGAGATTAAACCTGGGGCCTTCTGCAGGCAAATATGACATGATGTCCAACAGCTCCAGAGTTCCCTGCTGCAGGCCCCAAAGGCAATCTTCTAAATTCTGGATCTGCCCAAGCCTACAAAGAAATATTTATAATTTGCATATTAGCTTCTTTTCCCATTCACTTTCTAATTCAGCCTATCAGTCAGAACCCATGTGATGTTAAAACATTAATGATCTTTGCGGTCACTGAATAAAAAATATGGAAGCAGTTATTACATATCTGCAGGCTCATTGCTATAGTTTGCAAATTGCTTCAGGTTTCTTTAGGTGGAATTACCCCCTGGAAATCCATCTCTTTTGAGCATGGAGTCAAAAAAAATGTGGAGTTATCATCATTTGTTATGGACCTACATAAATCCGTTAGGCTTTCTGCCCTGGAATAAACAGGCAAATTAATTCCCCTGCATTAATGTATTAATAGGCCACAAAGGTGCAGCTTTGGGCTACCATTTATCATAATCCATCATGGCCGAGAGCATGTACAGTCAGATTTGTTGAATTCCAGGAGTTTATTACCAGAGCATTCTAAGAGTGTATAACACCCAGATGCACAAATGTTACTAGCATTGGCTGTATTGATTCTGCTCTCTGGGAAGGCAAAGGTTTTTTTATCCACATTTAATTCTACCACTAAATTGCTCAGAAGCTGAATGTTGTTTTTTCTATTGCTGCCAAATTTAAACCTGAAAATTCAAGGGGTATATTCCAAAGCCTGTCCTTTTAGGGAAGAACCCTGGTTTGGTGGTAGAGCACATCTTTTGTATGAAAAGATCTTCCAAGGATAAGCAATTGCATGTTTAGACCTTTAACCATCCCCTTAAATAAATTCAGACAAGACTCAAATTTTGGTTTGGTTTTTGGCAGAATTTAGGCCACAACTTTATTGATTACAGCAAGTGAGTGGTTGCATAGGTTCTGGTTCGACTAGCTCCCTGCACCATGGCAGGTAGCGCTGACCCAGGGCACCAGCATAGGTCAGCCTAGGGTAAACACCTGGAACAGCAGAAAGCCGGGGTCAAGCTAGTCCACCACCCAGATGTCCACCTGGACTCAGGCACGGGCACAACCCCTCTCAGGGTTGACCAAACCATTGAGTCCCTGGATTCTTTTAACGGAATACCCTTCACATAGGGATGGTGAGAGCATTCCCTCATCCCTATCACCTGAACCAAAGCCTATCCGCAACCTTACAAGTTGTGACGATTTGCTACACAAAAGGCGAAATCCAAATGGCAACAGCCAATCAGCCAAGTGGGGAAAATTCCTGCTGTGTCCCTGTCCCAACGACAGACGACACACGACGACATAGCAAGGTCAAGTGCAACCCCTAAGTATAGGGAGAGGTGGGCGGGTGTTCTGATGCACTGGCCCAAAGAGGAAACTCAGGGACAGGTGCATGGGTTTAAATAGGTCCCTCGATCCATTTGTCTAGCGTCCTATTGGTCTGATTACATCCAGCATTGAGGGACCTACCAATAGGGTGTTGTGGCTATCCAACTGGGCCCACCCACAACACAGGGTTTGGTTGCCAGGTTGCACTGCAACACGTGCCCTCTTTGAGGGAGGACACAATCTAGGGTGCAGTAGAAGATATGCTGGTGTAACTTGCTCATCCTGGCTCGGCTGGTGCTCAGCTGAAGCTGGTGTAAGCCTCCCAAAAGAGTGGATCCTAATTTTGTATTGTTATTATTAGGATAATAGAATAATAGACCCATAGAATTGTACACTTGGAATGGACACCGCGGGTCATCTAAAATGCAGGAATAATAATTTTCATTTATTGAATTTGTTAGTCACTTTATCTTGCCCAGGGTAAACCCAAGCAACTTACAACCAAATAACCAAACAGACAATTCCGCTGCACACATAAATACATTAAAACCATGAGAGAGAAAAGAAATACATTTAAAATTCCTATCCACTTCTAAAAGGCCACAGAGAGAGGACAAAGGCATAGATAAAGAGGAATTTGTTTATTTATTTTGCTTATAATGACGGCACCAGGTGAGCATCCCTGTGGAGAGCATGCCGCAAACAGAGAGCCACTGCAGAAAAGGCCCCGTTCTCATCTTGCCACCCTCCAGACTTCTTCTAAGCTCGTTCAGCTCAGTCATCTTACCTAGCAATCCAACACTGAACACAATTTTAAATGCTTTGTTCCCCACTACCAGACTTAGGTATAACTTGTGGTGCAACTTTAGGTCAGCATAACACCCCCTTGCTTTATGCAAACTCCTTTTGCACAGATTGTTCCTTGAAACAACATTTATGGATGTGTGAAATTGTGCCCAGTTTGCTGTAATTTCTGATCAAAATTTTCTTGGTTTCACTCTGAATTTGGCAGGTGTTTCACCTGGGAAAGGATTTGTAAATTAACATTGGATTTTTATTTTATTTTGAAATGTAAACCCAGTGCCTTCCTTTGAAACTGGGCAACATTTCACCAAATCCACTCGAGCACTCGTAACATTTTCTTGAACGTCTAACACAAAAGTTTAAAATTCAAAATTCCCTTGCTGAGATTTCACATTCAAATTTAATTCCAAACGTTATTTCCATGGTTCAGTTTGCTTCCAACATATGCACTGTTTAAATGTTTTACAACAGCCTCGCTGCCAAGTTTTGCTTAAAACTTTATCTTTCCATTGCCGTGCCACCAATTAAGAGGGGAAGGAAACACCCCCAGCTTTGTCAGTGTCCACCATGTTGTATGTTTAATCACTGCCTTTGAAAAAAAACACACCCCATTCCTGCTGAGGGTCATTCATTCAGAACATTCAAAACACTCTACCTATCCCCTAGATCATTTGAGTCATGGGCTGTAATTTGGCACCATTGATTATTTGACCAATTAAGAGTGGGGGAGAAACCGCAGCTCTTTCACGCCGTCAGCCTTGCTAATCACCAGCTTTTCAAAGACTTCTTTTTCCCGCTGGCAGTCATCAGAACAGAACAAAACAAAACTGGAAAAAGTTACTCTTCTCAGTCTTTGCCATACCTTAACATTTGTTGAGTTAAAAATTGGATGGCGTTTTAATTTTTTCTTTACACCAGGTTGCTTTTCTGTCTACCGGTAATGCTGGAGATGGTTCGGAATACAGATCTGTCTACCTCACAATGCTTTGCTCTACTGGAAATCAAGTCGTTATGAGTGCCATTTCTTTCTGGTATTTCTTCTGGGAAGATCTTCATACGCACGGCCGGCATTCCCCCCCCTGACCGAGTTGTCATGCAAAATGATGGCTGCTTACTTTGATGAACCAACTCTCATTGATTATTGTGGGCTCTGTCATTAGACCATTCAACCAAGCAACTGTTTAAAGCAAGTGTTGTGTAGAGTCTGAAGTACTTGATTAGGATGTGGGAGAGCAGGGTTCAAATTCTACTCAGTCATCAGGGGAGGACTTCTGCTGGCAGATGGGTGTTGTAGTTCAAAGCTCCTGGAGGGGCCCCACTTGGCAAATCCATTCCATGCTGGCCCCACTTTATGGAAAGACCTCTGGGCCATGATATGTTGCTTGCATGACTATGTCCCTCCCTCCCCTTGAAGTAAAGACACAGACACATTATATGAATTTTAATGGGCGTGAAGGCCACAACTTTATTGGTTACGGATGTAGAGCGGTATTGGCTTAGGCATTGGACCCTAACAGGCTATATCCGACCCCAACCCGTGTGTTGGAAGTCTGGGAAGGGTTAATCCCCAGTAAGGAACCCCATTGATGTACATCGAATGGAACTCCCACTGTGATCACCATTGGGGCATGCCTTGGGCCCTAACCTCTCTAGGCTTCGGACATGGCCACACCCCCGGAATCCATTTACCGGAATACCCTTCAAGATAGGGGCAGGTGATGGCGCTACCTCCCCTCCTCAGTTCTATGACGAATTCTTCCAATGCCTAACCGCCAAACCAAAGTTGTGACAGATTGCTATGAGGTAGGTGAAAAAACCCGAACGGCTAATCCAAAAAGGAAAAAGAACTACCAGGCCCCTTGGCCAACCAAGGCAACCAACCGAAGTCCATAGCAAGGTCAAGGGCTAAGCATAAGGGCGGGATGGTGGGTGAACCTAAACAGCTGGGGAGTGGGGCGGAAAAGGGAGGCTTTCCCGCCTGCTTCCCGCTTAAATGGCAGCATGACACACCCCCAGGCCGATCAGATTGGTTGGCCTGAGGGTGATGCAGGTGGCAAATCCCCCAACGTACCGGGCTGATTCCCAGCCCAGTAGGCAGGGTCGGTCGTGACGCCTGCAATGCCACCTCCTGTTGACAACGGAAGTGGGGCTTAGTAGGTCCTAGAGAAGTTTGTTAATGCAAAGTTGATGGATTCAAGTAAGAACACATCAATCCTTTAGCTAGAAGAATAATCACACCCTTCCTTGAATGTCTGTATAAATCTCCTCTGGAATTCACAGAGGAAATGGACCACAGAAATTTTCTGGTGGAATGTAGGAATGGATTTAGACACTAGGAGAGGATATATTACTTAGTTATTATCCTTCTTTGCTCATGTGAGTGAGATGAGCAGAGTACCAGCTTTAAAACTGGAAGCTAAGACAAGGTTGATTTAACCTCCTGGAAACAATAGTTCAGGATGCTTTGAGGCAGACTGGATTTTCTCTGGTATTACCCCCTTTCTCCCTTTAAAACAACAATCACACACAGACATTGTTTTGTGAAGAAAAGTAGTATTCACTTGCTTAACTACTAAGTTAGTAAAGGTAAATGGGTCCCTGACCATTAGGTCCAGTCATGACTGACTCTGGGGTTGCGGCGCTCATCTCGCTTTATTGGCCGAGGAAGCCAGTGTACAGCTTCCAGGTCACGTGGCCAGCATGACTAAGCCGCTTCTGGCGAACCAGAGCAGCGCACGGAAATGCCGTTTACCTTCCCTCCAGAGCAGTACCTATTTATTGACTTGCACTTTGACGTGCTTTCGAACTGCTAGGTTGGCAGGAGCTGGGACCAAGCAATGGGAGCTCACCCCGTCGCGGGGATTCGAACAGCTGACCTTCTGATGGGCAAGCCCTAGGCTCTGTGGTTTAACCCACAGCGCCACCCACATCCCTTTTACTATCTAAGTTACAAAAGTACAAAATCTAAGTTCAGAATGATGTATGAGCTGCAGAGCTCAGACATGCACATGCAATCAGCTTGGAGGCATGATGAAGAAAAGAAGGAGGTCTGCCCAGGTAGGAAGGAAGTATGTAATGTTACAGCTTCCTGCCAAGGTAGACAAAGAAAGTGATTTCACAGAGTTCTCTCTAGTAAATTTTACAGGAAAGCTCTGTGAGCCTCAGTTCCTCCATGTGCCTATCTGGCAAAACATGAATTGTTGGTTTTTACTGCAATAATACCCCACATGGAAGACACAGATTCCCCAACATCTCTATTCCGCTTCCTTACTCCAAAGTATTTGCCATGCAAAACCACTTCCCTATTAAGGTAATAACAAGTTAAAGACACTTTTTGCTGAAGAAGTCTTAGCAGAAACACTTCTTTAACCCCAAATCTCCACTGCTTAAAAAAGGACAGGTTTAATCATCCTTAAGGAATTGGAGGTTAGTGAGGGAGGAAAGTGATAGCAAAGGAACCTACTACCAATGATTCAAGTATCAACACTTGTTCAATTGGATGTCTTCAGTATGTTTCTGCCTTGTCACACTCTCCTCCTTGAAAACATTCAAAAGCTTTATTGGGCTTTAGAATATGCCCTTTATCAGAGTGCATTTACATGCTAAATTATTATCTGTTTTATTAAGCCTTTTTTTTCCCCAGAGAGAAGGAGAGAGCGCAAATTCTTCCATGTCATTTTGCTCAGACAGACCATGCCAGGCATATGGGAAGAAAGGATGCTGGTCCATTATTTCCATAGCAACAGGCAGGGCATGAAACAATTTGGAGCCTGCTCTACCTCTGTGAGATAACACACTTCTTCTTTGGCGATCATTCATAGCCTAGTAAACACGGTTTTAACAATGAGTCCGTAAGTGACTGTGGAGGCCAATTCTGGATCCACATGTCCTTCCACAGTGGGGACATTGGTTTCCGGGCAGGAGTTGATCACAGTGTGGATTTGCCAAATGTTCCTTCCTCTTAGCACGTTTCTCCCTTGTGTCCTGAGTTCAAGTGTCTTCAAAGCCCATGACACCTTTGGTAAAGGCTGTTCTTCAATTGGAGCACTCACAGGCAAGTGTTTCCCAATTGTTGGTGTTTATACTGCATTTTTTTTTAAAAAAATGCCTTGAGACAGGCTTTAAACCTCTTTTGTTGACCACCAGCATTATGCTTTAGGAAGTCTGACCTTAAGGTGAAACCTAATTAGTCATTGAAGTACCTGATGAAGAAGTAGGCTGTTCAGTGGTATCTAAACCAACTCAGTATTAATGATGGTGGTTAAATAAACAACAACAACAACAGGGGCACATTATCAGCTAAATATCTGGCTTGTGTCCTCTTTAGGAGAAACAGCTATGACCCAGGAGGCCAGCTCCTGGTGAGCCAACTCAAATACATGGCACTGATGTCAGTGCGTCTACTTTGAGTATGGCTAACTTTGGATATTGCTTAAGAACTCATTTCTTTAGAGCAGTGCTAGTCTAGCAGTGTTTATATTTCAGTGTTTGTAGACCCAGAAGCTCAGAAGTACTATTGCCATATTGCAGATGAGAACCTGATTCCAGCGGAAGCCTGTTCACTTCAGGGTACCTACTGAGTTCATAGGAGAACCAAGGGTCCAAACAGAGACTTCCTGATTCAAGCCCGTTCTCCACTGTGCCATCACAGCTTCCAACCAGGATAGATTTGGAATGAGATATCACAACAAGCAGTATAAAAAATAAGCTGCATAAACATTCATCCAGTGAACGACGTAAATATTCAACCTCCCTCATGCTTGATTCACTCACAATAATGAAGATGATTTGGCACAAAAATTTCAAAACATCATGAGAATAGCAGGTTTGCATGAAAAGGCTGTCATCTCATGAGAAACTAAAAGTAACTATAACAAGGTTTTGCTTTGTGTGCACAATTATAAGTAACAAAACTGAGTCATTTGGGCAGAGCTTCCTTATGTATGAAAAGGTCTGCCTATTGCGTGTCGAGGTCCCCAAGCCACCCCTCAAATAACACACACTTCACACAGAAATTTAAGTTTAAGGTTTTTGGCATATTTTTGGCCACAACTTTATTAAAATACAAAATGTGAGTGATTGCTTAGGCATTGATTCTGACTATCTGTCCCCTCCTGGGGACAGACTGACAACCGCCTGCCTTTCGGAAGTCAGTAAAGGGAAAACACTTTGGGGAGAGAATAGGGGTCAGGTGTCTAGCCCTCATCTCTCCCCTAATGTTCCCAGAGGCTCAAGCGTGGCCCTAGCCCCTGACCAGGGGGTACGGACAAAAGCTTGGTGAGCCCCTGAATTCCTTTAACAGAATTCCCCACGCAGCAAAGCATTGGAGGGCCAGGCACAGCCAACCACATCCCCTCCACCAACCAATTTAATAACCAATGCCTAACCGCAAACCTTACAAGTTGTGACTAATTGCTACGCAGTAGGCGAAAGCCAAATGGCACCAGCCAATCAGCCAAGTGGAAAAATTCCTACCAGGCCCAAAAAATTCCTGCCCCAAAAGCAGACGACCCCATGACAGGTATAGCAAGGTCAACACGCAAGCCTAAATTATAGGGAGGGAGGGCGGGTGATCCAAATGAACGCAGCGAAGAGAGGCCCCACGCTGCATGCAGGAGGAATATATAGCCTCTGGGCTGTCCTTCAAACATTGCAACATACAAATCTCCCCAACAACCCACAGGGCCCAATCACATGCCTTGGCTATCTATCCGATCCCGCCCAGCAACAGAGGGATGTCTTGCTGGACCCCACCGCAACACGTGCTCTCCATGAAGGAGAACCCGCTTTATCAGGTTTCCCTGTCCAGGATATCCTCTCTTGTCTTCTGCACAGACAAAAACATGATTCTAAGCTGAAATCTTTGAAATCTTCGGAATTCCCAACATCCCCTTTCTAATCCCCATGTGACAATGGTCCAAAACAGACCATAGACTCTTCCAGACTGCCACTATTTCTGGGTGGGATTCAATCAGCTTGCACAAATACATTTGACTAGCAGCCTTGTAGCTGGCATCGCTTGGGAATTCTAAGAAACTAGAAGATCGGTGCGGTTTTGAAAGGTCCAGCCCTCCATCTTGATTCAAAATGGCATCCAGTTGTATCCAAACATAAAGAGGAAACCTGCTCCTTGATCCCAGGAACCAAATTTGGTTATGATATAATAAGAGATGTCCAAACGCATAGCGAACAGACAACTTTCCCAGATATATAGTAGATTGGGAGGTCTTGCGCAACAATATTGGACTTTTTCCAATAAGGAAGAGGGAGTGATAAGTGTGGGATAACATGTCCTCTAACCCCCCCAGGAAACAAATCAGGATGAATGTTCAATAAACAGCTCACCTGGAAGTGTCCTGTGTTAATTTGGAATTCTCTGGATAATTCCAAACCATTTGGTGAAATTATCCGGGGTGGTGTAGGGGCTGGGGACATCCCCTCCAACGTTGATGGGCATTGCCATTCAAATGTTGTGTTTGTGCATTGTCATGTGATTGATTATGTGGGGTGGGTCTCAAGCTGGCGCCCCTACACCATTTTGAAAAGGAATGAAAAGTGGGTGGGCGGGCTCAGTTTTTAATGGCTCAGAAAATTCTGAAATTGAGCTCAGCTAGCAATGGCTAAGGTATTCTATACAGTATATGAAGTTAAATTCTCTCACAATATTGAGTTGCAATATTGCTCTCCATTGCTATTTCTGCAGAATGTGTTACACCAGGCAGGTGGTGGTTTGTTTCAAGACCTACCTGGACAAAGGTGGCCTTTAAATGAAGACAGCATCCTCAGTCGCAGACTGTTGAAACCGGACCACTTTCCAGATATTTCAGCCAATAGATTCCCCCTCCCTTTGTTGCTAGCAGGAAAGATGATCTCCAAAGTGGTTCCACGCAGGATTTGCTAAATGTGTTTCTAATTGTCATACTTTAATAACTGATAATATAGACTTGCTTGCAAATCTTTCTTTTACATAAAGGATAATTGTGCCTGAGTCAAGTACGGTCTGAAATTAAATGTGTTAAGTGCTCCAGGGGCTGCTTTGTACGTGACATGAAATTGCATTATTCCTGATAAATGTATTAATCTGTGTGTCAGAAATCTATAAAAGGGATGCTCTGTTAGTCTTCCAAGGGCCCCAAGATGAAGTAGTAGTGATCTTGGAGCATTAGTAATAAGAAGCAGGACTAGATTAACTGTAATGAACTTGCGATGTCAAAATTTGTTATTATCTGATTCGAGATACAAATTTGTTCAGCTCACGATGCTTGGGGTGGTGGGGGTAATTTTCCCAGAGTCAGAGGCAGTGGTGTGTCTCGCTGAAGCCAGCAGTGGACAGGACCAAAGCTAAAAGAGGATGAGGCCATACCAAAAAATGGGGAAAGTACAGTACCTTCTGAAATTATTCATCTCTGGTGCCCAGGTCCCAGCAATGCACTGAATGTCCTTGTCATGCATTATACATACCCTCCAAAATTTCGCCGATGAAAATAGAGATTTCCCATTCCATAATGATAATTTTACTATTTATACCCCACATATCTTACTGGGTTACCCCAGCCAGTCTGGACAGCTTCCAACATAATAAAAGACATAATAAAACATTGAACATTTTTTAAAAACCCTTGCCTAGACAGGGTTGCCATCAGATGGCTCGGGAGTCGGACAACTCCATACCCTCCAGCATTTCTCCAATGAAAATAGGGACATCCTAAGGAAAAGTGGGACATTCCAGGATCAAATCAGAAACCAGGACGGCTTCTCTAAATCAGGGATGTCCCTGGAAAATAGAGACACTTGGAGGGTCTGCATTATATAAGAAAAGTCTCATCTACATTTTTATCAATAACATTTGATATGCCAGTGTGGTGTAGTGGTTAAGAGCGGTAGACTTGTAATCTGGTGAACCGGGTTTGTGTCTCCGCTCCTCCACATGCAGCTGCTGGGTGACTTTGGGCTAGTCACACTTCTTTGAAGTCTCTCAGCCCCACTCACCTCACAGAGTGGTTGTTGTGGGGGAGGAAGGGAAAGGAGAATATTAGCCGCTTTGAGACTCCTTCGGGTAGTGATAAAGCGGGATATCAAATCCTAACTCTTCTTCTTCTTCTTACCCAACTGTTGTCAAGTATCACCAACACTTATTTAATAAGAATGTGTTGCCATTTTTTTTCCAGCATCAAGTGCTTTTTCAGTTAGCTCTCGCATGATGTGGGAGTGCTGTTATAATCTGTAGACGTTCTCTTTCTCTTTCATCTATTTATCTTGGGTTTTTGTTCAGTCACTGGATGCTACTCACATTGGAGAGTTTCAGTCCAATACAATTAGCCAGCTCAATTTAGTCTGCTCAATGCAAATCGCAGAGCTTTTGCTCGGACCTAATGAGACACAATCAATAGAAGTCCATTCAAAATAATTAGCCTCTGTATAAATCAGTAGGGCTCGATTAAAATCAATGAGGACCTTATTTTATCTAATGACTGGCCTCTTCATCCCTTCAGATATTATGAATGAAGATTTGATGCAGTAGACCTCTATGGTTTTGGATCACTGTGTGTCTCCATTAGAAAGGGTTGGGGGTTTGTAAAACCTGCCTCCTTTCTTCCCTAGAGCTTTCTAGCATTGATGCCCCACATTCCTAAATATCCACTGTATCTCAGGTACATGTGTTTTTCTTAACACCTTCTACAGAAGTGGGTTTCTCATCTACCTTCTCAAGTAATGCAAACTGATGTGCATTTATAATGCTGGACTGGTGCATGTGCATTGACATTTACCTATGCAAATGTAGCAGCAATATTGCTAGTTTCCATTCCATTTGGCCGCCTTGCATTAATGCACAAGGGCATATGGAGAAAGAGAGAACAACAAGGCTGGATTTCCAAGTTGGTACATAAACCAACCTTGAAAGTGCTAAGTTGCAGGCTTAAGAAATGCTCTTTTCATCTTTGTGCTGAATGTTAGACTTCCTCTCCAACTCTAGTATTACATAACTGCACATAATCACTCATAATTAGTTGCTCTAGTTCTGAATGGGGATTGCAAAATATTGTGAAGTGCCTTGTGATCTTTGGGGAAGGGTGGCATACAAATTTAATAAATAAATAAATTGATACAAATCCATGATCACATTTGAAATACTTTGTATAGTTCTAGTCACTTCACCTGTTGTCTTTGTCCATGGAGTTTTCTTGGCAGGGATACTGGAGTGGCTTCCCAGTTCCTGCTCCAGGTGGATCACGTTTAGTCAAAACTCTCCACTATGACCTGTCCCTCTTGGGTGGTCCTGCATGGCATAGCTCATAGCTTCTCTGAGTTATTCAAGCCCCTTCGCCACGACAAGGCAGAAGACACCCTGGAAAAGACCCTGATGTTGGGAAAGATTGAGGGCACAAGGAGAAGGGGACGACAGAGGACGAGATGGTTGGACAGTGTTCTCGGAGCTACCAACATGAGTCTGACCAAACTGTGGGAGGCAGTGGAAGACAGGAGTGCCTGGCGTGCTCTGGTCCATGGGGTCACAAAGAGTCGGACATGACTAAACGACTAAACAACAAAGTCACTTCACTTCAGGAAGCAGTGATAGCCACCAAGCTGGAGGCCTTTAAAAGTGGAGTAGATAAATTCATGGAGGAGAAGGCTATCAACAGCTACTAGTCTTGATGACCATGTTCCATCTCCACATTCAGAGGGTATCTTGCCAAATGCAAGATGGTTCTTTTAAAATTAGATTCAGAAGCAATTACAAACGCAATTGGGTGAGAAGATTAAAGATTTTATTCCAAACAGCAAGCAAAATATACATTACCAAGCAGCACCTCAATGTGCCACTGAGAAGCCCTGAAGGAGTGGTGAGGTGTCCTCCCAGATAGTCTTAGTACATAGCACTGTGGCCAAACAGTCTATGTGGAGCTTCTGACTGGCATGCTAAGAAACTAGATATTTTATAGATGCTGTGTCCTGTTGGGATAATACAGGCTCAACCAGAGCTACTCTACATCAAAGGCTTTGCTGACCAGTGTCATCAACACATCAAAAGACCTTTTCACAAGGGATATTGAAAGCAATAAAACACAGAAGCCAGAGTCAGGAAGGGACCAGAGACAGAAGAATTCCATATCAGATCACTCATCTCCTAGAGATAACAATAATCTTCCGCAATTAATCTATACAGAGGGAATATGTCTCTGGATACCACTTGCTGGGAAATGCAAGCAGGCAGCATGCTGTTGTGCTTGCATCCTGTTTTCTTGCTGCCCACAGGGTGTCCAATGTGAGAACAGGATGCTGAACTAGATGGACTATTGACCTAATCCAGTAGGTTCTTCTTATATCCTTATGTCCAAACACTGAATGGAATTGCTGCAGGAGAGCTTTCGCTAGGTACAATTTGTCCTGCAGAGTCAAGAAAATCTATGCCTACTGGAATTCTACCTTCTGCCCATAGCTTAGTGGTAGATCATCTGCCTTGTATGCAGCAGATAGAAGGTTTCTTCCCTGGTGTCTCCAGTAAGGCAGGCAATATTTTTTGTCCAAGACCATGGATGACTACTGCCAGTCAATGTAGACAGTGTTGAGCTAGATGCTCAGCTTCCAGGAATGATTGTGAGCCCCACATATGTTGTTGGACTTCAACTCCCATCATCTCTGATCCTTTGTTGATGGGAATTGGAGTCTAACAATATCAGGAGGGTCACAGGTTCCTGTAATAGAGCTTTGGAAGCCCTGCTCTCTTTTGTTTTTCAGTCTACCTCGTTCTCAGTCTTGGGGATATTTAACGTTTAGTCCTCCTATTCGAGCAAGAAGAAAGCCAGTCAAATTATAGATCGGAATCTTCACAGGTGTCTCCAGTACCTTCCCTAAAGCGTTCTGTCATGTTTGCCTTCAGTTATTTCTGATCTGCCTCCTCCTCTCCTCTAATCCCCGCTGGAGTTCAAAGATTATCGTAAGAGTGACTCATTCACAGTTCAGAGGACAACTAGATGGGTATGAAATAAGCAGGTGGTCCAAAGAAAGCAGTTGGCTAATTGGAGATGAAGGCTACACTCTAAACAACATCAGAGACATAAGTGGATGTAGAAGTGAGAAGAGGAAAACGCTCAGAAAAACAAGGTCATCATTAAGGCTTTGAAAAGGTTGGTGCAGAAAAGGGAAAATGACAAGTAGAGAATGTCAAGCAACAGTTGAGCCAGGGACTTCAGTTTGGCCAGATGCCAGTGAGAAAAGAACTCTAGTGCTTTGAATGGTTTGGTAGAACTGATAATTTTGGCAGGTAGAGCTCATCCTGCAGGGCTGAGAAAAACCACACTGCTGAAATCCCTTCTCTACCCATCTAATGAGGATAGGGGACTCCTGGCGTCCTTTGCATCTGATCACCCCAGAGACTTAATTTGCTTTTTGGAGTTGGAAGAGAGCTGGGAGATAATCTGGTTCAGCCAGCTGATGAATTCAGGAATCTGCAACTGCATTGCAAGATTTCGATGGAGCACTGCATTTCGCTCTACGGAATACAGATTGTTTCAAAAAGTGCAAATTAAGTACGTTTGCCTTCCAGTGTGAATGGGAATCCAGGTTTTCCACATGTCCCTAGTTCTGCCTCTTTGTCACAATGCCTTAAGGAGGCCTGAAGGAGGATTTCAAATTTGCACCCAAATGAGAGGCAGCCATCCTTTAAAATCTGCACTTCCCCAGATTTTGCAGTGCACTTCTCCACCCAGGTAATGTGTCCCCCCCCCCACACACACTAGGGTAAAGTGTGCACAAAAATGCAAATATTAGAGACAATGACATGCAAAAAAAAAATCCCATTCTGTTAGGAAAATGGTTTTGCAAAAATTCATATGGCAGGTGGAAATGCAAAGAAAATAATGTGTATACTAGGAGAAATTTGGTACCAGATTTTCAGGGGGATTCTTTAAAAAATATAAAGTATTAAAAAAGAAAAATAAAGTAAATGAGAAGCCAAGAGAAAAAGAAATGGACAGATTTGCCCATCCCTAGGCAGAACCACAAGCAAGGCTATAAACCCCTAACAGCAACATCAGCCTCAGCCAAGTCTGAGTGACAGCAATGCCCGCCCTCATCCTCTAGCCTCACACTGCGTTGGAAGGTCCCATTTCTAGAGCCGTTCAAAGCAAATTGGACTGTACGCTGTCATTAATTGTTCCTGTAGCTAGCACAAACAGATATTTTCCACATCCCAAGGTGAAACAAAGCTTAATTAAAACCTCATGCTGCCCTATTATCCCCCTATGGGATTTTTTTGTTTGGCTTTGTTTAGTCATCTTCCTGCCGAGTTTTGGCTTAATTTTTAAAAATGATTCTGTTTCCAAATAGAAATCGCTCTCAGCCGAGGCCGACCCACTGAGACTAGAAGGTCAAGAGACACGTGTCTGCCCACAATCTAGGGCCTGTATGTTTCTCTGAGGTGAACCTGGCATGGGAAAATCAAGACTCATCTACTGGCTTTTCCTCACTGGAAATACTGAAGAAGGATCCCAAACCCAAGAGCGTCTCAAGAGTAGGGTTGAGCTTTAGTCAGTCGAGGGAGCTGTGGACTCAAAAAAGGTAGAAAACCTCTGCCTTAAACCACAGTATGGTAAGAAGGCATGTGATGCTGGAACCCTGCATTGCTGTCACATAGTCCACACAGGGTGCTTTAAGAAATTCCAATTGGTGCAAAACCGACTTGAGTGCAATGGGCCACATTTTTGGAGCATGTTACTCACTCTTGGCTCCAGTTGCAGGTAGGTAGCCGTGTTGGTCTGCCGTAGTCGAAACAAAATAAAAAATAAAAAAATTCCTTCCAGTGGCACCTTAGAGACCTGAAGAAGTGTGCATGCACATGAAAGCTCATACCAATAACTAACTTACGTTGGTCTCTAAGGTGCTACTGGAAGGAATTTTTTCATTTATTTTGTTTCAACTCTTGGTTCCAGTTCATTCCAAGGCATTGTTCAAAGTGGATGTGATTATGTATGAGGCCCTAAATGGTTGGAGACCAGGATACTCAAAGGACAATTTCACCAACATTCATCTGCCCAACCATCGTGGTTTGGAGACCTTGTTCTACATTCTGTTGCCTTGAAGCAGCACTTTTCACTGGGACACAGGGGGCTCCTTTTTCAGCTACAGCACCTCCTAGCCAGGGGTCAGCAAACTTTTTCAGCAGTGGGCTGGTCCACTGTCCCTCAGATCTTGTGGGGGGCCGGACTATATTTTTTGGGGGAGGAAATGAACGAATTCCTATGACCCACAAATAACCCAGAGATGCATTTTAAATAAAAGCACACATTCTACTCATGTAAAAACATGCTGATTCCTGGACCGTCCATGGACGATTGGGTCAGATCTGCCCCCCCTCCGGGGCCCTAGTTTGCCTACCCATGTTCTAGGCTGTGGAAACTCTCTCACTAAAGAAGCCTGGTTGGCTCTCACTCATGCAGCTTTTAGGGTTAAATAAAACCCGTTTTTATTTTGCCAAGCATTTTCTTTAAATCTCTCTGCTGCTGGAATGATTTATTGCTCTGCATTAAAGCTGTTTATTATTTATTGTTAACATTCTGAGCATGTGTGCAATGGTAGATAGAGATATAGATGCAAAGCTTTTTTTGGTTGAAAAAAAAGAGAGGTGCCAATTCTCTGATGGGGCACTTCTGGTGGTTTGCCAGAACTCCTTACAAGTAGAGTTTTAGCAGAAACCATCTCTACCTTCTTTCTGATGTCTTCTGAAAACAACAGTGTTTCAACATGCTTTCACAATATGAGTTTTTTCTTTAAACCATCTACTGAAGTTTAATTTATGTTTTAAATTATATATTATAGATATTTATAGACTAATTTTATTGTTGTTGTTTTTCTATGTTGTAAGCTGCCTTGTTATATTTTATGAATAAGTGGATGATAGCTTTTTGAATAATAATAATAAATGATGTTTTGATAAAAGTGTCTGCCAGAACAAAATGGCTGCCATAGGCAGGGGAAAAAAAGCGATGGTGCTCATACCAGTCAGTACCATCACATAAAAGCACTGGAAAGAAAGAAAGAAAGAAAGAAAGAAAGAAAGAAAGAAAGAAAGAAAGAAAATTTCATGTAAGCCAAAAAGTGGGAAAATAAACTGCTGTTAATGAGCCGCCAATGGCTGGATTAGTGATTCCTTGAGGACCTCTTGAGATTCCTAAATAATGAACAGGGAACAGAACTGACCTGTGCAGATCACTGTGTTTCCAATGTGTGTCAGTTTCACATGCATTCACTCATTAATCTATTCTGCCTCGTTTCTGCATTTTAAAAATGTTCAAATATTCACATTTAAATATCCAGTTTGAATGTGTGTTCTCTTAAAACGTGCAGCTCTAACTATATCTTTCTAAACACATTTTGTCACATTTTTAAAAATGTATTTAAGTGTGGTTTTTGAGTCAAAAACTGTGTTACAACATTTGGAGACGTGCGAAAACCCAACAACAGCTCCATTCCCACACTGGCGTTAGCCCAGAATATGCAGATCAGGTGAGTTGTAATTCACTGTGATTGAATTCCTCAAGCACCCAAAATATCAATGCTGAATGAATAATCCCAAACACATCCATGTCACGTAAAATCTCAATCCATCTGAAAAGGGATTTAGACCCTGCTGGAATTCAGCAGCATTGCCCACCTTCAGTTTTTTATTTTCCAAAAGTCACTTTTGCACACATGAAAACATCTGCATGCCAGGAGAAAGGAGTGCTCCTGTGTCTCATTCCCTCAATTTCAATTTCCTTCAGCCCCTGACTGACCCCTTTATCATATATCAGAGATTAGGATTGCTTTAATGGGTTGTTGTCATTGGATAACGGATCCCGTAAACAAGTCCTGATTAAGCAATAGTCTCTTAATTGAATTGTTGATGCTAATAGGTTCAGAGCGTGGTGTAGCGTTGAGTGATTAGATGTGAAAACACCATAAATGTAATGGTTTGGGCTCCATCCATGGACTTGCCTGCCTCTGCACATTGTGGTTCATTCAGGGGTCAATTTAAAAACAGGGGCTGCATTGATTCAAGGAGGAAGACCTGGAGTGGAACGCTACAAGGCAGTCATGAATGTTTGATTTTCTGCATGCTCAACGGTAGACCATCCCATTGGGCGTAATCATCATTTTTTTTATCCACCCTGAAATGACTGAAAACATAAAAGTCAAACAGCAAAGAACAGCTGGACTCGAATGAGTCCAACTGAACTGGAAAGAAGTCCTGAGAAGGTTGGAGGCAGGGTGTCTCTGAATTCCAATTCCTGAGGATCACAAGCAGGGAGATGTTCCTGCACTCAGGTCCTGTGGTGGGCTTCCCATGGGGCATTTTCTGATTGGCCACTTTGAGAACAAAATGCTGGACTAGATGGACCTTTGGCCTGATCCAGCAGGGCTCTTCTGATCTTCTTACACTTGTACTTCTTACATAAATAGTGAAGTATTTCTCCTCCTCATGTTAAAGACCTCCCTAGTAACGCTGTGCTGAACTCTGCCATCCAGTTTTTTGAAACTCTTCACTTCCATGAATGAGACAGCAAATTGTCTGCCTCATTTAGGGAAAGAGAGAGGGAGGGAAATGTTGACTTTTTGGTTGTAGGCGCAGGTGCTGCTTCTGTTAGTAATTAATGTTATGCAGTGGCCAGGGGGATGTTTGTTCTTTAAACCCCATAACATATCCCTGAAAATCTGGGTGAAACTCCCTACCCCTCTTTTTTCTTGTCCTGTTAATGCCCTCTCCCGAATGACTAAAACTATTGGAACAGCTCTGCTGTAGCACCAGGCCTGAATAAGGGCCTAGCTCAAAAAACCACAGACGCAGGTTTGGAGAAAAAGAAAGTAAGAAAAAATTTATTGTTGCAAGCAACAGAGACCCATTGGAGGTCTCCCAAGGACTGGGCCCCAAACCATAGGGTTACATTGATTTTATACCCAATTTGACATCACAGTTTACATCACATAGCAAGAAAATCAAACCAATCACCTTGGGCATAGCCCTTCCTACCATATAAAGATTACTTCTGCTTTAGGTTGCATGTCCCATATTAGGTAGTGCTCATTAGTGATTTCCGTGTATTTGGCTTTATCAGCAAAGCAAAGCTAAAAATTCCCCCTTGACCTTTGTTGTGTAAATTCCCCTTTATCAGACATCCAGGAACATCCTGGAACATCTAAATGGAGAGCACCCAAGTTTCATATCCTGCTTCATAAGACATCATGTCATCCTGACCTGGGTGTCTATGAAGAATGTTCCTCTTTGCAATTTGCAGACACAGCTAAATGAACTTACAGCTTCATCCTAAAATCAGTTTTTCTCTAAATATAGTGAGAGGTCCAGTAACAGCAATCTGATTTCTTAAGCTAAATGTTATTGAAAAGCAAATGATCAATACATCTTACTATTAGAAATAGGGAACCTTTTGTATTGCGTGTATAAGTATATTGAATATATAGGTATGTAGGTATAACATAATGAGATTAATGAGGTTCTGCCCCATGGCAAGGGCTTTACCTAGGTGCCCTTGCCACACTGCTTCCTATCTTCACTGGACCATAGAGAATAAATCAAGGGTGAGTAGGAATTAATTTTCAGGAGTTGAAGATCCCTGAAGGAGAAGGGATGTAGCACCAACTGCTCTGCAAGATAAGACTCTAGTTTAGCACCCTGCTACCAAAAACAGCATTGGAAAATAGGAATCTGCCTTATCCTGAGTTAGACCATTGGCCAATTTATCTTAGTATAGTCTCCACTAATGGATAGCATCCCTCCAGAATCCAAGACCAATGGTCTTTCTTATCCGTACCTGGAGATGCTTGAACCTGGGACCTTCTGCATGCAAAGCAGATGATCTACCACTGAGCTATGACCTTTCAGATGCCTTTGGCATCCCAAACTGGACCTAATGAAGATTGCCTTCTTCTGCTGCTTGCCCCAGTGTTAGATGCACATAGGAAGTTGCCATGAGTTAGAGAATTGATGCATCTAGCCTAGTGTTCTCTACTCTCACTGGCAGAAATTCTCTGGAGTCTTAGGAGGATATCTTTTCTATAGCCTGCTGCCAGATGCTTCTAACAAGAGATTCTAGGGACTGCACCATCTGTCTGTGATGTATTTGCACCTCTGTAGAGTGGTGGCCCCTCTCAGATTCTAGTTAGTGACCATGGCTAATAGCCCTTTCATGGTTTTGTCTAATCCTGTAAAATGAGAATTTCATACAAATTCAATCTGAGCTACATATATTATGCAAATTTCATGTTTGAAATGTAAGTTGCATTTACATGGGGTTAAAACTTCACCCTCATTGATGAATTTGTAAGACAATAAGCAGTGTGGTCCTACTCGTGTGTGTGTGTGTGTGTGTGTGTGTGTGTGTGTAAAGCTGTGATGGACAAAAGAACATTTTTTTTTAATGTAGCAAAACCTTCCGCCTTCATCAGCTGCTCTGGCAGAAATGAAATGATGCTGTTTCCAAAGTGGCGGATACAGAGCTTTGAGGATGGAATGTGCAAAAAGGCTTCATTTGCTGATGCTAAGTGATCCTGGCATTAATGATGCTGGTGGATGGAAGCAGAGGCCAATCCTCTCCCAACCTAGTCCAAGGGTTAAGCTGAAGTGATATCCCAAAATTCTCCATGCTTATTTGAGTTTGTGGCAAAATGGGAGTGAGGAGCATTTTGCTGAATATTTCAGAAGATTGGGTACAGGTGGAATTTTCAAGTCTTTTTGCTGCGGAAAAAAACCCTCTCTTCTGAGAAATTATGACACACAATGTTGAATTAAATGCTACTATTTATTGGTGGGCGAAGAAAGCATTTGGGCTAACAGTATGGCTGGGGAAATTCTAAAACTATGACGACTACTACTACTACTACAGATCCCAGGTTGGGTTAAAACAATTGAAAATTCATAATTAAAAACAGTTAAAACTTATTATTTATTTATTTATTGAATTTATATATTTATATTATATAGTTATTACGGTCATGGGAATTGGGTGAGTCCTGAAAACACTAATCTCAGGTGACGGACACCAGGGTAAAGAGAGGCATTTGGCATATTATTTTCTCTGGTATTAACATTTGATGCATACTTTATCAATTTTGCACCCATTACTTCGCTGTAGAAACACATTACAAAATTCAGAGAGGTGCGAACTATGAAGAATGGTTGTGTTTTGCTTCATGCATTGTTTCATGAAGCATGAATTACGTAAGTCGCCTTGAAATATGAAATGAATTTAATTCCTCCCTACATAGGGGAGTAAGACTGGAAGGAAGCGGAGCCAAACCTGTTCCTTCCTTCAAAAGTATTCAACTATTTTCTCATCAACAGTATTAAAACTAGGTCCACAATTGTGCCCATGATTCACAGAATAGCAATGCAGGGATGCAATTTTTGGAAATATTCCGCTGAGGAGAACTGAATCACTCCAAGAAGCTTGGGGGAAAAATATTTTCCAAAACATGTCAGAAAAGTATTTCTTGAGAAATTTTGGTTCATCCCTCCCTGGTTGTTGTAGTAGCAGAAGGTGTTGTTGTTATCATAATTATCAAGGAGCTGAAGGTGGCTTACATAATTCACACCCCTATTTTACCCCCCACAACAACCCTGTGAGGTACGTTGGGCCGAGAGTAAGTGACTGGCCGAAGTTCACCCATTGAGCTTCATGGGGGAGTGGGGATTTGGACCCTGGTCTCCCAGATCCCGGTCTGACACTCTAACCACAATATAACACTGATTCTATAAAGCTTCTGACTTTCTCCCAGCAGTCTTCAGGGCCAGGATCCAGAATGCAGCAGTCCGATTGGTCCGCAGGAGCCACCCAATCCAGCTCCAGGTGGAAGTGAATCCTCAACCTGATTGGCCTACAGGGGTAGCCCGGAATTAGCCAATCACGTGGGGCCCATTGTGTAAATAATGTATATATAGCAGACGTTTTGGGGAAAGATTAATTCCTTGCTACTATGAGCTGAATAAAGAGCATGAAATTCACACTTGACTCCGAGTATATTTCACCATCCATTATTATTATTTTTATTTTTAAATTATATTTATTGGGTTTTAAACACAAAACAACAACAAAACTAAACAGCATACATAACACATAATACAAAATACAGAATACAAAATACAGAAAAACATACAAACATACAAACATCATAATTTCCCTTTCATTATGTCTAATCATATTGGGGTGACTTCCTCACATCTCCCCTACTGCGTTTCATTGTCAAACATCTTTAGTAATTTCTTGACATCTTTAAATATTCTTTGTTATTATCACTTATATCCTTTTCTTATATTAGTCTTAACCTAAAGTCATAAATCTATATTACTTAAATCTATCTTTCTACTCTGTAAGCTGTCAATTCTTCCAACTTTTTTCAGTCTTTAAATCTTACAATAGTTCTTTAAATATACTTTACATTTTTTTCAATCTTTTTCCACCGTCTCCTCCCTCTGGTCGCGGAGTTTTCCAGTCAGTTCGGCGAGTTCCATATAGTCCATCATTTTCATCTGCCATTCTTCTATCGTTGGTAATTCCTGTGTCTTCCAGTCACCATCCATTAGACCAGGTGAGGCAACTGCCTCAGGCAGCAGGATTCACCAGGGCATCAGATCCCAATCTCCATCTTTCTTCACCCTTTCCTCCTGATGTAGATCTTCCCTCACCCCTTCTCCCCTGGCTTGGATGAGGGTGCCATTTTGGGGTCTGCCTCAGGTGTTGAAATGTCTTGGGTCAACCCAGACAGTCTGAGTAACTTGTCTTTCAGTTAGCGACTGAGCTGTTCGGGGATGGGCCGCCTGCCTGTTTTCCCTTGAGCAACTGCATGTGATATAAAACAAGAGCAACAAAACACACCTAAGCAGCTACAGGTTGCTTTGGAAGGTTGTACATGGCTGACACAATGGGATTTCAAGCCCTAATAACTGTTTTCTTCATTCTTCCCATGCTTACTTACCTTCAGCTTGCCTGACTGAACTCTCAACCATGCACACAGCCACATTATGAAGTTATGAAAAGCTATGAAGTGGGGGTGGAGAGGAGAGGGGAGAGAGAGACGAAGTTATAATTAGTTTAGAGCAGCAGATGAAAAATGTAATTTTGATCATGCACGCACTCTGTCTCTTGTAAAAGCTATATGCAGAACTGGCTTGAATTATATCATTATCGAGGATTTGCAGTCATGTAATTATACTTTACCGACAAAAGTCAATTTTAGACATCAATTTGTGCTATTTGAATAAGTTTTATCAAAATAAACAGTTCTCTCTCTCTCTCTCTCTCTCTCTATATATATATATAATAAAAAATCTGCCATTATCAAAAAGTCAAGACTGGTGAGGGAAAACACTAAAATAATATTTTAGCTTCCTTTGTCATTAATTGACTCTTCTGCGAATATCCCACAAGGCACCTTCCCCAACCCACCAATCAGATAATCCATTTATTTCAGCAATTTATTTCCTTCTATCTACATACTAGCCTCAGATACCTATTCACTGGTTTAAATCTCAAATCATAATTTGCATAGTTCTATAAAGCTGATAGATGTAAAAGTCTTTTCTCCCCCCCCCTTAAATTCTTTATATTCTCTCTTTTAGTTTTTGTGTTTAAAAAATGCTTGGTATTTGATGTTAACTTTTGTATACTGTTTTTTTCCTTTGTCGTCGCCCCCCCCCCCACATTTCGGGGATGACGACACCCCATATTTCTGCATGTGCAAAACCAGAAATACTCTTGAAGCATTAACAGCTAAGTTAGAGCTGCCTAGCTCTGGAGCATTGTTGCTGTCATTGTTTTTAAAAGCCTGGTACCACCTTGGTCACTTTGGGGGACGTGACATGGCTCAGTGGTAGAAAATCTGTCCTGCATGGTGATCGTGTGGGTGACTTTTCACGCATTATTTTGGGGAAAAAAACCGGCACAAAATCAGACAGGCTTTATCTAAGATTGAATGCCAGTGAGATTGAAACAGAATGGAATTAGCTGGTCAGCCCATCCTTGCTTCTGTTTCATCTGAGTTTAGTATTTTTTTAAAAAATAAATAAATAAAAGAAATTAACACTTGTTAAAAAAAAAACAAAAAAAAAAAACATGTGGGCAAATCTTAGAGGGGGGGGGGGATGAATGGAACCAAACGTTCAGGTCACAAGGGTTTACTAAATTACAGATCTCATTTCCTGTTTCCAGGACTAGCAGGAAAAAATATGTGACAAATATGCATTATTTATATAACTGGCAGAATTACTTTTGCTTGTTGAATAATTCTTATTTTTCTGTAGCACAGACTCTTCACCTCTTCTACTGGTAAGGAGCTCAGAGTAGCTCAAGGGAGTGAGGTTTATCCTGTGCTAAATGAGTTTGCAACCCTACTCACCCAGAGTTTGGAGTGATCTATGATGCTTCATTCATCTTTTTTGGTAGTGGCAAAGAGTGCACAGAGTGCCTTTTAACAATTTAGGTTGCAATCCTTACTCTGCTTACCTGGGAGGAAGCCCCATTTAATTCAGTAGAACTTGCTTCTGAGTTAGAAGGCTGGATTTAGAAATAGAGACCCCCTTCCCCCCAAAAAGGGAACATGTGAAATAAGGTGCCACAGAATACACTTTGTGGTATCTTGGAAGTCAAATTTCTTATGGCCTAAGGTTTCTTTTTGGACTGTTTCTCCAGCTTTGTCAGCTACACTAGTGCAGGCATTCCGAGCTGTTTGTCAGGGCTTTGACTGTGCAGGACTCCAAGACCCAACAATCAGCTGGTCCTTGCTGATTTCATAGAATCCTGCACTGACCTTTGAAGCCCTGACAATCAGATGATAGAGCTTCAAAGCACCTTGCAAACCCCTTTTTTGTTCCATCTTTACCTGCCCAACATGTTACATCCTATATGATGTCATGTGACTGACAGGTGGCTAAATGGGGAGGACCTGGTGATCATAATTATGCCTGTGGAGTGGAGGTTCTTGTTGGGTGTTTTTCTGAGTCATGCAGAGTGGCACAGCGGTTTCACCCTCAAAGCCCTAGTGATGAAGTAGACCTCAAACACAAGACTTTGAAGATGACTCTTTAATTGCAGGATGACTACTCTTAAAAGCAGTATCATACATACCTGTATATACTAAGTCCAATGCACTGTGCTTCACTCTCTTGAGCCCAAGAGAGGGTCTTCTTGCTTCCAAAACTCATTTGAAACAGTCCATAAATTATAGCTTGCCTGTCCTCACTAACTCCTCTGGATACAGCACCTTCTTGAATTTTCCACATTCAGCAAAACAGCGGCAATGGGAGAAATAAAGGAATAATGGCGTGTGGTTTGCATCAGTTTAAAAATGCAATTAATTTCTCCTTCCCACTCAAGAGAACAAACTGATTGACAAGCTCACCAAATGGTTGCATGTGCTCTGTGTTGAGGTGCCAACCAAACATTGGCTGTTTGAAGGCACCCTCTCATTCTCTTTAGGCATTGGAACAGTTTGGGTCAAAATGGTAAGACCTTTGTCCAATTCACTCATTCTATTAAGCAACAAAGCTTTCCCCTCTCTCCTCCTTATATGTGTGCCCCACATCCTTCTCTAATCTGTTCCAGAGGGCTGGGAGAACCTCTGGAATGGGATGCACAGGGGGAGGAGGAGGAGAGAACATTATGTTGTGCAATCAGAAATCCTTGTTCTGATGGAAGGTTTACATAGCGCTGATTTGGATAGAACCCTTAGACATTTTAGGATGGACTTTATTATGCTTAGGGGGAAAAGATCACAAAACCTCCCCAAATAAAATTCCACCCTCCCAACTTTGCTAAAGAGTGCACTACCAATTCTTCTTGTTGTTTAGTCATTTAGTCATGTCCAACTCGTCGTGACCCCATGGACCAGAGCACGCCAGGCACTCCTGTCTTCCACTGCCTCCCGCAGTTTGGTCAGACTCATGTTGGTAGCTTCGAGAACACTGTCCAACCTTCTCATCCTCTGTCGTCCCCTTCTCCTTGTGCCCTCCATCTTTCCCAACATCAGGGTCTTTTCCAGGGAGTCTTCTCTTCTCATGAGGTGGCCAGAGTACTGGAGCCTCAGCTTCAGGATATGTCCTTCCAGTGAGCACTCAGGGCTGATTTCCTTCAGAATGGATAGGTTTGATCTTCTTGCAGTCCATGGGACTCTCAAGAGTCTCCTCCAGCACCATAATTCAAAAGCATCAATTCTTCGGCAATCAGCCTTCTTTATGGTCCAACTCTCACTTCCATACATCACGATTGGGAAAACCATAGCTTTAACAGACCTTTGTCGGCAAGGTGATGTCTCTGCTTTTTAAGATGCTGTCTAGGTTTGTCATTGCTTTTCTCCCAAGAAGAATTCTTACACACAAAAATAAAGGTTTTGTGCACATGCATGTGTAATTTATTGGCCTGTGACAATTTGGCTGAGATGGAGCATCTGGTTGTTCAATGAAGTCTTAGATTTTTACCCAATTTTCCAGCTGGCTTGACGTGAAAATATAAATCTAAACTTGATAAATACCAACCACTGCTCCTATGTAGGAGAAATTAATTTCCAGACTCTATTGTAAGTCCATGTAGCAATCACAGTTGCAGACAAGGAGCAAGCATCTTTTCATTTGTCGGGCTGCTAGCAATAAACAGCGATCGCCCCCCCTCCCCTGCACAAAATTTCATTTGGGGGATATGCAAATGTGTGGGGCTGTTAAAGTAACTGATTGCAGAAATATGTAATCGGGGGGGGGGGGAGAGATGTTAACTCTTGTGCCCTGGATAAGTTTCAGTTCAGGTAAACTGTGGCTTTTATTGTTTTTGACATCAGTTGTTTTATTGCCTCATATGACATGACAGTGCATTGCCAAACATTGCTCAGAAGAAATGCCTCAAAACCCCTGAACATTCCTAGAATTGTTGCATTACTTTCTGAGCATGCCTGAGGAGAATTTTTATTTTTTTTAAGTTGATAAAATAATTCCAGGTCTTGAAGAAGTTGGCGTAGCTAGCTGTGTCCCTTCAATGGCGGAAGGCTGTTTGATGCAGCTGAGGCGTCCATACGTGGATATGGAGAATGGGAGGCAATTTTTATTCCTCCTTTCCTCTGGGCTTGAGAAGACCTTTGGAAAAGCCTGGGAGATGGTGCAAAGGTCTTCAGAGGGAATGAAAAATCAGTGGAAATCATATCTCCCATTTTCTGCTCACACATGCTTCTGTTGGATCATAGAGCATTCCATCAGTGGAGAGACACAATCCTGGGTGATTTAACTGAACTGAATTTAAGATTAGAAGAAGAAAAATGTAGATAGAGGATGAGCTGGTACTTGATCTAAGTGGTGGTGGAGGCTCCAAGGGAGCATTCCGTGGCCTCCCTGTGGCCACCACTGCCAGCCTCCTCCCTTGGGCAGCTTGTAGTAGCTGCTGGAGATCAGGCAAGGAGAAAGAGAGGCAGGTCCACCTTAGGTGGGAAGAAAGGGGCACACAAGTAGACTTCTTCCTCTTCTTCTTCTTCTTCTTCTTCTTCTTCTTCTTCTTCTTCTTCTTCTTCTTCTTCTTCTTCAAATGCTTTGTGCATCCACGTCTCATCTTGCCCCTTTCTCAAATTTATTTCTTGGGGTGTGTTTTTTCTTTTTGTAAATCTACCAAAGGATAAAATAAAATGAAATCACGACTGAGGGGTTTTCTCAGGATGGTGGGGAGTGTGTGTGCTGTGTCCCACTGGTAAGGTGGTGGAGGCAGTTGACCTTCTTCTGATAGGAAATGTGGGCAAAAATGAGGGAACCAAGGAGGGTAATTTGGGGTGGAAGTGAGAAATGTCCCTGGTTTCATCTGAGGAATGTTGGAGGGGATGTTGCTGTATTCTATATATATTCGCAGTGCCATGGACTCTGGGTTTTTTAAAAACAACAACAACAAAGGCATACCAGATATACACCCCTAAATATATACAGTGGTAGCTTGGTTTTCGAACATCTCCATTGACGAACATTTCGGTTTATGAACGCCGTAAACCCGGAAGTAAATGCTTCAGTTTTCGAACATGCCTTTGAAGTTGAACATGCCGCACGGCTCCCGCGTGCAATAAATTTGTGTTCAGCTAATCTCAGGAGCTCTCTGGCAACCAATTTGTTTTTGTGAATGTCTGCAGCTCAGCTTTTGAACATTTCAGAACGCGCACGGTCTTCCAGAATACATTACGTTCGAAAACCAAGGTTCCACTGTAATAGAAAAGCATATTTGGAATGTGATCCATCCAAATAATAATAATAATTTATATAATAATTTATTATTTGTACCCCGCCCATCTGGCTGAGTTTCCCCAGCTACTCTGGGTGGCATTTAGAACATAGGGAGTTGTCAGACCATAAATCCACCTAGCTTACACTGACCGGCAGCAGTTTTCCAGGGTTTCAGGTGGGATACTTTCCCAGCCCTCCTAGGAGATGCCAGGAATTGAACCTGGGCCTTTTGCATTCAGAGCATGCACTCTGTCAATGAGCTAAAGTATTAAATTTAAATGTGCAGCTCTTTATGTGCCCCATAAATGGAGTAGTGACACCTCTCATTACAGGCATTTAGCAATGTCTCATGTTTCTACGCAGCACCAGAAGACTCTTTGCACTGCTTTCCCTTGTTTTCACCTCGGTAAAGGAATCAGGCCCAATAAAACCTGCCTTTATGGGTTTGGGGGCTGAGCAAGGTTGCTGTGAAAACTATCTTCTGTGACCTCGTTTTTTAATTACCAAAGCAATCAGCTTCTTTTCGCCCTGGGTAGATATTTTACAGTTGACATACTTAACCTCTAGACCTCCTCATTCCCACAAAATCAACTTCTCACATTAGAATATGGAATTGCAATAAATATAGGAACTAATTGGCTTGAAAGAATGCATTAGGAACATTGCGTTGGGTCATTAATCGGTGCCTGAGTTTTTAGAAATGCCAAATGTACTTGGCTGGTTCTTATTACTGCATATGAATAATAAATAGAAGAGACTTTGGGCCTAGAGGGTGGGGTGGGTAGGGGTACCTCTCATGCAATCCAACTTTTAATGAATAAGTCCACAATTCAAAAGCATCTTCTAAACAATGAAAGCTTTATTGCTTCAAGATAACATCTAAGATGTTGACACAGTGCTGATTAAGTTGGAATTATGAAGACTGGGACCATATTTTTTTATTATTATTTTAGTATTATTCATGCAAAAATAAACTTGGGCCTCCTGTTCAGGCAGTATTTAACTGGTATAGCAGATTTCCAATAACTATTGGGGGATTTCGGTCCATTATGGTGAATTGGGAATTGCCCTGCCAACCACAGTATGCCTTCATCCTGGTCCCACCAGTCCTTCCTCTTACAACCAATCCAAGGGGTGGTGATGTCTCTAACCTTCCTCCTCCTTAAATCTCAGCATTTGCTTTATTTTTTTGAAAAATCTAGGCGGTTCGCAACAATAATACAAAAAGCCGTACAATAAAAGCTATATAAAAGAGTTAACCAGGCATCAATTAACAATTGTGGAAAGATCTATTCTTAATGGCCTGCAAAGGCCTGGCAGAATAGAAAAGTTTTCAGCAGGCATTTAAAAGTTGGAAAAGAAGGTATCTTCTCAATCTGTGATGGCAGAAAATTCCACAGTATCCCAATGACACTAAATGCTCTATTTCTTGTTGTTGCCAGATGAGTGTTGCCAACTCGAGGAGTGGGCTATCAAATCCAAACTCTTCTTCTTCTCCTCCTCCTCCTTACCTTCTGCCTTCTAAATCCCAATGGGCACCAGACTCTATTGCTAAATGCGCATGATGATTATTTTACTATTAGACCGTCTGTCATTATGTTTTTTATTATGTTTCTATTTTAATGCTCTGTGATATGTTTTTAATGTTGTACACTGCCCTGGGATCTTCTGTGTATAAATTGAAAATAAATAAACAAACAACAACAACAACAACAACAACAACAACAACAACAACAAAAACCAATGCCATTCTCACCCTGATGAATTTATATGACAATGATTTATACTAGGGCAGGTCACTGCTCCCTCCTGCCCAGGATGGTCTCATCTTTCTGGAAGCAGCTTCTCAAGAGTCTTGGGTGAATGTCTTTTCTAGGCCTGCTGCCGATTACCCTTTTTTAACTGGGGGTGCCAGGAAATGAATCAAATCAGAACAATTTGCAAATAATGTCATGGACCCTTCCTAATACATTCCAAGGCAGAATTTAATGTGGAGAAGCAAGCATTCAAAAATGGAATCACATTTCTGAGCTCTGAAGTGGTGTAGTCAGTGTGGTGTAGTGGTTAAGAGTGGTAGACTCGTAATCTGGGGAATCGGGTTCGCGTCTCCGCTCCTCCACATGCAGCTGCTGGGTGACCTTGGGCTAGTCACACTTCTCTGAAGTCTCTCAGCCCCACTCACCTCACAGAGTGTTTGTTGTGGGGGAGGAAGGGAAAGGAGAATGGTAGCCGCTTTGAGACTCCTTCGGGTAATGATAAAGCGGGGTATCAAATCCAAACTCTTCTTCTTCTTCTAGTCTACCTTCCTGCCCCATGATTTTATAACTTCCTTTCTTCTTTTTTCTTTTTTCCTTTGGTTTTTCAACTTAAAATTTTACAGAGCTATATCGAAAATAAATAATAAAAAACAAGATTCCAAGGAATCTCCTGGACTTCCATCCTACTCTTTGTGGGGAATTAATCAATTCCTCCTGCATCTTTTATGATAATCCAAACCTCTTCCATTATGTCCAGAATTCAACCTTAAACTACAAGTGATGTTCCAGTCCTACTAACGATGTTAACTGTTTACAATGGTCTTTAAGATAAGTTATACATTTCCCCCGTTCCTTATTAAAATTTTGGTCTTCCTGATTTCTGACTCTTCTGGTCATTTTAGCCATTTTGGCATAGTCCATTAACTTCATCTGCCATTCTTCTCTGGTAGGAACTTTATCTTCTTTCCATCTCTGTTTGTTCTGGGGGAGGAAGGGAAAGGAGAATGTTAGCTGCTTTGAGACTCATTCGGGTAGTGATAAAGCGGGATATCAAATCCAAACTCTTCTTCTTCTCTGGGCCAGTAACATCCGTGCAACTGGGGTCACATACATAAATAGTCTTTTCTGCTTCTTTGGGATTTCAGCATCTAGAATTCCTAAAAGGAAGACTTCAGGCTTTTTAAGAAAGGTTATTTTAAACATATTTTAACTGAGAATAAGGCTAATGCAATTAGTGAGGCTTGCTTCTGAGTAAACATGCATAAGATCATGTTGCTGGTGGCTAAATATTCATGCGGGACTCATGAATAAAGGTGTCAACCTACTTTGAGCCTATGGGCAGAATACCCTGTTCTTTCACCTTCTTTGAACACTATTTCCCGTATGAACTAATGAGATCATCAAAGCCTTTTACATACCCATAAATACTATATAAAATGAATAAATAGCAACATTACAAGTACTGCCTTATGACTGAAAATGAAAAGTCAACAGATTGATAGGTTGCCTTCAAAAAGAAGTATGTTCTTATTACCTGTACATGTACTGAGCAGAACGTTGACACCTGGTGATGCATAACAATTATTAATAAGCCACATTAACATCACTCTACTGGCTTATTTTAAAATTCAGTCATTTGAAGTTTAAGACTTTCCCTTCCACACTTTCTACAGGGCCATGAATAACCAGTGACACCTGGTAAGTAACACAGGCGCCAGTCATCCCTAATTCATACTTAGTGACTTGTGTGGGAAATGTACAGTAATATAGTCATATAGAGACAATGGCTGTGTGTGGATGATCATATCTCAGCTTAATAGCAGAGATATGAATAAGCCTTGAGCCTGTGTATGCAGCCCTTCTCCATGTTCGATATGCTGCAATTAAATCCCAAAGTCTCCAGGAAAATACAGCTTCCTGTTTCATCCAAGTAGCTTGGGCTACTGCAATGTGCTCTATGTGGGGCTACCTTTGAAGGTGAATCAGAAGCTACAACTAATCCAGAATGCGGCAGCAACACTGGTGACTGGGAAGGCTGCCGGGCCCGGGACCATATAACATTGTTCCTAAAAGATCTACACTGGTTCCTGGTACATTTCCAAACACAATTCAAAGTGTTAGTGGTGACCTTTAAAGCCCTAAAGGGCCTCAGCCCAGTATACCTGAAGAAGCATCTCCACCCCCATCGTTCAGCCTGGACACTGAGGTCCAGCTCCGAGGATTTTTGGGCGGTTCCCTCACTGTGAGAAGTGAAGCTACAGGGAAACAGGCAGAGGGCCTTTTTGGCAGTGACACCCTCCCTGTGGAACGCTCTCCCATCGGATGCCAAGGAGATAAAGAACTATACAACTTTTAGACGACATCTGAAGCCAGCTTTTAATGTTGGGAGGCTTTTAGTGTTTGATGTTTTGTTATGTTTTTTAAACATGTTTGAAGACACCCAGGATGAGCGGAGTATATAACAGCAGCAGCAGCAGCAGCAACAACAGATAAGTGGTGGAGCTTCATTCTCCGGTACTGGGGGCAGGGAGCAGGCGGGGCGGGGCTGGCACGCGTCCTGGAGGAGTGGCGCACTGCCCAAAGGGGCAGTGGCACGCATACTGGGGGCATGGTGCGTGTTCTGGGGGCATGGCGCACAGCTGGCGACGGCGGGGCGGCCAGCGCAGGCGGGGGGCAGCCGCGATGGAACCCCCCGGGATCCCGCCAATGGGGGCGGTGCAAACCCATCGCCCCCCTTCCTCTGCCCCTGCAACAGATTAGTAAACCATGGTTACCTGGTTTGGAACCAGCCAGGACCTTCAATCAAATTCTGAGAATTTACCAGCTTCCTTTGATGAAGGAACATCTTAAGGACCCATTTTTGAGTGCAGTGGGATATAACAGAGAACAGATTGAGGCAAATGAGTGATACATCCTGTCTTCCAATACTGCAATTCCTTGCTCGACTGTCTCAGCAATGTAAGGAATGTACTCCCCACACGGTGGGGACAATATTTTCACTCTCTATTGCTTGTCCCCTGAAAGGAGGGGTTCCCCAAAAAGGGTCTAAATGCTTATATCTCCCCCCTGCCTAATGGCTTTGGTATAGTCAATGTAGTCAGAACTTTTCTCAGGAAAAAAATAATCATTGAATTCTTCCCAGTTATTCTTCTACAAATTTCCTCATTTCTACTAACCTATAAACAAATATAAAGTCACGTTTTGTATCCTGTTAAATGGAAATTAGCAATGGTGAGCTCCCCCCCCCCCACTTTCCAATTATTTTAGTAAGAGGATGTTTAGCTTCTGGATTTTGATCTTTACAAATAAATGGCATATCAGCTCTTTGTCTTCACTTGGGGGCTTTATGTGTTGATGACTGGAATGCTAATGCAATAATTTACACTCGTATTATCTTTATGGCTGTATATTATAATAACTTAATGGAGTGGAAAGGAATCACAGATGGACAGATGAGGACTGCCTCTGAAAATCAGAAGGGAATAGAAAGGGAGGGGGATCTCATAGTAGGGGGGAACGTGCAACATGGGATGTGGGTCAGAAGATTATCGGAACACTGAAATTGGTACTCACTGCATCCGTTCTAGTTGGAGAGTTGGCTTACGCCGGGGGCTGTGAACTCGATCCAGCCATATCCCAAACCAAATTGGGGGTTTGCTTTGAGGGGAACGACTGGGACACGGGTGGCGCTGTGGGTTAAACCACAGAGCCTAGGACTTGTCGATCAGAAGGTCGGCGGTTCGAATCCCCGTGACGGGGTGAGCTCCCGTTGCTTGGTCCCTGCTCCTGCCAACCTAGCAGTTCGAAAGCACGTCAAAGTGCAAGTAGATAAATAGGTACCACTGCAGCGGGAAGGTAAACGGCGTTTCCGTGTGCTGCTCTAGTTCACCAGAAGCGGCTTAGTCATGCTGGCCACATGACCTGGAAGCTGTGCACTGGCTCCCTCGGCCAATAATGCGAGATGAGCGCACAACCTCAGAGTCGGTCACGACTGGACCTAATGGTCAGAGGTCCCTTTACCTTTACCTTTGAGGGGAACTGGGCTTGGACTGAATCAGACCAAGACAGCCCTGACTTTCCCTGGTCAGATTTGGCCACTGAGAACAATCTGGGACTGTCAGGGAGCAGGGCATCAGGTGGTCAGGCTGCAGGGATCTGGGTTCATCAGCATGGTGCACACAGGGAGCACAATGGGGGTGCAGACCCCAGAAGGATGGAATCCTCCATTCAGCAGCTGGCGAGTGGAGGATTCAATTCTGTGGGGTGCAGGGTGCTCCTATGCAAGTGCCCCCTTGCTCTTGGTCTGGTGGGGGGGAAGAAGATACCATGTTGTCTTCTTCTGCCATACATGAGAAAGTACGTACCTGCTAGCAATGATACCTATATCCTTCCTCAGAATCTGGTATGTGATGGAGGTCAAAGAGTGAAGCCGCATTGCTCTTCTGCCATTGCCTTCCACCCCACCATGTGATCTTTGCCTTCCTCCTTCCCTTGGCTCAACAGAACCTATGTGAGCACCTGCAGAACTCAAGCTCATAGCTGTCAACCCTCCCTTTTTTTGCGGGAAACTCCCTTATTCCAATGCTGTTTCCCGCTGCTATCCCGGATTGTTGATATCCCTTAAATTTCCCGGATTTCAAAGGAAGCAGCTCCTCTCCCTCCCTGCCAGCCAGGGAGGCTCCTCAGCTGCGTTGCTCGGCTGCCAATAAGGAGTCTGAGACCGACTGGGGGCGGAGCTTGCATGCCTTGTTCAGCCAGACCCTCATGCCCAACCAGACAGACAGCCTGCCTGCCATCTATGTGCTCGCTATTTCGCTTACCCGTTCGCGCACAGCCTCTGGAGTGCAGGGTGGCGAGGCTACTTGGTGCCATTGCACCGCCCTCGCGGCATCCCTTGTTTTCAAATCCGAAAGTTTGAAAAAATCCCTTATTTTCAAATCCAAAAGTTGACAGCTATGCGCTGGTGCCAGATGTTTCCCATTTCTGTTTTCGGGTTAAAACTACCCCCAAAATAAGCATCTCTTTTAAAAATGTTCACTCCTCTGCTATTCTTCTCTGCCTCCCCATCCCTCACTCTGTTCCTGCTTTGACACTGTTGCTTTCCTGATCCAGGACTGCTTTTGCCTTTCTAAAACATCCCAACCAATCAGGGAGCAGGTAGAGAATGTGATGCCACTGCAGGCCTAGCCAATTAGTTTTGGCTTTGTACAGAGAGAGCTCATTGCAGGGGCATGGAGTGATGGTGTGCATTCGCTCTATGCAACAGGCTAGCTCGGGAGATCAGTGTCAGAACCCAGCCAGATGGGTTATAAATAATGAAATTATTAAAATTATTACTATTATCTAATTCAGCCCAGAAATATTATTCATCCAAAGAAAGCCATGTATACCATCTGCTTTGAAGTTCACATAATTATTAGAAATCCATTTCTGTTCCTTCCAGATCATGTTAATGGGGCTTTCCGCAGATGTTTGGGAGACTAAGGCAACATAGTTCCTTAAGAATCCAGAAATAAATAGGATTGTTTAGTCTCTGTTAAGAGGGTGGGTAGCGAATCATACTTTATATGCATTGCAAAAGGCTTTTATCTTACCATTAGTGGTCACATTGGGCTTTATAGTCCACTAAAGTAGCATTTAGAGGGTGTATTAATTATTTGTAGTTGGATGCAAAGAGGCGAAGACGACTATGTAGGGGGCTAATTTGGAAAGCAGAGTGAATAAATATTGGGCTTAAGAAAACAGCTGGGTTAGTCAGCTGCAAAGCAGAGCTCATATTTAATTTATTTCTTCCACACTTATGAGCACCTGGGGATTGGAGGCCTCCACGCATTGGATGCTATTTCAGAAACAGGCAGAAAGAGTTGGGGGGATATTATCATTATGGGTTTGCAGGGAACAAGGATCCCCTGAAAAGCCTGTGTGCCAGCTTCTCCCCTTAATTTCAGAAATTAGTAAATGTGAGGTCTGAAGTCAAGCCAGCTTGCTCAGCAACTGGGCTTAGAGAGGTGCCATCCAAATTAGCAGAGTCATTACCCTGAACAAAAGGTGAGACATTCAGCATCAGACAAGAAAGGGAGAAGCTGCCTTTGGAAATGGAGGTTGCCAGGGTGACAGGGGGGGATGCTGGATGCGGAAGGGGAGGAGCTGTTTTCTGCAATGGCTGCTGGGAAGGAGGAGGGCGGACTGGGCAGAACTCCATGAGGGCAACAGACATTCTGGCTGGCTGGAGCAGATGGCTACAGTGAGACACAGGGATGGTGCCTAGGATGCCTCTGAATCCAATGTTGAGCTGCTGGGAAGGACAAGCCCCTCTTGAGATGTAAATGCTGTGAATCCACCAAAGACTTCAGGTGTAAACAGTGCTATTTTTCTAGAAAAAGAGGTGCTGGAATTCACCATGAATGCATCCCTTGTTCTCTTATAATGGCAATGGCTCCCACCTGAAAGGTGCCGTAACTGAGTTATGGTGGAAAAATAGCCCTGGGTGTAAAGACATGTGAAATATACTCGGAGTCAAGTGTGAATTTCATGCTCTTTATTCAGCTCCTAGTAGCAAGGAATGGATGTTTCCCCAAAACATCTGCTATAAATACATTATTTACACAATGGGCCCCACATGATTGGCTAATTCCGGGATACTCCTGTAGGCCAATCAGGTTGTGGATTCACGTCTACCTGGAGCTGGATTGGGTGGCTCCTGCGGACCAATCAGGCTGCTGCATTCTGGATCCTATTGTTCTAGGACCAATCAGACTGCTGCATTCTGGATCCTATTGTTCTAGGACCAATCAGACTGCTGCATTCTGAAACCTATTGTTCTAGGACCAGACTGCTGCATTCTGAATCCTATTGTTCTAGGACCAATCAGACTACTGCATTCTGTATCCTATTCAGCTCAGTACATAACAACATGTGAATAAACCACATTTCTAAGACACTGCGGACTCTGCTGTGCCTTGATTTTACAATGGAAACAAGCCTGGGTGAACCCCTGGGATCTCCTGCAGCAGCTCCATGAAGCTTGTGGTGGCATGTAGCTGAGGATTTCCTTCCAAAGATGGCTTAGCTAGGAAGGAGGGAAAATGGATAATGAAGTCCTGTTCCTACTACTTCTTCCCTAAGGTATCACTAATGGCATGCATTTACTTAGAGACCAGTGTTGTCTTCTGCTGAAGACAATTTTTTTCTGACCGGCTTTTCTAGCTTCAGCCGGTGCCTGGATGGAGCCAGCTCGACTCCATTAGCACAAGACTCACCACCCAGCTGTGGCTGCGAAAGGGCACTGCCAAAGGGCATCACAACATCGGTCCATGCTTGCAGTCCTTTCAACCACTGCTGAAAGACATAGCATCGTCCCATTTCTCCCCATATTTTAGAAAGCAGTGTGTTATCTCTAAGGCACATGTCGTCGTTGTCCAGTCACTCACAGTTAACCACTTCCCAACTCTCCCATAGGTGGTGAGGGCTGGGCTGGGGTGATGGGCTCTGTTGACCCTCTGTGCCCAGCCCCTGCCCAAGGCATTGTGCCAGAAAATGACACAATGTGGCTGTGTTCAAGTGACCTCTGCTCTCCATAACATTGTCATCAACCAATCTATTGTGCTTGCAAGTGGCCTTGAGAGCTGCTCTTTATTTGTTGTTCAGCCTTCCGAGCTCTTCATATGTGTTGTTCCTGAGCTGATGATAGAGACCTCTTCTGCCGAGCATTTTCATCACTGCGCCACTTCAAAAGGTTACGGCTTTTGGAGAGAATAGATCTAGTGCATCCGTTTGCACTCCTACCATTCAGGATCGTGTGTGCTGAGCACCTATATTAAATAACCACACACCACGGGATGCAGGCCAGTGAACGACAAAACCCATGCAAACAACTCTTCAGCCGATGTTGGAAGCCCACGACGGCGAGAGGAAGCCATTGCAAGCAGCGATAATTACACGCTGCCACATCCTCTTGCCTTCTATCTTATTTCCTCATCCCCTCAAGTGAATTTCTCATCCCTCATCTGGCAAAAAGTGACTGCTGAGCAGTTTTGTGGTCCCTCCTTCGGTACAGCTGATACCAAACCTTTGCATGGGAGGGGGGGAGAGAGCTTTTTAAGAAACAAGACACATTAGCATATGTGCAAGAGTTCAGCATCTCTCTCTCTCTCTCCCTCCTCCCCACTCGCTTTTATTCTGCCACAGCTTGCATTCAGGGGAGGGAAACAGGAGGTCGGCTGCTTTAAAAGCCATAACCTTTGGAATTAAGACGTGGCTTCCCAGCGCAAGCCGCGTAATAAAAAAAGCAATCATATTGCCAAGCTGGTGGACCTTATTATTTTAACATCAGCATGATGGTCTTTTAAAAGCCTCCCTGCCTGCTGGGAAAGTTAAATAAACATGTTCTATTTAAAAATATAAAAACTGACCTGCATTTAAATTACAGAGGCACCTGTCACCGCCAAGCATCAAGGGGGCTGCACTCTTTCTTTCCCCACCCCCTTCCGCCCGCCACAATGGCACAAAATAGCTTGCTAGAATGGCATGACATCTGGGTAAGTATTTTAGTCCCATTGTTAGGCATGTACTTAATGTAAGGGATTTGGCAAATGAGATCCAGATGGGCCGTTGCCAGCTCTGCTGCCCCCAGGGCACCACCTCTGTTGAATGGAGAGGCTTAAATTGTTGAGCAAAGCGATCCCTTTGTCTTACAAAGGAAAGGGGAAAGAGAAACAGACAGAGGTGCCTCCTAACAATAATTGCTAGGGGTGTGCATCAGGTTTGCGTGACTCTTGCAGCCAGAACCAACATGGGCCACTTCTATAGGACTATAGAATTGCAATGTTGGAAGACGCATTCGAAAAGTCCTCTTATCCACCCCCTTGTAATGCAGGAATCACAGCAAAAGAAACCCTGTAAAATAACCATTTGTCCTCTGTTTAAAAACCTCCAAGGAAGGAGAGTCTACCACCTTCTAAGGCAATAATAATAATAATAATAATAATAATAATAATAATAATAATATATTATCATTATTTATACCCCGCCCATTATTTATACCCTGACTTGTTTAGGGAGGCTTTTAATGTTTAATAAAGTATTGTATTTTAATGTTCTGTTGGAAGCCACCCAGAGTGGCTGGGGAAACCCAGCCAGATGGGTGGGTATAAATAATTTTATTATTATTATTATTATTATTATTATTATTATTATTATTATTATTATTATTATTATTATCTGGCTGGGTTTCCATTGCATGTTTAGACCTTTTACCCTTCCCGAAATAAGCTCACACAAGAGACAGATATTTGGTTTGGTCTTTGGCAGAATTTAGGCCACAACTTTATTGATTACAACCAAGTGAGTAGTTGCATAGGTTCTGGTTCGACTATCTCCCTGCACCCTTGCAGGCAGAACTGTCCCAGAGCCACATTTGTAGGACAGACAAGGATGAACACCAGGGACGACTGTTGGTAGGATTACCATTCAGCCATCCTGATGTCCCTGGTACTCGGCCATAGGCCGTACCCTTTCGGGAACGACAAACCAATGAGTCCCTGGATTCCTGTACCGGAATATCCTGCATTTTCATAGGTGTGGCCACGCACCGTGCCACACCTATCACCTGAACCAGAGACTATCCGCAACTTACAAGCTGTGACTAATTGCTACGCGGCAGGCGAAACCCAAGTGGCAACAGTCAATCAGCCAAATGGGGAAAATTCCTACCGTGCCCCTGTCCCAACGACAGACGACTCACGACAGCATAGCAAGGTCAACTCAAGCCCTAAATATAGGGAGCGGTGGGTGGGTGTTCCGATGCAAAAGGCCCCAAAGAGGATGCTCAGCAGCCTCACATGGACTTAAATAGGTCCCACGTTGCTGCACTTTTACGATGCCCCATTGGTAGAATTCCTCCCCAGCGAAGCATGGCCACCTATCAGGGGTTGTGGCCTGTATATCCAATTACCCCCACAACAAAGGGTCAGGTAGCATGTCGCACCGCAACACATGCCCTCTTTTTATGGAGGACCTGATCTGTCAAAGAGCTGTTACTATCACCACTATCATAGTGGCTAGTTGCTCAGTGCCTGCCCGAGCCAAAGAAAGATCTGCCCAAAGTGCCCCACTCCAAAGCAGGGATCTCTGAAGCACTTTGAAGTGCTTTGGAGATTCAGAATAGCAAAAGAAAGAACAACACTCCAGACATCATGTCTGCAACACCGTACAATATTCTTCCCAAGCTTACCATATAAGGAACATGCCATGGTGAGGCAGGATTGGGGAGGAAGAACTGCTTTGTGGCTGTCACGTCCTGCTCCTAATCAGAAGGAATCAGAAAGCTGTCCAATCACAGGGCTTGAAGGGAGGGGTGCTGGAAGTAACACATCACCTCATTCCCGTCTGTTCTGTGTTTGTTCCTAGCTTGGCTAGTGGCACTTCCTTGGGAAATATTGAACATTCAGGTCCTTCTGCCTCTATGCCACATGCCCACACATAGACTGCAGTCAAATCTACTTTGCAATGAGTTTCTGAGAGTTTTGGTGCCAGTTGAGCAAATCACAAGCCTGAAGCTGTTTCTTCTTCTTCTTTCATCATAACCCACTCTTCTGAAATTCTGCCAGTAATTTAGCTCTCCATTAACTTGCATAGGGGAAGGGGATGGTGGAACAATAGCATAAATCTCCAGGGAAGACTGGAATGGGTGAAGTGTCAGCCCGAAGCAAGAACTCTGTTGTTTCAAGGTTCATTGCTGGGCAGATGGGCTCCAGACCACCACTGGGATGCAATGGAGCTCTGTCTATTCACTGGGAGAAAGGATGTGTTCACACCAAAAGCAACAACACAGTTTTAAATTCAGGGCCACCAGAATTAAATGCCCCACACCTACCTTCCCTCATAAGCTCTGAGCATTTCCCAAGTCAGCTTTGTTTGATTTCTCTGGGGAAATTTCTCAAGCTGTTTTGTTGTTGTTGTTGCTTTATTTTGTTTTCTGGGGCCGCAGGGCTACTCAGAAGCTAAGGTCAGCCCTGCTCCACCTCAAGCCATTTTGCAAGCAGCAGCATCCAAATCAGAAAGCTGGAAACCTTTCCCGAATCACCAGAATTCACCTTGTAATTTGGGGGTATACACTATGCCAATGCACACTCCCAGTACCTACACTTAGTATGCCTACACAGTACCTACACTTAGTCTGCTCTGATCTATGAGCCCACAGCTGAAATGGCTATGGACCTTTTCCATTTCTTTCCCTGGCTTGGGAAGCAGCCTGCAGTCCTTTAGCCAAAATCGCAGGGTTTTCTTTCCATACCTAGTTACACATGCACCTGACTGTGGAACAGTTCAGGGGGTGTGGGTGAGTTCAAAGGACTGAGGGTGTCAGAGCAAGGTGCCAATTACTTCAGCTCCTATCAGTGTACCTCCCCCCTGTTTTAATCTGAATGAAACCACAGTCAAAAGAGTTCCAGGTGCAACAGCTAAAATGCTCTCCTTTCTTCAGCTGCCTCTGTATCTTTTGTGCTCTTCAAGCACAGCTGTGCTGGCTGCTTCTCAATGCCTCTTCTCCATTCACAAGGTTAGGGACTGTGCCCAACACCCAACAAAGGCAATGAAAGGGTTTTCTCCCCCTCTCCATAATTTGTTTCATCAAAGCCAGGATCCCTTCTTTCTCCTCTCCAGAGTTTTCATCTCTCAACTATCCTCTTTTATGTTCAGTGGTTCTGTCAGGGCAGGATTTGGGGGCTAAAATTCCAGAACGATAAGCCAGGAGGGGCCCAGAACACACCAGGGCTGTGTTGCAGGAGTTTAGACTACATGATGTTTGTGGTCCTTTCCAACTCTACAATTCTGTGATTCGATGCATGGCTTTTTCCCCCAATGGGAACTCACTGGAACTCAGTTCCGGCACCTCTCAGGTGGGCGCCATTGCCATTCTAAGAGAACAAGGGAGGCGTTTGTGGTGAGTTCTGGTGCCTCTTTTTCTAGAAAAAATAGCACAGATTCTATTATTCAAAGAGTGCCCTCCCACCCCCCAAAAATGGCTGTTTAAAATTTTCTGATGGGACCACAATTGGGCACGTTGCTTGCTTTCAGGGAAGTCAGGAATTGTATGCAGCAACTTCACTCTGAATCGTTTTTGGACTATCCAACAGAGCAGTTATTGGGAACTTTTATCAAGACAAAGGATGCATCCTTTTAGGGTAATCATCTGAAGGCCACATGACAGTGGGGGGTGGGGCGAGAGGCAAACATGGGCAGGAGCAGCAAATGTAAAATTTACTTTTAGTTTCTAAGCACGCATGCACACCCCTCTCCATGCCACACCCAGGCAAGCAAGAGGTATTCCTGCAGGAGAAAAGCACTTGTGGGGTATGTGTGTGTGTGAAGCAGGGTTTGGGAGGTTTGTAGTTTGGGGAGAGACTTGTGCACCTGATAGACCTAGGCACAGTGGCAGAGTGACATGCTCCGGCACCCGGAGTGAGGACAGGTGGGAACATGACTGTCGCGCGTTGCAAGGAGCGCTGTGTGTGTTGCGGGGTCTGTGGCTCGTGTCCCGGGGGCACGCATTGCGGGGGATGCACGGAACGGAGTAAGCGTCCCGGGGGTGCGTGGTGAGCGGCGCGCATCCCAGGGTGGTGGCCGTGATGGCACCCCCCCAGATGGCACCTGGGGCGAACCACCCCCTTCATCCGCCAGTGCCTAGGCATGAGGTTGCCCATAATAACCTGCTCTATTGGGCAATCCGAAAAGAATTAAGAGGATTCCGAAACTTCCTTCCTGCTGAGTTCCAGGTAGACAGACTGACTATGACTAAGAAGGCACGCAAGTGCTGGCTAGCTAAGGGCATAGTTGATGGTTGATGGGGCAGTGCCCCATTTCAGACCCTCCAAGTGCCCCTCTTTCCCAGGGACATTCCTGGATTTTCAGAAGCTGTCCCAGTTTCTGATTTGATCCTGGAATGTCCCGCTTTTCCTTAAAGACATCCCTATTTTCATCGGAAAAATGTTGGAGCATATGGAGTTATGCGATCCCTGAACCAAGGAGATAAGACATTTGATGACAGCCCTGTTTAGGGAAGCTTTTAATGTTATAACGACAATGTTCTTGAAAGATGGAGATCTGTAAAACCTGTGCAGTAAAATGAGGAGCTTACTTAATCTCCCATTATTTCAAACGATGTCAAGTTCCCACTGAATAATAATAATAATAATAATAATAATAATAATAATAATAAGGCATCAACACATGTGCTGCACCTTTCATGAACTTCTCCTGATGTGTCGGGCGGGAAGAACAATGCTAATTTCTCAATTTCCTCCCCCTGCCTGCACTAATGCAGCTAATTCTTTGGAGACCAAAATCCACACTAAACTCAGATGCCTGGGAAATAAAAACACATAACAAACAACCTTTAGAGAGAGGTTCCTCCTCCCCCTCACAACTTCGGTGTTTTACTTTGTTTTCTGTTTTAATGACAGTGATTTCTGTTAAATGGAGCTGAACATCTGCCCACATAGATGGCTCTTTCTCTATATATACCTTCTCCCATTTGAGACTAAACTGCCAATACGTTCTGGAATGATAAAAAGAAACACTCTTACGTATAATTACGGGCATTGCTACTGCAAGCAAACATGATTATGCACATTCGTGGAGCACAGGTCTATCAAAAATGCTTCGTCGGTAGGAGCTGCAACAAAAATTTTGCAGCCTGGAGTGTTATGGGTCAGGATTCCAGCTTCTCCATTCCCCACACCCCAAGGCTTCAACATTGTGCAACAAGTCAGAATTCCAAGACTACAGAGCATGCTTATTCCTCATTGGGAGATTTTTATTCAGAAACAGAGGGAATGACAGGTAACTAGAACTTTCACATCTATGGTGGGTAGGTCTATCAGAGCCTATCATTTCTGTGATTTATGCTAGATTGCAAAGAGATTCTGACTTCCCGTTGTCAAATTTTTGCAATAACTAAAGACCTTTCCCCCTTCAATTATCCTTTTGAAGCAATGCTTGAGGCAGAAACTAGCAGTCATGGACAGGTATGTCTATTAATGGCTAATAACATCAATGGCTTGGTGGAATCTCAAACTTTACCCTTTACCCTGAGATGTACTCTATACTTCCAAGATCCACCCTATTTTGGGGAGAGGGGTTGCATTCCCCCCCCCAACAGTTAGATTTTAAATGATTTTGAACTGTATTTTAAATGATTTAAACCTGCCCTGAGACCTTAGGGCAGGCATGGCCAAACTTGGCCCTCCATGTCAGGATGGCACATACCTCTCCTCACAAACAATCCTCACCAGAGACTTCTGGTGTTTTAATGGTCTTTATTTACAATATTCACAATGGTCATCAAGAGTTAATTATCATTCATCAGAGTCACTCAGTTCAGATACCGGTAGAGGCCTCTTCTTATGCCACCACCGTAAATCTCTCGCCAGTCTCTGATCCAGAACTTAACCCTTGCTGTCCCTGTAGAGCTGTTGGCTCACTTGCAGGCTCTTCCTGTCTCTCTCCCCCTAGCTCCTCCAGCTCCTTCCCCCTCAGGCACAGCGTCCTCTTCTTCTACCCTGAAGTCCTCTCCCACATCCTGGGAACTCGAATGTACTAACTCAGCCCTGACACTCCAGCTGTTTTGGGACTGCAATTCCCATCATCCCTGACCACTGGTCCTTTTAGCTAGGGATGATGGGAGTTGTAGTCCCAAAACAGCTGGAGGGCCAAGTTTGGCCATGCCTGGCTTAGGGTGAAGGTCAAGTGAATAATAATGATAGCAACAAAGACTATTGCTTCTCTGCATAGGAATATTATTCATTTGGATTTGTATCATACTACCTTTCTTCATATGATCCAAGGGGGTGTATATATGGAAGGGATGCTCAGTAGTAGAGCATCTGCTTTGCATGCATAAAGTCCCAGGTTCAATTGTCCAACAGGGCTGGGAGAGACCTCAGTCTGAAATCCTGAAGAGCTTCTACCAGTGGACCCTGTCTGAAACCCTCAGCCAATAAATGCAGTGTAGACAATACTGAGCTAGATGGACCAATGGTCTATGTCAGTATAAGGCCGCTTCCTATGTTCCTCATGGGTTTAGTGCGAAAGGGCCTGCAAGCCTGGTTCTGGTGCTGATCACAATCCCTTGGGCTTACTTGTACTCAGAGACACTCCCAGTCCCTTAACTCTTTTTTTTTTTTCCGTATAAATTTTTATTGTTTTCAGATTACAAAGAAATAAACTTTTACACACACAATATTGGTCTATGTCTTATTTACAACACGCTCCGCCGAGCTCTGACTTCCCTCCTTCCCTCCAGTCGGTTTTCTAGTCCATTCTTACCATCGCAGTCCTATTATACATCCATTTTTTTTCCATGTCAAGGAGTTATTTCAGTCCCGCTAGTGTTTTCAAGCTACTTCTGTTCAATCTTAAATATTCCACAAATTTACTCCACTCTTTCTGGAATTTCGTTTCATCCTGGTATCTTATCTTACTCGTTAATTTCGCTAGTTCTGCATATTCAACCATCTTTGACTGCCATTCCCCTATCGACGGTAATTCTTGAGTCTTCCACCTTTGGGCTATTAGAGTTCTGGCCGCAGTCGTCGCATACATAAATAACCTTTGGTCTTTTTTGTTTATTTCATCCCCCATCAGGCCTAATAGGAAGGCTTCTGGTTTTTTATGGAAAGTGTATTTAAACATCTTTTTTAATTCATTATACAACTTCTCCCAGAAGCCCTTCAGCTCCTCACAAGACCACCACATGTGGTAAAATGTTCCTTTTTCTTTCTTACATTTCCAGCATTGACTATTGCCTGTTCTAAACATTTTCGCTAATTTTACGGGTGTTAAATACCACCTGTGCATCATCTTTTGTACATTCTCTTTTAAAGATACACATGCGGTGAATTTTATACTTTCATTCCATAATTTTTCCCAGGCCTTAAATTCGATGTTATGCCCAAAGTCTATTGCCCACTTAATCATTACTTCCTTCGTCATTTCATCTACCGTAAACCACTCCAACAATAATTCATACATCCTTGTTAACAATTTGTTTTTACTTTCCAGCAATTCTGTTTGAAACTTAGACTTCTTATCCTCAAAACCAATTTTCTTATCTGTGGTCAATAGGTCATTTATCTGATGGTATTGTAGCCAACCCTTCAATATGTTCTCAATTTGGTTATATGGTTTTAACTTCCAACCTCTGTCCGATTTAATCAGCATCTCTGAATATGTAGCCTTGTTACTTTCTATATGAGCTCTTTTTAACACTTCTATGGGGGAGATCCACCATGGGGTTTTCCTTTCCAATAAACATTTATTTCTTTCCCACACTTCGTATATGCTTCCCCTTATTACATGGTTTGTAAAACCCCTGTGCACTTTGACTTTACCGTACCACAGGTAGGCATGCCATCCATATCGGTTTTCATAGCCCTCTAAATCTAACAAGTCATAATCTTCTAGGGTTATCCATTCTTTCAGCCAGCATAGGCACGCGGCCTCATAGTACAGTCTTAAATCTGGCATGGAGAAGCCCCCTCTCTCTTTCTTATCCACCATTATTTTGTGCTTTACTCTCGGCTTCTTCCCCTGCCATATGAACTTTGAGAGTGCCCTTTGCCATTCTTTAAACTGGCTTGTCCCCTTAATGATTGGAAGGGTCTGAAACAAAAATAGAAACCTTGGCAGAACATTCATCTTACACACGGCTATCCTTCCGTTAAATGATAATTTTAATCTATTCCAAATTTCTAAATCTTTTTTTATTTCTTTCCATACTACTTGATAATTATCCTCAAACAAATTTATATTTTTCGCCGTCAACCAAATTCCCAAATACTTTGCTTTCTTTACCACCTGTAATCCATAATTTTGTTGAATTTCTTCTATCTGTTCTTTTGTCAAATTTTTTGCCAATAATTTGGTTTTAGTTTTATTTAATTTAAATCCTGCTAGGTAACCAAATCTCTCCGTTTCTTCCAACACTTTCGGTATACTATTCTCCGGTTCTTCCAGCGTTAAAACCACATCGTCTGCATATGCCTTTATTTTATATTCCTTCCTCCCCAATCTGATTCCTTTTATTTCTTGATTTTCTCTTATTCTATTCGCCAGTATTTCCATAACCATTATAAATAGCAATGGTGACAAAGGGCACCCCTGCCTGGTGCCTTTGCTGATTTCAAAACTGTCCGATACTGTGCTATTTATTATTAATTTAGCTCTTTGTTCTGAATAAATCGCGTTGATCCCATTCAAAAAAGGTCCCGTCATTCCTGTCAGTTCCATTGTTTTCTTCATAAATTGCCACGAAACGTTGTCAAACGCTTTTTCAGCGTCGATGAACATTAATATGGCTGGTTTGTCACATCTTTTCTCTAGAAGTTCTATGATATTCAGTATGTGTCTTACATTTCCTTTTAATTGCCGACCAGGCAGGAAACCTGCTTGGTCCTTATGTATAAATTCCTTCATAATTTCTTTTAGTCTCGTTGCCATAATATCTGCGAAAAGTTTGTAATCGTTGTTTAATAAAGAAATAGGTCTGTAATTCTTGATATTTAATTTGTCTGTATCTTGTTTAGGAATTAATGTTATGTGCGCCTCCTTCCAGGAGTCTGGCACCTTTCCCTTTTTAAGAATATCATTCATCAATTCGCACAGTACTGGAACTAACTGATCACCTAAGACCTTAAAATATTTAGCAGAAAGACCGTCTGGTCCTGGAGATTTACCTATCTTCATTTTATTAATTGCCATTTTTATTTCGTACTCTGAAATATTTGTATTTAGGAAGTCTCTTTTCTCCTGCGATATTTGGGATATTTTAAATTTCTCTAAATATTTTTGTATTCTCTGATTCTCTTCTTTTCCTTTCTTATAAAGTTCTTTATAGAACCTTTGGAAGGCTTTCCTTATTTCTTTCGGATCTTCTATCTCTCTCTCATCCACTTTTATCTTACTTATTAGATTTTGGTTTTGTCTCTTTCTTAGCTGCCAAGCTAGAAGCTTTCCCGCTTTATTCGCTGATTCAAAATTTTTCTGTTTCAACTCTTTAATTCTCCCTTCAATCTCTTTCTCTACTATCATTGAAAACTGTGTTTGCAACATTTTGATATCCTGTTTTAGTTGATCATCTTTTGGCTTTATGCTTAATTTCCTTTCGCAATCCATTAGATGTTTTAATATTTCTTCTTTTTTCTCCCTTTCCTTTTTCTTCAGATGACTATTCTTCTGTATCAAAAAGCCCCGCATAACCGCCTTAGACGCCTCCCAAACCACATTCAAACCTGTTTCTTTGTGTAAATTCCACTTAAAGTAATCTTTAACTGTCTCTTTTGCCTTCTCTATTGTATCCGGATCTTCTAACAGGGTGTCATTCATTCTCCATCTAGTAGGAGCTTGTTCTTTCTTCTTCATTTCTAACAAGATTGAGTTATGGTCAGAAAGCGTTCTTGGGACAATCTCACTCTTCGTCACCCTCTTTATCAATTCTTTTGTTATCCACACCTGGTCTATTCTTCCTGCACTTTGGTTCGGTTCTGAAAAGTATGTATAGTCTTTCATTGTCGGGTGCTTCAACCTCCAAATATCCACCAGTCCGAAATTTTCCACTAAATCAAAAAAAGCCTTTGGTAATTTGCCTCCCTTTGAATTCTTCTTAAGATGCGACCTGTCGAGAGAGGGTGTTACCACTCCATTAAAATCCCCCATTAATATCATTTTTCTATCCATCCATTCCGCTAATTTCTCTTCCAATTTTTTATAGAACTCTGCCTTGTTATCATTTGGTGCATAAATTCCCACTAGGATTATTTTTTCTCCTTGCCATGTTATTTGCATCACCAGTAATCTTCCCTCCTCATCTTTTTGGATCAGTTCTGGATTCAATTTTTCTTTTATATACATCACAACCCCTCTCTTTTTGGTTGCATCTGATGAAACAAAATCACTTCCTAGCTTTTTATTTGCCAAAATGTGTCTATGTTTCTTTGCAATGTGTGTTTCCTGTAAACAAATTACATCAAGATTTCCTCTATTCAACACCTGATTAACTTTATTTCTTTTCTTCTTTTCATTTAAACCATTAATATTCCACGAGATCAGTTTTAAAGTCATATTTTCCCTTTTGGTATTTCTGATTTTACAGTGATTTTAAACCTGTGGGGTTTTTTTATTATTATCTGTATCCTCTTCTTCCTCTGGTTCCTCTACTTCTTCTTCTTCTCCCCCCTCCTCCTCTTCTCCTTCATCCATTCCTCCACAAGCTCCTTCTTCTGTCTTTTCCTCTTTCTTCTTCTTTTTCCCTTTTCCCTCTTTTCCTCGTCCTCCACCATTCAACTCCGATGGGCTGGGGTCTATCTTCCCTAATTCCGTTTCATATCTTCTTGTGAATTTCTTCACTTCTAGAGCATCGGTCAGTTTAAATCTCTTATCTTTGAAATAGAAGGATATTCCTTCTGGGAATTCCCATCTAAATTTCACTCCATTCTTATTCAACAAACTTGCCAACGATTTGTAAATATCTCTCTTCTTCAAAAATCTATTTGGGATCTCCTTATATATAATAATGGGTCTCCCATCGATTATTAGCTTGTTTGTGTAACTCAACTTCAGAATTGCATTTCTCATATCTATAGAATTGAATATGACCAAACAATCTCCAGGGTATTTCTTCGCTTTTGCTTTTGCTGATTTTACTTTTATCCTAAAGGCACTAATAATCGAATATTCCACCTCCTGCTGATTGAGGTCCATCCATCTAGCCAATTCTCCTGCTATTTTTACTCTTATATCCTCATTCATTTCTTCCGGTAATCCTCTAAATTTTAAATTATTCTGTCTCTGCCTCATCTCCATCATAGCCAAATCATCCAACATCTGTTCCTGGACCCTATTTGTCTCTTTCAGCTCTTCCTTAACTTGGTCCATTTCTTTTCTACTTAATTTAACTTCTTTTTGTGTCTTTTTGATTGTTTCTTCCATTGTTTTAGATCTGACCGATAGCTCCTGCACCTTTGTTGTTAATTCTCCTACTGCTCCTTCTATTTTCTTATCCAACATTTGCTGCACTTCCTCTAATTTTTTTTCCACCTTTTGTTCATTTTGCATAAATTCCTCCTTAATTTTTTGCCATAGATTGTCCAAATCTTTAATCTCCTCCTGTTTATGCAGTTTTTTATCTGCAGGAGTACCTCCCGGTTTTTTCCCTTTATCTCCTGCCATTTTCTTTAACTTTTCTATATGTTTACCCCCCTTCGCCACTAGGGAGAGCTCTTATGCAGCTTTCTAAATCAAAATACACTTTGGATGTAGTTACTCCCTTTCGCCACTAGAGGACACTCTTGTATTAGAAACCGGTGTTCTATCTACCACTTAATATTTTTAGAGTCTTTACCGTCTTTAACCACTAGATGGCGTCTGGACTTTTAGCTTTAAAGCTCTTCCCTATTCAGTTCTTAGACGTTTAAAGTGAAAGCTACTTTGTTTTTCAGTTTACAAAGTAACGCAGTCTCTCTTAACACACACTCGCAGCAGTCACCCCTAAGCAGTGGTTACTAAGTCTCTAAGTTTCTAGTCTTCTGCCCTTTTTGGGTTGATTCTCAGCCTCCCGGAGATGTGAAGGTTTTTATTGTAATCCTACCCCGATGGGTGAAACCCCCCCTTTGTAATCCAGGCCCCGATGGGCTAGATCCCCCCTCCGACGAGGGTTAGCGAAATCCTATGTCCTCCTTCGCATTCCACTCCGTCCGAGGAGGAAATACTATATACTGTTTCTCTTTTCCCCCTCTGGAGTCTTCTGCGGTCTGCAAGCTTACTCTCACATCTGCAGGGTGGCTTCCAGATCAAATGTCCGATCTCTCGCCTCTCCACCTCTTTCTTCCCCTCCCACTCTGAGTCTGCCGTCCGGAAAGTCTCTTACCCTGTGGGCTGGGGAGCAGTCTTTCTTTCCCCCCTCTTCACCACAAAGTCCTTTCCCCAGGCTTACCCTCGAAATTCCCCCTTTTAACTCTGTTCTTAGCTTTTAAACTCACAATCCAAGTTAACCTCTTTGAGGCTTTTAGTCTCTTAACTCACTCAGCGGTCTTCCAATTTCCGTTTCTCACTCCGATGACTCAGCCCTGCGCCATTTTCACGCCGCTATCGGACGGACTCCCTTTTTGCGTCCTTCAGCTTTTTCCAACTCTAATTTTAAAATTTATACTTTTGTGGGTTAAACAACCCCTTCGAGGTCTAATTCTAATTTTATATCATGGAAGCCTAGCGCTTTCACCAGAAGCTTGAGGCTGCGCGATGTCGGGTTAGCGATACCTCCCCATTCGCGCCGGCAGCTCGATCCCTTCTTTCGTGTCCTGTGACGGAGCCCCGAAACCAGGAGAGCACGCCTCCGCGCCGCTGGGTACCGCAGCTCTCGAGGTCAACCCCCTCGAGTTTTCAGGGTCCGCGGAGCCTTTGCAGAACCCCTAGAAAACCCCAATATCGCTCGGAAAATCTCCGGAGAGGTTTTCCGCGCTTCCTTTGGTGTCCGCGCCAGACCGGAAGTCCCCCAGTCCCTTAACTCTTAAGAGAGTGTCTTCCCAGCTGAGCCACATCTTTCTGATGGAGCTAAAAGCAAAGTAGACCTGAAAAGCCTGAAGTCTTCTGAATCCTGCTGTAATGCATCAAATGCTCCTCATCTCTCCCTGCACCTAGGATGCTGCAATATTGAAGAGTGGAAGCCTTTCGTAAAGTGATTCACAGACTGGTGGGAAATCGCCTTCAAAATGTTTGTTTGTTTCAAAGGAAAGAGAGAAATTGAGTCGGTGCTGGGGTATTCGCTTTCTCCATGAAGCATGATTCCCCCCCCCTCTGCCTTTCCTTTTAACCTTGAAAGGAACTTTGCCTAAATGCACACCTGTATGAGCTGCGAGTGTATGGAGTCTGTGGCGCTGACATAGTTCATAAATGCATATTCACTCTTTGATGTTGGGGAGATGTTGGGCTGCCTTTTGTGTTCAGCACATATTCCTTCTTCTCATCCTCACTGAAAGGGAGCTGGTTGAATGTAGGACAGTCAGTAAGCGGGAAACATAATTGCCTTGGATGCAAAAGTAGGCAGAAGAAAGAGCTTGCTCCTCTGTTTTTCCCCCATCCTGATCTGGATTGTCTAAGCACCCTTTCTTTAAACTGTCCCCATGCATTTAGACCATGCAGGGGTGGCGGAAGGGGTGGGGGCGGTCCGACCCGGGTGTCACCACTGAGGGGGGTGACAAAATGATGGGTGGCACTCACCAAGGGGCATGCAGCGCACCCGAGGCATGCATCTCTCCAGGGAGTGACGCTGTGGCTTGGGCACGCTCAGGCTCCGCGCTACCCCAAACGGTCCACCCGCCGCCTCGCCTTCATCTGTAGGGCAGCTGAGTGGAGGAGGCAGGCAGACTCCTTGGAGGCCCTGTGGAGCGTCTTGCAACATCTTGCCCCACCCCTGGGCACAGGGCACATGCGCTGCCCCAGGCGCCCGATCGGCTTGCTCCGCCGCTGAGACCATGCACAGTTTTTGCACATGTGATGAGACTGTACAATGACAGTTGAACATTGGATATAAATATTAGGTATATGGTGGATATTACTTGGATTATACTGATGGGATTATACTGGTCAACACTCCCATGCTGATTCTGTTTATTGCGATTGAGGAGCAGATAACCACAATACTGAAATTATTAGGAAGGATTCTGTTAATAGCAGCAAATATAGTGTGGGCAAGAAAGTGGAATTGCCAACAAGCCCTGTCTGATAAGGAGCTGCTAGCAAAATGTCTAGTGCTGGTGGAAATGGATTTATTAACCGAATTGATTAAAAGGAGAAAGGGCAGATTGGGGGATGTGAATTTTCCACAATGGGCTTGCTATGTCAGTTACTGGAATACAAAGCATGGGAATGTATAGCATGAAATGAATCTAATTTGGTAGGGATCAAATGCTTTTTTAAAAATGGATCCATTTCAAAACACATACAACACATACTTGGGGTCATAGGATCAGACTTTTGAGGGTTGGACTTTGAAGATATAGGGGACCCACCCCAACTTGTCTTTCCAAATTAATGATGGATTGCATGGAGCACAGGTCCAAAAACTAAAAACATCAGATTTGATATTAAGTAAGAAACTTCACAATTTTCCTTCTGGAATACGTTAAAAAAAAATACTTATCTCTAATCTAGTTGCTCATGGGGAATAATGTAAATTGAATTTTTTGATATGATTGGAGCTGTTCAATGAATTACTTAAACCTTAAAACAAATCTTCTTTGCAATCAGACGGTTGGAGGATTACTTTAGCAAAGCAGTTAGGAAATGAGCAAAAAATGAATATAGATCTATATATTTGGCAATGTGAATTATTTATCCCAAAGTGCAATTTCTAAATGTACAGTTATGTTCCCAAAGCAATACCACTTATGTAAGTGGCATATTCAGGGACAGTGAGGTTTTTTTATTTTTATTTCCAAATTATGCAGCCTAAATTATGCATTCATTCAAATGCTGCACTTCAAAAGACAGATTGTCACTGCAGACAATAAAACTTTGCAAGAAACACAGAGCAAAAAAAAAAAAGTAGCCTTTTTGTTGATTGTATATTAAATATAGGTTTTATATTCATGCACACATTTTTGCATACTTAGATGCACAGAGCAGAAGCACAAAATGAGGTTATCTTGTAGTGGAGCTAAATCATGTCTGGGTCAGATTGATCCGAAGTGCAACACGACAAACAGATATCCCCTGGTGCTGCTACTGTTATGGCACCAACAGGATGGTGTGCCGAAGCCAGCCCCCAGATGCAGACTGAGCCTAGGTTTAACGGACCGAGTCAGGAGCAGCCAAATTCAGGTATCAGTACCGGGGTCAAGAGAAGCCGAAGTCAGGAGCAGTCCGAGTCAGGAACCAGTCGAAGTCAGGTACATGGGATCAGGAGCAGGATAAGCAGGCACAACCACGTGCTTCAGCACAGCAGTTCCAGGTGCTGGTGAGGGAAGCAGCCAGCCTTCCTTAAGTAGCCAGCTCATCACCATGCCTTTTACAAGCTGCAACTGCCTCCAATTGCTCCCTCCGTTTCTCAGCTCTACGCTCTACAGCTGAGATGGGAGGAGGGGAGGGGGCCCTCTGGCTCCTCTCCTCACAGGGGCCTGATTTTGGCTCAACTTCTTCCTCCTCCTGTTCTGGCCTTCCCTCTTCTCTATCTGCTTCTTCCTCTTCTGAGGAGTGTCACCACCAGTCTTCTTCAGGTAAGAATCCCTCCATTTCTCCGGAATCTTCTGTGGTTGCCGCTTCGCCTAGTGGGGCTTGCCACCACTCCTGCTCATCTGGTGCAATCCTGACAGCTACTTATTTACTTAGGGATGTGCAAAATCCTTAAGAGAGTGAACCAAAGATGGGTTTGGCAAAAACAAAAGGACCAGGTAGGGTTGGGAATGGACCCTGTCTGAAACCCTCAGCCAATAAATGCAGACTATGCTCAGTTGGATGGACCAATGGTTGGATTCAATAGAAGACAGCTTCCTATGTCTATGAATGTCACCATTTTCGAAGAGTAGTACTTAGCCCATCCAAAAAGGAGCAACAGGTGCCTTGGGGATCTTGGCATGGGAGGCTGCACAGCGACTCTGAGCACGACATGTTATTCTTGACAGCTCTATTAATCTCTCATTTTGGTGAGTGCTTTATTAAATTTGATGTCACACTTAAGAAAGCATGGTTGGTGGAGGGGGGAGAAGCTTGACAAATTACACTGCTGTAAAGGAAAGAATCACAGCCCCCAAATAAGCACAACACACAGTCTGATCTCATGCATGTTTGCTCTAATGCAAACTCTTGTGTCTGCAAAATAAAAAAATTCCTTCCAGTAGCACCTTAGAGACCAACTAAGTTTGTTCTTGGTATGAGCTTTCGTGTGCTGAAGAAGTGTGCATGCACACGAAAGCTCATACCAAGAACAAACTTAGTTGGTCTCTAAGGTGCTACTGGAAGGAATTTTTTTATTTTGTTTTGACTATGACAGACCAACACGGCTATCTACCTGTATCTTGTGTCTGCGGCAGGGCTGCTCTGGTCCTTATTGCAGGCCTCCCAGAGGCCAGGATAATGGAATAATTGGTCCAGTGGCCTGATCCAGCAGGTTTATTTTATGTTCTTGTATTAATCTGCAAAGGCTGTTAAGAACTTGTGCCCAGGGTAATTTCAGTTTTTATTCTACTCACTGGTCATTCTAGCATTTTGTGGGTAGTTAGCTCACCCAGTCCTCCTTGAATAGTTTCTTGGGCCCCTATTCCTTTTTGTTTTTCTTTCTAGTGTGTGTGTGTGTGTGTGTGTGTGTGTGTGTGTGTACACATCTGCAAACTTCAGTGTTCCCCAAGTGTGCTGATAACTCCCTCTTGGGTGCAGATGGCACGATGCTGACTACTTAAGGGATGGAAAATAGAGAAAAGTAGTAGAACTGGAATACTGTATAGAATAATTCTGCCTTAGTTGTGGACTGTTTGCATGCAGAGGAGTAGTGGAAGGCACCAACTGGGGTACCATCAAGGGAACCCCCATGGGAAGAAGGCTCAGAGCCAGGGGAGTGGTGGTGGGGTGAAATGAGTGTTCAGAGGAAGAAGAAGGGGCAGACTGGGAGGAGGAAGTGTCGGAAGCTAAAGAGGCAACAGGGTTTAGTGAGCAGGGAGACTCTGTGGCAGAAGGAAATCCAGAATCGGAGAATGAAGCAGAGGCTGGAGAGGAGGTTGGCCAAGAGGCAGCATTGAGGCAGGCTGCTAAAATATCCAGGGAGTCTCCACCTCCTCCTGCAACCAGCTCCCTTTTCCCCTGGTCTCCTAGAACATCCAGATAAATGAAAAGAGCAGAGCAGAGATTGATTGTGTGGAGACACAAGCTTGTGACTGCTTGGGAAAGACCCTGGAGAGGAGGGCACCTAGGCAGTTGTAGGAAGGCAGGGGCCTTCAGTCCTTGCAACTGCCTCATTGAGGCAAGATCTAATGGGAAGAGTTGCTGGGATCACTAGGCCGACACTGTTTGGGTTTCTTTGAATAAAGAGCCAACTTCACTGACAGTAGGGTTTTTTTAATTGCTGACTTACTGACAGCCTCATCAGAGCAGTCTATCCTCCCCTGTTGCTACTCTCAGAATGCCTACTGCCTAGAAGGATGAAACCCCAGAACAGTGATTCGTGACAGACTCAACAGGCAGCGTCATGTGTTTCTCAGTATTTGGTGTGCTTGACTCTATCAAGGGTAACAACAGAGCAGGGGGATGGCAGAACTACTCACTGCCAAAGGAGGTGCTCTCAGAAGAGTGATTCACTCAGAAGCAAGTGGATGACTGTTCTGTGGGTGGGCACTTTGGGTCTCACAAGTACCTTTAGTCACTGCATTAATTTGTTGATTATGGCATTCAAAACTATTGGGGAATTATTTCTCTCTCCTCCCTTCTGCAGCTGTGATACCTGACAATAGGATTGGGCCATTAACTACAAGGAAGTCGTCAACTTCCAAGGATGAAGTTTATGTAGGCTGCAGTCATGTGGCTTGGGTTTTTATCATCACCCGGTAGCTATTCAGCAATGCATTTTCAGCTGAGAGTTTATAGTGGGATGGGGGGGGGGGCATGTCAGATAACCAGATCTGGTTAAATTTAGCTCTCTCTCTCTCCCCCCAGCACAACACACACACACACACACACACACACACAGAGTCCCTCCCATTGAAGTGCTTGTGCGCTGGTATAATTCCTCTAATACCAAGAAGTGTTAGTGAGAAATTCATGTGCCGTGCTTTCATCTTCCACATTAAAATAAGATCACCTTGTTAATACTTCATTAATGGAGTGGAGCTGAGGCACCAGAGATTTCCCCCCTATTAACTTGGGGTCTGAATAAGTTTTAAATGAACACTTTCAAGACGGCAACTCTTCCTTGCAGGAGAGTTATTCAATAATGTATCCAAGGCTGCACTCGATGCTCTGTTTTTTTAATGTTTCCCCCTGTTTCACCATAAAAAATAGAGTATCAGCAATCAAGGAGATAGGCTTTTTTCAAAAAACAAAACCAAAAAACATTATCATATCAACTTTCATTTATATACCGGTACTTGGTATTAAGGTGAAGGTAAAGGGACCCCAGACCGTTAGGTCCAGTAGTGGATGACTCTGGGGTTGCGGTGCTCATCTCGCTTTACTGGCCGAGGGAGACGGCGTTTGTCCGCAGACAGTTTTTCTGGGTCATGTGGTGAACCAGAGCAGCACACGGAAACGCTGTTTACCTTCCCGCAGGAGCAGTGCCTATTTATCTACTTGTGCTTTGTGCTTTTGAACAATGATGTAAATAACACTCAGACTGTCCCAATTAGATATTTCTGTGTTTACAATGCTCAATATTTTTGGAAAGAGGCTGATAATTTTCAGTGGAAATCCTATTAAAAGATCCGTTGGGGTGAGCAGTTAAGGATGCAGCAGATTTCTGGTTTAGTCAGCTGATTCTTGGCTCAGTAGGGTGCAGCCAACATTAAGTCCCCAACTTCAGCTCAGCTGAAGATATGCTGGCATTATTTGCTCATCTCATCTCATTCAGGACTTGGCTGTCTCAGTTGAAACTGTCTCAGTTGTGGCCCCTCCAAAAGGGGCATTCCTGGGGCGTGGAGGATTCAAGGAAATTCAGTTCAAGAAATGGTAATTCAGATGACAAACTGGCAGCAGAAAAGGCATGGGATGACTCCAAGGGTAGTGGCTGTTGTTCCAAATATATTTCCCACTCTCCCTTTTGCTCCTCCACCCAAACTAACCAGAAAACAGATGTAGCTTCACGAATCACTAAAAATTAATTGCCAGACACTCACAATGAATTAATGTCTGAGTTTGAATTAAAAATTGCAAAAGCCTGCAGGTGGTTTTCAATAATTAAAATGTGCCTCGTTCACTCTCTTCCCTTCCCTCCAACCCAGCAATAAGTATCCAGTTAATATTTCTGGGAGAGATGTAAATGACCACCCAGCAGAGTCCTGCCAATTATTTGCAGTTTTGAACAGGGATGGAAAGACATTTGGTCAGGATCTACTGATAGAACTCTATGTGAATTGCAATAGATCACCATGGATTTCTCATCCCCAGTTGTTTTAACCATAGGAACAACTCTCCCTCCCACTCCCACTCCAAAAGGTTGCTGAAATGAATAACTAAAGGTCCATTCACATCGGGAGATTATTGGGTTAGTTTCCTAGTTTTCCTAGTCCTTCTGTTCCAGATTGAAACATTAATTGTAAACTGCATTACCTGTTGCATTATAGAACTGTGGCTTTTTGATCAATATTATGCCGTCTAAATTTTAAACGGGCACACAGCACATGAGGTCCTCATCATGCATGGTGCTCAGGGTGTGAGTGGTGTGAGCGGAGCTCCAGTCGCTCACACCACCACCAAGAAGCACTGCCCTTTCTCTAATATCACATCAGGATACTCTATCCTAGACTCAATCAATCAGATAGCTTTCTGTCTTTGCTCTTTTTTGGGTGGAATGATGGTGGTTCCTCTCCATTGCTGGGACTCCAGGGAGGACTGTCACTACTGTTGCCTAGATTCTGATCTGCTGACCGGGACCAGTTACAGCAGCCTTTCTCAACCTTGGGTCCCCAGATGTTTTTGGCCTACAACTCCCATCATCCCTAGGTAGCAGGACCAGCGGTCAGGGATGATGGGAGTTGTAGGCCAAAAACATCTGGGGACCCAAGGTTGAGAAAGGCTGGGTTACATGGAGCATGTTACCCATCTGCTAATACAACTTTACTTGCTACTAGTCTGTTTCCAAGCACAATTTAAAGTTCTGGTTACAACTTGTAAAGTCCCATATGGCTTGGGTCTAGGCTACTTGAAATATCATATCTCCCTATGCAAACCTTCCCAGATGCTAAGATTATAAGGTGAGCAACTGCTCTCAGTCCCAGCAGCATCAGCACAGTTGGTGGTGACATGAGAGGGAGAGACTTTTCTGTGGATGTGGCATGACCTAGGGAGAGTCCCAAGGTTCGGATGAAGATAACTGCCAGGCTGCATTTGGCAGTAGTATCAAAAAGGCAACACGTAGACCGATGTATGTAGGGCACTTGTTGAACTTTATAATTCGACAAATATGAACGAATACGACAGCGTTCCGGATGAATACACTGTTTCGATTTTTTGTCTTCTTCAGTCATAAACTAAAGAGAATAACAAACACATATAATAGAACCAATACATGAGCAACAGTGTCCAGCATGAACCAGACTCCTGCATAATTCAATAAAAATACTCTGATAAAAAATACTGATAATAATAATAATAATAATAATAATAATAATAATAATAATGACAACATACCTCAATGCATATACACTTTCAGTGGAACAGTGGTCATAAACATTTGGCTGCTGGGCCTGAGGTTCCCCACCCCTGGGCTATGGGATCCAGGTGAGTTGGGAGCAGGAGGTCCTATGATTGCCAGGATTGGCTGGGCAAGATGTACTTCAGCATGCTCACCAAAGCAAGCAAAATGCCTGGCACAAAGCTTAATGGAGAGGGAAGAAGAGGGCTAACGTTGCACTCTACACAGTGTGTGTGTGTGTCTGTGTTTGCGCATGCACACACACACAACCCCACCCCCTCTCTTTTGCAGAAGGGAGCTGGATTGCTGCCAAATCCAAGTGTGTTGTACTCTTCTGGAGGTAAGCAGGCCTCCCATCAGCCACCTCCAATTCGTTTCAGCGGCAGACACAGACTTGATTATATGCTAAAATATAGTGGCAATTTGTCTCTGTTGATATTCTTTGCCAGGTAGTTAAATATTATTTAGATGAAGTCACTTTCCCTTAAAATGACTCTCCGCAGGGGCCTGGAAGTGGCAAAGTAGGAGTAGGTGCAGAATTTGGAAGCTGTGCAGCATTTCACGCATGTGAATAGCTGAAAGCAGTTGGTTATGGAATTTTAATGGTTAGATTATAACCTCTATTTCCAGAGAGAAGCAAAGTTATTATAGTCTGGAGTATGCTGCACTTATTTCTTTATTTTCCTTCTTTATTTTCTTTTTCTTTTTGGCCCTCTTTGGTAATTGCATCTGAGTTTGCCTAAAACAATAATATGTCTCAGGCTGATTTCCTGTGCATTATATATAAACGGGGAGGGCAAGGAGTCTAAGCCTTCAAAGGAAGCTTTTGGAATCCGAAGGAAGAAAATGATGTCTGCTGGGCAAGTGAGTTTGTAATCCGTAAATAGTGATTGCTTTCTTCCCCTCTCTTCTCCGTTGCATATCAGATTAGGAGTGGGCAGAAGCAAAAACAAACAAAAACCCCCACAAAACCCACAAAACTATGCTTTCACACTGCTAAAATTAGTCCCTGGATCTGTCCAGCATTTGGGGAGCTTTGTATGTGTGTGCTGTTTATTTTTGTGCTGTGCTATAAACTGTCCTCCAACTTCATAAAATGTAAGGGTGAACAAGGGTTCTGTTTCTCTGCCTTACTCATGGAGCAGAGGTGTGTTTGCCCCCACCTCCTCCCTTATTGCAAGGAAGACTTAGGAGCAGATTAACTGCCAAAGGGAATTGAGTTGAGTGAGGAGCCACACTGGCCTTCAAGGTGAATGAGAGAGGGGCTGGTGGGTGGCTTTATGAGTCTAACCTGGTCCCAACTTGACCTTCTTCTCCTTCTGCTGCACACTCCCTCCCTCCCTAACCAGGGGCAGTGCATCCCATTTTGCCACCTGAGGCAAAATGGAAAGGTGCTGCCCTACCGCTGCCCCAAACATTTACCAAGGTTGTATGACTTCAGCAGCAGCTTCCAGGTTCTGGTGGGAACTTGTGAGAGCCCAACAAGATCTCACCAGAACCTGGAAGCCATATCCGCTTCTCACTTCTCTACCGGTGACAGGGGTCAGGCTGAGGTGGGTGGGTGCCTATGGAAGAAGCAGTTTCTGGTGAGATCTTTTGAGAACCCCACAAAAGCTCCATGATATCTCACCAGATTTCACAGGGCTCTCCTGAGATCTCACCAGAAGCCACTTCTCTGTCATCAGCTGTGCGGTAGGAGTGCTGTGGTGGCACAGTCCCATTGGATTCTGCCACCCAAGGCAACTACCTCAGTCCATCTCGTGGATAGACCGGCCATGTCCCTAATTTAGTATGGGTGTTGCTAGTCACCTGCAACTGTGACTGAGTAGGATTTTTTATTTTTTTGCAGGGGAGGGGTACTCCTTGCTTAACCTTTAGGATCCCAATTTTTTGCCTACTCTCCACGGCTGTGAAACTTTCATTGGCTTTCCAGGAGCGGCACTGATTGTGTGTTTGGCTTGGCAGGTGAGGAAGTCAAGAACATCAACATTAGGTTCATTGAGGCATTGTTGGGTGAAGTACACCCTGACATTGCACTATGTATGGTGGGTCTTTGGGCCTCGCATGAAGGTGAACTCTGGACTGCAGGGCCTGAATGGGCATGTTGACTTCACATACCCAAGGCTCACCTAGCAAGGACAGCAGAATTTTCTCCCAGTCGATGGATGGGGAGTTGCAGTCTGCAGCTGTTAACATGGAGGGGGTCCACCACTAACAGGTTTAGACACAACCACACCACCCAAACTTTCTGAAATTGATTAATTTGGTTTGTAGATCTTCTATGTTTTATGTTAATAAATACAACCCTTTTGCCAACATTCTGTCTCAAGAGTCCTCTTTGTGGGTGTGGGAGCAGGAGAGAGTTATCTCCTTTGGTTTTCCCCCTGGGGGAATGACTGAGTGGAATTTGCTGCCAAGGAGTGTGGTGGAGTCTCCTTCTTTGGAGGTCTTTAAGCAGAGGCTTGACAGCCACCTGTCAGGAATGCTTTGATGGTGTTTCCTGCTTGGCAGGGGGTTGGACTGGATGGCCCTTGTGGTCTCTTCCAACTCTGATTCTATGATAGTATGAGTATTTGAGACTGGTGCACCTGCTGATTTTGTTTTTGAGGGAAGTCATTCCACTTACCTTGGACATGCTGACCACAGGAAATGAGGAAGATGAACCTTTCCCCCCAATGAAATTTGATTTCAAGCCACACAGACAAAGGGAAACAGTTCCCCTGACGTCATTTTGATGGCAGGCCATGGACAGGTGAGTAGGGTTTGCACACTTATCCAAATGGCCAATAGGGTTTTGGGTGACCTAGGCATCCAGCCAACAGGCTGAAAATGGTTCCTCGCCTCTGAGTTAGGTCACCTTCATGCTTCTTCCCATTGTGTATTTCTGTGGTCTTGAGTGAGAGATGAACTGAGACTGTTTGCTTCCCTCTCTCATTCATTCATTTTCCCAGAGCCTGGCTGGTATTTGAAATCTTGGGATCAATAAAAGAGAGAGAAAATCTCTGTCCTGGGATGTACATAAGTGATTCATCACATACAAGAAGATATTAAAGCATTCTTCTGGTATAACTAACAAGACAACCTGTGTGTGTGTGTGTGAGAGAGAGAGAGTGTGTGTTGATGTGTAACAGCAAGTTGCAGAAAGACCTTTTTATGAATGCATGGGTGCACAGGCTTAACTTTGTTGATCTCCCTTGCTTTTCAGCTGCTAGAGTAATTGACGGATAAAAGTGCAGTGGTTTGAGCCAGCTTATTGCAGAGGTGAAAGAAGAGAGATGTATTGAATGAAGGGGATGGATGCAATTGACATGCATTAATAAAATACTTATGGTTTAAAATCACTCTGTTTGGGAGGTGACTCATCAGACTCTGACAACAAGCTCTCCCGGAAACGATTTAATGGTAAGATACCCAATGAAGGAGCGATTGTTCTGCAAAATAATTAATAGTCAATATAAATCTAAAGGACATCTATTTATTATGGCATCCTGGCTCAGGTTTCTGTATTTTTTTAATGATTTTTGAAGGAAATAGAAATAATATTAAAAAGGTAAAATTAATTTGTACATGTGTCATATTAGCTGCCTTAGGAGGAGGGACTTTCAGAGTCTTTGAAAGTGTCCCAATGCAACTGCAGTGTCACAAGCCTACTGAAAGCAATATCCCTGTTCAAAGATATTTGATAGTAAATACTGATACGCTATGTAAGAATATATTAAGTTCATCCTTGTGCAGTGTTTTATCTGTGTCGGGGAGCAGGTGTGTGCAGTGGAAATACACGATCCACAAGAGCATGGGTAGCCCGGGGGCCAAATCCGGCTCAATCACCTTCTAAATCCAGCCCATGGACGGTCCAGGAATCAGCATGTTTTTACATGAGTAGAATATGTCCTTTTATTTAAAATGCATCTCTGGGTTATTTGTGGGGCATAGGAAATTCGTTCATCCCCCCCCTTCAAAATATAGTCTGGCCACCCACAAGGTCTGAGGGACAGTGGACCAGCCCTCTGCTGAAAAAGTTTGCTGACCCCTGTTCAAGAGCATAAGAGGAAATTTCCTGGATCAGGCTAATGACCCATTTGTTCCAGAATTTTGTCCTCATAGCCCAGGACCTTGGCACTAGAGCCCTCTCCCCTCCTGAGGTTTCCAGCAACTGGTATTCAGAAGCATTACTGACCATGGAGGCAGTGCATAGCCACCATGGCTAGTAGCTATGTATTGTATCTATATTTCCTTGAGAAAGAACATTTCGGCACATGGGGTGGTTGTTAAAACATGACAAGCTGTGTTGTTTTGTTTTGTTTTTCCTTCCAGGTCAGCCCTTGCAGAGAGGCCACCTCAGAAACTCCTAGTTCATGGTTGGACTTTTTGACTTTGAGCAATTAAGAGACCAACTCACTCACCTCTCTTCCCTTTGGATCCCAGAAGGAGTGCTTGCCTTGTCCCCCTGGCTTCTTTGCATTGTGGACGCCCAAGCTCATGGCAATTTCTAATGGGATGGGTATGCAGCATCCTTAATCTGTCAATCTGTATATGAAAGGTGTCATCTTCATTGGGGATGATTGCCCCACGTAGGAAGATTTCAGTGAAGAAAGTGGAGAGCATTTATTACCATTTTCTGCTATTATATTTCCCCTTGACATTTGAAATATACAGCATACATAAGTGATATGTGATGAAATAGATGTGTGTGGGAGCCCAAATATATACAGGAAAGATTAACTTTCTTTCTAATCCCTTAAAGTACCATTTGATCCTGACTTTTACCTACAGAGTGAACCACTTTTTTCATGTTTCTACATCTTAAAAAGGTTAAGGGACCCCTGAACATTAGGTGCAGTCGCGGACGACTCTGGGGTTGCGGCGCTCATCTCGCTTTACTGGCCGAGGGAGCCGGCATACAGCTTCTGGGTCATGTGGCCAGCATGACTAAGCTGCTTCTGGCGAACCAGAGCAGCGCATGTAAACGCCGCTTACCTTCCCGCCGGAGCGGTACCCATTTATCTACTTGCACTTTGACGTGCTTTCGAACTGCTAGGTTGGCAGGAGCAGGGACCGAGCAACAGGAGCTCACCCCGTCGCGGGGATTCGAACCGCCGACCTTCTGATCGGCAAACCCTAGTCTCTGTGGTTTAACCCACAGCGCCATCTTAGTCCCACTCAAATCAATGGAGCATATAAATGTGACCATCCTCTGAGGCCCTTCTTTGGGTGCCTGCCCCTTGATAGGTCCAGGAGGTGGCAACACAGGAACGGGCCTTTTCTGTGGTGGCTCTCCATTTATGGGATGGAGCCTCACCTGGTGCCTTCATAAAATATCATTAGACCCCAGACAAAAACTTTTCTCTTCGACCAGGCCTTGGGCTGATTAACATTCTATGGTCTTTTAAATTTGTCTCTGGGAGGGGGGCTATTAGTTTCTTTCTCTTTTGCTTCATGATGCATTTTGTGTTTTCATTTTGTATTTTTATGTTATGAACTGCGCTGTGATCTTTGGATGAAGGGCGGTATGCAAATTTAATTCATAAGAAGAATTTATTTTATTTTGGACTTTTCACATTCACTCTGTAGGATTAGCTCTACTCATTGTAGCAAGAGAAAGAGGAACATATGTCTCTCTGTGTGTGTTGCTGTCTGTCTGTCATCCCTTGTAGGATTTACCTATGAAACGCCTCCAGGTAAGATAGCTAACCTTCTCAGGAATAAAAATATTTCACCCAGGAAATAAAAAGAAATTTGACAGATTTTTGTTTTAAAGAAAAATACTAACCCAGAGCCTTGGAGCGGAGACAGAGTAGGGCTCATGTTTTGTAACCCTGTCTTGCTTAACTATTATGTCTACGCTACAAATAGTTCCTGATGCTAACTTCTGCACATTCACATACCTGTGGTTTATTTATTTAGATTTTATTTTACGTCTGTCTTCGACAGCAATCTATAATCATATATGGACTATGTATATTGTCATCTGATGTGGCATGCAGTCTCGGCTGAGCTATAGAGTTGGCGGGTGGACCTGAGTGAAGACTGCTTTCCTCAGGTCCGCTCGCCAAGTCACGCCCACCAGACTGCTGCAGATTGGCTCATTTAAATTGCCTGGTTTGGCAGGAACCTGAGAGTCTCCGTGGAGGCCTAGGGGGAAGGGAAACGATCCAAAATGGCGCAGCAGGGCGAGCCTAGAGAGGCTCCGCGTTGGGCCGCAACCACCGCTCACCCAGAAAATACGGTAAGTGGCCATTGTGTTTCATAACACTGCATTTTACAAAATTCTATATAACCTTTTTTGAAAGTTAATAAAAAAAATATTTCAAAGAAAAACAAGAGTGAGAGGGGAGGGGAATGGTTGCAGCCAGGTTAGTGCAATACGAAAGCACGGATGGAGCCAATGCAACTCTCCTGCCATTGTGTTTGCACAGTGTCTCCCCTCCTCTCGCCTCCTGGGTCACATTGCTGCTGCTCCATCCATCGCCCACTATTGGAATTTGGCTGACCAGAATGGTGCAAGAAGCCTGGATGAATTGACTTAAAATTTAGTTAAATGGAAGCATGGGAAGCCAGAGGAGAGGAGACAGTTTGGGCTCATTCTAGGGTTTCCATAGAAACCCCAAACTTGCTGTGCCTGTGGAATATTTCGCATGTTGTGCTAATCAGAATGCTTAACCTGAACTGATGAAGCTATATAGCGAAACCTGTGAGTAATCCGGAGGACAGGTCTTCTTCGTCCTTCTCATGTGCCACTTGTGTTGATTTCGGCTGGATGGTGATGTTGCAAGACCCATATAAATATGCTTCATCTACTATTACATCCATGAGATTTTTGCTTTGAACCGTTGAAGAATTCTACTATCTACTCACCATCAACCAATTGTGAACGTTTTGTTGGCACCAAGATTTTGTTGCTATACCCAGCCTGTTGCTGAATGGTTCAGTCACGTGAACATTATACATTCTGTTATATCACGCATATATGGCTTGTTAATCATGTGGCTTTATTGAAAAACTATTAGTTTTTCAGAAGAGGATTCCAGTAAATCTTTTATTATAGTTTCAGCCATTGTGTGGTGGTTTTGGTTGTTTATGGTTCATATTATCACCACAGTGATACTTTATGCTGTTTGTGTTCTCATTCTAGGGTTACCATAGAAGCCCAAAAGTTGCTGAGCCGCCCCGCCCCCCCAAAAAAACTAAACGATTTTTTGAATGACTTGCCTATGATCCAGGATGACGTGCCACATTTTGGAAATTCCCCCCAGACATCAATTCTGCCTTTGAAATCCCGGCAATGTCCGGTAAAATCTGGGTTTATGGCAACCCTAGCTCATTCAGACTTCTCTTTGTGCCGAGTCAAAGCATTTTATTTTATTTTGTTTTAGTCTTGCTGGGCAAACCTGCTGTTTACTGATCTGAATCGGGACAAATGTCAATCAGTTTTTGTTTTGTTTTTTGCAGTTTGACGTTTGTTCTGATCCATCAGTAAACAGTGAGTTTTCCTGGAGAAAGAGGTGGGATAGAAAAATAACCACCTGTGTCTGAAAAGGATGCAAACCTGTGCCTGCATATCATGGCAAAAATGGAAGTCTGGAGACCACTTCATCACTTTTTAGTTAGGTAAGCTTCTGCCTCTGGAATATTTCATTAATTTTACATTCTCCTGTCCCAAAATTGGGACAATTTATATTTGTCCCTCCCAACTCACACATGGTCAAAAATTACTGGACAGAAATGATTGGCATAGAACTAGTTGATCCATTCTTGGACTTGAATCAATGATAAATATTCTTAAGCCTGTTGTATGTCCAAGATTACGTCTCTACAGCAGCAAATATGTGGGTTTTGTGCTGGATGTTGAAGATCATGTGTACTGGCAGCATCAAAAACTAGAAAGCACTCATTTCTGAAATAATCTAGGGAATTTTCTGTGTGAAAAGATATGCCTAGTTTCGATTTACATAAAGGGGATTAAAGTTGGATCACATATGAGCAACATTCTTCCATCCCACTTCTGTGTAAAAAAAACAAACAAAACAAAAATCACTCTTAAAAGCTTATGAAAATTAGTTCCTTTTATGTCATTTTTTTTGTAAAAGAAAGAAAGAAAGAAAGAAAGAAGAGAAACCTGTTTGTTTTGAAGGAAATAATACTGAGAGGGAATCAAATTAGCAGAAATTTTCTTTCATGTCAGATCATTTCCTCGCAAGCTACTGTTGATGACTCAATTTATATCCCTGCCCATTTTAATTTCTAATTATTCCCTTTAAAAGCTTTATTCCTAATAGCCCGTTTCAGGACTAAACTCGTCTTTCCCTGCCCTGCATTTCCAAGCTATCATAAAAATAATCCATAAAAATGTTAATTATGAAACAAAAATGGGCTGATTCCACCCCACTGGCTACCACACATCTGGGATTCAGGGGGCTGCAGAGATTTAGGGGGCTAGTCCACAAGATCAGAGCCCCATCTGCACAGAGCCCATAATTGCATGTGAGTACAACTGGATTTCCCTTTAGTAATTTGCTCAATGCACCGAGGCTTGAGGGGTGGAGCTGAGTGGATGCAGCAACATTATGGATGGGGCCCCCGAGGTGTGATCTTGCTCCTACCACACACATAGTAAAGTAAAAGGACCCCTGACCATTAGGTCCAGTTGCGAATGACTCTGGGCTTGCGGCACTCATCTCGCTTTAGTGGCCGAGGGAGCCGGCTTACAGCTTCCGGGTCATGTGGTCAGCATGACAAAGCTGCTTCTGGCGAACCAGAGCAGTGCATGGAAACGGAGTGGTACCTATTTATCTACTTGCACTTTGACGTATTTCGAACTGCTAGGTGGGCAGGAGCTGGGACCGAGCAACGGGATCTCAACCCGTCACGGGGATTCAAACCGCCGACCTTCTGATCAGAAAGCCCTAGGCTCTGTGGTTTAGGCCACAGTGCCACCCGCGTCCCACACACATAGTACTAATACTTGATAGGGATGAGTAATTTCATTTTCTCTTGGTTTCTCTTTTTTTAAACAAACAAACAAACAAACCTTAGAATCATAGAATTGTAGAGTTGGAAGGGACCAATGCAGGAATCACAACTACAGTGGTACCTTGGTTCCTGAACTCAATCCATTCTGGAGTCTGTTCGACTTCTAAAACGTTCGCAAACCAAGGAACAGCTTCCGATTGGCTGATTGGCCCCGGAATCAATGCCATCAGCCAAAACGGATTTTCAGCTTCCCCCCCAAAAATTCACACACTGGAACACTTACTTCCAGGTTTGCGACGTTCAGGAGCTGATTTGTTTGGGAGCCAACCTGTTCGGGAGCCAAGGTACCACTGTGTAGCATTCCTGACAGATGGCAATCCAACCTGTGCTGTAAAACTTCTAATGAAGGCGAGTCCACAACCTCTGTTCCACTGCTGAACAGCTCCGACTGTCAAATTCAGTTCTTCGCGTTCCCTCACCAGTTTCTGATTTTGTTAAAAAGAAGAGAAGACGTTGTCGTGAAAATTCATCAGACTCTTGGAGATTCGGCTGCCTGTCAGTGCAGACTGAACTAGATTGACTCAGTATCAAAGCATAGCTGTCAACTTTCGGATTTGAAAATAAGGGATTTTTAAAAACTTTCGGATTTGAAAATAAGGGATGCCGCGAGGGCGGTGCAATGGCACCAAGTAGCCTCGCCACCCTGCGCTCCAGAGGCTGCGTGCAAATGGGTGAGCGAAAGAGCGAGCGCATAGAAGGCAGGTAGGCTGGCTGTCTGGTTGGGCATGAGGGTCTGGCTGCACAAGGCATGCAAGCTCCGCCCCCAGTCGGTCTCAGACTCCTTATTGGCAGCCGAGCAATGCAGCTGAGGAGCCTCCCTGGCCAGCAGGGAGGGAGAGGAGCTGCTTCCTTTGAAATCCGGGAAATTTAAGGGATATCAACAATCCGGGATAGCAGCGGGAAACGGCATTGGAATAAGGGAGTTTCCCGCAAAAAAAGGGAGGGTTGACAGCTATGTATCAAAGGCAGCTTCCTAACTGCCCTCCCACCTTTGGCATTCACAGTAACTGACAGACATGTATCTGGGGGGAAATATGGAGCTCGTCCCTTAGGAACCAATTCTCAGATCTGTGTACGGGGAGAAAAAGCAGCTCAATGCAAAAGCTGCTGGGTGCTTTTAACCACCTTTTGCTGATATAAACTGGGACTTTTCCCACACCGCGGCTTGCTGCTTGAAAGGGGCAGTTACGTGTCGCCATTTGGAACAGACATAATAATACATTAAAGCCGGCTATATGACCAAATAAGCAACAAAACTATTAGGGGAGGGTGGAAATGGCACTTTTTAAACACACATGTTGAGTAAAATGATAGCTGAGGCAGCTGAGCACCCTAGCAATTTATCACAGAGTGGCCAGGAAATGTTCCAGCTGTCCTTGAAAGAGCTGTGCTATCTGGGAAACAAACAGGCTTTCTGACGGAACGCGCTGCTGGGGTGACTGACTGATATTTTATTTATCCTGTATAAAGATGGAGAGAGCGATTTTCTCCAGGCTCTGGTTTACAGGTGGGAATGGGCTGTCACCCTCCTGTTTGTGTTGAAAGGTGCTTGAGTATTGTTCATAGCATCATTAGTATTATTAAACTGACTTTCACATATGTCTCAGTGCAGTTTGCAAATGCAACGTACAAACAGCTAAAGCAAGTTATATAAACAGTGCAATAAACCCAGCTAGCCTACATAAACACCATACATTTAAAGCACATTTCAGCAATGGCGTAGCGTGGGTTGCCAGTGCCCGGGGCTGCAAAGAGGGGTGTGTGGGAGGAAGGGAAACGGATGGAGGATGCATTCACATTCAACTGTCTAAAGGGGTCCATGTCACCCAGGAGATTGTAGCCGCAGAGATAAGAAAAGAAGAGGTCACTTCCTGGTTGGCATGAAGAAGCTGTTTTTAATGAAGCCCAGCGATGGAAGCACACAGCTGTATTGAGGCAGCACCTGGTGTTGAAATTTTGTCCCTCCCCCCATACCATTTTGCGCCAGATAAAACTGCCCCTGTGCCTCTCCCTGCTACACCAGTGCATTTCAGTTTACCCAAACTGCAACCCCCTCACCTTACAGCAAAGCCAAACACTGTAGACCTGACCCCCCCCCCCCGCTTTGCCTTGCAGCTCACTCAAACCAAATCCCAGGCAAGATGCATAGGAACAGGCAAGGCGAGCCAAGGAAACTCCCAGCAGCGGTGCTGCTCTGCTACCACTGCACATTTCTGCTGCTGTTTCAATCTCAGCAGTGGCAGAAGTTGTGGAAGATGAAAGCTGTAAAAGATCAGGGTGGTTTCTGGGGTGCTAACCTGACCTGACCTATCCAATGCCACCATCACTATACTAACAGAATGCAGAACACACGCCCTCCATTCTCTGGCGGAGGAAGAGGGGGCGGGGGAGCGCACTGCCCCCTGCACCATGATCCCGGTGGGGTGCCATCGTGGCTGCCCCGCGCGCTGGGTGCCACGCACCTGCAGGCAGTGCACCACACCCCCAGAATGCATGCCACGCCACACCTGATCTCCGCCCCTGATGCTCCGCTGGAGCATGAAGCTCCGCCACTGCTGCCACTGTCCTGAGAAAACCCCTTAATCCCAATTTAATTTTATTCTTTGGTAAGTTTACAAAAAGATAAACACACACCAATAAATGTTAGAAAGGGGCATGATTAGATGCGGACACACAAAGCATTAAATAATAATAAATCAAGACTCCTTGTGCTCCACTCCCCCTCTCTTCCTGCCCTGGGTGGCCCTACCCTCTGCCAGCACATCACACGGAGCTTGGCCACGGCAGTGGCAGCCTCTCCTCCTCCTTGCTTGCTCTCCGGCAGCCACTGTGAGCTGCCCAAAGGAGGAGGGCAACATGAAGGGGCAATGGGGTACTCCCTCGCAGCCGCCCCTACCTTCATTGTCATTGCTCGGGACAAGCGCCGACTCGTCCCCCCTTCCTGAGCTTGGCAGTGTCAGCACTGGTGGGGAAAATTGGGACATTCTAAGATCAAATCAGAAGCCCGGATGGCTTTTGTAATACTAGGAAAATCGGGACACTTGGAGAGTATGCACCTGGGCCACCCATTTGCTCATTAACCTGAGGTTGCAATGCCACCTATTGGCTTCCTATTGGCCGTAAGCATGATGACATGTTCAAATATATAAAAGGATATCATATAGAGGAGGGAGAAAGGTTGTTTTCTGCTGCTCCAGAGAAGCGGACATGGAGCAATGGATTCAAACTACAAGAAAGAAGATTCCACCTAAACATTAGAAAGAACTTCCTGACAGTAAGAGCTGTTTGACAATGGAATTTGCTGCCAAGGAGTGTGGTGGAGTCTCCTTCTTTGGAGGTCTTTAAGCAGAGGCTTGACAGCCACCTGTCAGGAATGCTTTGATGGTGTTTCCTGCTTGGCAGGGGGTTGGACTGGATGGCCCTTGTGGTCTCTTCCAACTCCATGATTCTATGATTCTATGACATCCTTACATTTTTATGTATATAGGAAGACATTCAAGCTGGATCCACACTTACTCCCCAAATCCTTCCTCCTTTGGAGGTTTTTAAACAGAGGTTGGATGGCCCTCTGTCATGGATGCTGTAGCTGAGAATCCTGCTTTGCAGGGGCTTGGACTAGATGACCCTTGAGGTCCCTTCCAACTCTAAGATTCTATGATGGGAAATACTTGTTGTGGAGTATTCTCAGAGAAGGGGCTGCTGATGTATCCCTAACCACTCAGGGGGATCCAAAAAGAATTTGTGGTAATGCATCCGAAAATAGTCTGTCCTATCTCTACGGTCATAATCCTCTGCAAACGGATTGTGAGTGTTGTTATTTTTTGTGGATGGAGGGAGGGAGACAACCTGCATTGTGGGCACATTAATTGCAATCTTCCTCAACATCCCAGATTCTCAATGTTATTGCTAGACTTGGAGGTTTGCCGCAAATATGGGCAGGAGGTAATTTGCAAGTTTGGTACCATTGGTGTTTTTATTTTATTTAGAAAAAAACCCTTTGAGGCATGAAACATTTATAAGGCTTTTGACAGTATCCAGGGAAATATTACTTGCGAGTCATTTCTTTCTTCCCTCCGCCCACCAACACGGTCTTGCCCTTCAGAAGTGTCCGGTTTGTTTGTGATTTATTACCGAGCGCCTGTTAATCAGACGCTGCACAACAATCAGGAACAGCAATATTGATGTTTGTCTGTTTCTTTGCTTTCTATATGTTTTCCCCCTTCCCCCTGGCGACTGCCATTTCAGATTCCATAAATCTGACAATTAGAGATGCTGACTTCTCCCATCAATGCCAGCTCTAATGACAAATGAGGCAGCACGTTTTGAGCAACTATCATTTTAGTGCCCTCATTAAATTCAAGAGGGGCAACAGGAAGAAAACAAAGGAACAACAGCCACACAACAGCAGCCACCCTCTCTTCAAAATCAACTTTGAACTGTTTGAAATTTCCCACATACGGAAACGATATATCATTTGCAGTTGATACAAATGCTTCTTTATACAGACATAGAGAGGGGGTCTTCTTGTTTTTTCTATGCCATTTGTTAATCTTGTATTTTTGAGATCTATTGATGAAGAGTGCTATACAAATGTAAATGAGAGCCAGTGTGGTGTACTGGTTAAGAGCGGTAGTCTTGTAATCTGGTGAACCGGGTTTGATTCCCCGCTCCTCCACATGCAGCTGCTGGATGACCTTGGGCTAGTCACACTTCTTTGAAGTCTCTCAGCCTCACTCACCTCACAGAGTGTTTGTTGTGGGGGAGGAAGGGAAAGGAGAATGTTAGCCTCTTTGAGACTCCTTCGGGTAGTGATAAAGAGGGATATCAAATCCAAACTCTTCTTCTTCTTCTAAAGGAGGAGGAGGAGGAGGAGGAGGAGGAGGAGGAGGAGGAGGAGGAGTGTGGGGCAGAGAAAGAGTTTCATGCTCTCTTGCTTAAATCCCCTGTCTGTGGTATAGGATTGGAAGAGAAACTCCAGGATGTTTTCTCAAAGCACAACTGATGGTGTCACCTGCCAGATCACCAGGGTAATTGATAGAACTCCCTTGTTATGGCAAATGAATGAGGTAATAACAAGGATGTCAAGTTTTATGGCGCTGGAGTTCTGGCAGGTTAAAGTTGAGCATAGATGTCACGTTCTGGCTGAGGGAATGATTCATACTCCAGTTTTTCTCTCCTCCCCACTCACTGACCCCATGAATTTTGGCAGTCCATTATGGCTCATGACAAACAAATTCTTGCTGCTGGGATGACATAATAAATTTAAGATGTTGATATTGGAATAGTAGAAAATATTTATGATGGTGTTTTAAAATCAGAATTAATAATAGAACAGAACTTCATTGCATTAATAATGATGGTGTATTATGATAAGTGTCCATGATTGATAGAGCAAGGGATTTTTTGAGGATCGTATTTATGTACTTATAAATAATATGCAGAAGGGATGCGGGTGGCACTGTGGTCTAAACCACTGAGCCTCTTGGGCTTGCCAATCAGAATGTCGGTTGTTAGAATCCCCACAACTGAGTGAACTCCCACTGCTCTGTCCCAGCTCCTGCCAACCTAGCAGTTCGAAAGTACACCAGTGCAAGTAGATAAATAGGTACTGCTCTGGCAGGAAGGTAAACGACGTTTCCGTGCACTCTGGTTTCTGTCACGGTGTCATGTTGCACCAGAAGCGATTTAATCATGTTGGCCACATGACCCGGAAAGCTGTTTGTGGACAAATGCCGGCTCCCTCGGCCTGAAAGTGAGATGAGCGCCGCAACCCCATACTTGCCTTTGACTGGACTTAACCATCCAGGGGTCCTTTAACTTTGCCTAAATAATAAACTAGGGGCTGTCACGCCTGCTCGCATTGATCACCAACCCCTCCTGCTCATCACCTTGCAGTTGTGGCTATTGAGAGGGCCCTGATGACTTCCTGCAGTTCAAAATTTACTGCCACACCACCATCCCTTTTTGTCTGGTGCTGGTAGGCATTGGGTAAGCCTAGGCCAGGCACCCAGATGTTTTGGGACTACATTTCCCATCATCCCTGACCACTGGTTCTGTTAGCTAGGGATGATGGGAGTTGTAGTCCCAAAACATGTGGAACACTGAGTTTGGGGGTGCCTGGCCTAGATCTTTCTTGGAGAGGAAGTTGTCACCTCTGCCTGCCCCTCCTTGGTAAAGGGTATCCTGTCAAAAGGATCCAGGAGGAGTAGATGCTGTCCAATGCCCAGGCTAGGGCCATACCACTCCTCCAGTGGGGACCCCACAGGTGGTACCCCTATTTGATGTAAGTCATAGGGCACACACACCCCATGGTTGTGGTTTACCTTAGATGCACTCCCAGCAGATTCCCTGGAATGGACTAGCAATGGCTTTACCCAGTGGTGGCCAAACCTGGCCCTCCAGCTGTTTTGGGACTACAATTCCCATCATCCCTGACCACTGGTCCTGTTAGCTAGGGATGATGAGAGTTGTAGTCCAAAAACAGCTGGAGGCCCATGTTTGGCCACCACACGCTTTACCCAATGCCATTCTCTACTGTAACCAATAAAATTGTGCCCATATTGAAGCCCCAAACCCAAAATGCTGTTGACCTGTGTGGTTATTCATTCCTCCTAGGAATTGTGGGGTCACAGGGTCTTGGCACGCAAGTATGAGTCTCCGGGCCCATGCAATATCTTGACACACCACATTGTGTGTATGAGACACATTGTGAATATGAGTATCATATGAGTTCACCACACCTGGTTGGGGCCATTGAAGATCTTAATAAAACAGATCCTAAAGCAAGCAACCATGGAAGTATGTGCAACTAGGCCGAGTCTCACATAAGGCCATCGGCTTAAATGGGTTAATAGATAGCTGAGCATGAGTTTTCCAGGCCAACTGACACCTGACTTTTCTGGATGGCTTTAATAATAATATACTCGACTGAGGAATAACCCCGAGCAAAGATTACCTGGAGAGATCGTCTAGCCATCTGCAAACGCAAAGCAATTACCACCTAGCACATAAGCCTCATATTTTATTAAAAAATATAAACTTGTGATTTTTATTCAATCATTTGCTAATCTTATTTGTAATTCCCACTCATGTACACCTTCCTGATGTCTCTCTCCATTCCCCTCCTCTTTTTTTTCTTTTTTTTTTACCGACTAAACACTCAGGCAGATTCAATTACAGAAGCCTTAATAATTTAAAACGTACCGAAGAATGAGATAAAAATTTGATAAGCAGCAACTAAACATAGCTATGTGAGATGCTGGGACTTTTCTTGAAATCCAGCAACTGCCTGCCCCCGAGCAGTTTTGTTAGATTAAAAATAATGTTTATGCATTTCCCAAAATTGAATTTTCCCTACTTCTTTGATTTTGGTTATGCTCCAATTTGCTTCTGTAATGAACTGTGTTCTATGGAAGTATTTTCCTGGCTGCCCTTTCACCCCCAGCACTTTTAAGCTTGTAATGGAAGAGCCTGCATCAGCAAAAACAATTTTTGTCAGTCGGAAAAAGAGTTATAATCAACCTGAGCCATGCTGTTTCAGATGGTGTGCTGCTTTAATGCAAGCGGTGACGTTGGATAAGGTTTGCTGCTTGTTTGGGCTTCAACCTAGTGAAGTTTGGGTCACATTCTCACATTCGGACGTCCCCTCGAAGTGTTCCTATTTTCCAGAGACAGTCCTAGAATTACAACAGCCACCCTGGCTTCTGATTTGATCCCAAAAGGTCCCTATTTCCCCTGCCAGTACAGCCACTGAGGAGAAGGATGAGCCAGCACTTGTCCTGAGTGGTGGTGTTTGAACGGGAACATCTCATTGCCTCTCCATGGCCTATCCATGGCTGCTGTTGCCAGCCTCCTCCATTGACATAACCAGCTGTGCATTCACATAAACAATACTCTTCTATATATTCTTATCACAATATCAGATGTTTCTCTTGCACATAAACAACACATAAAGTGCAATAATATAGACGGAAGTCCCAATAGATCAGTTCATTCATAAAGACCAAATATCTGCTAGTTTCTGTTCCACATATGCTCATAAAGTCCAAATTGGGGCCTACTACAGTTTGACAGAGTTGACAAGGATTTCCGGAATAATGCCTTGTGTTGCTCTCATGGGCTTCATCAGTGGTCCATGTTCATATGTGGTATGTCAAAGTCATGGAACTCGCCCTCCTGGGCTTCATCAGTTGTACATATTCTAAGTACCGTGTTTCTCCTAAAATAAGACGTAGCCATAAAATAAGCTGTAGCAGGATTTCTATGCATTTGTGACATATAAGCCATACCCCGAAAATAAGACATAGTGACACGGCGTCTCTCCCTTAAGACAGCCTAGGTAGGAGTGGCTATGCAGCGTACCGACGCGGAGCAGTTAAAATAAGACATCCCACGAAAATAAGCCATACTGTGCTTTTTTGAGGGAAAAAAATATGTATAAGACGGTGTCTTATTTTAGGAGAAACACGGTAATATAAATGAATATAATGTCGTAATTCAACATATTTTAACAAATTGAAATTATATAAACAATTGTGCTATAGAAGTACTTTATGAACATATGTGGAGTAACCCGTTCCGGTACTTCCGGGTTCGGCACATTCGTATCATGAAAACGCGCAACCCGCAGCGAGCGCAACCTGAGGTATGACTGTATTATAGATTCAAGGAAAATATTGTGTCCACAGCACACCCTGATATTGGCCTAATTTTAATGGATTTTTATTGTAGATGTTGTCCTTGTATTTTGTTGTTTTGTTAGATTTCTTACCCATCCTTCACCAAAAGTTCCCAGCTCAGGTTACCGCAACAGAAGATGCAATTATAAAACAGTGACAAGTGCAAAACAAGAACAGTGTAAAAGCAATTAAAAAGAATTCCAGGTATTAAAAGCAAGACAATCTTTTTAAAACAATCCCACCTGCAGAGACAAGTTAAAAGGAGTTCCAGTAGAGATGCAGACTAGGCAAAAGATTGCTCCGGGACTCCTTCTGGCAGTGTGAAGTGATACATAAACCAACCATAAACTTGCTCCAATGAAAGCTGGAGTTCGACTAGAGATCTGTAACTACCTCCATCCAAATGATTTGTTATTATTCATTTATTAGAATAATTTATATCTTGCCTTTCCACTTGCTAGAATAGCTCTCAAGGCAGCTAACAACTTTTTAAATAAAACAATCATCAATATTTAAGCATGTGGGGTGGGCGACACCCATCCAAAGACAACATAGAAAATAATTACAATGTCAGAGTTGACCTAAAAGAAAGAAGTTTGTTTTCTAAAGCTCACCTGAGAAAGAAAATGAGCTCACCTGGCATAAGATGCTTTTAAAAAAATAATAATCTGGTTAAGCAACCACTCCATGGAGCAGTGTTCTAAAACTGGAATGTGATCGCAGAAAAGGGTTGTTTCACATATCCCAGCTAACTCAGCATCTTCTCATTGGGATTCCAAGAAAGGCTTCTCACCTGGTTGTAGGGATGTTGGAGAATTCCTGCAAAAACAGAAATGGGAGTGGAAATTGCCAATGTTTGCTCCTTCATCCCGTTTCTGGAATGGAAATCAAATCATTTTTCTTTTTTGTTGTTGCTTTCAGTCCACAAATGATATGTAATTTATTGCATTCTCTCTCTCCCACTCCCATGCATTGTGTTTCCTTTGCATTAAAATGAATGGGGTGGAATAATGCAATGCCAATGCAGTTTATGTAATTTCAGGACAGCGGACAGCGATGTGGAGGAAGATGAACTTCAGTAGAACAGAAACAAGCAGTTTGCAACAAATGCAGGGAGGAATAAAAAACAATGCCTTCTTCGTAGAATCATAGAATTGTAGAGCTGGAAGGGACTCCAAGGGTCATCTAGTCCAATGAAGGAATCTCAACTAAAGCATCCATAACAGAGGGCCATCCATCTTACATCCCTAAGTGGTGGTACTCTCTTAAGTTCCTTAAGAATGTAAGAAGAGAAGAAGAAGAAGAAGAAGAAGAAGAAGAAGAAGAAGGGGGGTGCCAATGCTGCCAATGCTTGGCAGGGGGTTGGACTGGATGGCCCTTGTGGTCTCTTCCAACTCTATGATTCTATGATCCTTCTTCATAGAATTCTATGATTCTATGAAGAAGAAGAAGAAGAAGAAGAAGAAGAAGAAGAAGAAGAGGAGGAGGAAGAAGAGTTTGGATTTCATATCCCGCTTTATCACTACCCGAAGGAGTCTCAAAATGGCCTACATTCTCCTTTCCCTTCTTCCCCCACAACAAACACTCTGTGAGGTAAGTGGAGCTGAGAGACTTCAAAGAAGTGTGACTAGTTCAAGGTCACCCAGCAGCTGCATGTGGAGGAGTGGAGATGCGAACCTGGTTCACCAGATTACGAGTCTACCGCTCTTAACCAATACACCACTCTGGCTCTCAGTGTGAGCCTGTCTGGATCAAGTCAAAGGTCCATCTAGCCCAGCATCCTGTCCCCACAGTGATCACAGAACATGGAAGTTGCTAGCCACCCACCTCTTTCTCAAAGCTCTACCCTGACATCTGTTCCTTGGTCACACAGATATGTGACTGAAGTTTATGAACTGTTTACAGGGAACTGTTATGTTCACCTGTTGTGTTTTACTCTGCAATAAATGTGTTTTCTTCCCAAAGAGATTCTCTCTTTTTGAAAACAAATTATATGCATCTCCTGCATTTTCCCTTCCCCTCCCCTCCCCTGCTGGTGGTTAAGATTCATAGCCAGAATGGGAAGCACATTCATGTAACATTCCTCTACTGGGATGATAAGAAATATGCTCAGGGAAACAATAGGCAGTCAGGTGGTTTTGGTTCGAGGAATGAAGTGACCCAGGAATTCAACAGCTCCCTTATCTGAGAGTTATGAGAGGTCAAGCCTCTCCTTCGGCACCCAGAAATCATTAGAGGGTTAGAAGTAATCTGGAGTAAGATAGCTTTAGGCAAGAGCAAATTGACTTCTAACAGGTACTAGATTTTGAGGAGAGTGGGGGAAGAAACAGCTTTGGGAAATGGTTGTTGTACTCTGCTGTGATATACCCCATATGTTTTGAGAAAGGATTTTCTACAGATCTGAGATCTGACACTAGAGCAAGATGTTTTGTCACATTTTGCAGCACTGGCAACAAGGGTGTCAGGATTTTTTTTAAAAAAATTAGCTTTATTTAGATTCCAACTTATAAAATACAATCATATCAAATCATCCAATAGAAACAAATAAACAAAAAACAAAAAACATATAATCTAGACATAATAATCCACAAAAGATAATATATGAAAAGACAAAGAATACAGGAAAAAACCAAAGAATTAGAAATAACAATTAAAAATTGACTTCCAATTGTCTGTATATCGTTTCCCTCAGTAATAAAACAGAACATGCTATACCTCATACAATAATTGAAAAATAAATAACTAAGTAAATAGCTCACATTTTGATATAAATCTACCCACAAATATCTCATTCTAAGCAAATCACCAAATCCGTTCTTATACCTTCTTTTTTCAGATAGTCTTCCACATATTTCCACTCAGCCTTAGATTTTTGTCGGGAATCTTAAAAGGTAAAGGTACCCCTGACTGTTAGGTCCAGTTGCGGATGACTCTGGGGTTGCGGCGCTCATCTCGCTCTATAGGCCAAGGGAGCCGGCGTTTGTCCGCAGACAGCTTCCGGGTCATGTGGCCAGAAAGACTAAGCCACTTCTGGCGAACCAGAGCAGCACATGGAAACACCGTTTACCTTCCCGCCTTATCTACTTGCACTTTGATGTGCTTTTGAACTGCTAGGTTGGCAGGAGCTGGGACCGAACAACGGGAGCTCACCCCGTCGCGGGGATTCGAACCCCCGACCACAGCGCCACCCGCATCGGGAATCTTACTGATGCATTATTCACGTATCTTTGTAAATAACGTATTATTGCTGTTATGCACCTGAGGAATTTGAGCTTAGCCGTGCAATAGGGTCGCTCATTGCCCAGTGCTTGACAGCAGGCTAAATGAGGAGACTATCTGGCAACACTGCAGCAGAGAAATGAGGAAATTGTGGACTCATTTTGGATCAGGCTCAACGGCATCCACATCCCATTGCCCCAATATCTCTAGACATATGGGGCTTTAAATCCTGCTGTGTAAAACTCCTGAAAGCCCTTTCATCCACTCCGCTTACAGTCAGGTACAACTTTCAGGAACATCACATAAGGACGGGGTGTGCATTGATGCAACTACTGTACTGCAGAGCCTCGGCACCCAATCCAGCCCAGACAAGCCAGAGTGCAGGTCAAATTTATGGACAACCAGTGGCTGTATTGGACGTTCATCTGTTTAGTTGAGATCAGTCCTAAAGCAGGCCTGGAAGGGGTCTTCTTTATTCATTACCTTTCGTTTTCTGAACAATATTTTCATGAATTATTAAATGAGATCCTGCAGCCAAGTATTCCGTGATTTGAAATTTTGCATATGATGTAGAAGTTAAAACTTCAAATGCTTCAACTGGAAAAAATAGCTTTGGGTTGCATCCCATCAAAATAAAACCCATCAAAAGTTCTACAGGACCTTTTACAGAGAATGCATAGCCTCAAATCAGTGAGGTTACTCAGAGAGACAGGGATGTTCTCATGCTGAGACAACAAGAACTTATGGGTCATAGGGGCTGGTTTAAGGATGTAAGAAGGTATCGTTCTCTGTGCGGCCCCTTATCCATCACATGCAGCGCTGTTTCCATTCGGCTGCAGTTTGTCTTCTGCCAAAAGCTATGCTATTTTTCTCAGTGTCTGTACACCATGTAAATTACTTGAACATTTATGTAACTTACATGACTGAGTACAGGTTATGCCGTCACCAAGTTATTCCACCCCATTCATTTCTATGCAAAGGAAGCAAAGGGAGAGTAATCATTGACATATCATTTGCAGACTGAAAGCAGGAACAACAGCGGCTAACAATCCTTTTCCCTGGATTTATTTCCATTCCAGGAACAGGTTGAGTAAGCAAAGATCAGTCTTTTTTTAAAAAAAAAACCCCTCCTGTTTCTGTTATTGCTGGAATTCTCTGACATCTCCAGTTGCAGCTGTCATCCATTACTGGCTTGCCTGAGAGCATGCAAACCTGTTCTCAAGGCTTTTGGCTAAGCATTCAAGCAAATTGTCTAATGTGGCAAAATAATCCTTTCTATGTTCCCATGTGCAATGCGGCTTGGACCAGGAGCCTTATAGATCAGGAATTGGCTCCTTTCTGTGCCAATGCAGATGCTGGTTGGTGGAGGAACTGGAGCCTTTTTAATAATAATAATAATAATAATAATAATAATAATAATAATAATAATAAAGCTGGGTAGATTTCACAGCAGCATATGGTGCCCCTGGCCTAAGAAATCAGGTAATGTTTGAAGGTCAACTGAGGGATGTGAAGACCTGCTGGCTTCCTTCAGTCTGGGGGACCCATGGATCCTTAGAAAAGGGAGCAAAAACAGAAGTGATGATATCATAATGCTGTTATACAGACCTAGGGTGTGATCACATTTAGAATACTATGTGCAGTCCTAGTCACCTCACCTCAAAAAATCATGCAATCATAGAATCATAGAGTTGGAAGGGATCCCAAGGGTCCTCTAGTCCTACCCCCTGCAATGTAGGAATCTCAGCTAAAGCATCCATGACAGTTGACCATCCAACCTCTCCTTAAACACCTCCAAGGAAGGAGAGTCAACAACCTCCAGACAGAGACGGTTCCACTGTCAAACAGCTCTTACAGTTGGACAGTTCTTCCTGATGTTTAGTCAGAATCTCATTCTTGTAACTTGAAGCCATTGGTTTGGGTCCTACCCTCTGGAGCAGGAGAAAACAAATTCGCTCTATCTTCCATGTGACAACCTTTGATATACCGTATATTCCGGCGTATAAGACGACTGGGCGTATAAGACGACCCCCAACTTTTCCAGTTAAAATATACGAGTTTGGGATATACTCGCCGTATAAGAAATACGACCCGGCGTATAAGACGACCCCCAACTTTTGAGAAGATTTTCCTGGGTTAAAAAGTAGTCTTATACACAGGAATATACAGTATATTTGAAGATGGCTATCCTATCTCCTCTCCGTCTTCTCTTTTCCAGGCTAAAAAAGATAGGGGGGAGTTTCAAAAAGGGGTAACCAAAATTACCAAGGGGATTGAACAATTCCCTTATTATGGAAGGTTACAACATTAGAAGGTTTCTCATTTAGAGAAAAAAGCAAGTGAAATGCACATAATAGACATGTGTAAAGTCATGCATAATGTGGAGAAAGTGGATAGAGAAAAGGGTTTCTCCCTCTCTCAGAGGGATACAGGAGAAATTTGATTCAGTTGCTGTTCTCTGAAGTTTGCAATGCAGCTCTCCTGCCAATCTGCCTGTGGCTCCCCTCTCTCTCATGCAGTGCATCAGTTATCTTATCTGAACGATCCCTACAGTCTGGATGGTTCAGACTGGATAATTTTTGTACATAGCTAAGATAGGATAAGAGTCAGTGTGGTGGTCATGTTGTGCTGATGGCTGATTATCATATTCCAAAGCAACTACCGGTACTCTATTCCGAACTTAAAAATGGAAAGCGTAATGCTGGTGGTCAACAAAAGAGGTTAAAAGACTGTCGCAAGGCAAATCTAAAAAAATGTAGTATAAACACCAACAATTGGGAAACACTTGCCTGCGAGCGCTCCAGTTGAAGAACAGCCTTTATCAAAGGTGTCATGGGCTTTGAAGACACTTAAACACAGGACGCAAGGATGTGCTAAGAGGAAGGCACGCTTGGCAAATCCACACCGTGATCAACTCCCACCCAGAAACTGATGTCCCCACCGTGGAAGGACATGTGGATCCAGAATTGGCCTCCACAGTCACTTACAAACTCATTGTTATAACTGTGTCTATGGAAGACAATCTTACTCGGCTACGAGTGATTGCCAAAGAAGATGAAAACTGTTTAGAGTATTGGACCAGGATCTGGGAGGTCAGGGTTGAAATCCACAATTGGCCTTGAAGCTCATTGGGTGGCCAGTCATAGTCTCTCAGCTTAACCTACCACACAGGTTTGTTGTGAAGGTAATCTGGGGAGTACAATAACCATGCACATCCTCTTCAGTTCCTTGGTGATAAAGTATGGTAATAATAATAATAATAATAATAATAATAATAATAATAATTTATTATTTATACCCCGCCCATTTGGCTGAGTTTCCCCAGCCACTCTGGGCGGCTCCCAATCGAATGTTAAAACAATACAGCATTAGATATTAAAAACGTCCCTAAACAGGGCTGCCTTCAGGTGTCTCTTAAAAATAGGATAGCTGCTTATTTCCTTGACCTCTGATGGAAGGGTGTTCCACAGGGTGGGCACCACTACCAAGAAGGCCCTCTGTCTGGTTCCCAGAGGGATATAAGTAAATGAAATTTTGTTGTGAACCCCAAACTTTGAAAAGAAATGGTGGTATAACACCACAAGGACTTTTTGTCTTTGGCCACCAGGAACTCATGAGACAGGGTAAAAGTCCAATTAAATAAATAGCATAAATATTATAGTACCCACCATCCTAGCTACAAAGCCGTCATCATTACCGTCATAGCCATCATTGCTACTTTGAATGCCTCCTTTCCATAGGAAATCATGCTCAAGGAATCACACATTAAAAGTGTTTATATTATCCACTCACAGCTATGAGGCATAAAATTGAAATAGTCACAGAAATAAACTAATGACTGCAACTCATAGTAATAAATATGTACTCAAATCAAACAATCCACTGATCCTAATGTTTAGACAACAGCAAAAAATAAATAAAAATGATGACATAAATCAGATAGGAATGGATGCATCTCCAAAATGGAACGTAAAGAGACCAAAAAATACCCAACCCTGTTTCCCATTCCATGCAAGGACTAATAGTGCAGGGAATCTTCTTCCATTCCACACAACCAAATGGTTCTGGTAATCTCTTGTGTGCTCAGTGTGGCAGTATAAGATGTCCAGAAACTAAACATTTGTCCCAATTTATTTTTCTTTTTCCCCTTTTGCGTTTTTAGCACAAAGCGAAGGACGCCATCATGTGAGTCCCATTTGGACTGGGAAACAACCAGCCTTTGGGACCAAGAAGCAAAAAAGAGAAGAAAGAGACAGAATTCATCTGTTTGGGGGCTAAATTTTTCCCTGTGCAGCAATTTATCAGGGGGGCGGGGGCGGCAACAAATCCTGCTGGCTACAGGACTTTAAAATGGGAAGAAAGTGTGTCCGTGCATGTGTGAGTGGGGAAGGTGGGGGACTGGGCTGGCTGCATTCATCACATTCAATGAGCTTGGCTTGGCTGAAAGGGGCTTTTCATAAATCTCAGCCTATTTATTTCCTGTGTTCATCAAGCCTCTCCTCTTCGCACCTGCTGTTCCCTTCCCCCACTGCCTCACCCACCTGCCAAAAAACCAGACTTAATTTGCCATGTGAAGATATTTTGTCAAAGTATGGATAGCCCGGGAACTGCCATTATCACATCTAGCCATGCTTAATATCTCTCTGCCCCCCCCAATCTTTCAGTACACTTGCTTTTGGTTCGGGGAGAGCAAACAGCTTTAACAAACCATGTATTTGCAATCTGTTTTCACTGAAGAAGGAATAGCCACTCCTAAGTGATGGATGGATCACAGCATCTCCTTATGGATGGGGTATGGCTATGGAGAAAACCAATTCAGCGAATCTCTTGAATTCACACTTTCTCGAGCCATACGAGAATCAAGATGTAGTGCGCCTTTGAAATTTGCAATGCTTTGAATTTTGCACTGCTTTTATCCAGCCAAGGAACAGGGGTGCCAACTATAGTGGGTTCCGGGTGCCTGAGCACTCACAAAAATTATGTTCCGGGTGCTCAGCACCCACACCACAGGGCCCACGCACAACTTTCGAGGTCTTGGAAACTTAGCTGTCAACTTTCGGATTTGAAAATAAGGGATTTTTTCAAACTTTTGGATTTGAAAATAAGGGATGCTGCGAGGGCTGTGCAATGGCACCAAGTAGCCTCGCCACCCTGCGCTCCAGAGGCTGTGCGCGAACGGGTGAGCGAAAGAGCGAGCGCATAGATGGCAGGCAGGCTGGCTGTCTGGTTGGGCATGAGGGTCTGGATGCACAAGGCATGCAAGCTCTGCCCCAGTCGGTCTCAGACTCCTTATTGGCAGCCAAGCAACACAGCTGAGGAGCCTCCCTGGCCAGCAGGGAGGGAGAGGAGCTGCTTCATTTGAAATCCGGGAAATTTAAGGGATATCAACAATCCGGGATAGCAGCGGGAAACGGCATTGGAATAAGGGAGTTTCCCGCCAAAAAAAGGGAGGGTTGACAGCTATGCTTGGAAGGCCTCAGACAGCATCTTTCCAAGGCCTTCTGAGACCTCAGACAGCCTTTCCAAGGCCTTGGGAGGTCTTGGAACCTGACTTCCAGTGCCACAGGAAGTCAGGTTCCAAGGTTGGGGGCATGCATGATGTCATGACATCACGTCGTAGCGTGATGTCACACACACTGGGCACCCATAACCTGGGGCCCGATTTGGCTCCCCTGCTAAGAAATGTGTACAAATATTCGTGGCAATGGGTGCATTGAAATGCGTATGTCAGACAAAATAACTTACTGGACAAAATAAAAACAAAAAATTGCATTATATTAAGAAAAATTGCTTTGTCTATATGTGTATATGAGGAAAAGTTGCATCCAATCCTGTGTACATTGCAAGAAATTCACAAGAAAATTCAAGCAAATATTCACGAGGAATTATAATAATTATAATCACAAACTGATGTGGAAATTTGGGGAACTCAGGAGTGGAAAAATGAGAAACAGAGAGAAACCAATAGGCACAGATTTGCCCATTCCAAGCTAGGGTTGTGTGAGAGGACACACCTGTTGACTTAAAGAGTTCCAGGATTTCAGATTCTGCTCTCCTGTTTTCTCAGAACAAGGCACATCTCTGTCACAGTCCATTCTTGAAATGAAAATTGTCTATTCGCAGCTCCAAGTGAGTGTCACAAACAAAGAGATTTCAGATAATTGTCACTGATCTGTGAAAACAAATGAACAAACCAGAAAGGACAGTGTTGATGTGACACAACAGTCAGTTTTGTAAAATGGGAGGGGGCAATTGTGCAGTATCCTGCTTTCTGAGCAACAGCCTTGCCTTTACACAAGAGCAATCTAATCAGCCCGTTAATAGGGAACCATTATGAGAAATAGCAAAGCAGATAGTGCATCTAAATTAGAGAACAAGTTATACTTATGCCAGAATGGGAACTTGGTGTTTGCAGAAATCTTAGCTTTATAAGAATGACATACTTGCTTTCGACAGATAAATATGCTAGGATGATTTTTATATTGTTACCCAGCCTGGGACCATGAAGAGGTGGAAATAAATTCAACAAATAAATTAGACAACCAACTGAATGAAATCTACTGAACGTGTAATGGCATTTTTGACAAGGGGGAAGTTTACATACCCCTACTATTTTCAATTTAAGGGTGTCAAGTCACACTGCTAGATCAGGGCTCAGCAGTCCACTTAACTGAATTTTCACTAGGTACAGGGAATGAATTTGCTTGTTCTGCTTTTCATAGAGGACCAAACTGATCCAACATTCTCAATATTTTTGTGTTTGTGGATCACAGCGTAGCTCCTAGTCAGATTATCCACTTCTCTGGATTTCGCGATGCAATTTCCGTGCAAATAAAGTCTACACAAAATACGTATTTTAGATAAAAGATGCATGCAAAATCCATACTTTACAGATAAATGACCTGGAAAGAGTGTATTTTATACTGCTGTCCATCAGATATGGATGAATCCCAAACAGATTTGGGCTGATATGTGCCTGTCTGGATTGAGTTGAGACAGCTACTAAGCACTACAGACCAGGTTGGTTTGTCGCAATTTGTACCAATCTGTAGCTCTCAGAAAGCCAGGCAGACCACTCCAGACTGTTACAATTATTAATTAGAACACCATATAAGGAGAACACCGGGGGGGGGGGGAGTGAAAGGAGGCATACTGGACCTTTCTTGAGACTTGCTTTTTTTTATTCTACCCAGACACTCTGATCATATTGGGATTGATGGTGAAGTCTTAAAATGCAGAACTCTTTTGTAATAGTTCTTAGAGTTTGGTGGCATTTGTTCAGCTTGTGTTTTGTTAACATCACAGTATGAACCTGTTTGCTTTCCATCCTTTCCTAATCAATGCCAGTCCCATCCTGTTTTGTTTTGTTGTCTTAAGTTTGCTGTCTTTCTCTGAGCATTCTACCTTCCCCTCCCATTTTGGCTCCAGTTTTTAGGTGAGTAGGATTTTTACAGCACTGTCTTTGTCAGTATTTTGTCTTGCGCGCAAGTCTTGTGAGTGCATTGTACACAGTCAGTGTACAGGTAGCACACAAACAATGTAATATTACATTCATCAGTGCTGTGCAGGTTTTCTTTTTTTAAGCCATTTTTTTTTTTAAAAAAAAATGTAAAATAGGCTGGTACAAAATTTCTGGAGCGACATGCCTGTAATTTAATAGGCCTAATCCTCTCCTGAGGGGGTGTTCTGTCTCTAAATCTCATGGATTTATGTGAAACAACAAAAACATATCAGCATTTAAATTCAAAATATTAAAAATTTAAAGACGAACAGCATGGAAATCGCTGGAGATACCTGGCTGTAAATTGGCATGATTACTCATCCCTGAAGGGGATAGCATGTGCACCAATTTCATAGCCATAGATTTTAAGGAAGCAATAATGTTGTGGCCATTTTGGTTTCCAAATCCAAGGATTCTGAAGATTTGTATGTTCTGGATCACAGTCCAGGTCTGGGGTGGGATGGACCAGGTCTGAATTGGTCTGTACTGCATTGCATTCAATTCATATTTGGAAATCAGGTCTATGAATCAGATTAGGGGCTCTGTGTATAGCCATAGTATTTTACAATAAAATATGTAAACCTACCAGGCAACTGGGACATATGCAAGGTTTTGTTACTAACATATTATGCCCTGTTATATTTGGGAACAGGTTGTTTTCTGAGACTCCCGGTATAAACTTTTAAGATCACTGAGAATATCTGGGAAAATTTTATTTGTTGCTCTACAGAATATCACAGAAAGCTGATCAAAAAATGGATATTTTTTGCCATTGCCAATGCACCAAGGAATGCCTTTCCATCTGACCGATAAGACAGTAAGAGCTGTTTGACAGTGGAACGGCCTCCCTCAGAGTTTGTAGACTCTCCTTCTTTGGAGGTTTTTAAACAGAGGTTGGATGGCCATCTGTCATGGATGCTTTAGTTGAGATTCCTGCACTGCAAGAGGTTGCAATGACTCTACAATTCTATTATTGTATACAGTTTGCAACCTAATCCAGCTGGGAGGAAAGAAGGAATTGAGCAGTTTATATGGACAGATTGTTTGGCTTCAGTTTTGGTCTGTTGTGGGTGGATTTTCTTTTACATTTATTTAAAACAATTTATGTACCATTTAATCAACAAAAACCTCTAAGCAGTTTACATAAAACATGACTCCCAACTTCTGACAAATGTATCAGTTTTAACTATGGTGAAGTAAAATTTGTATGAGTTTTTATTATTATTTTTTTTTTGGGGGGGGAAGGGGAACCTAAATTTTCAATGAGGCTCTCACATTTCGGCAAAAACGGTGATGTGTGCAATAAAACTCTCTCTCTCTCTCTCTCTCTCTCTCTCTCTCTCTCTCTCTCTCTGTGTGTGTGTGTGTGTGTGTGTGTGCGTGTGTGTAAATTGAAGCTATTTTTAATCCATGTCCTTGGGCAGTAAACATTGATCACTGGCTGCATGAATTTCAGTGGAAGATAAATATATTTCTTGGCTGGATTAGCACAATTCCTTAAGTTTCACACCTCTCTAGGTGTGGGCTCGTAGATCTTCATACACACTCATACCAAAGTGATAATGTAGAGAAAACAGGTGGAATTCAACCGCACAGAAATGCAGTTGTTCCATCAGTACAAGTACAGACTCCCAGATGGAATGATTTCCTTTCACCCTGCTTGTCGTTCCAACCATCCACCTAAACCATTTGGGGGGGGGGTAGAGGAGATGGGGGGAACCCCTTCCACCTGCTCCTGCTAGCATATCAATTTATTTGTATCTGGCCCATCATTTCCCAAAGTCAAAAGAAAGAATGAAAAGCTAGGGGTGAGGGAGACATTTGGGTTTGGTTTTCATTTTACTGTGAACTTAACCTGTTTGCAAGGGATGCAGGTGGCGCTGTGGGTTAAACCACAGAGCCTAGGGCTTGCTGATCAGAAGATTGGTGGTTCGAATCCCCGCGATGGGGTGAGCTCCCGTTGCTCGGTCCCTGCTCCTGCCCACCTAGCAGTTCGAAAGCAAGTCAAAGTGCAAGTAGATAAATAGGTACCACTCTGGCGGAAAGGTAAACGGCGTTTCCATGTGCTGCTTTGGTTCACCAGAAGCGGCTTAGTCATGCTGGCCACATGACCTGGAAGCTATATGCCGGCTCCCTTGGCCAGTAAAGCGAGATGAGCGCCGCAACCCCAGAGTCGTCCGCAACTGGACCTAACAGTCAGACTGGACCTTGACCTTTACCTAACCTGTTTGCACTTCCCAGAATAGCGATCTTCAGCATCTAAAGAGCTGGCACATGGAAGATGGAGTAAGCGTGTCTTCTCCTGGTCTAGAGGGTGGGATCCAAACCAACAGACTCAAGTTTCAAGAAAGGAGATTCTAACAAAATATTAAGAATAACCTTTGTGACAGTAACAGCTGTTTGACAGTGGAACAGACCCCCTTGAGAGGTGGTGGGCTCTCTCTCTCTCATTGAATGATGTTAAGAAGGGGTTGGATGGTCATCTGTCAAGGATGCTTTAGTTGAGATTTCTGCATTGCATGGGGTTAGACTGGATGACCCCCAAGGTCCCTTTCAATTCTACAATCCTTTGATTCTATGAACACATGAAAAGGACAGTTATCCTTCAAAATTCACACTTTTCTGAATAATCTGATGCAGTTCTTCAACAAAATAATTTGAACAAAAATACATATATTAGGGGAAACAGCATGAAAATGCATCTTTGTAAAAATAACAAAATAAAAATATACATTTTATAGTGCACTAACTGCACTAAAATGCTGATGAATTTTCACATAAACTGCTATTTTTTTATTTTTTCATTCAAACTGCTATTGAATGTGGCAAAGTGACTGGAAACTGAGTGACCCCAACATTGACAGATTCACTCATTCCCACAACAAACTTTACGGAACTATCTTCAATTAAGGATTGCAGCTACTTTTATTGCAACAATTGCCTAGAATGCATGAAGAATATGACGGCAATAGAATATGGCTGTTGGAAACAATAGAAGCATCTTGGTCGCTATTGTGCAGCTGCATCTTTTAAATTCCGTGAACATTCCTTGAAAATGCACAAGAGACATAGCATACCATTAAAAATTTAGCACCCTCAAACGGTATTTTTATAGCTTATTAATTATACTGAAGAAGCACTACTAATTAGTTTAATGGGCAGTATTGTGTATGCAAGTAACATTAAATAGATAACTAAAGTAAATCATCGTGCAACATTGCTGCCTTTCTATGGCCAACAGAAGTGATATATGGCAAGGAAAGAAATATCGTTGCTGCAGCTGACAATAAAAAAGAAAAGTTTTCGCCACTCTTTCCAGCTTTTACTTCTTCCCTTAATGATTCTTTCAGTGGTTTTAAATTTGTTTCTCTTTTATTCTTTTTGAAAACAACAAAAAAGATTTCTTCTTCTTTGTGCGATCTGTCAGCGCAGTGCTGTTTTCGAGAACAAGATGCTGTAATAGCAACATGCAGCGATGGCCATCGAGCTGGCTAGCTTTAAAAAAGAAGTTTCAACAAATTACTGGAGGATTGGGCTATCAGTGGCCACCAACCAGGTTCAAGCTTCATGGATTAACTAATTTGCAAGGTCCTTTGTGCATGCACATGAAAGCTCATACCAAAAACAAACTTAGTTGGTCTCTAAGGTGCTACTGGAAAGATTTTTTTTATTACAGTGATCCCTCGACTTACGAGTAACCCGACTTCCGTATTTTTCAAGTTACGAGGGATCAAAGTGGCCACCGCTTCCGAATTTTTTCGACTTCCGATCGGAAGCCGTGGATGCTTTAGATGCGGTTTTTTCGAGTCCCGAAGGTTTTTTCGACCTACGAATGTGTTCTTCAACGCATTCCTATGGGGACTCGATTTTTTTGACTTACGAGGAATCCGTCGGAACGGATTACCTTCGTAAGTCAAGGGTCCACTGTATTATTATTTAACTTGGAAAGAGTTGTTGACTGGAAGAGTTGACTGGAAAGAGAAGTTGCTGAATTGCAACTGATTAGCAAACTTAAAACCATGGAGAGACCTGGTTTGAATAGAGACATTGGATTCTTACCTCATTATACATGACAAATCTTTTTTAAGCCATCTCACCCCTTGCTTTTTCCTGCAAGACCAATTCCAGTCGTTAAGAGCTGTCAACAGGTTGTTTACCTCACCTATCAGCCTATCACCCACTCCCACCACCCTTCTGAGTAATACCCCTCCCCACCCTCTCACTACGGTATATATAAGGGTCTGGTGACGTCTGTTTCAGTGTATCTGAAGAAGTGTGCATGCACACGAAAGCTCATACCAAGAACAAACTTAGTTGGTCTCTAGGGTGCTACTGGAAGGATTTTTTTTTTTTTTTTTTTTTTTTTTTTTGCTTAACAACTTGGGTCCAGGATAACTCAGGGATCACCTTATCCCTTACATCCCTGTCAAATGACTGACATATTTGGGGGAGTCTATGTTGGTAGCCCCCCATTGTTCAGATGAGTGGTTCATAACTACTAGAAGCCATGCATTCAGTAATGTGGGGACTGTGCGACTCCCTCTCTACTGAAATTAGACAGTCATCCTCCTTTCTGAACTTCAGGTGCATGGCAAATACTTTCTTTTCCCAGCAGGTCTTTTAAGGTACTGTTTGGTTTTATGACACCTTTCTATAGTTTTATTCTCTGTATGGTTTATTTTGATGCACACAACTTAGAAATGCTAATGATTAAGAGGTGCATACTGTAAATGCCTTAAATAAAATAAATAACCACGATGCCTAAATATTGCTCCCTGTACCAGTTGCTGGGAATCACAAGCAGGAAGTGTGGTCTTGTGCTCAAATCCTGCAAACAGCCTTCCCAGAGGCTTCTAGTTAGAAGCTGTGAGAGCAGCTATGATCCAGCAGGGCTCTTCATATGTTCTTATGTTCATTTACAACTTGGAATGAACCAAAACTTTTTTTTTGGGGGGGGGGACCTCAAGGACATCATTCTTTGGAAACCCTACTGAACTGAATGGGAAGTTGTGGACTGGAGGTTTGCTAATGCTGCAATAAAACAGAACAACAAAAAGCACCAAGAGTTATTAAACTCACCTACATGCTCACTGGAAGGACAGATCCTGAAGTTGTCACCTGGCCACCTCATGAGAAGAGAAGACTCCCTGGAAAAGACCCTGATGTTGGGAAAGATTGAGGGCATAAGGAGAAGGGGACGACAGAGGAGGAGATGGTTGGACAGTGTTCTCGAAGGTACCAACATGAGTCTGACCAAACTGCGGGAGGCAGTGGAAGACAGGAGTGCCTGGCGTGCTCTGGTCCATGGGGTCACAAGAGTCGAACACAACTAAACGACTAAACAACAGCAACATGCTTAGGATACTTCAGTGGCGTAGCATTTTAGGGCCCACAGGGGCGGTTTGCCCCAGGGCACAAATTTGCTTGTGGTGCAAAATTTAAATACCCGATGCTGCCTCAATACAGCTGCGTACTTCAGTCGTTGAGCTCCATTGAAAATGGCTTCTCCATCTGAACAAAGAAATGACCTCTCCAGACATCAGAATGACTCTTATCTCTGTGGCTGCAATATCCTCGGAGATGAGGATGCCGTTAGGCAGTTGAATGTGCATGTGTACTCCATCCATTTATCTATCTCCCTCCCACCCCTCCGTGCGGCCCTGGGTGCTTGCAACCCATGTTACGCCACTGGGGTACACCCACCCACCTAATTAACTATAGCTATGATAGTCACTTTAAATGTTTAAGTTTGATATTTGTTTTCTGCCTACCTTCTTCTCTTGTGCATTTCAGGGCTGGTCTACATCAACCATGGGGGCAGTGGGAGGGGGGGGAGTTCCATTGTTAATACATTCTGAACCTGCCAGGTCTTCCTATAGATATAGGGATGATAATGGTTTACAGTAGACTTATTGAGAGGCCTTTAGGTCCTGGCATCCAGATCATATCATTAGTGTAAACCAGCATCTAGAATTCTCCAACGCAAGTTGTTCCATTAGAGCAAATGGAGCATGCACCATCAACCCCAATCCACTCTCAACTAGCCCCTATCTTAGAATCATAGAATCCTAGAGTTGGAAGAGACCACAACCAGTCCAACCCCCTGCCAAGCAGGAAACACCATCAAAGCATTCCTGACAGGTGGCTGTCAAGCCTCTGCTTAAAGACCTCCAAAGAAGGAGACTCCACCACACTCCTTGGCAGCAAATTCCACTGTCGAACAGCTCTTACTGTCAGGAAGTTCTTTCTAATGTTTAGGTGGAATCTTCTTTCTTGTAGTTTGAATCCATTGCTCTGTGTCCTCTTCTCAGGAGCAGCAGAAAACAACTTTTCTCCTTCCTCTATATGACATCCTTTTATATATTTGAACATGGCTATCATATCACCCCTTAACCTTCTCTTCTCAGGCTAAACATACCCAGCTCCCTAAGCTGTTCCTCATAAGGCATCGTTTCCAGGCCTTTGACCATTTTGGTTGCCCTCCTCTGGACACGTTCCAGCTTGTCAGTATCCTTCTTGAACTTCCTGTCTCCTTGTTACAAACTGCCCAGGGGGTGGCACTACCTGTAATTTGCTCTGGCTCCACCTACTGCTGGTCTCCCTGATTTCTGCCCAATAGGCAGCAGCCATCACTGAACTTCTCCATATCTACTGTGACCTGCCCAACATAGCCCAGACCCTCCCAGTACCTAAGAGTGCAAATCTAGTAGTGCCTCCTAGTACCTAAGTATTTTCAACTGATAATAATACTTATTATTAGATGGCCCCTCCTTAAGCTGCCAAGGTTAAGGACAGGACAGACTCATTTTGCTAGTATCCATCACTAGTCTTATTCCGAGTAGACCCATTGAGATTAACAACCAGGACTAACTTGGATCCATTAATTTCAATGGCTCTGCTCTGAGTAGAATTTTGTTGGTTACAAACCAAAATGATTAGCATTAAATGAATGAATGTGGCATTAAAGGAATAAGCATTCTTGTACTGTGCATCTGTGGAGTTCAGGAATGGGGCACATGATTCTGTCAGACTCTGCTGTACAATATTATGTATATTGTTAGAGTAAACAATCCTGTCATATTCACAGCTCTGTTCCAGCCTCTTCTAATGGAGACAGTTCTGTTTCTCTTGTTAATAATTTAGAACACACATTTGATGTCTCAATAGCATGTTGCCAGCATTGTACAAATCAACACAAGAAAGCAATTTGCTATTTAATTATTTGATCAGAGGCTCATAGTATATAGCATGGTACCTATACTCAGTATGCAGCTCAAATGCCTCACTCGGAGACAGAATTTTCTCAACCCTATAATGGAATAATTTTATTTTGAGGGAAATCAACAAGCTGTTTTGATCAGGTGAGAAATAATTGCATACCTTTCTTCTGGTAGAATGGGCAGAATGGAAACCATATTCTCAGTTCCTGGACTGAGAGAAGACAGATCTCCGAGTGCATCATTTCCATGCTTAAGGTCCCATGCTCCACCCCAAGCATCTCCTATTAAATAGCTCTCAAGTAGCAGAACTGAGAAGGAACATCTTCCTTACAGAGCCATTGCTCAAAAAGTCAACATTATTGGGGTGGATTGACCAATGATCTGACGTGGGAATGTGGGTAATAGTGTGCTAGTTTTCCTGGTTATGGTGCTAGCACTTTTGTCCTGGTGTCTAATGTTCCTTTCACATGGCATGACCTGTTATGTTATGGATAGAGGCTTTTTGACTGATATACTGGCATGGCATGCCAAATTTCATTCACAGCAGTGGGCATGGATTGACCCCAAAACGAATAACATTGGACAATGTCACTATTCCTCCACCTTTTCCACATATGTGTGCTTCTGTTCCCTCATGATTCCCCCATGAAAACGTCAGGAAAAAAATTGTATTCCTGCATTGCACCCCAGATATGTGTTCCTTCATTCCCATAATTTGTCACATGAATGTAGTCTTAGTGTCTTTGAATCATATAATTGTAGAGTTGGGAGGGACACCAAAGGACATCACCCAACAACCTGCAATGAATGTTTATGTGATATTAAATTTGAGTGCTGACTGCTTGGAATGTTCTTGTGTGACTCCTTTTATCATTTCAATGAGGATTATACACTGGTCTCCCAGTGATGTGATGTGATGTCATGTTAAAAACCATAGCTCATATTTCTTTTGTCTTCCCTTGTAGAAACCTTAAAGGTCTGCACTCTGCCTTTACGAATGTAGGCATTATTTTCTGACACTTCATGTATACATCCTACCATTCTTCCATTGTGGAATCCAAAACAGAATACATGTTCTTCTCAGGTGGTTTCCCAGGCACCCACTAACCCCAAAATTGATTAGATCATGCCCTCCAAGTGCTCCGATTTTTGCCAGGACAAACACTCTAGCCGTCATGGCTTCTCGCGCTATCACAGAGAGTCCCGGTAATGTCTAACAATATCCTAGAGCAGCCAAGAGGTTCTTGCTACTTGGCTCTGCAACAGTTAACAGCAGCATCACAGCTGCCATTCCTATAGTAGAAGGGAAGGCTGGCAAGAGAGGAGCTTCTGTTTTTCCTTACATGTCGCCCTGGGCACACACTTCTACTCTCTCTGGCTGACACAGGATCCCTTTCCTTCCCCCCCCCCCAGCCTGCAGCTGCCATGGAGCATGTGCAGTGTGTTAGGGCTCCTGAAGGAGGAGAGAATGGGGTGGATGGAGGAAATGGCAGTCATGGTGTTGCTGGCAGTGGAAAGCAATGGCTGAGTAGCAGGAGCAATAAGCAGCTGCTGTCTCTTTGGTGGGCGTGTTGTTGTGGACATGATCCTTGGAGTGGGTGCTGGAGGAGAGGTGACCAATTGCACCCTCATTCTGAGCAGCAGGAAGCTGAGGGACTACCCACAGGGCAGTGCCACCAGGCACAACCTCAGCGACACCACAAATGCCGGTGAGACACAGGGAGGGGGAAGAAGGGAGCTGGTTGTGTTCAAAATTCCTCAGATGACAGGAAGAATGGAAAGACTTTATTACATATATACAGAGGCAATGTACATAGGTTAATACATTGACAGGGTTTTAAGATTACTTGTACAGTGGTACCACTGGTTACGTACTTAATTCGTTCCGGAGGTCCGTTATTAACCGGAAAACGTTCTTAACCTGAGGTACCACTCTAGCTAATGGGGCCTCCCGCTGCCGCTGTGCCGCCGCTGCCCGATTTCTGTTCTCATCCTGAAGCAAAGTTCTTAACCCGAGGTAATATTTATGGGTTAGCAGAGTCTGTAACCTGAAGCGTATGTAACCCGAGGTACCACTGTAATTTTATTATGAATGGACAATAAGTAATTCAAATGGTTAAAACTTTACAATGGACAAGTAGCACGTTGATACACAATGAAACCAAGGAAGGGAATAGGGGGAAGTCAATCTGTTTTGTTTTGTTTTTTATTGTTGTTTGTTTTGTTTTTGTTACAGGTAGGTAGCCCTGTTGGTCTGCCGTAGTCGAAACAAAATAAAAAAAATTCCTTCCAGTAGGACCTTAGAGACCAACTAAGTTTGCTCTTGGTATGAGCTTTCGTGTGCACTTTTTTAGATATCTGAAGAAGTGTGCATGCACACAAAAGCTCATACCAAGAACAAACTTAGTTGGTCTCTAAGGTGCTACTGGAAGGAATTTTTTTATTTTGTTTTGTTTTTGTTATTGTGGGAAAATTAATAATAATAAAAAAACGTTACGGGAAAAAACAACAGCAAAATTCCTCAGATGACAATATCTCTTTATTCTGAGGGATGTTGGAGGGTATGTTAACTTAGCAAGGTGGTGGTCTTATGGGCTTTCAGACCATACCTGTCAGGGACTGGACTGGACTGAAGAGGAGGGCTGGGGGTCGACCCCTCCCTCTCCTCTGCTTCCCTCAGAGGAGGGGGGGTCACCCCACTCTCCAGTAGTTTCAGGAGAGGGAGGAGACAGGATTTCATTACAGCAGAACTCAGAGATGCCAAGTTATGAGGTGTTAGGAGAAGGAGGGGGAGGAGGGGGAGGGGGAGAACTGCCAGCAGAGATGTCCTTGGAAAGCACAGAAGCGCCACTATCCCCACATATTTGCGGCTCAATTAGAATTCAAGAGCAAAGGGCTCAATGACAATTGACTCCTGAGACCCCCCGTAGAGCCAAGGGCTGTTGCTGGGGAAGGGAGGAGCTCAGAGTGAGCAACGTCATTATGGAGTTAAGAACTGGATTCTTTGTCTTGCACCACAATGACCGAATAAAACCCTAAATATGAACTTTCTTGTTTCTTCCTTGATGCTACGGGGGGCAGAGAGAATTCTCCAAACCTGAAAATACCCTCTATACTTGTAATAAGATATCATATCTTTCAATGAAGTTTCCAAGATGGGGGAAACATATCTCCAAGGGGTAGGCTGTCAAAAGTTTTTATTCATGATGGGTATATCCTACCTCCTACAGCAGAGGACATTTGTCACTCAATTCCAGTTGCTGAAGAACAGTAGCGGGAGACAGCAATTGCAGTCATGGCTTGCTAGTCGGCTTCCCATATGCATCTAGCTGGCCCCACCATGAAGGGGGAGTACATAGGTCCTGATCCAACAATGTTATTGTGTTTCTTATGATCTTCTGTCTGGGTCAAAAAGGTTGGAGTTTCACGCTTGCCATAGCAGTGGGAACCAATTCAAAACATTGTTATAACAGTTGTGACTGGTTCCTTAGGCTGGTGACCCACATTTCAATAACAAACCTTTTAGCTGTCCATAAAAGATGGTCTGGATTTTTGATTTTGGAACCTGCTATCCCAATATCTCATGCTTCTAATAGGGGTTACTTTCAGTACCGGGCATCAGCTGTTGCGAACGCCAAGGACCCAACAGTCATCTTAAGCGTTCTGGCAAATCCACCATCTCTCAGCTGCACATATTTCATGGCTGATTTAATTTCAGAAATAACAAGCTTGACACAAATGGTGCAAAATAAAAATTAGCCAGCGGGATAGAAATATAATGACCCCAAAGTCTGGATTTCCTCCAAGAAGTTTACTAATGACAGCCCACAGTAGTTGTACATTGCACAACCTAGTGCAAACATTAAAGGTCCACCTGAAAGCATGAAACTAACTTCTATTCAGACGCACAGTTGCAGGCTTCCATGACCCATTGATGACTCAAATTCAATAATGGGTACATGTTGACTTAGATGGCGACTGGGTTCCAGGAACACCGAGACCTGGATCCCACACTGGCAACATGTCAGAGAGCTTAAATTCTCTGAAAACTCACATTGTCTTTGACTGCTTTGATATCCAGGTGTTGCAGTAATATCAGGAAATAGGTTTTTATAACCAAATTCTATGCAAGTACTTTTCAAAAATGAGTGGCACTAAAGTCAGTGGGGACTAATCACCATTGCAACAATGTTTTGCTCCTGTCCTACAAAGAAGTGTGACCAGGATTCCAGCCCTGTGCCACCCTTTTACGCATGCTTACTCAGAAGTAATTTCCAGAAGTGTGCATAAGCTTGTAGCAGGGGTGTGGAACATGATGGTAGACTTTTGCCCTGATCTAGCAGGGCCCTTATTATGTTCTTCAATGAAATTGTCATGACGAAAGCATGCTATATCTAAAGCAGGGATGGGGACCCTCCAGATGAAGTTGAACTACATTTTCCATCATCCCTGCTAGCAGGGGCTGATGGGAGGTGGAATAATAATAATAATAATAATAATAATAATAATAATAATAATTTATTTTTTATACCCCGCCCATCTGCCAGGATGTTCTACACATGAGTAGAACCTTGGCAGAGATACATGCCCGACTGGCATGTTCCCTCCTTCCTTGGCGATCGTTCGGGAGCTTCAAAAGCATTCCTCAGCCCAAACATCACAGCGACTGATGCCAGAAGACATCAGCACACTTACTGATCCGCAGAGTGTGCACAGTTGCATAACAGACCTCAGCAACTCAGCATGTTGGCTAATCTACTTTATTTACATATAAACACACACGGAGCACTTCAACACAGCTCCCTCTCTCTCTAGCATCAGACAGCAAAGAAAGAGAACAAAGGACAAAAGTCCCACTTCAGGAAACACAGTAAGACAAACATCCTGTCTTCATCACATCCCATTCCTCTGGAATCAAAACACACACCATCATGTGATAGACAACAAACCCATGACTGCACATGGGGAATGAATCTCCAACAGGGTTGCCCCAGCCAATGACAGCTACATGGTCTTGGTTCTCCACCCCAATCTAAAGGGAGGACCTATACATTTACCTTCAGACCTTTCATCAAGTCCATCGAGGTCTGGGGATGGAGATGGCAAAGGACACCCCAATGCATAGAGGTAGGACTGCCATACGTCTGGGTTTTCCCGGACTAGTTTGGGAATCTCTCAGCAAAATGGTGTCGGGGCGCATTTTTGCTGAATCAGCAACATGTCTGGGAAAACCTGGAAATATGGCAAGTAGGGCTCCCCCCTTTTTCCTTTTGAAAATCTTTGTGGGGGGAGGGAATCAAAGGAAAAGCTCAACAACTTTGTCCGGATTTTCAGTACTGGGAATATGGCAGCCCTAATAGAGGGGAAGTTAATAGGGCTAATGTTATGGCAACATTTGGCCTGTCATAGCAGCTTCTTTGAATAGCATGGACATAGGACATTTGGTTGGCTTTCTGGGCACTTTGAGTGTTTGTGCACATTTAGAAAACAGTGAAGGTTAAATCATTGCCCTTGAAGACCTAGAGTTCTCCCAGTGGCATCAGGGGAAGCAATTTCTGTCAGGGAGTCCCATTAGCACTCCTCTCACTTTTTCCTAGTTGTAATCCCGTAGGGATATCTGCTTTGGAAATGCCCACTGCTCTGCTGCGGATGCCAGACTCATCAAAGGCACGTCCTGTCTATATTTCTGAGGGAAATAATACCAATAAAAAATGGATTCCTTGGCTCAGCTATCGTGCACTGGGGGAGGATGCTGTGAATTCATTAGAAAAGAAAAAGATTAAACTCCAGTAGCTGGAAAGAATTAAATGTTCCATAGACAGAAAATTAAAATGGCACAGGGATTCTAGTTGCTACATTCATGAAGGTTTTGACATGGAAGGAAGCCATAGGCCGATCTTTCTATTTCTTACTGATGCTTTTATAATTTGCCTTCACCTTGAATGCCCTGACAAAGCAAAGTCTCATCAACCATATTCTTCCCTGTTCCAGGGTGGATGGATGCATTTGTTGTTTAGTCGTGTCTGACTATTCGTGTCCCCATGGACCAGAGCATGCGAGGCACTCCTGTCTTCCACTACCTCCCGCAGTTTGGTCAGACTCATGTTGGTAGCTTCGAGAACACTGTCCAACCATCTTGTCCTCTGCCGTCCCCTTCTCCTTGTGCCCTCCATCTTTCCCAACATCAGGGTCTTTTTCAGGGAGTCTTCTCTTCTCATGAGGTGGCCAAAGTATTGGAGCCTCAGCTTCAGGATCTGTCCTTCCAGTGAACACTCAGGGCTGATTTCCTTAAGAATGGATAGGTTTGATCTTCTTGCAGTCCATGGGATTCTCAAGAGTCTCCTCCAGCACCATAATTCAAAAGCATCAATTCTTCGGCGATCAGCCTTCTTTATGATCCAGCTCTCACTTCCGTACATTACTACTGGGAAAATCATAGCTTTAACTATACGGACCTTTGTCGGCAAGGTGATGTCTCTGCTTTTTAAGATGCTGTCTAGGTTTGTCATTGCTTTTCTCCCAAGAAGCAGGCGTCTTTTAATTTTGTGTCTGCTGTCACCATCTGCAGTGATCACGGAACCCAAGAAAGTAAAATCTCTCACTGCCTCCATTTCTTCCCCTTCTATTTGCCAGGAGGTGATGGGACCATGTTCATAGCTGGGATGGGATGGGTGCATAGCTTGCCTGGAAAACTCAGAGCTGGATAAATAACATTAATCAATGGGTTTTTCTAACTATCCCAACTGCTGCCTGAATGGCAGGGGTGCTGGTTCTAGCAGGGCAAGCACTTTTGGGGGCCCTTATATTTGGGGGGTAGGGGCTGGCCCCCCAAACCAATGTCCACAAATTGTGGAGATGAAGTGTGGAGCTGACCATGGCACAACTCCAGTCCCTTCCCCTCCTCTTGCTGTGGAGGGGAAGGTGGGTTGAAGCAGCCTCCTGTCGGGGGCGGCATCAAGTGGAGGTGGAAGAGTCACCAACCATGGAAGCTGCATGGCTGTCATGTTTGGCTCCGCCCCAGCTCCTCCTTACTTCCTGATGTCACATGTGCAACATTGCCCCCCCCCAAGTCACCCTTGCAAGCTGGTGCCTCTGCCGAATGGTGATGACAAAATGACACTGGTTACTGAAACTGAAAATATCTAAAGCTTGATGGCTTGCATTCTCATTAAGCATGCTTGCATATTTCAGAGATTTGAAGAAAGAAGATATTTTGCTTTCCGGTGGAATCGTAGAATCATAGAGTTGGAAGGGACCCTGATGTTGATGATCATCTAGTCCAAGCTGCATTGGTGCAACTTGCCACATGGGACAATGGTTAGAAGTTCCTGACACTGGTCCTATCCTGCATGACTTGAATTTTATTTGCAGCAGTATTTTAAATATAAAAACACTAAAAGCCTAGTTTTCTAGAGGGTTGTATGTGTTTGCATATGTACATTATCACAACGTCACCAGAGGAAGAGATGGATGACTCAAATTGGTGCACAGACCAAGAGAAGTTGTATTGTGCCATGATGGGTTTTCTTCCATTTCTACTCATTCCTCCTTAGATGCAAACAGGCCCTCAGTCTGATAAGTGATACTGGCTTCCTAGCAAGGGGAGTATTTTTGAAAGATGCAGGAGAAGCATTCAATGTGAGGACTGAGAAAATCATAAATATATTGGTTGGGTGGCTGGTTTTCATGAGAAAGATCAGTTTGTTTCCACTTTCAAATGGATGGAAGTATTATTTTCCCCCATAACTGGATGTAAATGATTTGCTTTTTAAAGGTTACATTTGCAATGTGCCTGCCCTGCCCATTACACACACCCCTTCTGCCACTGTTGAGTAACTTCATTGTACTGATAAAGAGAACTGGGCAGATGCAAAATAGGTTCGTGAACATGCAATACTTTCTGTTTAAATTGTAGGCTGAACATTGCCTGCAGGGGGCAGTGCAACACACCTTGAAATACATTTCACATAAATGCTTTGCAGATTTTTGCTATGCAGATTTTTGTTTGCTAAATATCCTTTGCTCTGCTGTCCATATAATATTCAGATAATACGAAACTTTGACAACATTACTAATGTTTATTGCATTTCCCAATGGTGTCCACACTAAAAAGGAAGGAAAGGATGCAATCCTAAGCTTTTGAGACACTAACAAGTAGTTCATGAAGTCATTTTAAATCTACGCTGTAAAACTCTGATTTGCATTCTGGCAACCCTAGCCCTGATGTGTCTTATTTAGGGGGGGGGGCAAAATACAAGAGAACTCTTGAACCCTCAATACCTCTGAAGGAAAAGACCTGCATTGGGTTGTGGGAGGAAAGGGTGTGTGTGGAAACTAGCAACTGTAGACAGCTAAATTTTACTCAGAGTAGACCCAGTAAATTTTATGAACCTGAGTTAGCCGTGGTCATTTTTAATGGATTCACTCTGATAAGAACTGTCATGGGTTACAACACTACCTGTATGTTGACAGGAGAAGGATGATCACCTGTACTCTGATTTGATGGGGGGGGGGGGACATAGCAGCCAGTTGGGTTGACAAAGGACTGGTTGAATAACCTCTCGTTTGCTCATGCTATCTGAAAAGCAGACTACAGCATTCTGGATCATCTTCAAGGGTAGAGCATGGATGCGGTAGTCAATCCTTGCCTGCTGTAATCTTTGAACTGTGGGCATGCATTCTCCACTTTTGAATGATCACTGAAGTACAATTGCTGTAGTCAACTCGCAATTGGCACAGTAATTCCAAGAACTTACCTAGCCTTATGAGGAATGGTTGAAGGAGATGGGTATGTTCAGCCAGGAATAGAGGAGACTGAGAGGAGATATGATAGCCATCTTCAAATATCTCAAGCGCTGTCACATGGAAGAGGGAACAAGCTTGTTTTCTTCTGCTCCGGAGGGTAGGACTCAAACCAATGTCTTCAAGTTGCAAGAAAGGAAATTCCAACTAAACATCAGGGAAAACTGTCTGATAGTAAGAGCTCTTCAGCAGTGGAAAGGTATCCCTTATGGAGGTTGCGAATTCTCCTTCCTTGGAAGTTTTCAAGCAGAGGTTGGATGCATCTGTCATGGATTCTTTAGCTGAGATTCCTGCATTGCAGGGGGTTGGACTAGATGACTCCTGGGGTCCCTTCTAACTCTACAATTCTAAGATTCTTTGAGCTGTCAAGTTGGTTTTATCCCCCATTAGTCATTTCATATAGCTATCAACCAGGCTAATGGCATCCCACTGAGGCTACTTAATGTTAGGGAACATTGCATGAGAGCTAATCCACAGCCACCAATTTGATCACCCTCAGGGAAGCTGAGAATATCCTCCAGCTTGATTTATGCGAGGATGACACAGCCACAGTGAATACAGTATAAAAAGGCAAAACTGGTGCTTAATTTAAAAATGGAGTTGAGACATTTACATATCCTTAATTTTAGCCACCTGTTGCAATCAAGTACCCTGAGCCTACTGAGTGCCGACATGATTTTTGTCTGTAGTGTGAAAATTTATGTCAGGTAGTACATTGGGGGCCCTTTGATTGAGACATTTAGTGACAGATATGCTCAACAAAGGGACGCGGGTGGCGCTGTGGTCTAAACCACAGAGCCTAGGGCTTGTCGATCAGAAGGTCGGCGGTTCGAATCCCTGTGACGGATTGAGCTCCCATTGCTAAACCAACCTACTCCCTGCTCCTGCCAACCTAGCAGTTCGAAAGCACGTCAAAGTGCAAGTAGATAAATAGGTACCGCTGCAGCGGGAAGGTAAACAGCATTTCCGTGCGCTGCTCTGGTTCGCCAGAAGCGGCTTAGTCATGCTGGCCACATGACCCGGAAGCTGTATGCCGGCTCCCTCGGCCAATAACACGATATGAGCACCGCAACCCCAGGGTCGGTTACGACTGGACCTAATGGTCAGGGGTCCCTTTACCTTTAAGGGGAAACTGGGAGGCAGGGCAGACCATAGCCTGGAAGTAAAGTGACAGTAAAGCGATGTGAGCACCGCAACCCAAGAGTCGTCCACAACTGTACCTAACGGTCAGGGGTCCCTTTACCTTTACCTATGCTCAACAAATGCATCGCGATGGCACATAGTTTTGTCCACACTAGGTGCATCACTATTTTGATTTCAAATCTCACATTGTCCAAAGAACTCAGCGCAGGCAATACTGTAGTGAATTTCAGCTTGATAACATTAAATACCTAGAGGATCAGTAGTGTTCAAATATTCTGCCTGAGGCCATTTTCAATGGAGATACCAGAGGTTCAATCTAGGCACTTCTACATGGAATGCATGGAATCCCCCTTCCCAAAAATCTATACCCCCCATATATGGCAACTGTTGGGTGCACCCAACTTTGCTTGAAATTATTAGCATCATCTAACTGACTCTTTCCCTTCCACCTTGGTGCTGATAGCAAAGGAAACTTTCCAGTGTATGTAATGCAATTCTAAATTTGCTTCCTGAATATGAAGCCCCGGTTGAGATCTTTGTTCTCAGAACTATTACTATTACACTCAGAGCCAGTGTGGTGTAGTGGTTAAGAGCAGTAGACTCGTAATCTGGTGAACCGGGTTCGCGTCCCCGCTCCTCCACATGAAGCTGCTGGGTGACTTTGGGCTAGTCACACTTCTTTGAAGTCTCTCAGCCCCACTCACCTCACAGAGTGTTTGTTGTGGGGGAGGAAGAGAAAGGAGAATGTTAGCCGCTTTGAGACTCCTTCTGGTAGTGATAAAGCAGGATATCAAATCCAAACTCTTCTTTTTCATCATCAGAAAAGCTCAGAACACCCTTGGGGAACAACAGGTGTGGGGAACCTTTGGCCCTCTGGATGTTGCAGAACTCCAACTCCCATCAGGCCTAGCAAGCATGGCCAGTACCCAAGAATGATCAGAGCTGCAGTGCAGCAACATCTGACCATCCCCTGTACCTTCTATCCTTGATACAGAGTAACATACACAGAAAGGTAAGTCCCAAGGATCTTACCACCTAAATTTCAGCTGAGGGAGGAGGAAACACTTGGAGGAGGTTGGAATTCTACAACTAGTTATGCTATATGCTCTTTGTTTGATAGCTCAGAGTATGAGACTCTTAACCTCAAGATTGTGGGTTTGAGCCCCACATGGGGGCGAAAGATTCCTGCGTTGCAGTGGGATGACCCTTGCGGTCCCTTCCAACTCTACAATTCTACGATTCTATTATACTATGATTTCACGTTCAGAGGCGCCGGCTTTCAAAGTTGATGGTTGGGGCTGACATAGAGTGTGTGATGTCAAGATTTTGGGAGGAGACGGGGAGGAGCCAAACATGGTGGTTGTGCTGCTCAATGGCCAGTGATTCTTCTTCTTCTTCTTCTTCCTCCCCTCCTCCTCTTGGCACCGCCACTAGCAGGAGGCTGCTTCAACCCGCCTTCCCCTGTGCGGCAGGAGGAGGAGGAAAAGGAGCCGGCCGCTGGAGACAGGCTGCACTTCGCTCTGCTCTTCGACTCTGCACTTTTGGGGCATGGGAGCCCCAGCCCCTACCCCCAAAATATAGGAGGGGGCAAAAAAACTTGGCCCCTAGGAGCGGGTACCCTTGTTCATATCCCTAGATGACTTAAGAGGAAACCACTTTTATTATCATTTCCCTCCACCCAGTGGATCAAAGTAAATTGTAACAGAACATTAGGATGACACAAATGTGTTAAGCATTTTGTTTTGTTAGCCTCCTAAAATCTCCGATTATGCCAGATCACTTATCCCATAATTTGATCCTTAAAGCTCCTTACTGTGCTTTTGTTGGCAAGGCTAAGTTTTCTAAAGTGAAATTACCATATTCAAAGAGTCTGTCATTACAGCACAATCCTCCCATTAAAAGATTGGTTGACTAACTGTATGGGGAAGCTAGTTTTACTGGCTCCAGAATGATATTATTAAGGACAATGATATGCCTTTAGTTGACAGGACGTTAACCTTCTCAGAGCGGCAATTTAATAGGGCTTATCCAATAATCACTGTTTTAAACACCGGCCAAACTTTCTCGGCTGAGCCCGTCAGTCATGCTGCTTAATCACAGGGGAGTTGAGAAGCTAAGATGCGCTACGGGTCTTATTTGCACAGTGTTTTGCAAAAGTCGGGATTGATTCCTGCAGAATTAATCATGCAAACAGATCTTCAGCATGGGGTGATCTCCAGGGAATACAAGCCTCTGCAAGCCTCAGAGGTGGCTTTTGTGACTCTGTGGCTTCCCCCCGGCTCATACAGATCTTGGCACTAAGCACCAGCAATGGGAGTTGTGGGAGAACACAAGGCAGTTGTGGATCCGTCTCTACCAGAGAAAGCAAAGGGCCATAATTCTAAACTTTTGTCTGTCCCTTATTCCCTCAGACATGGTTATTCCTGGTTCTGAATTGCTAAGGGAGCCTAAATGAATGGAGAATATTCCTTGCTATGGATGTTCACCATGGAAATGTGGAGAGCTGTCTTGTTTTGCAGTGTGGCAAGGTGGCACTGTGGGTTAAACCACAGAGCCTAGGGCTTGCCAATCAGAAGGTTGGCGGTTCGAATCCCCGCGACAGGGTGAGCTCCCGTTGCTTGGTCCCTGCTCCTGCCAACCTAGCAGTTCGAAAGCACGTCAAAGTGCAAGTAGATAAATAGGTACCGCTGCAGCGGGAAGGTAAACAGCATTTCCGTGCACTGCTCTGGTTCGCCAGAAGCGGCTTAGTCATGCTGGCCACATGACCCGGAAGCTGTACGCCGGCTCCCTCAGCCAATAATGCGAGATGAGCACCGCAACCCCAGAGTCGGTCACGACTGGACCTAATGGTCAGGGGTCCCTTTACCTTTAAGGGGAAACTGGGAGGCAGGGCAGACCATAGCCTGGAAGCAAGGCTCAGGTAGCATTCTGGGGACACAGATTCCTAACGTTAGTCCAGTGAGAAAGAAGCTGAAATTGAACCCAGGGGCCCAGTCTTCTCCACTAATCTTCCACTACAGTGGCATGGCAGTGCCTCAGGTTCTAGGTCTTCTGCAGCAAAGTTCTCTGAGTCAGAGGATGGTACTGACACAACCTCAGGCCAGAGGGAGGCCCCATTGATTCATTTGATAGTAGCACTTCTGGGACTTCCCCTTGAGGATAGGATTCCTTATTTCCATCATCTATAGATGAATCTGACTCCTGTCTGGAATGTAGAAACTGAGGTGTATAACCTATTCAAAAAGAATAGACCAAGTGGGCTGCTACAGTACTTCAACATGGAACCTGTGGGCCACACACTGCTTTGGTGTGTGTTTGGGGGGGGACCATGCCAATGTTTGATGCCCACCCCCCAGCTCTTGTGCTGCCATCCCCAAACCAGCTAAGCAAGGCCCAACTTTGGGATGAAGGCATCTATCCGTCTTGCTAAGGAACAGATAATACAGTTCAAGCCAGACCAAACACACAGAGAGACACACTTGGAGATTGTGTGAAACAAGGCTAGTGTGAGGCATAGGCTGGGGACCCAAAAGAGAAGTCTGGAGGACTGCGTTTGGCCTTCAGGCCTGAAGTTCCCAACCCCCACACTAGATTACACCCCTGGCCCTGTCATATATTAAAATATTTTACATCAAGTTGCCAGCCCCGATCATTGGGAAAAACAAACACCAGGAGTCAAGTTGAGATCATCCATCAAATGAAAATCCAAGATATGAAAATCCATTAATAAAAATTGCATCTTGGCTTGTTAGTGGCTTAGCAGTGCCCCCATCCTTTTCAACCTACCCCATAAATACATCCCATAATTGTCTCCAGTCCCTTGCATTTGCCCTGCCCTCTTGCCCTGCTGTCACTTGTTTTAAATGCATCACCTTGAAGAATTGCCTGGCATTGTTTTAGAGCCACATCAATGCTTCTTTTTGGCCTGCCAATGATAACATCTCACAGCTCCCTTTCCTTGAAAAAAACAACACCAACAACTTGGAGGGGGCAGGGAGACAAAATTCCTAATAATCTCTTATAGTAAATACTCTCCAAGGCAGCTGGATGAATTTGCATCAAGTAAGTGGGAGATAAACCCAGGAGACAAACAAAGAAGGTGACAAACAAAGAAATGGCATGTGGCAGTTAACCTCATGCAGTTTTTACCATCAGCGCTAGGCCATGGAATGATTAACGATAAGCTACAGGATAGCTTCTTTTTAAAACCAATAAAAAGTTGTGGTCTTGATCTCCACAAACAGAGCCTTACATTATGCAAATATGCACCGCGGGTTTGTTACCTTCCCTGTCCTGTCTCACTCTCTCTCCGTGTTGTTTGTTTGTTTATAGAGAGGCTAAATTAAAGATTTTTTTGGCAGGACCAGTGTTTCTTCCAGCAGTCATATGCTCTTGATTAATCACACATAATTGGCAGACAGCATGTGGGGTAGAGTAATTTCATACCAATCACTACCTATTATTTAAGATCGCTTTGACGCATCGCCTTGCCTGTCTCATCAGGGACCCCAGGGCGAGACGGAATGATCATTCTGTGAGTGTCTGGAAAATTGTTAGCAAAAAGCCAGAATGGGGCAACCTCTGCAAGCATAAGTTTAAAGTTCACAGACTTTCCAGGCAGCTGGAAACAAGGAAAAACTGCAAGACTCTGTCAGACTGCTCTGGCTGCTTGTTGTTGACTCTTAGATAATGAATGTTTGCATTGCCCACAGGCATTAACAGGGTGGATGTAGGCTGATAAAATGAGGCTAATTCCCAACAAGCTGGAGCTCCTGTGGGTCAGAGTTTCTCAAGTCCAGAAACTAGTTAGATGACCTGGCCTGGATTCAGTTGACTTCCTCTTGAAAAAGCAGGTGTGTAGGGGGTGCTGGAGGAAGATATTGGGGGGTGCTTCTAGATCCAGCATTGTTGATAGATACCCAAGTGGTATCAGTATTGAGGAGCGACTACTACAATTTTCCAAGAATTCCTTGACAGAGACTCATCTTCGGAATCTCCCAAATGGACTGCTGTAATGTTCTCTATGAGGGACTACCCTTGATAATGATTCAGAAGCTGCATCTAGTAATGAACATGGCTGCCAGGATATTGACGGTTGTAGTCAGCTGATATCATATTACGCCAGTCTTGAAGAACATGCGTTCATTGCCTGTCCATTTCCAAGCTCTGTCCAAGGTGCTGAGAGTGACATATCACGCCCTAAATGACTTGGAAGTCCAAATACCCAAAGGAATGTCTCTCTTATATATGTGTCTGTTCAGATGAGGTGGAGAAGCCCTTCTCATTGTCCTGTCACCAGGTGAGGTGGGTGGGGTGGGGTGGGACCTTCTCAGTGGTGACACTCTGGAATGATCACTCCACTAAGATGCATCTGCCTCTGACATTATCCACATGATGGCACTAGTTGAAAACACACTTCTTTGAACAGGCTTTTAGTGTGTGCTAAGTTAATTTGTTATTTTTTATTTTCTTTTTTTAGCTGTGCATTTATACCGATGTACCTCCCTGTTCAGGAACACAAAAGGTGAAGAGTTGGAGGCACCCCAAACCTTAATCTGGAGCAGAGGAGTAAATCTAGACAGAAGACTTGATCCTTCCTCCCCTATAGGTCAACTTTGATAAGTCAGAGGCTTGATGTACACTGAGAGCCCTACTTGCCAAGGAAAATTGGGAACACACAACAAGCTCCTGATTATTCATTTATAGATGCCTATTTGCATGCATCACACCTGACATTACATATGACATCAGGTGTCATATGACATTTGGGGCCAAATTTCTTACTCTTTCTGGGGTTCATTTGGATCTGTGGCATCTGAAGATCATATAAAAAATGTGAATCAAGGTTCTTTGCATGCCACCACTCTAATTGGGAAAAGCTGCCAGAATATAATGCAATCTTCTAGAAAGTGGAGAGATGTAAAGCCAACATAAGAAAGTTTTTAGGTTGGGTATTTTTGGGTGTTGAGTACTGCAAATGCTGGTACATGTAGTGTTCTAAGTGTGGTGGTAAATCTTCTAACAGATTTGAGTAGGTAGTGTAGATTCCAGCTAAGGCCCCAGGGAAAAAGAGAGAACTTTCTGAAGGGAGAACAAAACACATACTTTTTGCTGATGCAACTTGGTGGTTTTACCGTGTTGCAATTATGTTGTGCTGAATTATATTGTTAGTGTAATGTTCCTGCTAGTATTCTCTTATACCCCTCTTGCCAGCAAGGTTTTGAGGAGTAATGGTGCCATCGCTGCATCTCCTACTTTCTGCTCATGGGAGCTACAGTGGAAGGCCGGATCAGGACAGATTCCTTCATAGAACGGTAGTGAGACCAGCTTTTTATCCAGCTACTCCCCCTCTCTGCCCTTGGAATGCCTGCTGGATCACACCAACATGGTGTTAGTATATCAGTCCTCCGTTGCTGGGTGTGTGATTGTTACATCATATGCCTATGTTTATTTTCTAGGCTTGGAAAAGCCTGAGAATGGAAGTTAGCCTTATCTCTTCTGCTTTCTGAAGGCAGCCCTGTTCAGGGAAGCTTTTAATCTGTGATATTTTAATGTTTTGTTTTTTAATATTTGCTGGAAGCCGCCCAGGGTGGCTGGGGAGACCCAGCCAGATGGACGGGGTACAAATAATAAATTATTATTATTATTGTGTACTTTTTACTTTCTGTTCTCTCTCGGAGCTGAAGTGAGAGAACGCCATGACCGTTTGTCCTGTAAATATTGCTGAATAAAAGCTTAGAATGAGTACACAATTCTCCACTTCGTTTCTGCTTACCTCTGCTGAGTAAGTGTGCACATAGACATTTGTTGCATGTCGCTGGAGCGTGCTGGGACTGATGATTTATGGACGTCCCAGAGCTGCTCAACACCAGGAGGATGCCCAGAGAGGTTTCATTTCATCCCGGGGGCTGCCTGGGCCCCAGGGCAGATCCTGACACATGGATCCTACCAGCAGACTTCCAACCTTCTTTCACATTTGGTGACCATCAGGGGGTCAGCTTGGCCAGGCCAGTTTAGCAGACAGCCACCTCCACTTGTTCTACCACCACCCACCTGGTGCCATATGTCTCTCTCTCTGTGTGAGTGCTAGATTTCTCTGTACAAGTCAGAGTCGATGAAAGCCTGTCTAACCAAGTATGTTATTAGGAGGCTAGTAAAGATCCTCACCAATTGCCCAGGAGAGAGCATCCCAGAGGATGGGTACTATTGCTGAGAAAAGTTTTTTTAAAGTTGACTTCTTTCCCCATGTCGCCCTCTGCCCTAACCTCACGCTGGTCTATTTTTAACCTTACAGCTTAGGAGAAGGAGAGACAGGGTGTCATAAATTCCAACTTCCTGGCAGAAGATCATTTACAATCTTCATCAGATGAGAAGCACAGCTAAGGGGAGCCGGAGTGGAAGTAGCAGTTGTGTGGTTGACACTTCATGATGCGGCCAGGGGCTAAATGATTTCTGACAACGCATCACAAGTGTAGTCAGATTGATTAAAAAAGCTGGAAATGTTCTAAAAAGAAGGAAAAAGAAGCAGCAGCATGGATTCGCGGAGTGAAGACGTTGAGTTGAAGAGGACAAGCAAAGGGCACGTGATTAACAAGGCAGGGAAGTCTTGTACATAAATGTACCAAGCAGTCGGGGACTTGAGCACCTCAAAGCAGGGTTCTGTAACCTCAGGTCTGCAACAACCAGAGATGATGGAAGTTACCATCAGGGCCAGCCCAACCATGAGGTTGACTGAAGCAGCAACCCTAGGCAGTGAAATCCAATGGGGGAGGTGCCTCCATGGGTGCCCCAATCCCCCCTGCTCCTGCTGGGGTTGTGTGGCAGCAGTAGCTTCTGGTGAGATCTCATGAATTCAACCACCACCATTGCAGTTACACAATCCTGGTTAGAGGGGCTTCAGTGAGCGGCACGAGGGACAGCAGTTGCAGCACTGTCCCAGAATGGGACAGTCCACCCCGGTTACAGTCCAGCAACGTATTGGGACCCAAGGCTAAATGAAGCTCCTTGGAGTAGAGAACTTGAACTGGCCAGGGATATGGGGCCTTGTTTTTCCTAACCCTCATTCACCAGATTCAACAAAGGAACAGTCAATCACCTGATGCCAGGTGATGATTGTTGGGACTTCAAAAGGGTCACAACTAGACTGTTTTCCCACCCCCAGGGAGTGGAGAATTTCAGAAGTGGCACTAATACAGATTTCTGCTTTGTTCTAAGTTTAGTAGTTGTTGCCATTACAACAACTGCGATGGCCACCTGGCCACCACATTTCATCCTCCAGAGCGGCCAGACCTTGTGTCCTCCAGGCTGCTGTGGGTGGAAAAGACATCCATGACAGAAGATTGGTGAAGAATATTCAGAGAAAATTTTACATGGTGACCTTTTTTCTGAGGGAGTGAGAAGACAACTCTCATGATTTATTTTTTATTTTTTTTATTTTTTGCAGAAGTACATGTTCTCAGAACTTTTGACTCAACTCAGTTAAGAAAACCAGGAAGGGATTTGTACAGGAAGAGATTTGTAACATACTATTGCTATGGGAATGTGGAAAAATCCAATAAACTAGCTCAGTGGTAGGACACATATTTTGCACACAGAAAGTTCCCAGGTTCAGTCCCTGGAAGATCCAGGTAGGGCTGAAAATAATTCCTTTCTTGAAGTCTGGAAAGCTTCTGCCAGTCAATGTATACAATACATGAGCCACTGGTCTGATTACTCAGTTTAAGACAGCTATTTATATATCATGACTGAAGAGAAAGCAGATATGGGATGTGGCTTATGTTCAGGGAAACAGGTGATTTTGTTTTGGGAAAACAACAACACTAATAGGATCTAGATATGCTCTCAGTCAGCCTGGGATGGTGAACTGGTTGTCTCAGTGTCTGGAATATTCTTTCCGCAGAGCCAACAACAGATTGTCTGACGAGCACCTGAAGCCGGATTCTCACTCATTAAAACCTACTTATTATTTGTGGCCAAGCAGATTTTGGAAGAGCTGTGTACATGAGCATTTTGGCAAGTCTCTGATGAGGAGGGCAGATGTTAGCCTCCCACCTACATCCATTGGAATCATCTCCTGCATGATCGAGCCAGGTTGGCTGTCCATTCCTCCTCATTTGGCCTGCTCCGAGAAATCAGTTGAGTACTAATGACATGCTGCAAAAGTCAGACACACCATTTTCTTCAAATCGGCTAAAATATGCGGTGCTGCTGCTTCTCCAAGTGGAAAATCCTAGATTGAGTGTGCATGTAGATGGATAAAACCTGCCAAATCAGCCAGAAAAAGGTTAGAGACACACTAGGCTGTATCCAACTAAGTCTGACTCAAAGTAGACCCATTGAAATGAATGTACCCAAGTTCAGTCTCCTCCATCAGTTTAAATGGCTCTCCTCTGAGTGGGACAAGCATTGGATGTCATCTATAAAATATTGGGTCTAAAATTGTCTGGCTGAATTGATTATACCGAAGAACACAAGAAGAGCCTGCTGGATCAGGCCAATATCCCATCTAGTCCAACATCCTGTTCTCATAGTGCACAGCTGTCAACTTTCGGATTTTAAAATAAGGGATTTTCCCGAACTTTCGGATTTGAAAATAAGGGATGCCGTGAGGGTGGTGCAATGGCACCAAGTATCCTCGCCACCCTGCGCTCCAGAGGCTGCACGTGAACGGGTGAGCGAAAGAGCGAGCACGTAGACGGCAGGCAGACTGGCTGTCTGGTTGGGTGTGAGGGTCTGGCTGCACAAGGCATGCAAGCTCCGCCTCCAGTCGGTCTCAGACTCCTTATTGGCAGCCGAGCAACGCAGCTGAGGAGCCTCCCTGGCTGGCAGGGAGGGAGATGAGCTGCTTCCTTTGAAATCCGGGAAATTTAAGGGATATCAACAATCCTGGATAGCAGCGGGAAACGGCATTGGGATAAGGGAGTTTCCTGTAAAAAAAGAGAAGGTTGACAGCTATGCTTGAGGGCACTCCTTGTTCCGGCATTGTCACTTGAGGCCCAGGTGGCTAGCAGTGCCTCTTTCTAGCTATGGCTGGTTTGTCACTTACGGTCCCTTTTGGATAGAGATGGCATGTGCATGGTACTCCATGCTCTGGTAACTTCCAGACTGGATTGTTGCAACATTCTCTGTGCCCTCAAAGACGACTCGTAAATTTCATCTGTTCCAAAATGCAGCAGCCGGGTTACTGTCTGGGGTTGGCTTTATATTTTTTATTTTACTTTTAAATATTTTTTATTCATTTTATAAGAAAAACACTACAATATATAGTAAAAAGAAAAGAAAAATACAACATAAAAAGGACTAAAAAACAACAGAAAAAGCAATAGGAAAAAGAAACAAGAAAAATTTTCTTACAATAACCTAAATTTCTCTTAACATTCTTCAGTGACTTCCTAAAATTTGCTCCTTCTGAATTTCATTTTACTAGAACTTTTCCAAGAAGAATAACTTTATATCCTATCTTTCTCTATTACATCTTAAAATTAACCAAATTCTAACTTAGCAGCCAAAAACCTATAATTAATTCCCTAAACTATCATGAATATTACAATATTTTTTCAAATACAATTTAAATTTATTCCAGTCTTCCTGCACCGCCTCTTCTGCCTGAACGCGGAGTCTCCCAGTCAGTTCGGCAAGTTCCATAAAGTCCATCATCTTCATTTGCCATTCATCCATAGTAGGTAACTCTTGGGTCTTCCAGTTCTTAGCGACTAATAACCTTGCAGCGGTTGTGGCATACAAAAAAAATGTCCTGTCTTTTTGGGGAATTTCTTCCCCGGCTTTATATAACAAAACAGTTCTAAAACAGCTGCTTTGGTTGCAATGCAAGCCCACATCTGCATTACATTGGAAAGTACTCACACAAGTATGTAGAGTCCTAAATGACTCTAAATATCTTCCCTCTGGTCTTAAGATCAGCTGAGGGAGTCCTCCTAGTAGTTCTACCACCCTCAGAAATTCAGGAGAGGGCATTCTGTCTGACAGCTCTTAAGTTGTGGAATTCCCTGCCCACAGAGGTGTGTCAGACACCTTAACTATACAGTTTGTCAGCATATACCCCGCCTGGGGCAGTTTGTGAGACTGCCCCAAAGCCAGAGCACAGCCGTGTGCACACATCCCCGGCTACAGAGAGTCCAGTGGCGCAGTCATATGTGATTGTTCCCAGTGTGAAGAACAACACACACAAGCCATAATTAAGGCTAAAACTATTTGTTGTAGGAATAGTGCAGAGAGGATCCCTGCTGCCAGCTCATTTAGATAGAGCTGCCATAAAGACATCTTTCCAGCTTGAGGTCTAGCTAGAAGAGTAAGCCCAAAGGCTAGAAATACAATAGTACAGAGAAGCATAAACATTCCATGTAGGAAAAGGTAAGGCTGCTTTCTCACGGCTTGGTGAGACAGGCAAAAGTGAAACCATCCTCACTGCAGCTGTGTGCCGCTCAGCTTGGACAAAAATCATAGCACAGTTTAGATGTTTTGGGAGTACAACTCCCATGATCCCTAGCTAACAGGACCAGTAGTCAGGGATGATGGGAATTGTAGTCCCAAAACATCTGGAAGGCTGAGTTTTCCTACGCCTGGTTTAGAGTGAGTGCTGGATACACCCCCCTCTTAACCCTGGCTTTTGACACCTGTTTTCAGGACTCACCCTCTTCCTGTTACTGTAATTAAATGTATTTAATTCTGAGTTTTAAATTGTTGCAGCCAACTCTGGGACCTGCTCATGACGAGCAGGTGATAAACTTAGCAATAATTATAATGCCAGGCCAAGAGTGGTCTGTGATGGCCTCCTCTTCACAATAGCCACCAAAGGTCCAGAGCTCTTCAAGACAGCAAAGTACTACATCGCTGACAGGATCTTGCGCATTCAATATTTACTTTTGGAAAGTTGGGAGAGCCATATCTACACCTGGCCTCTGCTAGGGGTGTTGGCAACTCCCTGATGAAACGTGTGGAGCTCCAGGCAGTCTCCCATCCAGCTTTTGTGTGAAGTTTCTGGATATATCCATATTTTCACACTCTCTTGTTGACTACCAGTCTGCCTTGAACTGTCACGGTATGTGACTAATGTGGATAGCAAATGATTGACCTAATTTTAATAGCAATTATCTGGTTGAGTAACCCATCAGAAATGGGGGTGAGAATATTGGAGGCTTTCACTGTTGCCTTTTTGTGTTGCCTTTGTTATGGAGAGGGAAACGATCTGTTGGCTCTTATATTCATTTCAGCAAAGCCTGCCCCCCCCCCAAAGCAAAGTTCATCATTTAACTCAGTGTCAAATTCGTTCCCCCCGCCCAGATCCCCAAAGCTCCACCTTCTTCATGCCAAATAACATCTCCAATATATATCTGGTATGAAGATGTCTTCCAGTTTTCAGTCCAATGACTAGGGACTCAGCTACATTAGTTTTCTGGGGGGGTTTAAAAACCATTTTAAATGTGCTATAACACTGTGACACCAGTTACAGGTAGGTAGCCGTGTTGGTCTGTCATAGTCAAGACAAAATAAAAAATAAAAAAATTCCTTCCAGTAGCACCTTAGAGACCAACTAAGTTTGTTCTTGGTATGAGCTTTCATGTGCATGCACACTTCTTCAGATACACTGAAACAGAAGTCACCAGACCCCTATATACAGTGAGAGGGTGGAAGTGGTATTACTCAGAAGGGTGGTGGGAATGGGTGGTAGCCTGATAGCTGTGGTAAACCTGTTGACGACGGTTAATGACTGCAACCAGTCTCACAGGAAAAAGCAAGGGGCGAGAAGGTCAAAAATAGCCTTGTCGACAAAGCTATTTTTAACCTTCTCACCCCTTGCCCCTTCCTGCAAGACCAACTGCAGTCGTCAACAGTCATCAACAGTTAGCTCATACTGTAGCCTTATCAGACCATTCAGGGGTTTGCGTTGCTCCCAGGTAGGGAGAGAAGGAGCCAAAAAGGACATCGAGGTTTGGTTCAAAAGAGAAAGGCTTTATTCTGCCCTCCGGAGAGGCAGAAGGTTCCGTTTGATCGTTCAGAACAGGAACAAAAATAATCAGTCCAGGCAAAACTTATATACCTTTCAGAGAGCACCCTCTCCCCCTCCCAAAAAGGTCTATGACCATATTAGGAGAATCCTTCCTGCTACCATGTAAAGACATGCATTACGAGTTCCTGTAACCCATATAAGGAAGTTTATACAAAGTACATCCTGTGAGCTTTGACAGGGCCCTTTGTGCGTCATGGTGGTAAGGACATTTGCACCCTGTACAGACTCTCTGTCTGTACTTGGGCGGTCGATGCCATCCTTCCAGACTGGCAAGGCCATGCTGATAAGAGTCATGATGACATCCCGTGTCTGGCTTGTGTGCTTTGCCTTGAGCTAATGGAAGTGAAAGTTCATGCTGTAGACTTTCCTTATGAATTTAGGGGATGTGAAGCCTCCTGCAAAGAGGTGTGTGAATTAGGAATTACAGGTTAGCCCTGTAACATAGGAATTTGAGGTTAGGTTAAGCTAACCTCCTCCCTTCAATACCAAGAACAAACTTAGTTGGTCTCTAAGCTGCTACTGGAAGGAATTGTTTTATTTTTTATTTTGTCTTGACTGTGACACCAGATTGCTCTGTAGAGTTCCGTCTTTCAGTAATGTGATTTCCCATTATGAAGGTTACAATGTGTTTTCCTGGATTTTTTTGATGTGTCTAGATCAGTGGTGGCCAAACTCGGCCCTCCGAGATGTTTTGGGACTGCAACTCCCATCATCCATAGCTAACAGAACCAGTGGTCAGGGATGATTGGAATTGTAGTCCCAAAACATTGGAGGGCCGTGTTTGGCCACCACTGGTCTAGATCCAGCCTAAGTTCTTCCCTCTGCATATTCGGTTCCTCAATGTCCATATAGTCTGGGCAAACTTCCTTCTCATCTCTCTGGGTCTCTGACTTTCTGCCTGCTCAATACTTCTGCCTCTAATATCTCTGTTATATGGTACATTATTCCTTCCAGGTCCCAATGTGGACTTAATTTTCTCTCTCATTCAAACTGACCTTTCACTTTCCTCACAGAGGATGCAATGTTTACCAATATTCTCTGGGAGGCAGGATATTAATCCTGAGCAGGTCAACCAATACATGCTAAAGGTTTGTGGGCAGCATACAGCAAAATGCAATACTGTTGTAAGTAGGCTGGTAGGTGTAACTTTCTCATTGTTTTCACTGTTACTGCTTTGCTGTGATTTTATATCGTTCAGCACCTTGAGATTAAGAGGTACAAGAGAAATAGCTTAAACAGTGAAATATGTATGGATAAATAAATAAAGATGGATATATAGACAAGACTGAATGGTGTACCCATTTGAGGAAGTGACCTCTTGGTAGTGGAAGCCCTGAAAATGAGCATGGCAAGGGAGGGACTAGGATGGAGGGAATTATGCTGGTTCCTAACTCCATTCAGTTCAGCAACCCAGTTAAGCAGCAACCCAGGAGAACTTACAATGGCAAAATGGGTGGCGTAAATAAAACCATATTATGAAGGCATGATCTCATTCTGCTGGCAGTAGCTTTGCTCCCGAATGGAGATTGGAAGAGAGGGAATTTATGCTGTCTTGATCTAAGTGGGTGCAGGTTCCTCTAGCTTCCAATCCTTAGGATTGCTTTCTAATATATTAAGTTTAAGAAGAGAAAGAAGAGCATTGGGGGCCAATATGCTTGATTCAACATACACACAACTGTCAACTGTTCTGCAGAGAGAGAGAGAAGACTTCTTACTTGGGAAGCCTATAAAGGTAAAGGTATAGGGACCCCTGACCATTAGGTCCAGTCGTGACCAACTCTGGGGTTGCGGCACTCATCTCGCATTATTGGCCGAGGGAGCTGGAGTACAGCTTCCAGGTCATGTGGCCAGCATGACAAAGCCGTTTCTGGCGAACCAGAGCAGCGCACGGAAATGATGTTTAGCTTCCCGCTGCAGTGGTACCTATTTATCTACTTGCACTTTGACATGCTTTCGAACTGCTAGGTGGGCAGGAGCAGGGACCGAGCAACGGGAGCTCACCCTGTCACGGGGATTTGAACCACCGACCTTCTGATCGGCAAGCCCTAGGCTGTGTGGTTTAACCCACAGTGCCACCCGCGTCCCTAATACAGGATAGTATTTTGTAGCATTGATTAATACAGTATATTATACAGTAGGGAGAGAGGACCCTTCCGCAATGTATACCATTGCTTCTATAGAAGTGGAGGGCATCAGTGTTTCACAGACTTCATCTGTATGCGGGTGTGTGGGTGTGTATGCCATGGCTCTCCCTAAAACGCTTTGTTCTCCTGAATTGGGCACCTCCCAGTTTCCATTCTTCTCCCTTAGAGGCAAGGGGCCTTTTCTCCAATGACGTTTATGAAAAGCAAGTTAAACTGAATATGTAGCACTAAAATCATAATGAATGGAGATAAGCAATTATATGAAGCAAATTATGAAAATGGAGAACAGCATCGCAATGGCAACAGTAATTATTTTGGTAAAAGAATAGCGCTGCAGAGCATCTCAGCAGTCAAAATTAACAATTGAGGCACATAAATGAGAGATAAACCCATAATAAAACTGCACAAGTGTCGATAGTCTCGTCTCAGATAAATGGGAAAGGAGGGGAGTCACTGTGCAAATAGCAGATAAAGCTTGTTCCTGGATTTTCCCACTGGTGGCAGCTCCATGTATGATTGGCTTTCCTCTGAAAAAAAATAATGTAGTCTTCACACAGAAAAGGAACATGTTGGTGGTTTATATCAGACATTTGCTCTGCATGTACTTAGCAAGGGGGCAAGTGACACATTCTTTGGTACTGCCTGTGGCTACAATAATTCTGGAATCCTGAACTTTCAAATGTTTATACAGTAGGTGCATTGAAGCGAAAGTTCTCCTTTCCCAGGTACTGCTGGTGGCATTTCTGTGTCATCCAGGCACGTGTGCATATTTATTCCTCCGAACGAATTACAACTTCCCAGCGACTGGTGCAGAAGCAAATTTATTGAGCAGCAGGTCTGAAGCCGTGTATCTGCTTTGAAAAACAGCACACATAACAGGAACAATATGATGTGTTCATCTCCTCTGGCACTGTAAGTGAGATGCTTAGCTTAAGAAGAGATCATTTCTAGTCAATACAGTGACATAGAAATGCTTTGAAACTCACATAAAGGCTAGGAGTGAAGTTTTATTATTATTGCTAGCAAGGAGAGCAGCTTCTCTAACAATAGTTTATAACCAAAGGCAGGGGTTGAAATATTTTGGGGGGATGTTTCAATCCCTAGCATCTGGAAGTGTAAGCGCCAACTCCTAGGGGCAGAGGCAGTTTAGGGCCCTCCATTATTATTATTATTTACTAGCTGACCCGGCCACGCCTTGCTGTGGCAATGTGTGTGAATGCTGTGGTGTTGATGGCTGCGTATGTGGGTGGTGGTAGGAGGGGAGAGGGCAGGCAGTGGCTGTGGGGATGGTGTCCGGCCTGCCTTTCATAGCAGCTGCGGTGGGGAAGTGAGCAGCGGGCAGCCCAGGCTGGCTCTGACGGCGGCGGCGTGAGCGGCTGTGGAGAAGGGCCGGGGCCTGCCTTTCATGGTCGCGGGGTGGCTAAGGGGCCTGGGCGGCGGTTGGGCTGGGCCTGCATTTGATTGCGTTAATGGCGATGTCCCGGGCTGTGGTGACAGTGCCGCCCTAGAAGTTCCCCTGTTCAACTTCCGTCTGCCCCTTCTCTGTCCCCACCCTCGTTTTCAATTACCCTCTTCTCGGCCCCCCCTTTCAATTACCAGTTTGTGAGCTTGCAAATGGCCGACGGAGCTCTGAGGTTTTGCTGTGATGTGTAATGGCTGCACCCGTTTTTTGCTTTTGTAGCTGTAGTACCAGTATAGCCGTCGCTAGAGGGCGCTGTTTTGTTGATGACATCTAATAGCTGCAACAGGTTTTTTTGCGTTTAAACTTTATTTTAGGTATGACAGGTGTGGTTTTTCTGAATTTTTATTATGCCAGATTGTTTGCCATGGTAATGGAATGCTGTGTCCTAATTTGATGCGATTTGGTCCAGTGGTTACGCAGCAAGGGTGTTTTGGACAAACACGCAATGGGAACATTTATATATATATAGATGGGACTAGCCCCCCTCAATGTTCAGAGGACATTCGGCTCCGCCCCCTGGTTTCTGGCGACATCGCACGTGTGACGTCAAGATGTTGCATCTGGGGCCTCTTAATCAACTTGTAAAGATGGCGCCTCTGCCTGGAAAGATCTTACGTCTGAAACATTGGAGTGTTGCTTCCCAAATCCCTCACTATGAGAAGCCAAGTTACAGGGAACCAGGCAGAGGGCCTTCTCAGTAGTGGCACCCGCCTGTGGAACGCCCTCCCACCAGATGTTAAAGAGAAAAACAATTACCAGACTTTTAGAAGACATCTGAAGGCAGTCCTGTTTAGGGAAGCTTTTAATCTTTAATATACTACTGCATTTTAATGTTCTGTTGGAAGCCGCCCAGAGTGGCTGGGGAAACCCAGCCAGATGGGCAGGGCATAAATAATAAATTATTATTATTAATTATTATTACCGTATTATTATTATTATTATTATTATTATTATTATTATTATTATTATTACATAAACACTGCTAATCTATAGGGTGATGCCAACAGTTGGAAATGGATCCAGGAATAGATTAAAAACTAGAACAGTTGCAGAAACGCTGCCATGATATCCTCATAACTACCAGTATCCATTAAGAACTGTGCTGCCCTGTTTTGGCCTGGGTGGGATTTCTGGAACATTTACAAAGGTGGTCGCACAAATAACACATTGCAGTAAACCAACCAGGATGTTTACAGTGCATGGATAACTGAGGAACAGCTTTCTCTGTCCAGATAGGGTCATAGTTGGTATACCATCCAAAGCTGAATGAAGGCATGTGGATAGTGGATTTTAGATTCTATCAGGCAAATGCAATAAAACATTTAAATCACTAGAGAGAGAAGGAATTTCAGAGTGCTAAGTTAAATCATTCTAAAACATGTGTTCTTCCACCTTTCCAAATCATTATGGAAATTACCCTTTTAATTCAGCTGCTGGTTATGGTGATAAGGGTGTGAATAGGGGAGCGAATGAGGGTTAAGGCAGTCATAACTGTGAAAACCATTTTCTTCTTCTTTTACTTCCCTGGGTTATCTAAACCCAATAATGGAAATCAAATAGCAGAGACTATTAGACAAAAAAACTATATATATATATATATGGCAGGGAATGTGTAGGTGGCTTGGGAAAAGGAGTTTAATTGTGAAATAGTACCTCTGATTTTCAAAGAAGTCAGGGGACTGTAACCAGTTTCACCCCATTCAGTCTGATGGGAGGAAGTCAACTTACTTTACAAGTGCTGCCTACTGGAGATTTGTTGCAGGTGTGCCAGGTTCTGCCCCACATTGGGGGTGCCCGGCATACATGTACAGTGTGATACGGCACGGCCACTAGCATGTGCATGACATCACATGGTGCTATGGGCCCTCTCAGACCCTCCCGTGACTGTGACGAGCCCCGTCAGGTCTCAGAGCATCGTGTGACGTTACACACCTGACACGTTGTGTCATGCAGATTGGCACCCACAGCGAAATTTTTGTGAGTGCCTCGCCCCCCAGGGCCTCCAAGAGATGGTGCCTATGATATGTTGGCAACAGTGATTAAGAGACTGTACTTTCAGGGCTCCAAGAAATGTTGGAGGATATAGAGTTATGCAACCCCTGAGCCAAAGAGGTAAATTACTATACAATCTTTAGAAGACATCTGATGGCAGCCCTTTATAGGGAAGTTTTTAATGTTCAATGTTTTATTACATTTCTGTATATGTTGGAAGGCACCCAGAGTGGCTAGGGCAACCCAGTCTGATGGGCAGGGTAATAATAATAATAATAATAATAATAATAATAATAATAATAATAATAATAATACAGTGGTACCTCTGGTTATGGACTTAATTCGTTCCAGAGGTCCATTCTTAACCTGAAACTGTTCTTAACCTCAGGTACCACTTTAGCTAATGGGGCCTCCTGCTGTCACTGAGCTGCCGGCACACAATTTCTGTTCTCATCCTGAGATAAAGTTCTTAACCCGAGGTACTACTTCCGCGTTAGCGGAGCCTGTAACCTGAGGTGTCTGTAACCCGAGGTGTTTGTAACCTGAGGTACCACTGTAACAACAACAACAATTAGGACGTTCTTAATTTCATAAGCTCCTGCCAACCTAGCAGTTCGAAAGCACGGCAAAGTGCAAGTAGATAAATAGGTACTGCTCCGGCGGGAAGGTAAACGGCGTTTCCGTGCACTTCTCTGGTTCGTCAGAAGCGGCTTAGTCATGCTGGCCACATGACCCGGAAGCTGTACACCGGCTCCCTCGGCCAGTAAAGCGAGATGAGCGCCGCAACCCCAGAGTCATCCGCGACTGGACTTAATGGTCAGGGGTCCCTTTACCTTACCTTTAATTTCATAAGAGAAATGTTGGAGGGTATGCATTCTGAGCTTGTATTTTTCCCACTAGAGACACAGAGAGAGGCTGAAATCTTGATATTTCAGGTAAACACATTTGCTGCCTTTTCTCCACTGACTTTTAGTCTTCCTCTGCAAAGCCATTCATGAATAAGTACTCAGAGTCCCAGACCTGTTGGGCCAGGCGCCATTACTAACTACATCATTGAGTTTAGATGGGCCATGCAGGCTTTGCCTTCTGCCCTTTGGAATGTCCACAGGCGCTTTCTCCACCAGACCAGCATCTCTTTAAATATGATAAAGCTGCTTCTGGGATGCCTCGAACATCACCTGCATCTGTGAAAGACCATTTAGGCCAATTAAGTTAAGTGGCCTCTGAAGAAAGCTCAACTTGATTATACCATCAGGCTGGTTGTGGAGGGTTATAAAAAAAGGGGGAAAGGAAGCAAGGAAGAGAAGGCGCCAGGATTAACGAAGGAAGCTAAATGTTCCGTATGGAGGTGAAACAAGATAAACAGGATGTGGTTGACAGTACTTGGCATTTGCAGCTCTTCTGGAGTCTTGATTTCAAGTCCTTCAGCTTTCAGACGCTGATGAGGAAAGTTACAATAATTTCAGTAATGAAGCCAAGCAGACAGGTTAGATTCACAGCAGGGAGCTGCTTTCCCCTCAACCCAAAATCAAGATTTTGCATACCATTGTGTGTTTAGATCTCATTTCCACATTATTAGCTGGCATCCATGCATGGCATTATATTAATTATTCATTTTGTCTGCGCTGCCTAAGAAGCTTATTTCTCGGGGTGGGGGGTGGGGAGTCAGATTTGGGTCACGTTAAGTGAGTATATTCTGCAGGGGAAATGGACTTTTACCATCCACAGGTAATGCATACATATTGTGGCCAAGCTGAAGCTGATCAGTTTTCTTAACCAACTTTTCTCAGAGTGTCAAGTGCCTTAATTCTTTCACCAATTTTTGGGAGGTGGGGTTGGGGGCACTCGTGGCCGAAATGCCTATTTGCCTCATTCTCTTGCTGACTCCTTCAGTTCATTCATCTTGTCCTCAGTGGCATCATTTAATTATAAAATCTGATTGGCTATGCCAACATCTGGTTTGCTATGTGATCCCTGATTGGGTAGGATAATCTTAGGTGGTGGGAGGGCTTACATTGCTAGCCCCAGCATTTCCAAATGATGACAGTATCCCTTCCTCAATGGTGGGTCAAATCCTTGGACAATGTTTGTGTGTAATTACCACTGCCACAAAAAGCATGGCAGCGGTCATTATTTTGTTATGCTGACACTTCCCCCCAGCCACAATGAATCAGAAGGTGGCTCGTCTTCCAAGGTGTTGTGGAAGGAGAAATCACCCCAGCCACAGAAAAACAGGATGGTCTAAACTATCTCCTCCCAATAACTCACAAAGCGGGTTCTCCTTCATGGAGAGCACGTGTTGCGGTGGGGGCTAGTAAGTCACCCCTCTGGTGCTGGGCGGGATCGTATAGATGGCCACTGCTGTGATTGGGTCCTGGATGTTGTTGGGGAGATTTCTATGTTGCAATTTGTTGATGGAAAGCCCAGCGACTATATACTGCTTGGCTCGCAGCGTGATATTCCTCTTTGCTGCGTGCATCGGATCTCCCGCCCCCCTCCCTTTATTAGGCCTCTGTGTTTGACCTTGCTATGCCTGTCATGGGGTCGTCTGCTTTTTGGGCAGGGGCCTGGTAGGAATTTTTTTCCATTTGGCTGATTGGCTGGTGCCATTTGGTTTTTGCCTACTGCGTAGCAATTAGTCACAACTTGTAAGGTTGGCGGTTAGGCATTGGTTATTCATTTGGTTGGTGGAGGGGTCAGGATTGGCTGTGTCTGCCCCTCCAATGCTGCTGCTGCGTGGGGAATTCCGTTAAAGGAATCCAGGGGCTCACCATGCTTTTGTCCATATCCCCCGGTCGGGGGCCAGGGCCACGCAAGAGCCCCTGGGAGCATTTGGGGAGAGGCGAGGGTCAGACCCCCGGCTCCCATTCTCTCCCCAAAGTGTTTTCCCTTTACTGACAAATGTCAGTTCTGTCCCCAGTGGGACAGATAGTCTGAACCAATGCCTAAGCAACCACTCACCTATTTGTATTTTAATAAAATTGTGCCCAAAATCATGCCAAAAACCTTAAACTTAAGTTTCTGTCTGAAGTGTGTTTCATTTGAGGGGTGGTTTGGGACCTCGACACGCAATACTTTGCAAACTCATAACTGCCATACAAAGGTGATTCCATGGTAGCATCTCATTCCACCTGGCTGTGTGAATACAGCAACCCTTGCTGATTACAGAGATTTTGGTAAAGATCTCCAGAATTTGGCATGGATATGGGCATCAGAAGCTCCTAACCATCTGTCAGTTGTTGTTTTTTGGTCTGTGCATGTAGATACATTAGATACAATTCACAAGGGCATGCAAAAAATAATAGCAGGTCTCATATTCCCATGACAAAATGCACACACACACACACACACACATTCTTAAATATATCTTTTGTTGTTACTACAGTTATTCAGAAAAAGCTAAAGGAAACAATCTGGCAACTGATTAATGGTTTCTCTAGCATATACTTCACTAAAATGCAGTAACTGGTAATTTTCATTTTCATTTTATTTTTATTTTTTTTAAAAAACCAGACTATCACAGCTATCAACAACAGGGCTTTCAAAATGCTATTTTCCAAGCAAATGTCTCATTAAATATCCTTCTGCAAAATTAATTGAAACCTTACAAAAAGCATTGTTCACTCAGGCAGCCTGAAGCTTCACTCTGTTTTGCTGAAGTCTTTCTATAAAATATTTAACAAGGATATTAGCGGCTTATGACGTTCTCACAGTTCTGGGGAAAAGAAAAAGAAAGGGGGGGGGGAGCGCTAAATTAAACCAAGAGGGAAAAGTGGGGAATGGGAAGGAGGCTTTTAGTGATTTGTTGGTCCTTATCTGTCATTCTTCATTGCACCTCTTAACAATATCTTGTAATATGTCTTTAAGTGTGTAATCCCCATTTCTTAAGGGGGGATATTGTGGAATGTTTGCCTGGACCAATAGGAGGGAGGGATGGAAATGAAGGAAGAAATTGAGTATTAAATATATGGAGAAATTCACAAGTCTAGACATTTCATTGCACATTCATGATGATTTGTGCTCCCAATGCTATCATGGTAGCCACTTTCAATCCTTCATGGGCTTCAAAAAGTTTTGGCGTGGTCACCCTGCTTCATTTCCAACCACTGCATATTCGGTAACATCCTGCTGAAAGCCTGTAGCTTTTTATACCACAACTGTTCTGCTTTATTTTTGCACTGTAGACCATCCAGATAGCAATTATGTGGCAGCATCAGGGAAGCATTGCAGAACAAAACAAAGCAGAATAAATCCACCACTAATACACTGTTACATGCATAATACAGCCACAATAAAGGACTAGTCTGTAGGGACCCTAAATGGATCTTCTCTGTTCAATGTCAGTATATCTCTGAATTTCATACTGTGGGACAAAGAGCTGGCTGGAGTTCTGCTTTTAATGGTTTGCTTGTGAGAAGAGACATAGCCAAGGAGAGAGTAGGCAACACTATAACATTAAAAAGAGAATAGCTTTTCCTTGCTCCTTTTCTCCATGGGGTTGTAAACCTCTAGTGTGACTACCCATAGTAATGTTTGATTATTTTATAAGTTATTTTTTTGCACCCATAAAAGACTGGGAAGAGGATGCACAACTGAAGTGAGGCAAATCATCATCACCATCATCTTCTTTGGCGATCACTTGTAGCCGAGTAAGATTGTCTTCCATGAACAGGGTCTTAACAGTGAGTTCGTAAGTGACTGTGGAGGCCAATTCTGGATCCACACATCCTTCCACAGTGGGGACATTGGTTCCCGGGCAGGAGTTGATCACGGTGTGGATTTGCCAAGCGTGCCTTCCTCTTAGCATGTTTCTCCCTTGCATCCTGAGTTTGAGTGTCTACAAAGCCCATGACACCTTTGGTGAAGGCTGTTCTCCAACTGGAGCAGTCGCAGGCCAGTGTTTCCCAGTTGTCAGTGTTCTCTTACATTTTTTTAGATTTGCCTTGAGACAGTTTTAAACCTCTTTTGTTGACCACCAGCATTACACTTTCCATTTTTATGTTTGGAATAGAGTAGTTGCTTTGGAAGATGATCATCAGGCATCTGCACAACATGACCAGTCCAATGAAGCTGATGTTGAAGAATCATTGCTTCAACACTGGTGATCTTTGCTTCTTCCAGTACACTGATATTAGTTCGCCTGTCTTCCCAAGTGATGTGTTAAATTTTTCGGAGACACCGTTGATGGAATCTTTCGAGAAGTTGGAGTTACCTTTATCACCACCACCATCATCACCACCACCACAGACCCTCCAAGTGTCTCTATTTTCCAGGCACAGTCCCAGATTTACAGAAGCCATCTCAGTTTCTGATTTGATCCCAGAATGTCCTGTTTTTCCATGGGAAGTCCCAATTTCCCTCAGAGAAATGTTGGAGGGTATGGTAGGACATCCCTAGAGGGTATGGAGTTATGTGTCCCCTGAGCCAAGGAGATACAACCTTTTGAAGGCATCTGAAGGTAGCCCTTTATAGGGAGGTATTTTAATGTTTAGTGTTTTATTATGTTTTTATATATGTTGGAAGCCGCCTAGGTGGATGGGGGTATAAATTTAATCGGAGAAATGTTGGAGGGTTTTTCATCATCACCATAATCACCACCACCTCCTTTAGGCCAAGCTGAAGAGAAGCAGGGAAGAAACAGGAAGCACAAGTTAATTGCATTTCCTGTCTCCCCTGCAGCCAATTGCCACATCTCAAAGGAGAACTTTGCTTAAAAGCACAAAGGCCCCACATCTTTCTTCATAAGGAAAGATGTCAAGGTCATGACGCAAATATACCTTTGATGCATAAAGATAATACCTGAACGGCTCTCTAATTGTGAGTGCATAGCCTGAGCAAAAGGGCACCATAGGCATCTATTTCTGAAATGCATTTGCTTTCCACTCCATTGGCATTTTATATTATAACTCCTACAAACCCAAAGTAATAGGCAATCGAGACGCAGTCACGATGTGGCTTGTAAAATTTGATCGGCTGAACATAAGATTAATAATTCTGCTTTAACCTTCATTACATCCATTCATTCTTTTTTTCTTGTTCTTTTTTTTTTAAAGCAACAAACCACCCTTTAGCCAAGTACAAAGTGCTTGTTACAGCATCCCACAGAAGACACAGGGAATTGCCACCATCCCAAAACGATAGCATATCGCTTAAGAATAAATCGTACGGTGCAGCCTCATCCAGGGATATGTTTCGAGGACATTTGGAAAATCAGACTTGTGGGATAAGCAGAATGGCAAATTTCACAGTACTGTGGGCAGTTAATCCAGATTAATTAATCCAGAGCAAACAACAGGAAAATGGTGGTGATAAAATTATTTCGTTTCTGTGCCAAGAGCAACTGCTTCCATTTCTGCTGGATGTCTCAAACCTTTCCCAGTGATGGCAATGGAGCATATGAAACTGCCTTATAATGGGTGAGATCATTTGACTGGTTGTTCCAGTATTGTCTACACTAGCATGACATCTCGGAGGTTTGGGACATTCTCCTCCCCAGAAAAACAACAACAACAACCTGATATCAGATATCTTCAAAAAACAATACTTTCTAGATACAAAACATAACATACGAAACAATCTGGAGGGTCGAAACAAAATAATCCCCCCCCCCTTCCAGTAGCACCTTAGAGACCAACTAAGTTTGTTCTTGGTATGAGCTTTTGTGTGCATGCACACTTCTTCAGATACCAAGAATGAAATGGAAGTCCATCAACCTCACCAAGAGGTATCTGAAGAAGTGTGCATGCACAAAAAAGCTCATACCAAGAACAAACTTAGTTGGTCTCTAAGGTGCTACTGGAAGGAAAGAGGAAAAAAAAATATTTTGTTTCGACTACGGCAGACCAACACGGCTTCCTACCTGTAACTAGAATCTGGAGGAATCTGGAGGAACTGGAATCTGTGTATCTGAAGAAGTGTGCATGCACACGAAAGCTCATACCAAGAACAAACTTAGTTGGTCTCTAAGGTGCTACTGGAAGAAATTTTTGTTTTGTTTTGTTTGGAATCTGGAGGGTGAGTGCATTTTTCAATTCTGGAGAAAGGGGAAGTTAAATACAGTGGTACCTCAGTTTAAGAACAGCCCTGTTTATGAACTATTCAGTTTACGATCTCTGCAAAACCAGAAGTAGTGTCCCAGTTTGCAAACTTTACCTTGCTCTAAGAACAGAATCCGAACGGTGGAAGGGCACCGGCGGTGGGAGGCCTCATTAGGGAAAGCGCGCCTCAGTTTAAGAATGGTTTCAGTTTAAGAACGGACTTCTGGAACAGATTAAGTTTGTAAACCGAGGTGCCACTGTAATAGAATCTGTAAAATAAGAATGTCTTTCCATAAAAATCATTGTGTTCCCAGTGATTTATAAACACGTTCCTTAGTTGTATAATAAGAAATAAAACTTGACCAAGAATTGTAGAAATCTCTCAATGTTTAAGTTCTTAACATATTTTTTTTAACTGGAGATGTCATGTATTAAGTTTCATACCTTTGGGACATGATATATGAAGAGCTGGAAAAAAATGTTGAAATACACATTTCAAAAAAAACAACCCCAGAATTATTCTTATTAGGTATCTTTACCGTAAACATCCCAAAGGTTAATAAGATGGTCTTTCTTTATGCAACAACGGCAGCCAGGATTCTGATTGCGAAGTATTGGAAAAGCAATTTAATACCGACAAAAGAAGAATTGCACTTAAAACTATGTGAATATCATGAATTGGCAAAATTAACAGAATCAATCAGAAATCATTCAGGAGATAAAGATCAGAAAAGAATGGGATGCGTTTAAAATATATATGATGAAATATGGTTCCAACAACTATACCTGGTTGAGCATAGACTAAATTCCACACAGATAATAGGATGGTTCTCCACAGATTTAAAAATGATACAGATAAATTAAGATATAGAGATTAGGAACCGCATAGGGTTAGAGGGAAGTCATCAAATTAATCAGGGTATCAAACCAGAAATCAGGTACAGAAAAGAAAGTGAGAGAAGACAAAGTGCGTTCTTACTGGAAATAAGTGTTTATAATATTATCGATGATGGTTTGTATTCCTTAAATAGCTGTATGTACTGGACAATATTTTAATTATAAATAATTAAGGTTAATGGGCATAGAAAGGCCACAACTTTATTGGTTATAGAATGTAGAGCGGTATTGGCATAGGCATTGGAACTAACCGACTATATCCGACTCCAGTACGTCGTGCTGGCAGTCCGGGAAGGGTTAACCACCGATGGGAGAGCCCTGCTGCTGCACATCAGCTAGGAACTCACCCTGGGGTCACCGATATGGGGCGTGCCTTTGGCTCTCACCTACCATGGCTTCGGACAGGGACACGCCCCCCCGGACTCGTTTAACAAAGTACCCTTCAGCATTTTGGGGGAGGTGGTGGCCCAACCTCCCCCCCCCACCTTCAGCCTTCCCAAGATAATCCAATGCCTAGCTGCCAACCTAAGTTGTGACGAGTTGCTACGAGGTAGGCGAAAACCACCAGGCTCCAGCCAATTTGCCAAGTGGGAAAATTCCTACCAGGGCCCTCAACGGCGACCAACCAAAGTCCATAGCAAGGTCATGGAGAACGCTACCTGAAAAAAGGGAGGGAGGGTGGGAAGGAAAAAGTATCAGCTGGGGGCAGGAAGCGAGAGGCTGAGCCCTGGCCGCGCGCTTGCTTAAATGCAGCAAGGCACGCCTGCCGGCCTCACCGATTGGTCGGCCTGCCAGGCGCCGCGCCCAGGGCTCAGCCTATGGCGGCAGGGGATGAAGCCATCCCCTGCACATGTGAAGGGCTCATGAATCCTGCAACCCCCCCTCCTTCCTATGGGCGGAAGGGGCTTTGCTCTGCTTTCCCTTAGACCACATCAGAGAGGGGTCTTGTCATCAGGGCAGCCCAGGACTTCCATACAACACTGCCCAGGCTTGCCCCCTTGAGAGGTCACGGTACTTGCAGTGGTGTGTACTGGGCAGGAAGTAAATTTTGTAAACAACCATACACATCGCTCACGACAGTGTTAACACATGTTTTACAGGCACTGCAATAAATTGTTAATCGATGGTTATAGAGTCCAGCGAGTCAATGTATTGTTTGTTATCTGTGGCTTATCCCAGTCTATCATGCTGTCGGCTGATTTGCTCATTACTCTTTATAGGACATTCTCCCTGTGCTTTTCACATACGCCGGCCATTGATTTCATTTTAGCAGTGTATCATTTTATTTACCTCCAGAACCATTTATAAATTGGACTTTCATTGGCATCGAAGCCAGCTAGGCATTCCAGCGGTTGCTTGATTGCTGGGCAATCGAGTCTACCAGACTCTCCTGTGGAATGCCACCCATTCAGGGCGGGAGCTTGCGATAAATGATAGTAATTTGAGTTGATTAAGTGGGCACTTCACTGATGGAAATCTCTTCTCTATCTGATTGGTGCTCCGGTCATGGAGATTGCATGGGATTCCAAGCCTGTCAAAGGTAAGGCAGTCTTTATACAACTTGCAGTACGTTTGAGTGTTTGCTATTTATTTATTTATTTATTTATTTATTTATTTATTTATTTATTTATTTATTTGCAAATGGCTCATACAGTTTGCATTTTTATAGTCATCTTCAGTGACTCATCCATTATGAGCATGATTGAACAAGGTTTAGGTGCTTTTTAGTACCTTGAATTTTGATGGAATTGTAAAAAGAAAAAAATGCTGAAATTTCCCCCCCCCCCTGAAATAAACTGGATTTAAACACAATTTTTGTGCAGTCATGCCTTCTTTATTTCTCGGAAATATTTAACTTCCAGCTTTCCAGTGGTGAAGAGCCATTTGAGGAACAGCTTGTGAACCTTATTGTTTAAGAACACCAGGGGCAGTCTATCTGAGCAAGAAAAGCTAGGCATTTCAGAGACTTTTAAGGTCTGTAAAAGCAATGGCCAAACTTGGGCCCTCCAGGTGATGCTAGACTACAGTTCCCTGAACTTCGGTCATGCTGGCTGCAGCCAAAGGAAACTGGAGTCAAACAACATCACAAGTGCACCACGTTTACTAATTGGGCATTTATTAAAGTATTCTTAAAAAGGAAGCTTCTTAGCTACACAATATCTAGATTTCAAAGAGAAATTGTAGATGATAATGCTAGGGTCCACACCAGCCTTTTCTCAGGCTTAGGTACCCACAGTTGTTGTTGGACTACAACTCCCATCATCCGTGACCACTGGCAATGCTAGGTAACGATGATGGGAGTTGTCGTCCAACAACATCTGGGGACCTCAGGTTGAGAAAGGCTGGTCTATTTACACCCTTGATCCTCCATACAGGCCAACAAAATGCATGATCAGAGTGCAAGGACATAGCCTAACAAGGCAAAAACATGGGGGGGGGAAGAGATCTGAAGCCAATGAGGGGTGTGACTGGAGAGACTTCCAAGGCCTGGAACAGGCATCCCCAAACTCGGCCCTCCAGCTGTTTTGGGATTACAACTCCCATCATCCCTAGCTAACTGGACCAGTGGTCAGGGATGATGGGAATTGTAGTCCCAAAACAGCTGGAGGGCCGAGTTTGGGGGTGCCTGGCCTGGAGGGTTGCATTTGCCTCTTTCTTAAAAGAGCTTGTGTTTCAGCAGGGTTTAGATGAGGATCTGCTTCTCTTAGTGCATCTGCATGTTGCACCAGCTTCATTGTCTCCTACTGCAAAGTTATAGAAGCATCCTACACTTTTAAATATGTCGGTTAAAGTAAACAGAGCAATTTACTAGTCCATCATGGCCAGTAAGTGGATATTCTCTTGGCACACGTTGTTTTCAAATTTCTTTATCATTGTGTTGTGTCCGCTCCTCTCTCTTAAAATGAAATGTTTTATCAAAAGCCCTCTGCTAGAATTCTTCCTCTGCATGGTCAGAATGGCGCTTTCCCGGAACTGTTATGGTCCATCAGGTCAGTTGCACACAAAATATTCCCTAAGCACTTCCCAGCACAATAGCTTGTAATGGCTCCAAAAGAGCTGTCATAGTCGATCATGTCAGTAAACAGCTTTGATTTGGCTGTTTTCCCTTGGTTTCTTCAGTTTATATCGCAGGAAGAATCACTCCCAAACATGTGTTTGAAAGAACACAGTCTTTTGTTCTCTTGCTTCCCCAAGTGTTGGAGGTTAGGACATTCCTGCATTGCAGAGGTTTGGACTTTAATAATAATAATAATAATAATAATAATAATAATAATAATAATAATAATAATAATTATTATTATTATTATTATTATTATTATTATTATTATTATTTACACCCTGCCCATCTGGCTGGGTTGCCATTGGGGGTCTCTTCCATTCTACAATTCTATGGTTCTAAGATTTATTTAGTAGATTCTGCTACATAGTTTTGAAGGCTTAATAATGAGCCTCTCCTTCCATCATGAGTTTGGCTTACTAGAACACTTCTTAATGTAGGGGCAATCTGTCCAGAAGACTATCATATTTCAAGGAGTTTAGTGATCTGATATGGTCATCTCTTCCTGCCTCTGTTTACTTTCCCTCACTATCTCTTGTTCTGTTCTTTGATGGCCTTTTAATGCCCTAATATGTGGAAGGAAGTACTGTAACAGTGTTGGGTACCTTCCTTCTCCGAAGTGAGACATTGGGAGAGGTGGCTAGCTAATGAATGATCTCTGTGTGTAGCTAGTAGCACGTAGGCAGTCAGGCAAACCACACAGGTTAGCTATCTATAAATCAGATGGTTTGGGGGCATAGTTTTGAGAAGCTCGTGCATGGACTGATCGAAGGACCGTGCAAACGAAGGCTACCTATGGGTTACTTCGCCACTTCTTGAGGGCTTCCCAGTGGCAGTTTGAAGTGCTTGCTTGGTAATGTATATAATGCTTGGTGTTTAGAATAAACTATTTAATCTTCTCACTCACTTGTGAGAGCCAGTGTGGTGCAGTGGTTAAGAACGGTAGACTCGTAATCTGGTGAACCGGGTTCGCGTCCCCGCTCCTCCACATGCCACTGCTGGGTGACCTTGGGCTAGTCACACTTCTCCGAAGTCTCTCAGCCTCACTCACCTCACAGAGTGTTTGTTGCGGGGGGGGGGAGGAGAATGTTAGCCGCTTTGAGACTCCTTAGGGTAATGATAAAGCGGGATATAAAATCCAAACTTCCCCTCCTCCTCCTCCTCCTCCTCCTCCTCCTCCTCCTCCTCTTCTTCTTCTTCTTTTGCTTCTGAATCTCATTTAAAGGACAACCTTGCATTTGGCAATACACTTAATTTGATCAACCACCTCCTTGTCTGAAGCAGCAAACCATGGTTTGAAAGGGCCCTGTAATCCAGGACTGAAAAACATAGCTTCTTTGGAACCATGGTTTGGAGGGTCTCCCCCCAAAACAACAACAACAACAACAACCCACCACACAGTTGGTTCCTTGAGACATAATGCCAAATGGTGGTTTGCTCAAAGTTCTGTTAAAGTTTAGATCAAATATGCATAAAGAAATTACACACATAGACACTCCATTCCTGATCCTCCAAAATGTGGGAAATATTTGTCTTTGGATTCAGCCATTTTTTACAAATGCACAGGTTGAGCAGGCATGGTTTTGGGATACAGAAACAAGCACAGAAGCAAGCAATGGAAATTCTAAAGCAGCCTCAGCTCCTCATAGACCTGTCAGAATCGCTTCAGCTAGGAAAACAAGCAGACAGAGGTATGACCCCAAAAATCACAGTAGAATCTTGGAAGTACTGGTAAGCCTTTTCTGCTGCAGCCAATTGCCCCCATTGATAAACCGGCCACATGAAAGAGATAGCTAATCTGAATGCTAGGAGAGCATGAATGGCAGAACTACATGAACAAAGGAGGTGAGCTCCCACCCCTTTGTCCCATTGATCCCTCACATGCTCTCAGTTTGATTTTTAGAACACCTGCATAATATTCCCAATGGAGAGCTTTGGTACAGTGCAATCTTATGCATGCCTACTTGGAAGCGATGAGATATATAGAAAATCACACCAAGACAAAAGAAAATAAAACAGAACGTATCCTTCATTTCTTTCTACAAACAGAGATCAACAGAACTTTTAAACGTATATTCCACGGCACCATGGGATGAATTTGGGAACAATGCTATAGGCTGTGTTGAAAATCAGGTCAAAGTATCCTGTTCTCATAGTGGCCAACCAGATGCTTATGGGAAGCCCACAAAGAAGTCCCCAGTGCAAAAGCACTCTGATAATATGTGGTTCCCACCACCTGATATTCAGACATCTGCCATCACCAACGCTTGAGGTAGAACATAAGCATCATAGATTGTAGCCAATGAAAACTCTATCTTCCATGAATTTGTCCAATCCTATTTTAGAGCCAAGCAAGCTGCCAGCCATCACTGCCTCTTGTGGTGCACATTCCATAATTTATGCTTTCGATTGTCTGTCCTGAAACGTCCAAAGTTCAGCTCCATTGGAAAGCCCTAAGTCCCAGAATTAAGAGAGGAATAAAAACGCCATTCCCCCCACAGGTGGCAACATTTACATTCATCGTAACCAGATTAAAATTCTCTAGGGCCACTGTAGGAGTCAGAATCCTGCCCACAGGTTGTTAGGTGGCCATCTCTGATTTAAGCTGTCCCTCTGTGTCTTTATGGAGACAGTCATTTGAGAGTCCTTGAAACAAGTCTTGGCACCTATTTGCTTCCAGTCACTCTGCTACCACCCCCATCCTTCAAATCTCGCTTCCTTGAGAGCAGCAAGCAAACTTGTCCTTGTCATTCTAGTTCTGTCATTTGCCTTAATGTCTTTGGAAGGAGTACAATGCTTTGAAAAAAAATCATTTTTATAGTGCGGGATGAGCTAAAATGAATATTGGGGGAGGATTCTATTATGCTGAGAGAGAGAGAGAGAGTAGGCAGAGGACCTTGAAAATGGGCTCTTGAGGTTCTTCCCCTCTTTCTTTTTTAATGCTTCTTCCCAATCTTGCAGAGGTCAAAAGACAGGGGCATCTTAAGAGTAGAGATTCAGGCTGATATGCAGAGTGAGACACACTCTTACGACACTGGAAGATGAGTTTTCGAAAGGCAAATGTCTCTCAGCTGGATTGAACGCCAGTCTAAATAAGCTGACATGTGGGGGTATTTTATCATCATTATTATTTCTTAAATGTCAGCAGAATTCCTGAAGGGCAGTATTATCATTTCTCAGCAAATGGTATTAACAAGAGAGATTGTGTACCTCCCAATTTCACAAGAAGACCTGATGGGATGGTAAGCTTGGCTACTGGCTGGGAGTGTCACTTCCAGGACCATCACTCCTGCATTGGGCAGAGGGAGGAACTGGCAGCAAGGAGTTAGAAGATGGATTGTTTGTGTTGCTCAGCCTGCCCTATTTCCTCTAAGCCAACCTGGTGCCCTCAAGTGTGGTGGAAGACACTATCCCATCACCGGTGCAATAAAACTTGGTCCAGCACTCAGAGCTTCCAGGAGGCTGGAGAAGATGACTAAACATCATTGCTTTTCCCAGAATTTCTCTTTTGCTGCTGTCAGTTCCCTTTGGAGCCCAGCCTGCTAAGAAGACCCATCTCCTCTGAAATGCATTAAAGCCAGACTGCTTAGGTTCCTCAGAGTGCAGAAAAACCAGCATCTGGAACTTTATTCTCTATTAATTTTATTTTTCCTTTCCACTTATGGATCAAAGTCTACTTTATTTCTCTTGCAATATTAAATTTATTCTACACTTGCTGAATTGTTGGTTTTTGGCCTACTTGGATTAGTTGATATGTCTTGTAAACTGATGTCTCTCCCCCACTCCAGTTCTCCTCCGCATGTTGACATTTTTTATGCTTGTTATAAGGTTTTTTTTCTTTCTTTCCTAAGCCGCTTCTCAGTCAAATGAATCCCAAAGTGTCTCACAAACATTAAATAATAACATAACAGAGCATAAATCATATAGAATTACAATCTATAAAACACTATTAACAAAGCAGAGCTGTGCATAGTTCCCCCACCCACCCAATCAGGGGTCCAAAATCAGGAAGTAGAAGAAGAGGAGGAGGAGGAGGAGGAGTTTGGATTTGATATCCTGCTTTATCACTACCCTAAGGAGTCTCAAAGTGGCTAACAATCTCCTTTCCCTTCCTCCCCCACAACAAACACTCTGTGAGGTGAGTGAGGCTGAGAGACTTCAGAGCAGTGTGACTAGCCCAAGGTCACCCAGCAGCTGCATGTGGAGGAGCGGGGAATCGAACCCGGTTCACCAGATTACGAGTACACCACTCTTAACCACTACAGCACACTGGCCCTCTAGATAGGACAACCTACCTTGGGCTAATCTGGGAACCAAACACTCCAACCTGGATCTAATCCCAGAATTCATTGTTGGTGGGGCTTATATTTAAGTGGGGAACTTCATCGCTGAGTGGGGATTTGAACCTTGGTCTCCCAGAGCCCTAGATTATATAACCACTGCACCACACTAGCTCTCTAGCAATACTGCCTCCTTTTACTGAGCTGATTCTCCATGGCACTGCCTTTCCACTGGGTAGAGTATGACCCTAGAAGACATTAAGTCACTATGCGTATGGGACAAAAACCCTCCCTGACGCTTCATTGGATGTGAGCAAGACTTCTCCTATGAGCTGTAAAGGATTGCTGGACTCATACAAATTGAACTGGGAGTACCTCTTTTCTAGAAAAATAGCACTGGGTAAGAGCTAAACTGCATGTTCAGCAAAAGTGAATGACACAGCTCTCATGGCATGGAATATTCTACTTCAGAAAGCAGGAGTGTGAGGAGAGAGTGTTGTATATGTGAACAGCAAACCTGATAGAGCAGGCCTAATAGGAAAAATGCTAAGTTACTGTTCCTTGGTGTGCCAGCTTCGAATGCAGAGGACTTTCTTGACATGGAAGAAGCATTGTCATGTAATTCTTCACCTGCATTCGGAAATCTAATAAACAAACAATTAAAATAAACTCTTTTTTCTTTTCCTTTAACAAATCTGTCCATAGGCATCTATTATACCTCGTCTGATGGAACTGTTTTCTGCTGTGCTGCCAGGGAATAATTGGGATAGAAGGAGTCGCTGATTCCTGATTAAAAGGGCAAAAAGGCTTAGCTAAGTTTGAATAATTGGCACTTATAAAGTTCCTAACAGCTGCCCTCTAATGCAAGTGATTCACAAGCACTCAACTTCCCAGCCCCATTAAGACTCCCTTAAAAATCTCCATGATGGATGATTCCACTAAATACTTTATAGGCAACGGGTTTACAGTCAGAATTTCGTACAAAGCTTCCTTTCCCCATAAATCAAACTTTGAATACGGATAGCTGCACCTTCCACTTATCTAAAAGTTTCATGTGTTATGCATTATATACAATCAACCAGATTTTTCTGCTTTTTTGGGGGGTCTTTTCGGCTGAAAACATACCTGCAGAGTAGCTCTAATATATGCCAGTATATAGCATTTATATACCAAGGAATGATTCCATCACAAAAGGCTGCCAGTCTAAGCCAATTTATTATATGCTATACAAGTGTTAAACTGCCTTAAATCAATAGTTAAGAAGACAGGGGAATATTCGGGGCACAGTAAGTCATCATTTTAATGAAATATAGATTATTCCAAGACTATTAAAGAAGTGGTTGGGTGTCAGGGAAATGGCCCACATTTTTCCCAGCGTTAAACAAAACCCATCTATTTTAGTGGAACGAAATCAATACAGAGCTGCGACCTGCCATGTAACCTGAATGTGTAAGTAAATTTATAGGCAGAGTTACCCATTGCTAAATAGACAGGCTATGCTTGCAGGCCTAGGCCGGTTCATCTGATCCAATTAAAGGCATGGTTAGAGGCAATCGAAGGGATGGAGAGAGAAAACTGGGAGCACGAGCTTTTCTTGAATGACACTTCACCACAGAGCAGGCAGCCGTTTACACGGCAACTTGTTTAAACACCAACCATGATAATCTCAGAGACGGGAGCAACAGTCCTGTGGTGCTGCCACACATTGCTGATTCAATGTGGTGAAGTGGTTAGGGTGTTGGACTAGAACCTGGAAGATCAGGGTTCAAAACAAAATAAAAGGCACAAATACAGGATGGGTGACACCTGGCTTGAGAGCAGTACATGTGAAAAGGATCTAGGAGTCTTGGTAGACCACAAACTTGACATGAGTCAACAGTGTGATGCAGCAGCTAAAAAAGCCAATGCAATTCTGGGCTGCATCAATAGGAGTATAGCATCTAGATCAAGGGCAGTAATAGTACCGGTACCACTGTATTCCGCTCTGGTCAGACCTCACCTGGAATACTGTGTCCAGTTCTAGGCACCACAGTTCAAGAAGGATACTGACAAGCTGGAACGTGTCCAGAGGAGGGCAACCAAAATGGTCAAAGGCCTGGAAACGATGCCTTATGAGGAACAGCTTAGGGAGCTGGGTATGTTTAGCCTGGAGAAGAGAAGGTTAAGGGGTGATATGATAGCCATGTTCAAATATATAAAAGGATGTCATATGGAGGAGGGAGAAAAGTTGTTTTCTGCTGCTCCTGAGAAGAGGACACGGAGCAATGGATTCAAACTACAAGAAAGAAGATTCCACCTAAACATTAGAAAGAACTTCCTGACAGTAAGAGCTGTTTGACAGTGGAATTTGCTGCCAAGGAGTGTGGTGGAGTCTCCTTCTTTGGAGGTCTTTAAGCAGAGGCTTGACAGCCATCTGTCAAGAATGCTTTGATGGTGTTTCCTGCTTGGCAGGGGGTTGGACTGGATGGCCCTTGTGGTCTCTTCCAACTCTTCGATTCTATGATTCTACCGTAAATCCCAACTCAACCATGAAGTTCTCTGGGTGACCTTGAACAAGTCTCTCAGCTGTACCTCCCAGGGTTATTATGAGGATTACCGTACTTTCCCGTCTATAAGATGCCCTCATGTATAAGGTGCCTGTGGCGTTTTCCCACTCTTTGGGAATATGTTTGTACAGACGGAGATAAAAGGGTTATTATGCTGACCAATAGGAAGGCCCAGGAGCCTTAAACTGTGTTTAAGGCTCAGCACAGGGGTTTTGGAAGTTAGTTCAGTTGGGAGTGGAGTTGGAGTTAGCGGTGGGCCGTTGGTGTTGTTGGTTGGTGGTTGTGAGGGTTGGTGTGTGGAACTTGGTGGTGGGGAGGTAGAGGAGTTAGAGTGAGCTAAAGGCAGAAACGAGACTGAGAGGATAAAGTGTAACAGTGTATTTAATATCAAAAGCTTGTTGGTGTGTGAAAATAAACTCTTGATATTCTTTGTTTAACTTAAATCCTGACTGAGACTCAGTGTTTACCAGGGGGATCCTGGTTGGTGTGGCAGCAGAATAGTGGTGGCACAGGGTCAATAGTCTGTGGAACAACCGGGGGCCCTGTGTGATCACCACAATGCCCCCTATTTTTGGGGACTCAAATTTAAGAAAATGGGGGGAGGTGGCACAGAGTTGTTGAGCTTTTTTTTTTTTTTGTGGAGGATTGCCCAGAGTTGTTGAGCTTTTTTTTTTTGGGGGGGGGATTGGCAAAAATTGTGGGATGTAAACACAGAGCAGTCAAACAACAATACTAGAGTGGACATGAAGGTGTCTCAGTCCTCCAGCCATAACTTCCTGTTTACCTGGACTGAGACAACTTCCTCTATGTAACTGGAGGTGGGTGTGGCTTCACCTGGGCAGGTTAGAACAAAACCACAGGTCAGCAGCCATTTACCTCTCTTGGGATCGTGACTTCAAGCAAGCAACATCTTAGAGCAGAGATGGACTCTTCTCCCACATGGAGAGTCTCCACATGTACATATATTTTCTAAACTTAAGTCTGCCTTCATCTGGGATCTTATTGTGACCATTTGATGTCCGTGAGTAAACATTTTTATATGCTTTTATAGAAGACTTGTGTAATGTCTTATTTTAAGAGGGAAAAAGGGGAAATATATACCAGGAAACTATTTTACAGGGGTTTAAACAAACCTGAGCAACCTTCTGCTGTGTGATTTAAAAAGGGGAATGTAACTCTGCTGACTTTGTTGGAACTTGCAAACACAAGTTGGGATAGGATATCTTAAGCAATATATCCTCATCCACATTCCTAAACATTCCCACAAAAATCGCTCACCTGCATTGCCTCCCGTCTGTCCCATTGCCCACAGAAGCTGCCAATCGCCCTCCCAACTGCCGGGACGTCAGCCAATCAACACCACCCATTGACACAGCAACTAATAACACGCACAGTAGCCGCTGACAGCCACAGCAGCAACCAATCAAACGTCCACCCTATGCACTATCCATGTATAAGACGGCCCCCACTTTTTAGCAGGATTTTTAAAGAAAAAAGAATAGTCTTATACACGGAAAAGTACGGTAAATGGAGAGGGGAAGAACCATGTGTGCTACCCTGAGTTACTTAGAGAAAAAGGTGGGATATAAATGGTCCTTGGGGAAAAGGGGCATGTAAATTATTATTGTTATTATATGCACCTACAATATCTATGCAAATACAGTCGTACCTTGGTTTTTGAACAGCTGAGTTCTTGAATGTCTTGGTTCCCGAACACCGCAAACCCGGAAGTGACTGTTCCGGTTTGCAAACTATTTTTGGAAGCCAAACGTCCGATTGGGCTTCCATGGCTTCCAATTGGCTTCAGGAGCTTTCTGCAGCCAATCAGAAGCTGTGCTTTGGTTTCAGAACGTTTGACTTCCAAGGTACCACTGTACTGGGAAAATGTGCACAAATACAAAGGTACATTTTTAAATCAAATACTGGTAGTATATGTTCAAATTTCAGGTGCATATAAAAGAATGCTGTGAAAAGTATGGGGAGAAATTTGTTTGGCTCAGTTTTTATTTCAAATCTATCTAATCTACAGAGAGACATAAAAATAAAAGGTGACACGGTTCCCCAACTCAAAAATTCTTCAGAAAAATGCAAATGTTAGTGAAAATGTGATAGAAAACTGCATTATACTGCAGGAAATTCATAGAGAAAAAAATGCAGATTGGTGTAGAAATCAGATTAAATGAACTGAAAGTTAGGTAAATAAGAAATTGTGTGCATTCTATCCATCCATCCCTCTTACTCAGCCGCCCAATGCATTACACACAACCATACGCATTTAAAAATTGCATTTAGATAATATTTTCTGTCAAAATATTCATTTCTGAAGGCACTATTTCTCAAAGATCTTCTACAACATTAATACATTTATTTATTTGTTTGTTTGTTTGTTTGTTTGTTTGAGCTGAGAACTGATTAGGAATATTCTGGAAGTGAAAAAGTATCAAAATTGCGATTTGCACATTAGTCTGAGTGGTGAAGATGAGTTCAGTGCTTACTGGAATTCACAAATATCACATTCCACAAGCTAGGAACATGGAAAGCTGCCTCATCCTGGGTCCATCTAGTTCAATAGCAGTGGCTATGCAGGGTTGCAAATATGGGTCCCTTGCAGCCCTGGAGATGCCCAGAACCAAACCTGGGGGTCTTCTGAATGTAAAGCACTTCCAGGAAATATGAAGAGATGCACAACCTTCTAATGGTTTGTTTCCCCCCCTTCCAAACTGAAGATGCGAGTGTAATGTACTGAATAAATGTGAGAATATATTTGTTCCTAATGGAAGCAGTGAATTTGGAAATTAAGCTCAGCAGGTAAGAAGAGCCTGTTCAGTTTCCAAATGAGACCATTTGTCCTTGTACTAAAGTGTGTTGATTGTATGATTGCTTTGTGCTGCTCCTTCCCTCCCACCCAGTCCACCCCCTTTCACCCACCTCCCATCTTCCCTGCTGGTTTCAGTAAAACGAGTCAAAAGTTATGTGGAGTAAATTGTAATAACAGCAAATAATTTCCCACGCGGATACGTCTAGACAGGTTTCTTTCAGCCAAGTAGGCTGGAATCAAAATAATTCGCCCTAATTAGACAACAGATTGGGTTGTTTTGCTACTAGTCCCAATTGCTTGGTTCACTGTACCTTGGGACGAAGGCGGAACATGGGTGGCTGTGGTTCTGAAGTGAACGCAACTGATCCAATATGCCCAGGCCAGTGAAGGGATCGGGATAGAGGTCCACTTCAACTTGTGACATTTGAAGCCAGTGAGCACACCTGGAATCTTGAGAAAGTATCATGGGCCCCAGTCTCAAAATGGTGGGTGTTGTTGTGATTTTTGTCCAACCCGAGCGGCACCAGCTGCAGCGAAGGACGGTTTCAATTTTGTCCGTCTCACTGAACCGTGAGAAAGTTGTCTTATCACTTCCTGCTTGGAATGTTTTTGCATTACTGTACTGTTGTAATCCGAGCCTTTGTGCTCACACACTCTCTTCTAGCTAGACCTCGAGCTGGAAAGATGTTTTTATGGCAGCTCTGCCTAATGGGCTGGCAGCAGAGAATCTCTCTGCACTATTAATACAATAAATTAGTTTAGCCTTAATGAATGGCTTGTGTGTGTTGTTCTTCAATCTGGGAACAATCACATATTACTGTGCCACCGGACTCTCTGTAGCCAGGGATATGCGCACACAGCTTTGCTCAGACAGGGTAAATGCTAACAGGTGTTGGATATGAAATAGAAATAGAAATAGAAATAGAAATAATAGAAATAATAGAAATAATAGAAATAATAGAAATAATAGAAATACTTTATTGTCACTGTACCACGTTTACAGTGAGATTAAATGAGCCCCCCCAATCTTTCAGTCCTTGTTACACTCTATGTGCTGTCGTACAACCACCGACCCCAAACGTCAGCTGCAATGTTGCTGTCTTCCATTCAGCAGCCTCACGGCCCACGGGTAGAAACTGTTCGTTAACCTGTTGGTTTGGCTTATCATGCTACTATATCTCCTGCCTGAGGGCAGGAGATTAAAAAGGTGCTGGCCAGGGTGTGAGTCATCTCTGAGAATGTTCCTCGCTCTTCTGAGGCAACGGTCTTCTGCGATAACATCTAGCAGACTCAGGGGACAGCCCATGATGTCTTGTGCTGTCTTCACCACCCTCTGTAGGGACTTTCTGTCCATGGCTGTCAAACCAGCGTACCACACCGTGATACAGTATGAAAGAACACTTTCTATCGTGGACTGATAGAAGGAAATCATTAGTTGTTGTCTAACATTGTTCTTTCCAAGACCCTAAGGAAATGAAGCCATAAGGATGTATGACGTAACACAAAATGTTGGCTGCGGAGGCTTGGCATAGCACACAATAGCTGCCACACCTGAAGCAGTAAGAGATAGGGTGCATCATAGATCTCCCATCAATCACACAAATGCACCATGAATGGGGAAAACGTACTCACAGCAAAAACAGGAAGGTCGGTGTCCAATCCTGGCATCTAGAGAAATACGGGCAGTGCTTTTTTTTCCCTGGGGGTAGATACGCATACCCCTAAACATTTTGTGAATCTAATGGAAGAATAAACTAAAAATATTAAAAATATTACTTTCTTCTCTAGAACGATGAATCATCAGTTCCGTTGCTACCTCTGATGGCGACCTCATTTCCTGTCACGGTGTTTCCTGAGTCTCAATCGGAAGTGAGCATTTAATGTGTGAAGTAGGAGTTGGAATCTAGCACAGTGATTGGTCAGTTTCGTTGTTACCACCTCCAGTGGCAGCTTCCTTTCCTTTCCCAGTGTAGTGCATGTTCTTTGTACTTTTGTTCATTTACTGTATTTATTTCCCCCGATTTGAACTATAAAATGACGATTTTCTTGAGTCAAAATGAGAGTACCCCTAAACATTTTTTTAGAAGAAGAAAAAAGCACTGAATATGGGCATGCTTTAAGGGGTTATGGTCAATGTAATGGAGGATGAGCCAGTGAAAACAGGGACACATCAGGAAGAACAATCAGTCGCTTACGTTTTGCAGATTTTTGAGGAGGTATTTCTGGAGACTTCGTTGGGTACCATAGAAGGTACTGGTGGGGACATCGGTGATTCACTTAACATATATAGGTTAGCTCACTATGTTTATCTCTGTTTTTGCCAGCATTTGAAAATTATTTGTTTTAGAAAAGCTTTTGATTATGTTGCAGTTAAATTTTACTCATGGCTAACCCTGGCATTCCAGGCCTCATCTTTTAATAATGCTTTTAGTCAGGGATTGACTTGGCATTTATCTAATCATTTTAATTACAGTTTTTGTGTGTTAATTTTATGTTTGCCCTTTTAAAATAAATGCTACTCTTTGTTAGCTACTTTGAGGGTCTCCTTCCCAAGGGGGAAAAGTGGGGTTCAATTTTTTTTGCCCATATAACACATGAAATCATGTGATTCCTGCATTGCAGAGGGTTGGACTAGATGACCCTTGGGGTACCTTCCAGCTCTTCAATTCTAGGATTTTAGGATGCCGGACTAGATGGGCTACTGGTCTGATCCACCGATCTCTTCTCATGTTTTTTATTGGAAAACCCCTGGAAAACCTTGCAATCAGCAAAAAAAAACAAGTTACGGTTACTTTTTGACAGGATCCCTTGACATGTGTAGGGAACTTGCCATGATTCTTACTAAGATCAGAAAATTGGTCTCTTCAGACAACAGGGGTATGTGGTTCTTCGGAGGAGGAGGAGGAGGAGAAGAAGAAGAAGAAGAAGAAGAAGAAGAAGAAGAAGAAGAAGAGGAAGAAGAAGAAGAAGAAGAGTTTGGATTTGATATCCCACTTTATCACTACCCGAAGGAGTCTCAAAGCGGCAAACATTCTCCTTTTTTATTGAAACCTTATTGAAAGCTCCCTTGTAGCACCCTCTGGTGGGTCATGTTTATCTTTTTCTTTTTTTAACTTCCCATGTATCACTGGTCCTTAGGAAGCATAGCCTTGCTCCTGATGTCTATGTTTCTGCATGGAAGAAAGTTTTTGCATGGATGAAGCCTGAAGTGACCTAGACCAGATACTGGTTTAACACTTCAGGGAGAATTACGTCTAGGATTTATTGTAAAGCAATGTAATGTTGAACCAGTGCGAGAGGAGGAGGAGGAGGAGGAGGAAGAAGTTGGGGGGAGGAGAAATGAAGAAGTTCAGAAAAGAACAGGCCAAGGCAGCTGAAGTAATTATATCTGTTAAATATGCTCACTCATGCCTTGCGGTGTGAGCAGGCAGCTCCTCCGGCAATATTAGGCTAAATTTCCCTTATGCTCTTAAACAATAGCTGTTCACTGTAAGCTTACTTACCAGGGGATATTTCCCCAGAGCTCACACTGCCGGCTTCATTGAAGATGACATTAATTAAACAACCAAGGACAAAGATTGCTTCTTTCTGGCACTGGTGATATTAATGCCATGGGCCAGAGGTCTTGGCTCCCAGCTCTTGGGATCTGTAGGTGGGTGGGTGGATTTGTGGGTGTGCTTCCATGGCGGCTTACAAATTTAAAATTCAAATATATATCACAACAATAAATAAAGCAAAACAGGGGAGAACATGGACAAAAACTAAGGGAGAAAATCCAAGACTACCTGGAGAAGCAGAGCCTTAGAGCTGCTGTTGTGAGCCAGGACTCCAACTCTCCTCATCAGGGGAAGAAGCTATAGACTCAAAGGACATCTCAGACCAGGAGAAGAATGTGCCCCTTGAACCAGTCTTTGATATCCCTGCCTCCTCAGAAGTTCAAGAACTAGAGGAGCCCATAATGCCAGCACCTATCCAGCTCCAGCCTGAAGAAATTGCATTCTTCAGAATCCATGTTTTCAGCTGGAAAGTTATATTGATACCCTAGTCTTCTTTGGTGATCACTCGTAGCCAAATAAGATTGTATTCCATAAACACGGTTTTATCAATGAGTCTGTAAGTGACTGTGGAGGCCAATTCTGGATCCACATGTCCTTCCACAGTGGGGACATTGGTTTCCGGGCGGGAGTTGATCACGGTCTGGATTTGCCAAGCGTGCCTTCCTCTTAGCACGTTTCTCCCTTGCGTCCTGAGTTCAAGTGTCTTCAAAGCCCATAACACCTTTGGTAAAGGCTGTTCTCCAACTGGAGCGCTCGCAGGCCAGTGTTTCCCAGTTGTCAGTGTTTATACTACATTTTTTAAGATTTGCCTTGAGAGAGTCTTTAAACCTCTTTTGTTGACCACCAGCATTGCACTTTCCATTTTTAAGTTCGGAATAGAGCAGTTGCTTTGGAAGACGATAATCAGGCATCCGCACAACATGACCAGTCCAATGAAGCTGATGTTGAAGAATCATTGCTTCAACACTGGTGATCTTTGCTTCTTCCAGTACACTGTTATTAGTTCACCTGTCTTCCTAAGTGATGTGTAAAAATTTTCGGAGACACCGTTGATAGAATCTAGCATCACTGTGCTATAGTTGCTAAAGCAGGCTAGACACCTTTGAAAATAGAGGCCCTACTCAACAGAGTAGAGTGTGGGCTAACTGACCAGAAGAAGCTGCATTCCTATTTAACACACATGCTGTCTTCCTTGGTTTCTAGAACAATGGTTAAGTCTGCATTGTCTGGCTTTCAGCCAAAATGCCACTTGGAGCTATCCAGGGTGCTAGTCACCTTGCAGGCCTTCCTTCAAGGCTTAGGCCTCTGTGTTTTTGTTTCTAAAGTCCTCCTTATTTTTGAACAGATGGCATTTGGCAATGTGGCAATTTACCTGTCATTACCTGCTGCTGCCTGCTGCTTGAATCTGGTTGCTGCAATATATTGTGTTATATTATTTTGCTGCGCTCCCCCATATTTTCATTTTTCATTCTTCCACCTTTGTTAATTTTTTTAGTTTATGTGATGTTAATTGCTCCTCTTGATCTTTGTTAGCTGCCATGAGTATCCTAAATTGGAGATATGTGTTTTCAAATAAAATAAAATAAAATAAATAAATAAATAAATAAATAAATAAATACCGGTAAATAAATAAATATTTATTTACAGGGGGTTGGACTGGATGGCCCTTGTGGTCTCTTCCAACTCTATGATTCTATGATTCTATGAAATACATTTTTAAAAATAATTTATTTATTTTTAGAGTGAGAGACAAGAAGTGCAGAAATTGAAACTGAACGATTGGAAATAAGAAAGGCAAGTTTTAGTGAGGCGCTATTGTAGAAACCTGAAAGCAAATATACAATGCTGATTTGCCCTTTTCAGAAGGAGAAAGGGTAACCTCAAACTAAAGCATTATAGTGCCATGGAATTGGAGAGTTTGAAGGGACTCAAAAGGGTAATCTAGTCCAACTTCCTGCAATGCAAGATTGCATCAGAGCTCAACAGTGCAGAAATGAGACAGGAAGTTACAATAGTGCAAAACAATACGGGAGGGTGTCATAGTCCCCTCTGAGCTGCCTGATTCAGAACAGGAGTGGAAGGCACTTGAGGATGAAGATTGGAAGAAGAAGGAGATGACCCTATGGAGCAGAACCCGCTTGGTGACTCCCACCCCCCACCTCTGCCCCGAGATGAGCCTGATGAGGTGGGAGATTCAGGGGCTCTCAGGGGATGATGAGGGCTGCTCAAGCTTCCAGCCTGATGGGACAGCATGAGAGAGTTTAGAAGACGAGGTGTGACTATCAACACCTCCCAGGAAGAGGCAGCACATCAACAGACTTGTCCTTCACCAGTCTTTAGGCTAAGAATTCCTGCAGGGAGAGGGCTTTTCACAAGTAACCGAGTTTTCTCCATTGCTGCTTACAAACTTGAAGGGTAAACCGGTGGGAGCAACTTTGCAGCTCCCATGCGCCTTGGGTGTCTGGGTACTTATCTTTAAATTCTGAACCTCATCCCTTGGTCTCAGAAGTGATAGTTATTACACTTTTTCTTTGTAAGAGCACCTAGACTGGATTCTGTTCTTTCCTATCCACTGAGTTTGCACCATTTGACTGTAATAATAATAATAATAATAATAATAATACTTCTTTACTCCTAAGCAAACACCACTGTGGTTTAGTCTTGGGCAGGAGCCAAGCCAGACGGATGCCTTTCTGCGTATAACAAAGGCATGACTGAAAATAACTCAGCAATGCTCCTCTACCCCTGCCAGCTTTGTTGATTCTGCTGGAAAGGCACACAAACTTGGCACAGGGGAAAACCATCAGGCCTGATTGATTTGTGTTTGTCTGCAGAAGCTGCTGGTGTGGCTTTGTTTGGAATCACACACTGGACACATTTGAAAAAGTCAGCAGTTTTTACCAGTCTTGCAAAGGCTAGTCACTTCAGTGTTCAGATGATGCATGAGAATAGCAGAAGAGTCCCATTAGATCAGACCAAGGGTTTGGATTTCAGCCTTTAGATCACTTACAATGGAACTCAATTGGTTGTTCCTGCTGGTGGATGGAGGAGGCAAGGAGTGAAGAGATGAAGACTCGAAGAGAGAGGAAGGGTCAAGGAATAAGGGCCAAGTCCATTGTTTCCTTCTACAATATTCAGTTAACATTAAACAATACAGTGGTACCTCTGGTTACATACTTAATTCGCTCCGGAGGTCCGTTCTTAACCTGAAAACGTTCTTAACCTGAAGCACCACTTTAGCTAATGGGGCCTCCCCCTCCCACTGCGCCGCTGCTGCCCGATTTCTGTTCTCATCCTGAAGCAAAGTTCTTAACCCGAGGTAATATTTCTGGGTTAGCAGAGTCTGTAACCTGAAGCATATGTAACCCGATGTACCACTGTATTAGAACTGGATGCACAGTTCCACCAAAACTTCAAGTTGGAGAACCCATTTTTCTGAGTATTGTCCAGGGGAGGACTGAAATTCTGCAACAGCTACAGGGCCCTGGTGAACCACCAGAACTGTCCTATCAGAATATCTCAGCGATTGAAGTGGTTGCTGTGATTGTCCCTCCTACTTGCTCAGGGTAATTACCAGGGACTCCCATTATCACTAAGTGACTTTCTTTTGTTGTTATTTATTATTTTATTTTATTTTATTTTATTTTATTTTATTTTATTTTATTTTATTTTATTTTATTTTATTTTTTCTCAGCATTCAAGGAATTGCTATCATCAAGAATGTAATCTGCTGCTATTGTTGAAAGCTGTACCTGTATCAACATATCTTTAATTTATTTTTATTTTTTTTTAAAAAAGGAAGAAAAAAGAACATTTCAATGGGTCTTCTCTGAATATGACATTGCTGGGTATCACTCTCAGGCTCCTGGTAGTAGATGAATGGGGAACCAGAAAGTACATACATATAAAGGGGAAAATAGGTGCATCTATTTTGTTTGTTTGTTTGTTTTACTATTGTCAATTTTAAATGTGTTCATTCCTAAGTCCATTGTTGTCCCCCCTTTTCCACATTCTTTTCAAAAATGTTTGTATTAAAATATGCATTTTATCACAAAACTCATTATGTTCAGTATGTATCCAGTTTTGGTATGTTTGAACTAGGGCCCGATTCAATGCCCTTCCCTCGGCACTATTAACTGGCAGATATCACCAGACTCCGCTAGAACAGAGACTATGCCCCTGTGATAATAACGAAATTGAATCAATCGGGCATGTACTTCTGTACTGTACATTGTATCAAACCACGAAAAATGAGTTAATTGAACCCCTTCTAAAGAATTTACCGGGTCAATCACAGGAAACATATATTAGATACCTAATAGCGGACTCTAATCCAGAGATCACTAGGAGTGTAGCTAAATTTTGCTACATCGCGTCAAGACTAAGACATACCGCGACGACAACCAACAACAGAGATAAAGACTCTAGTTAACCCCTTAGAAATGATACTAAAGTGAAAGACTGGTGAGATATCTCACAAATTTTAAGCTTAATATGTGATGATTTCAAATTTAAATGTGATTTAGTATATAGATGATATTTTCGATCTGAATTGTTTTATGCCTTCTATGACCGTAATAAAGACTTTCATTCATTCATTCATGGTATGTCTGAGAACTGTGTTCCAACATTCAAAGAAAGTGAAAAAAAAAGAAGATAATTAATTACTTTTTAATCTGTATGTTAATCTGGAACATAAGAAAAACCTGGCTGCTTTATTATTATTATTATTATTATTATTATTATTATTCCACCCATCTGACTGGGTTGCCCCAGCCACTCTGGGCAGATCCCAACAAAAAATAGTAAAAGCACAATACAACACCATACACTGGAAACTTCTCTGAACTTCAGAATCAGGCCAAACTTTAGAATCAGGCCAAAAGACTACCAAATCCAGTCTTCTGTTCTCACCATGGCCAACCAGCTGCCAATGGGAAGCATGGAAACAGAACCTCAATGCAACAGCGTTCTCCCCACCCACGATTCCCAGAAAAGTTGTATTCAAAGTCATATTGCCTCCATCGGCAGAGGTAGAGCATAGCCACAATGCTAAGTAGCCAGGTAGGTGAAAACTAGGCCAAGTCACTTGAAGGCATGGGCTGAACAAACTTATTCACCACCCCTTGGTGTTTATGAGTCTTCCTCCACTATTGACATTTTACACCTGCCATTCTGCTCCTGAATCTCTGTGCCACGGCACGTCTCCAAGGAAATAACCCCAGACCAGGAATGGCTGCCAAATACTTTGAATTGTTCTCAGGTTATTCCCAGTGTAACATCATACTGTCAAAGAAAAAGGGAAAAAAATAAATCAAAGTCAGATCATTTAAGAACAGAGGACTAACCCACTAGAGATTCCACGTTGTGGCCGTATGTTGCCATTGGAAATGAATGTCAAAGTCCGAAGCCTTCCTCCGTCTAATGAGATTCAAGAAGTACTTCTTGACATCTTATCAAAAGGACATTTATCACCTTGGTTATAAGTGAGGTGTGAGGAGACTAGAAGGTTGTATATTAAGCCGAGCTTTCTGTACACTTCATTGTAATCACCCCTTGCTTCCCTTATAGTTCACATAACTCTCCTTCCAGATTTTCTGTTGGAATGGAATAAAAACCAATCCATTTAATTCCCCAATGACTATGTGCAGACAGTGATTCCTGTGGAGTTATTCATTGTGTCCTCTACGAAACCTCTAAATCCTGTCTAAAAGTTGATGCCACTTCTTTCTGGATTAAATCTATATAGCTTTGTCACCTACTGGTGACTCAAATTCTCAACGCAGTCGTCATTCACTTAGGGACTCTGAGAACCACTAAGGTAATTATCAAGGGGTTTTAAAGCACACACAAAGCAAAGCCAGCTTCCAAAGAATATCCGATCCTGCTTTCCCACCACTGTTGTGACATCGTGCAGGCTTAAAATACAAGCAACTAAAACTAAAGATAGAATTTCACTTTGTGGGTGAAGAAAGGAGGGCAGAAAGGAGGCAACTGGCTACAAAGCCATATATCACCAGCTTTGCATAAAGGAATCTGATCTATTAACTTTAAAAGGTGACATTATTCCAGCTGTCTCTTTAGAGAAATGCCAGTACAAAGAGGGCAGGGATTCATACTGAAAGGGTTGTGTTTTTAAGAGGTGGCACAACCGCACGGATGGTCTGTCAGAATACGAGAGGGATCCTTCCTCTCTCCTCCTGCCCCTCCCCCAGTTATGTTGAGATTACATATATTCAGAAAAAGATCTATTACCCACAAGAGCAAATAGGAACCTCCATGAATGTAAGACAGTGGGAACAAGTACGGTCGTACCTTGGTTCTCGACTTCCAAAACGTTCAGAAACCAAGGCATGGTTTCCGATTGGCTGCAGGAAGCTCCTGCAGCCAATCGGAAGCTGAGTAGGATGTTCGGCTTCCAAAAATAGTTCACAAACCGGAACACTCACTTCTGAGTTTGTGGCGTTCAGGAGCCAAAACGTTCGAGAACTAAGCTGTTAGAAAACCAAGATATGACTGTAATGGGTTCAGGCTTCATCGTCTGCTTCTGGGCTTCTTAGAGAAGCAGCGGGGATTTTCTATGGTTCTAATTAGGCCCTTTGGGCCCCTGGGATCACATTGTGCAGGCCCCAAACCCCACATATGTCACACCAGGTGCAAGGCAGGCAAAGGCAGAACTGAGCCAAAAAAGGAGTTGCAGATACAGGTGATCAGCTCATTGACGTCACCTGCAAAGCTTTTGAAAATCAGGCAATCGTCAGGGCTGACAAAGGACATCACACCATGTTTTCAGGTCCTGATGAACAGCTGATGGTTGGGACATGCAAAACACCATGCATAGGAGCTAAAGCCATCCGACTAGTCATAACTGGGGGAAAATGATACAAGACTGGACAGATTCTTTGCCTGACTTAGCTGGGCTCTTATAGTATTAATCTTGCACTCCCTTTATATATACAGAACGGTTCCAGACAACCAGTTCCCCCATTTGCTGACTACACATTGCCATGTGTCGAGAGATGGAAAGTCCTGGCTGCGTGATGCTCAAGCATTACATCACCAGCTGCAAGTAGAGAGGGCACATCAATGCTTAACAAGCTGTTGTTCTACTAAACGTTAATATATAGTGCATGACTGGCAAGGGAAACATTTGCTCATAGTGGTGACAGAGCTATCCATAATGGTTAGCACTGATTTATACCAGACCTGGAGCATTTGAAAGAGCATTTCCTAGTACAGGGGCCAATGCAGCCTTGTGCTTATCTTAAAGAGGTCTCCCTGCCCATCCCTGCAGTCAGTTGTTGCTTGACAATTACAAATAGAGCTAAGCCAAGACTGGATATGGAATAACTGATTGGTTCAAAGTTGGGAAAGGAGTACGACAAGGCTGTATATTGTCTCCCTGCTTATTTAACTTATATGCAGAATTCATCATGCGAAAGGCTGGACTGGATGAATCCCAAACCGGAATTAAGATTGCAGGAAGAAATATCAACAACCTCAGATATGCAGGTGACACAACCTTGATGGCAGAAAGTGAGGAGGAATTAAAGAACCTTTTAATGAGGGTGAAAGAGGAGAGCGCAAAATATGGTCTGAAGCTCAACATCAAAAAAACTAAGATCATGGCCACTGGTCCCATCACCTCCTGGCAAATAGAAGGGGAAGAAATGGAGGCAGTGAGAGATTGTACTTTCTTGGTCTCCATTATCACTGCAGATGGTGACAGCAGTCACAAAATTAAAAGATGCCTGCAATGACAAACCTAGACAGGATCTTAAAAAGCAGAGACATCACCTTGCTGACAAAGGTCCATATAGTTAAAGCTATGGTTTTCCCAGTAGTGATGTATGGAAGTGAGAGCTGGACCATAAAGAAGGCTGATCGCCAAAGAATTGACACTTTTGAATTATGGTGCTGGAGGAGACTCTTGAGAGACTCTTCTACTGCAAGAAGATCAAACCTATCCATGCTGAAGGAAATCAGCCCTGAGTGCTCACTGGAAGGACAGATCCTGAAGCTGAGGCTCCAATACTTAGGCCACCTCATGAGAAGAGAAGACTCCCTGGAAAAGACCCTGACGTTGGGAAAGATGGAGGGCACAAGGAGAAGGGGACGACAGAGTACGAGATGGTTGGACAGTGTTCTCAAAGCTACCAATATGAGTCTGACCAAACTGCGGGAAGCAGTGGAAGACAGGAGGGCCTGGCGTGCTCTGGTCCATGGGGTCACGAAGAGTCGGACACGACTAAATGACTAAACAACAAGAAGAAGACTGAGTTAGTGTGTGTGTTTGTGTGTTCCTCCAAATGAAACATATGCACTTTCTTCTTTTCTCTGTGTGTGTTTTTTTAAAGGCGGATGGAGGAACTATATTGACATGCTAACTTTGTACATCAACTTTGTACATCAAAGTTGGCAGATGGCTTAAGAACTAAACATGGTCCTAGGCCTTAAGAACATAAGAAGCTGCCTTGTACTGAGTCAGACCATTGGTCCCTCCAGTTCAGTATTGCCAACATTTACTGGCAACAATTCTCCAGGGTCTATCCCAGGTCTTCCTGTAGATGCTGGAGAGTGAATCAGTTACCTTCTTCATGCAAATCAGACCATTGGTCCGTCTAGCTCAGTATTGTCTATACAGACTGGTAGTGAGACTCTCTCCAGGGTTTCAGATAGATGCTATTCCCTGACAGGTGTCAGGACCGGCCCAAGACATTTTAGCACCTGAGGCAAACCACAAAATGGTGTCCCTGTTCCCCACCAGGGAAGAAGAGTGAGTGAAGATCTACATCAGGAACAAGACAAGAATAAAGATATACATTGGGATCTACTGGCCCTGTGGATTCTGCTGCCTGAGGCAGTCACCTTACCTTGCCTTATAGGTGGGCTGGCCCTGCCAGTTCTCCCTGGAGAGACGGGGGATTGAACCAGGGACCTTCTGCATGCAAAGCCTATGGTTAATCACTGAGCTACGGAACTCTGCATGACTAAGTACTATTAAAATGCCCCATCCTTGGTGGCACAGCTCAAGGAGAAATACCACACAAATTGTTCATGGATTACAGCTTCTCCATTTCTCCCCCTCCACAAACACCACCATTTAAAAAATAGCATCTCTTCCTCATATTAGTTTTGCATTACCAAGTGATATCAAATCAACCCTCGGTATACGATGGAAATAATTCTCCCAATTCCTCTGATTCTGAGCAATATTCATGAGGAAATGTTGTAGGCTGATCTTCTTTAGAAAAACTGATCTCCAAATCCCATGGAATGATGGAAATGGAAGACACGTCTTAGCGTTGACAGAGTTTAATGTTCTGCAGCAATTTTAAACTGTGCCGAGCCGAATGGCAGTCATATTCCCCACAACTTCTACTCATCTTCTCTTTCAGATTGCTTTGCTAATCAATCCCAAAGCCGTTACAATGAAGAGAGAGTGGCCAGCAAAAAGGGGGCGGGGGAATAGAGTTTCATGCAATTGTGTGTGTGTATATCTCTCCTTCTTTGAAGAGGCCTGCAGCATGACAGAACTTAATGAAAACACTGTCAGTGCTTTGAAAAGTGGAGAGACATCTGGGCAGCAAAAGAGGGAGGTTTCCAGAAGCATTCATAAAAAGGAAAAGCTTTGGAGGGAGGGGAATGCAATCTCCTGAGATCTGGGAATGCAAAAGAAATGACAGCAGAAGGGAACGTGAACAACCAGCCGCTGGGGACCCGTTCAATATGCAGAAGTCTTTGGAGCTGTTCACGTGAAACTGACAGAGGGACTTGGGCAGCCTTACATGAAGAGATTTCAAGAGGTCAGTAAAAAACAGCTGCAACAAAGGGCTAAAAAAGAATCTCACATGCACACCAGGGCATGGCAGTGTTCCGGCTGACACTACTCAAGGAAAAAGTTGATGTGTATATCACAGGTGGAGCATTGCAGGGAACCAAACAGGTGAATTTAAGCAGCACTTAGCCAACAAGGAAGCATTTTTCCTTGTGGTGTAGTGGTTAAGAGCAGTAGACTCATAATCTGGTGAACCAGGTTCGCGTCCCCACTCCTCAACATGCAGTTGCTGAATGACCTTGGGCTAGTCACACTTCTTCTTTTTTTTGTTATTAAAGATTTTCTTGATTTACAACGGTGTGTGCAATGTCTCTCTCGTATTTTTTCCATGTAACATTTTTGCAGATCAGTTTCGTTTGTTGAGACATTAGGAAAAAAAGGGGGAAAGAGGTGGGTGGGCTGGGGGGATGGGTGGGGTGGGGTGGGGTGACGATGTTTCTATTTTACTTAATATATGTAGGGTTTGGTGTCAGCGTTGTTTGTGTAGGTTCTCTGTTGTTCGTTGTGCTCCTTTGGCAGTGAGAGAGGTTGGGGTTGGCGTACACACAGCCCAACCAGACAATGACAAAAATCTACCGACAGCATACAAATCAATATGGCTAACCTGATCAAAAACACTCACCCACCCCACTCACACAGGGAACCAAAGATCACCACAGCCAGCCACAAATGAGCAATCACACCCTAGTCACACTTCTTTGAAGTCTCTCAGCCTCACTCACCTCATAGAGTGTTTGTTGTGGGGGAGGAAAGGAAAGGAGATTGTTAGCTGCTTTGAGACTGCTTCGGGTAGTGATAAAGCGGGATATCAAGTCCAAACTCCTCCTCCTCCTCCTCTGCATGGACATCTGTTGGAGAGAGTATCTATATAGAGATTTATCTCTGTACAGTTATATTCCTGCATTGCAGGGGCTTGGACTAGATGACCCTCAGAGTCTCACACAACTCTACAGTTCTATGATTAGCAGCAGCTGCCCCTGCTCATTTCATTCACCAACCCAGCCTACCACTTTGCCCTTTCCCAATACCTGATAAACTACTGTGTGAAGGTCCTGCCCTGCTTTTTTTCCAACTTCACTGGAAATGTGTTTCACAGTGCCCCCACCCCACTAAACAGCTCACCCGGGCCTGCCAGCCACTCATCATCCTGCAGTGGCATAGCTGCCAATTGGTGGCCATGCAAACTGCAGAGCTTGATGCTGCCTTACATTTTTATGTATATAGGAAGATAACTATATATTATCTATCTATCTATCTATCTATCTATCTATCTATCTATCATCTATCTATCTATCTATCTATCTATCATCTATCTATCATCTATCTTTCTATCTTTCTATCTATCATCTATCTTTCTATCTATCTATATCTATCTATCTATCTATCTATCTATCTATCTATCTATCTATCTATCTATCATCTATCCATAGATTCAAAACCAGGGTGGAGATCTCCCAAGTTATCTTGACATCCCCCCAAAAGGATTCCTGCCTAGCCTTTCCCCCTGTTCAGGTAGATTGGTTTCTGTTAAAGAAAAATGCATGATGTCATTGCTGTCATGAACAATTGGTCATTCCAGCCTGATATAGATATGCAATGGAAATCCATGAGTTTTGTTTTTTAGGGAGGTGGGTAGGAATTTCATATTTGTACTTGTGGCTTTCCCAAAAATAGCAACAAGTTTTTGACCAATTATTATCAATCCATGAAGAAAGAGGAGGAGGAGGAGGAATTTTTTACTTTGTAGAAGAAGTTGGGTGATAGGGAGCCTATTTTAACAAATGGTGAAGCAGTGCAATGAGCACTCACACTTTACATTGTGGGTGCCCTTTGCGGGATTGCGCGCGGTGCTACAGTTCCCAGGGAACTTAATGGCAAACAGGGGCTGGCCTGCCTCTCAGTGTTATTATTGGAGGTTCACGCCCAGCCACAGTAATCAAATTCCTTGCTGGGGGTTGGGGCCAGTCCCATTTATATATATTGGGTGAAGCCGACAGTAGCCAGGCAGTCAGCTCAGGAGATTCACCCTCCCTTAGTTTAATGTTTTCTTGTTTGCAGGTTAACTTTTTCTTCCTGTTTAGCGGGCGCTGCTACAGTCTTTGACTGGTTGCTGTTGAAGGACCAGGAAGAAATTTCCCTGAATCGGCAGGTTTTGTCTTCCCCATAGCAATTTGTCACAACTTTGACGGTTTATGGCCTTGGGTGGAATCCTTAGTCTTTTCTTCCCTATATTGGGAGGGGGGAGGGCGTGAAGTGGTGATTCACCCCCCTGCGGCGGCAATTCCAGGGTCCCCTCTTAAAGGGGTTATATAATGGGTGTCAGTGGCCATACACTGAAAAGTTGTCAGTGAACTACCCTGCGTGCAGCAATATGGGCTGGGCTGCCTGCGTATACTTACGTCACCCAGTGCACCCCCATATCCCATTTACCCTGGTGTGCCCTAGTTCCCCCGGCTGGGGGCTGGGAGGGATACAAGACCAAGGTCTAAGCCAAGGTCTTCCTACATTCGGAAGTTTAATAAAGTTGTGGCCTAATTTTAATTCCATAACACGTTGTCAGAGTCTTTATTCCTTTCTTATGATCCCTGGACTGTCACGGCTTGGTCATGCAATACTTTCATTTGTTCTGTGTAGCAAGCTGGTCAGCCCACGGAGTCTTCTTTGTTTTAAATGGGGGAGGGGGCAAACATGCTCCTGCTCTATGAGCAGCAGTGGCATTGAGACAAATCTTCCTGCAGTGCAACCAAAGATTAAGCTTGTTTGATGAACAGTTGGCATTTATGTCATCTGATGAACCACAAAGAAAATATTATAGGTTCCACCAGGTGGGAAGCAAAGGTGATGCTGAACGCAGAGGAGCAATGAGTGCTGATGGAGTGACATCAAGCCTAAAGGGAAATGGAAGAACGTTCTGTAATGTGAAGGTTATTGCTGTCAATGTTTCAGAATAATGTAACAGCTTAGTTATGGTAGGGTATCCGCAGCAGAGGGGCCATTACAGCATTTAGTCTTCTTTTTTATTTTTATTTATTAAATTTATATACCACCCTTCATCCGAAGATCACAGGGCAATTTACAGTGTAAAGAACACAAACTATATAACAACAACAAACCCCAAACCTATTTAAAAAGCTATAGATCAGCCTTTCTCAACCTTGGGTCCCCAGATGTTTTTGGCCTACAGCTCCCAACATCCATATGTAGCAGGACCAGTGGTCAGGGATGATGGGAGTTGTAGGCTAAAAACATCTGGGGACCCAAGGTTGAGAAAGGCTGCCACAGATTGTTTGACATAGATAATCGGTAGATATAGGTAGATAGATCAATCGAGGTTATTATGAGTACAACTGGGTGGAGCTTTAACATATAGATAGTTGCGTGTCGAGGTCCCCAAACCACCCTTCAAATAATTCACACATCAGACAGAATTTTAGTTTTGGTTTTTGGCATGATTTTGGCCACAACTTTATTAAACATACAAATAATGTGAGTGGTTGCATAGGCATTGGTTAAGACTATCTGTCCCACTGGGGACAGAACTGACGACCGTCAGTAAGGGGAAAACATTCTGGAGAGATAAAGGGAGCCAGGTGGTCTGACCCTACCCTCTCCCCTCAGGCTCCCAGGGCTCTTGCAAGGCCCTAGCCCCTGACCGGGGGTTCGGACAAAAGCATATCGAGCCCCTGGATTCCTTTAACGTAATTCCCCTAACACCAGCATCGATTGGAGGGGTAGATGCAATCCATCATAACCCCTCCTCCAACCAACATAATAACCAATGCCTAACCACCAACCTTACAAGTTGTGACTATTTGCTATGCAGTAGGCGAAAACCAGATGGCACCAGCCAATCAGCCAAATGGAAAAATTCCTACCAGGCCCCTGCCCCAACAACAGACGACCCCATGACAGGCATAGCCAGGTCAACGCAGAGGCCTAAAATATAGGGAGGGAGGGCGGGTGATCCGAAGCACGCAGCCAAGAGGGAGATCACGTTGCATACCCACCAATATATATACGCTGGGCTGTCCATCAACAAATTGCAACATACAATTCTCCCCAACGACACCCAGGGTCCAATCACAGCAGTGGCCATCTATACGATCTCGCCCAGCACCAGAGGGGTGACTTGCTGGCCCCCACTGCAACACGTGCTCTCCATGAAGGAGAACACGCTTTGTATTAGTGAATTTCCTTCCTTCCTTCCTTCCTTCCTTCCTTCCTTCCTTCCTTCCTTCCTTCCTTCCTTCCTTCCTCCCTCCCTCCCTCCCTCCCTCCCTTCCTTCCTTCCTTCTCTTAATCTATACCCTTTTCTCTTTTATCCCCCACTGAAATGAAAGGAAGAAAGAGGAGCATAGCTGCATTGCTGCTGAATTGAATTGTTTCCTTTATTTTGTATTTATCTTAATGTCTGAGTTTTAAATATGCTATTGCTCAACAGTGCATATGAAGAACGATTTGTTTTTTTGGTGTCTTCTTTTTCTTTTTTGTCAAAAGGAAATGGAAATCTTTCTTTGTTGCAATAAATAATCATTTGGTTCAGGGAAGGCAAGCAGGACACCAGCTTCCTGCTCACTGTGCTGCGTTCTTTTTCTGGTCTGGTGGCTTCCCCTCTTCTCTGTTTTACTCATGCATATGCAAACCATCTTGATTCAGACAGAAGTGTTTTAAATGCCTGAAAATGAACCAACCCAAAGTAAGAAGGAAATTGTAATAGAAACCTGATATTTCCTGCCCAGTTAGACTAGTATATATCAGGTGACATATCCGGGTTCACTTTTAGAACAGGTGTGCAATAAATGTAGGGATAAGGGAGAAATTCATTTCAGTTCACATTTAAAGGTCAACTTACATAATTCACACTTTACAAAACATTATGCGAACCACAACAGTCATTCTTTGGAATTCATGCTCTTCCAGATTTTTGCAATGCAGTTTTTCAGACAAACAATGTATAAAAAAATACATACGCCAGAGGGCAAAGCGTATATAAAAGGTGTATTTTATTTATTTAAAAAGTACAAAAATGTGTTCCATTAGGCAAAAATGCAAATAAAAATGTGTATATGAGGAAAGATTCACACAAAAAAATCCAATGAATTTTCATGAGGCCTTAACATCATCATCATCATCAACAACAACAACAACCTTGTGTGGAAATCTGGAGAACTGAATTTAGGATCAGGGAAATGAGAAATGTTGAGAAACCAACATTGACAGATTCACACATCCTGCGTTAGAAGCTACACATTTCTAGAGTATATTAAGGCAGCTCTGTATTCCCAAGGACCACATTTCCTCAGGGGAAAGTTGGCAGAGTTTACAGACTGTCTGTGGGAAGGGCAAATATCTGCACCAGGAAGAATTGTATCTGATTCTACGTTCACCTGGCTTTTGAACCAGTCCAGCCACATACATACAGTACCATGTTAATAATAGCTCAGGAGCCATTAGTTGTGACAGCTCTCACATCAGGAAATCCAAGATGAACCCATCTCCCCAGAGATGCACGATGCTTCAGAGGATCAGTAGTTCTGTGGCTGCCAAATATACCAGGATGGGGTGGGATCTGCAGAAACAGAGCTGAACAAAAAGGGGCAGGTTAGTTACCATCCATAGCCAGAGATATTTTACGAAACCTGTTCATCAGGTGTGCACACCCTCCCATTAGGGAAGTAAACACATGGCATTATTATGTAACCATCTTGTAAATCAGAGATGGGGAACATTTTTTTCCAGACAAAAGACAACGTTTAGATTTGGGGAACATTACTGTGGATCACTTGCCAGTGGAGAGGAAGGTTAGAGGCAACAGAGAGCAGAGCTATACATGTAGATTTTACGTTTCTTGTGTGATGGCCTGGGATTCAGACTCAGATGCTGAACCTGAGGGATCCCAGCCTGCACAGGATTCCCTGCCTCCAGAACCAGCAGAGCCGGGGCTAGGGCCTGAGTCTGAAGGGGCCTCACCTGTGCTGGATCCTCATGTGCAGGCACCTGCTGAGTCTGCTCTGGCTCCTGATGGGATGGAGGACCCATTGCCTGCAGGTGCTCCACTCCCAGCCCCATCAGGGGAAGCTGAGGTTGCCTCTGGGTCTGGTAACCCTCCAGCCTCTCCTGAGCTGCAGAGGCTCAGGGCAGAGAGGCGAAGGGAACGAAGTTCCTGCAGGAGGAGTGCTCACCTCCAGGCCAGGAGAGACAAGTCTCCAGAGGATCAGGGCCGCCCTATGCCTCGGGGCAGATAAAAGCCGGCCATCCCCAGCCCCAAGTTGCAGGAGCAACATTGTTGGTGACCAATTCCTGTCGGTGTTCCTGCTTGCTACCTGTCCTGCTTTCCTGCTTGAGTTCCTGATCCGCCCTGGTTCCTTGCTTGCCTACTTGTTCCTGACTTCACCTGCCTCCCTGCCCTGCACCCAGCTTCAATTATTACGGACTGCCTTTCATTGCACCTCTGACCATGGACCGGACTTCGACCTCACCTTAAGGGTAATCCACGGGACCAGCACATCTTCACATTCAAACATTCCTCTTTATCTTCCATCCAGCATTATCACAGTTCGAGGACACATTCCAACATGCTTTGGAGCAGGACCAGTAAGAATCCCAAAAGCCCTAGAGAATTGGAGAGCTTCATTTGGACCCCAGGCCTGAGTGTACCCAATAGGGTATCCTCCAGAGGTTGTGGACATCAGTGAGCACCAGCTAGCATGGTCAATGGCTTGGCATGATGGAAGTGAGAATCCACAATATCCTGAAGGAACCACATAAGCTCCCCCTAGGGATGTTGGAGAATTCAGATGGAAATGGGAAAAGAAGTTGTTGGTTTTGGTTTATTTGTCCCATGTCTGAAATGGAAATCAATCCAGTGAGTATGATGGGTGTTTGCTGTTGTTTCCAGGCAGGTGAAAACATGGTGGGAAAGAGGACTGTTGAGGGTGTGTAACCCAGATAGAGAGATGTTGAAAGCCACATTTGGCCTCTGGGCCTGAGACTCTCTGTGTCTGTGGCATTTTTTTCCCTTGTGTAGATTATCCTCATCCTCAGTTTCCCTCTTGGATGGCATGGGCTGACATCTGTATCTACAAGCCAATAAAATACGCCTAGGCCCAAGTCACAGGGATATTGGCCATGCTGTTCAGGTCTACATGCAATGATTATCTCCTCATCAAACACGGGGGTGGGCGTGTGGTAGTCAGTGCAGAGATGTGTGATCTTGTTCCTCTACAGCAGTGGTGGCCAAACTTGGCCCTCCAGATGTTTTGGGACTACAACTCCCATCATCCTTGACCACTGGTCCTGTTAACTAGGGATGATGGGAGTTGTAGTCCCAAAACAGCTGGAGGGCCAAGTTTGGCCATGCCTGCTCTACAGGGAGAAGACCACTCAAAATGGCCATATATATTTCATTCTATCAGCATTTAGCATTCCTATCAAGGAACAGTTAATCGCTTCCCCTGAAATAAATAGTATTATTCATGTCACTATGACATGGATGTAAAGTCTGTCATTATGGGATCATTACAGGCCATTACTTTATCTTGAGCCTACAAGCTAAAAGACCCGATAATTGTTATTGCTAATAAAAGTAACTGCTACAGCTCTGGATTTTCAAATATAATTACATAGAGAGGATATTCTGCTGCCATTTACTTACCCAACCCTTCTAATAAGCATATAACTGAATTAGAAACAGAGGAGGTGTGGGTAACAGAGATTAAATCCAAAAAAAATTGCCCCCACTGTTTGTAAGGCAGAGGGCTTGTGCATGCTTGCCTTCCTCTTTTTCTCCCAACACCAGCTTTTGCCGACCTTGAAGGATGAATGTAATGCTGGAGCTTTTTAGCCATTGTTTAAGTCTCTTGGTTATTGCCTCTATTGATAGAGCTTGTTCCTTTGAAGAAACTGGGGTCTTACCAGTGAAACAGGAGGACTTTCAGCTAGCAACCCATCGGAAGAACCGACGTGGATAATTGAGGAACTTTGCTTTAAAGAGAATAACTATGAATATCAAATTTATACTCACCTGTAATATATAGGATTCCTAATTGAACTTTTGCACTTTAGTGTTGATATACCTTGGAATATAAGCATCAGGCTATTGCAATTGAATTGATATTTTTATCACTGTTTACACTGTTGTTATAATATATTCAATATTTTTCCTTGTTGTCTGTCACGGCTTTCTGTTTATCCTGTGTTGGGTCATAATTTCCGTGATTGTCTGTTTGCTATTGTCATAGCAGGTCAGCAGGAAAGGGTGGATGGTGGGACAAGGGAGAGAATGAGCAGAGGGGGGATATTAGTGGAGAATGAACTTATCAGTGGCTCCAGGCATGATGGCTTTGCTCTTCCTCCATTGTTGGAGGCAATAATGCTTCTGAATGCTAGCTGGAGGGGAGAATGGTATTGCTCTGGGCGGCTCCCAACAGAATATCAAAAACACAATAAAACACCAAACATTAAAAACTTCCCTAAACAGGGCTGCCTTCAGATGTCTTCTAAAAGTCAGATAGTTGTTTATTTCCTTGACATCTGATGGGAGGGTGTTCCACAGGGTGGGCACCACTACCTGTTTCCCTGTAACCTCGCTTCTCGCAGTGAGGGAACTGCCAGAAGGCCCTCAGAGCTGGACTTCAGTGTCCCGGCTGAACGATGAGGGTGGAGATGCTCCTTCAGGAATACTCCTTCAGTCCTGCTTGAGCAAGGTTTACCGCAGGGATCCGGGTGGCCACCATGAGAACAGGATGCTGAACTAAATAGACTATTGACCTGATTCAGCAGGGTAGCCTCTCTACTACTGCACCAGGGAATGTATAGAAGAGATGCTGGTGACATTTACCCAACCCTGCCTAGCAAATTAACTTTCCCCACACCTGATCTCATATTATATAGCACCAGGTTTAGGGCAAGTGAGTGTAACTTTGCATCACCCAAGCCTGTTTTAAGAGCTCCTAATATGCTTGCTGGGGAGGCGGGTGGCGCTGTGGTCTAAACCACTGAACCTAGGGCTTGCTGATCGGAAGGTTGGCGGTTCGAATCCCCGTGACGGGATGAGCTCCCGTTGTTTGGTCCCAGCTCCTGCCCACCTAGCAGTTCGAAAGCATGTCAAGTGCAAGTAGATAAATAGGTACCACTCTGGCGGGAAGGAAAACGGGGTTTCCGTGTGCTGCTCTGGTTCGCCAGAAGCGGCTTAGTCATGCTGGCCACATGACCCGGAAGCTGTCTGCGGACAAACGCTGGCTCCCTCGGCCAGTAAAGCGAGATGAGCTCCACAATCCCAGAGTCGTTTACGACTGGACTTAACTGTCAGGGGTACCTTTACCTTTTTAGTATGCTTGCTGGTAGAACTTCATAGCTCCATTCAGAATGTATTTCAAGTCCCACAAGCAAGCATTTTTTTCTGGCTTGAGTCAATACCTGGGCTGGACGGAAACAGGTTCTTGGCTTCCCTTCCATCATGTCTATCAGCTCACCCCATACCCCAAAGCCCTGGCAGACACCTTCTCTATCAGGCATTTATGTGGGGCAGTAAATTTCTCTGTGCTTTGTTTTTCCATGGGAAATTTTCCACTTCATTACCAACAATGAATGGATGCCAGCAGAAGGCAAGCTTGGCAGTTTCAGAGTTTCCAGCTTTGTTTGCTAAATGCAAGTGCAACAAAGTTGCTAAATTGGATCACTGTCTAACTAAAGCATCGGATTTTTTTTCTGATGCAAACTGAGACATTTCCATTGCAAATTACGCTGTACAAATTACCATAATTTGTATATGCAGAAAACTCATCACTGTGTGCAAGCAAAGACAGTAACAGTGAGCAGGAAGAATAGCTCACCTTTCCTTAAGGTTACTGTAAGTGCTCTGGCATTATTGAATTCAGCCTCCCCATTTTAGGTGGAATTCACTGATCCCAGAGGTTCTAAGTGAATACAAGTACTACACTTGGGCAAAAAAATTGAAAAGCACAAATACAGGATGGGTGAAACCTGGCTTGAGAGCAGTACAAGTGAAAAGGATCTAGGAGTCTTGGTAGACCACAAACTTGACATGAGTCAACAGTGTGATACAGCAGCTAAAAAAGCTAATGCAATTCTGGGCTGCATCAATAGGAGTATAGCATCTAGATCAAGGGAAGTAATAGTACCACTGTATTCCGCTCTGGTCAGACCTCACCTGGAATACTGTGTCCAGTTCTGGGCACCACAGTTCAAGAAGGATACTGACAAGCTGGAACGTGTCCAGAGGAGGGCAACCAAAATGGTCAAAGGCCTGGAAACGATGCCTTATGAGGAACGGCTTAGGGAGCTGGGTATGTTTAGCCTGGAGAAGAGAAGGTTAAGGGGTGATACGATAGCCATGTTCAAATATATAAAAGGATGTCATATAGAGGAGGGAGAAAGGTTGTTTTCTGCTGCTCCAGAGAAGCGGACACGGAGCAATGGATTCAAACTACAAGAAAGACGATTCCACCTAAACATTAGGAAGAACTTCCTGACAGTAAGAGCTGTTCGACAGTGGAATTTGCTGCCAAGGAGTGTGGTGGAGTCTCCTTCTTTGGAGGTCTTTAAGCAGAGGCTTGACAGCCACCTGTCAGGAATGCTTTGATGGTGTTTCCTGCTTGGCAGGGGGTTGGACTGGATGGCCCTTGTGGTCTCTTCCAACTCTATGATTCTATGATTCTAAGACAAGAAGGTCTTTTAAAATATACATCTTCCTCTTCCTGTTCCCACATGTGTCCCCAGAGTATGATTACTTTTTGCCTTTAATTTCTTCTCCCTTTCTGCTTTAACCCTCAACTTATACCGTATCCCCTCTTTCCTAAATTGCCAGCATCCATCCATCCATCCATCCATCCATCCATCCATCCATCCTTTCTGGTCCTTTTACATTCATTTCTTCCTCCTAAAACAGCTTTCCCTCCCATAACAGCTTTCCCTCCTATTCAGTCCAGAGTTTGTTATGCAAATGAAAAGTCACTTGGCCAGATATGGCACATGAAAGTGACCCAAGGCTCACTGTTGGGTCCTAGCCCACTACTCAAGAAACAGAGGTCCACATTGACCTGCAGTCGCTCTCCAGGATTTCACACCAGGCTCTCTTCTAGCCCAACCTGGAACAGAATCATTGAAATGTAGAGTTGTAGAGTTGGAAGCGAACGTGGGGGTCATCTAGTCCAGCCCCCTGCAATGCAGAAATATTTTGCCCAATATGGGGACTCGAACCACAACCCTGAAATTAAGAGTCTCATATTCTACCGTCTAAGCAATCCCAGTTTGTCAACTGATCAACCTTCTGCATGAGGAAAATTTGAATCCAACAATGCGAAATTGTGCATTACTGTTGAAGATGTAACACACATGAGACAAGCATGAATTTCCTATAACATCCAGAGGACGAAACAAGTTGCAATTATATTGAAAGTCATGTGGTCAGTTGCTATGGAGAGACGTTTTCACTCTATATGGCTTTATTGATGTCTTAATTCCATTGTTCTTGCCACTTTTGCTGTGTGTCAACATTGTTGTTGCCGAAACAAACATAACAAGGGGGAAATTCTGCATTGGCACTGAGAATCTCAAATCACAGAGATCAAATGATGATTTGAACTCTTTGTTTTTCCTTTTTTTTTTTTTTTTTTTTTTTTTTTTTTGAGAAAAATGGACCTTCCTAGGCATAAGGGGAAATGTTTCCTTTCTAAGAATTGAATCTGGCTTTGAACTGGTAACTCTTAAACTTAAATTGTTAGGTGACTTCCCCCAATCCTCCCCCCCCCCCAAATCTGGATTTCATTACTAATTATCCTGGACAGTTTCTAAAAGGGATTTTTTTTTACAAAATTAACATAATTTTACTCTTCTCCATTCTACAAAACAACCCGAATTCTAGCTCTACACCAAAAGCCTATATTAACTTCCCTAAGGTACGTTAAATATTACAATATTTCTTCAAATACAATTTAAATTTCTTCCAATCTTCTTCCACTGTCTCTTCTGACTATTCGCAGAGCCTCCCAGTCATTTCGGCAAGTTCCATCAAGTCAATCATCTTAGTCTGCCAGTCATCTATGGTTGGCATATCTTGGGTTTTCCAATTCTTGGCAAGTAGTAGCCTCGCTGCAATTGTGGCAAACAGAAAGAATGTGATGTCCTTCTTGGATTTCTCCCCCTACTATTCCAAGTAAAAAGGCTTCTGGTTTTTTTTAATAAAAGTGTCTTTCAACACTTTTTTCATATCATTATAAATCTTTTCCCAGAAGTCTTTTACTGACCTTCCTGCTGAATTCTAGAAGGTCAGGGATGAAGGTAGGGTTGCCAGGTGTCCACTATTTGAGCGGACAGTCCGCTTTTTTCACATTATGTTCACTATTTTTTTTCACAAAATAGTGGACATTTTTTTTTATTCAAAAGCTTTATGATGAAATGGTACGTAATCTAAAGCTGTACAGTATAAGAGAATAAGGATAGGAGAATCGCGTTTTGTCTTTTTTTTCATAAGTAAGAATGAGACAAAGATCGAATATCCATTGAACTCGATTCTCCGAAAAAATTATTAATCATACTCAATTGTTTCACAAGACATTTAAAAAATGGGGGGGGGGGGCGCCTGTTGCCGGAGTTCTGCCCCGCCTGTTCCTGACTTGCGGGGAGAACAAAAGGGAGAGGCGCGAAAGAAAAAGACGCCTCTTCCTGTTCCTGACGCGCAGGAGCAGCAGCAAACCAGCTACCAGTAGAGGCGCGGGGGGGAAAGGCGGGCTAGGAGGAGACTTGCCCAACGACCTGAGGGAGCGAGATCCTTGCCCCAAGGATCGCCTCCCTAATACAGGAACGGTAAGAAGGAACCCCTGTTGGGAACTTGGGTAGCTTTGCTTTGTTGTACTGAAATTAAAGAATTATTCCTTAAACACAAAGAATTGATCAAAGCTGCGCAGTCAAATAAAAAATACACACAACAGCAAAGTAAAATGTAATTTAATATTTTACATATTATTATAATATATTTGATGTTTTGAATTTTAAATAAAGCTTTGAAGTGATTATTTTAATACGTGTTAAAATGTTTGTAAGAAAATATATAATTTAATTTAATTTAACCCCCCCCCCCGCTTGTCTGCTATTTTTTGGAAGCAGACCTGGCAACCCTAGATGAAGGAGCCAATTTGTTAGACATTTATAATACCTGAAGGGGGCTTCACTGTTTTGTATATCCAGACTGAGCTTTCTGCCAGTGGTGGACACCTGGTTGTCCTCCAGTTTTGGTTGGACTCCAAATCACCCCATTCAGCTCCGGTCAAGGATGATGGCAGTTGTAGTTCATCAAACCGGAGGGTTTTGCATTAGACACCCCTTGTGAAAACAACGGCATCTATTCCTCCTTCGTCATTTGACCTCCTTTCCCAGGGGTAAGAGAATGGGAGTCGGATGCTTTTGAAGGTGTGTTGAAACGAAATCCCTATTGCTGCGAACATAGCCAGGCAGAGTACATGCTGATCACATTCCACAAAGCAGCCATGCTCCAGCTCCATGGGAATCCATAATACACAACTCACAACTCTATAGAACTTCGCGGAGACACACCATGCCTCCCAGAACAAAAAGCCAGCCTACCGCTTCATAAGGCAGAAGCCATGCAGCTTCACAATGGCTCCCAGATCAATTTTTAATAGGACAACCATGCTCTCTCTGCGTGGCATCTCTCAGTGTGTTGTTTAGTCATCTGCGAAAATCCACATAAAGGATTTGATCATGCAGTTCAGTTTCCCATGCCTTAGGCAGTGGATCGCATACCTATACCCTGGTATAGCTTAGACCCAGACCCTCCAAGTGTCCCTATTTTCCAGGGATAGTCCCAGATTTACACAAGCTGTTCTGGTTTCTGATTTGATGCTGAAATGTCCTGCTTTTCATTAGGATGTCCCTATTTTCATCAGAGAAATGTTGGAGGGTATGGAGTTACGTGACCCCCGATCCAAGGGGGTCAAGTACAACGTTTAGAAGACATCTGAAGGCAGCCCATGTTTTATTATGTGTTTTATATATGCTGGGAGCCACCCAGAGTTGTTGCTGATGATGTTATATAGGACGTTCCTATTTTCATCAGAGAAATGTTGGAGGGCATGTACACCCGTGTGCAAATTAACTGAAACAAACAATGAATTTATTGTACAAAACTCACATATACATGTACAAAACTCACATATACGTACAGTCGTAACGGATATGACCTCTGCTATTTTTAAGCAGCGTTTGAACATGGTTTGGCATGGAGTCTACTAGTTTTGAACAGTCACTGTTGATTTTTGGATCCCTGTACCACACTTGAATCAGCGCCTGAGTTAATGAGCTTCGCCATAGTCGTACAGTCTACAGCACGGAGGCGACTTTTGCAGATAGCCCACAAATTTTCAATGGGATTTACGTCCTGGGAATTCCCTGGCCAATCAAGTACCTGTATTTGCTGCTGTGTCATGAATTTCTGCACCAGTTTCAATGTGTGTCAGGGGGCTAAGTCCTGCTGCAATATCCCAGTGCTGTCAGGATATCTCTTTTCCAGCTCTGGAATAACTCTCTTTCATAGAACCTTCTATTGGCACCAGGCTTCCGACACCATAATGATCAACTGACTTTTAGTGTTTGTTTTGAGTGCAGGATTACGAGTAAGATAGAAAACATGCTTTGTTTCAGTTAATTTGCACAAGGGTGTAGATCCTGCACCTCTAACACAGCTAACAAGATGTATGGAAATGGGGAACATAGGGGAGTTGCCGTATAGCATTGTGCCAGCTGCGACCATTAGGGTGGGCTGCCCTTGTACCTGGTCCGGAAGCTGCAGTTTGTGCAGGTGGCCACGCTGATCTCAGGAGCAGGTTACTGGCAATGTGTTACTCCTTTGCTGAGAGAGCTTCAGAGGCTGCCAACTTGCTACTAGGCCAGATTCAGGGTATTGTGTTAATTCACAAAAGGGGCAATTCTGGTGGCCCTCGCCACACCCCTGAGGTTTGGCAGATGTTTACCTTAGACTGAGCTGTTAGTATGCCCTGTGGAACTCCTTGCCACTGGAGGTTTGGCAGGAGTTATCTCTACTTTCTTTCCACCATCTTCTTTAAAAAAAGTGTATTGTTCAGGCGGGCCTTTCGAATGTCATTTTTTGTTATTATTAAGCATTTTTAAAAATTCATATGCCATTGATATTTTTATTATTGCTAGTGTAGTGTTGTGCTTTCATGTTGTACTCTGCCTTGCTACATTTTCTTTGAAAGTGTGGTTTATAAATATTTGAATAAAAATAAAATAGAATGTAGTAACAAACTATGCGCAACCCCGTAAGTTCATCTGCTCTGGCCTTTTCATGTTTGCCTAACCATTTATCTTCAGTCTAGGCAAACTCATTACATCTAAAGAAAGCCTCACACAAAAACACATAGACGCACATACTGAATACATATTTTCCCTTCCTTGCCCGGCACAGCAGGCTGCCTGTGATGTTATTGTGATGCGGTTGCTAACCGAATGACAGTTGCTTCACTTCCAATGTTTTAGGGGAACTTGCTCATTAGTTATACTCGGTTCAATTTCCATCTTTGAGAACTTCATCCGAGTGCATTTAATATTCAACCTTTCGATTTTCTTTTTCTTTTTCAGTTCATTAATTTGAACAGTAATCTCATCCTTTTCAGCACAGAGCCACTATTGTGCACTGTCTGGGTAAAACAGTCACCAATAAAGTCATTTCCCTCACTCCAGCTATTTCACTTACGAAGCATACATTACCTTAACCTTCAATGCGCTAAAGATGGACCTGCTGTGTGCAAGGCCAGAACCTGCACTATGCTATTAAGTTTTTCCGATGATATTTCAATTTTTTGAGGCTCAGCCCTGCCCTAGCTGAACATCAAGTGGAATCCAAGATAGAACCCCAGAATTGTGGGGCAGAAGGACTTCCATACAGACCCTGGGCCTACCATGCTGTACCTCTCTATGCATACTTCAGATGGACAGAAGAATCCACTCCAGAATTCATGCAGAAGAGAACGGGAACCTGATGCCTTCAGCATCGCGAAGATTTGTATACAGGAAGGAGCGTCTCCACCCCCATCGTTCTGCCCGGACACTGAGGTCCAGTGCCGAGGGCCTTCTGGCGGTTCCCTCACTGCGAGAAGCAAAGCTACAGGGAACCAGGCAGAGGGCCTTCTCGGTAGTGGCGCCCGCCCTGTGGAACGCCCTCCCAGCAGAGGTCAAAGAGATAAACAACTACCTGACATTTAGAAGACATCTGAAGGCAGCCCTGTTTAGGGAAGTTTTTAATGTGTGATAATTGAACCCAGCCAGATGGGTGGGGTACAAATAATAAATTATTATTATTATTATTATTATTATTATTTGTCCATTGCATTAAATGTGGGCAATGTGTGGCAGGATCTAGCCCAAGTATTGTCACTCCCTGATTCCAACAGGAGAAGTTTAAGCATGTAACACTGAAAGAAATGGGATGGGGGTAAACTATCTGTTAGCTGGATTTTATCCTTGCTTGACACAGTGCAAATGGCTTGGGGTGAAGTTCATAAAATCATAGGGTTGGAAGGGACCCTGAGGATCATCTAGTCCAACCTCATCTGAAGAATACTTCCGCCTTCTGCAGAATATCCTGAACCTCCTACTCTTACATTTCTGGGGTCGTCGTCTGTCTTGGACTTTTTCCATTCGTCTAGTTCTGGGACTGACGGGGTCAACTACCTCCTCTTCCACTGAGGAATCTCTCTCCCTCCCCTGTGCCATGAGTGACTGTGATTCCTCAGAGAGTTGGCTCCCATCCAGTCCGCCTTTCCCGTGTTGATAAGCCACATTCCTTCCAGCTACAAAGGGAGGCCGCGGTAGCCTACTGGTTCCAGCTGTCTGAGAAATCTGCAAGTCTCCCTCTTCTCCTTCTGCCTGACTGCCTTCTAGCTCAGGCTGCCCTTCTCGGTTTTGGGCTGTCGTGTCCATGACAACCATGCTCTAACCAACTGAGTTAAGTCGGTGCTTCCACTCTGTCACAATTCTTAGCTTGCATTCAATCACATACTGGCACATTCACGTTGCACCACGAAAGATGATTTGAAAGATGATTTGCATCTCTTATGTTCCTCCTTGGTCAATGAAATCCACCAATGGGGTACATACTCTGGCTCCCCACACCCCTGAGGTTCAGTCAGCCTTCAATAGGGGCTGAGCCTTCAGTGTGGCAGGCCCTGCCCTATGGAAATCCATGCCAGTAGAGGTTGGGCAGGGATCACCTTTGCCTTCTTTTAAAAGAGTGTCATTCAGACAGCTAATAAAAGGAAGTTAAAAAACAAACACCAGGAAAGGAGGGGTGGGAAGTCAGGAAGAAACTTTGTGTATTATTATTACTATTATTACTATTATTATTATTATTATTTGCATATGACAATAAATATTTTGGAATATTTTTGGAGATTTAATAAAAAATGTATATGTATATAGTGTTATTCAGGCCTTTGCAATGTGGATTTATTTTTACCGATAAGTATAGTGGTACCTCGGGTTACATACACTTCAGGTTACAGACTCTGCTAACCCAGAAATATTACCTCGGGTTAAGAACTTTGCTTCAGGATGAGAACAGAAATCGGGCAGCGGCGGCACAGCGGCAGGGGGAGGCCCCATTAGCTAACATGGTACCTCAGGTTAAGAACGTTTTCAGGTTAAGACAAAATAAAAACATTCCTTCCAGTAGCACCTTAGAGACCAACTAAGTTTGTTCTTGGTATGAGCTTTCGTGTGCATGCACACTTCTTCAGATACACTGAAACAGAAGTCACCAGACCCTTATATATAGTGAGAGGGTGGGAGGGTTATTTCTCAGGCTAAGAACGGACCTCCGGAACGAATTAAGTACATAACCAGAGGTACCACTGTATTTACTGCTGCTTTTATCGTTGCTTTCATTGATCTTACTGTATGATATACACCACCTTCCTGTATTTTATGTCCGTGAAACTATGGTTTGTAAAAATTGTAATAAATAGATAAACAAAATAAGCAAACCTACTTTCTTCCCCTGCAACCCCCCCCCCCGACCTCTTGCAATAATGAAAGCGATTGGAAAATACACTGAGAAGTTTGGGGTAACATTTGTGTGATGCCATCCGATCTGATCTCCTTGCAAAGAAGTCAGGATCAATGCTCACTATTTAGCTGACATTGTCTAACCTTCCCACAAACTTTCTGCAAACAAATTAGGGTGAATGCACAATAAGCAAGTTGTCTGGAAGGCTCTTTATATTATGCAATTTGCGAAACCCAAATGCAGTGATGCTGAATCCCAAGCAGGCCAGAAACAGACAGACTCTCCCATCCCTATGATCAAGTTACTCTTCTGAAGAATGGGTGCAGCTGGTACATTAGCTTGAATTGGCAAAGAGGTGCTATACACTTCTCTTTGCCATCTGGGGCTCCAGGAAGGATCAGAAGGACTTCTGTGGGAGAAGAAGAAGAAGAGTTTGGATTTGATATCCCGCTTTATCACTACCCGAAGGAGTCTCAAAGCGGTTAACATTCTCCTTTCCCTTCCTCCCCCACAACAAACACTCTGTGAGGTGAGTGGGGCTGAGAGACTTCAAAGAAGTGTAACTAGACCAAGGTCACCCAGCAGCTGCATGTGGAGGAGCGGAGATGCGAACCCGGTTCACCAGATTACGAGTCTACCGCTCTTAACCACTACACCACACTGGCTTAATCCCATTAGTTTAATCCCATGCAAAACAGGGGGGCTCTCCATTGATCAGGCCCAGTAATAACATTATCTCACCTGGACAGCAAGGAATATTTCCAGCCGATCTATATTTGCAATAGTTTTGATTTGCCAAAGCAGAAGATGGTAATTCTGAACTTGGCAAATGAATTCAATTTCATCGCACAGGACTATTAAGATCGTGAAAGAGAAAACAGCGCGTTGTCGCCAAAGTTCATGCCCTCTGTTACTTTAATAGATTTCGCTCAGGGTACCAATATTGACAGATAATTTTCGGATGTTTAGAAAACAAAATGCACAGGAGAAGCCAGCATTTTATAAACCATCTGCTCAACAATCCATCTGAAGGGTGCATTTTAGCCTATTAAGGAGGGACAAATGTATTTTCCTTTGTAAACACTGAGAAGGGAAAGAAAGCCATTAGCGACCCATTACTTATTTGTTCAAGATATTAAAACTGATCCTTAAATATGATATTTCTGCAGATGCATTTAAATAGCCAGCTGATCTGGAAGTTAACCACTTACACAGTCGACGATGAAAATCTTCCACCATGGATATTAAGACCCACAAAATATTGAACACATGGTTACAACCTCTTTGGACCACTAACGCAGCAGAATTAAGAATGTACAACTGTCTCAGATAATAGCTACGTCTTACCTGGACCTTAAACTGAGCTAAAGTTGGTGCCAAACAGACCTCAGAAGGGAGAGAGGCAACTTCTAAATACAGGTGTTATGTGTCTCCAGCAAGCTGCTCCACTCAGCATTCAAACAGCCACATTCTGGGTTAGCTGCAGCTTCAGGGTCACCTTCAAGGGCAGCCCCACGCAGAGTGCATTACAGCAATCTAGCCAGGAAATTTCCAGAGGAAGAGCTACTCTGGCAAGCTATCTCAGTCAAGGAATGGTCATAACTGGTCAATCAACCACATTTGGCCATAGGGATTCTGAGCCACTGAAGCCACTTTAGCCAAGATGTAACTAGGAATACCTCAGGGATAAATTATATTCAGTTTGCATTTAAAGGTGGATCTGCCAAATGCACATTTTCTGAAACAACGTGTTAAACAAAACACAGCAATCCTTCAAAATTTACATTTCTTTTAATTTTGTAATGCAGTTCTCCATCCAATGAACGTGTACAAATTTATATATTAAACGTGCACATGAAAATGCATATACTATTGAAAATAACACACAAAATGTATTATAACAGGGAAAGGTGCAGAGAAAATTGTGTTCATTAGGAGAAATATGCACTGAAATATGGACAAATTGCCCATTCCTGCAGAACCATGGGAAACTAAATTTAAGAATGGGAAAAGAGAAACTTTGAGAAGTTAAACTGGCAGATTCACAAATCCCTACTTCCCACTTATTATTATTATTATTATTATTATTATTATTATTTATATCCCGCCCATCTGGCTGGGTTTCCCCAGCCACTCTGAGCGGCTTCCAACAAAAGATTAAAAATACATTAAAACATCCCTAAACAGGGCTGCCTTCAGATGTCTTCTAAACATCAGATAGTTGTTTATTTCTTTGACCTCTGATGGGAGGGCATTCCACAGGGCGGCCGCCACTACCGAGAAGGCCCTCTCCCTGGTTCCCTGTAACCTCACTTCTCGCAGGGAGGGAACTGCCAGAAGGCCCTCAGCGCTGGACCTCAGTGTCCAGGCTGAACGATGTGGGTGGAGACACTCCTTCAGGTATACTGGGCTTGTAACTTGTAACATCATCTAAAGTAAATCACTTGCCTAAGCCCAACAGCTGAGAACTATCAACCCACAAGACCTCCTTCTTGGTGGGATTCAGACTCAGTTTAGGGATTCATTCTCAGGCACTGCACAGCCTCAACTGAGTCATATTTGAGCCCTGGACCTGAAGCACCCCATTCCTATTCTTGGATATATTTCCACAAAACTCTGGGAGGGTTGAAGTTCTGCCAACTAGTTAGAAAGGGGGTCACTGATGCACAGTTGTTGGCCTGGCACCACCATTCTCTGACCATGTCTACAGGAAATAATAATAATAATAATAATAATAATAATAATAATAATAATAATAATAATTTATTATTTATACCCCGCCCATCTGGCTGGGTCTCCCCAGCCACTCTAGCGTCACCTGGGTCATTGGTCAAGAAGGAGGTTGTGGGGAGCTGCACACACCCTGCAAACTGTTGGCTGCCCATCCTGGCATGATGGGATGAGCTCCTTGCTTGACTGCAGCGGACAATTTTCCATCTGCACAAATGGAGAAATATTGACACAAGTAAAGCAGCCAGCCTTGCAGAAACACACATTAAGGAGGTTAGATGGATGGGAGGGACCATAAAAGAAGACAGTCTAAATTTAAGTCTAACTAATTGAAGCATCTTTAATTCAACAACACAACTATTTCATCGGAGCAGCACAAATATTCCACTGTTGCAGTGTTTGAGCTCTCATGCCAAACATTGATTAGGTAAGTTCTTGCCTCTAAATTATTATGTGGGGAATATGAAGAATTTAAGTTCACCTGCTTGGTTTTTCTTGCTGTTATTGTATAGATGGCCTGGTAGAGGCGCCCGCCCTGTGGAACGCCCTCCCATCAGAGGTCAAAGAGATAAAGAACTACATGACATTTAGAAAATACCTGAAGGCAGCCCTGTTTAGGGAAGCTTTTAATCTGTGACATTTTGATGTATTTTAATGTTTGTTGGAAGGCACCCAGAGTGGCAGGGGGGACCCGGCCAGTTGGGCGGGGTACAAATAATAAATTATTATTATTATTATTATTATTATTATTATTATTATTATTATTATTATGTGTTGTTGTTTTCTTTCTTTTTTATAATCATTTTTATTGGTTTTCTAGTAATACAATAATAAATTCACACATTTATCTTCACATCTTATACCGTTTTGGCTTTTTATGGCCGTGACTTCCATCAAACCTTCCTTATGATATTCTAATATCTATTCCTTATATCTATATTTCCAAAGTCAATCATTGTTTTATATCATTATTTCCTAAAATTAATCACTATATCTTCGTACTAACAACAATATTTCTTCCTTACTCTACAAAGCCTCTTGCAATCCTACCAACGTATTCAACTGAATACAATTTTCCTTTAAATAGTCTGTAAATTTAGCCCAGTCTTTGATGAACTTCTGGTCCCGCTGTTCGCGGATTCTCCCCGTCATCTTTTCCAATTCTGCGTACTCTGTTAATTTCGCAATCCATTCTTCTTTTGTCGGTGTTTGTTCTTGTTTCCATTTTTGCGCTATTAACATTCTCGCCGTGTTGTTGTTGTTTTCTAATGGTGTGTTACACACAGATAGAGAATGATAGATCGGGGTGGGGGAGGAGAGAGAACAAACAGGCAGGGGAAACAGTCTGTTGGAACAATTAGGGTTCTGACCCAGGAATCACAGGAATAATTCTTCAAGGAAGGGAGCAGATAAAGAGCTGAGTGTGTATGATGGGAAGGGGTAGGGTATGGAGCAGAAAAGATCAACTGAAAAAGAGTTACTATTGAGCTGATATTAACAGAGATAGATTTCATCAAAGGAGTGGTAATAACACAGGCAAAGGAGCTTTTCTTGGGTCTGTGACATATTGTAAATCTAAAGGTCAGCTGAAAGTTGCGAGGAAGAGTCAAGAAATCAATTTGTCACATGCTGCTCTGCATAAAAAAAAGCCATGCTGTCAATGGATTTGGAAGGGTAGCGCACAGCAAACAGAGCCCTGACAACATGACAATAGCAAACACTCACCTTGGGCGCTTCCCGTTTTGAAGGGCTGGCTGCTTGCATCACCTTGCAGAGGATGTCATTGTCATCCTGCTTGAAGATCTTATCAGGGTGAGCAGGATTTGTTCTGAAAAGCATATTGGTGCATCACCTTTTACAGTGCTTATGCGAATCGGCTTGTCGGATCAGATAACTTCGTCCAGTATTTCCATACCCTCCAAGTGCCCCGATTCTCCAGGGACAGTCCTGGAATTATGAAAGCCCCCCCCCGGCTTATGATTTGATCCCAGAATGTCCCTATCTCCCCTGCCAGTGCTGCTGCCACCGAGGAAGGAGCTTGTTCCGAACGGTTGCTGCGAGGGACCATCCTGTTGCCTCTCGATAGCCGCCACTGCCGGTCTCCTCCCTTGGGCATCAAAGAGTTTCTCAGGACGGTGGAGAAACGGCATTCTGTGTCCCGTGGTGTAGTGGTGGCGACACTCACCCTTCTTCTGATAAAGAGGGGGGGTTGAGGGTTGAGGAGGGTCAGTTGTGGGGAGTGAGAACTCCTTGGGGAGGGCAGAAACTCAGATGCCGAAGGGGCATCATACCCTTAGTTTTTTTTAATTTTTTAATTGGACTATCCTTTGCCATGTGATGAAATGCCACTTGTTTAACACTCAGTTCACATGTCGCTTTAATATTTGAGTCCAACCATACCCTGTTATAAAAGTAACATGAATAAAGAGGGGGCTGAGAAGGAGATCTCTGCATTAGGGAGTTGGGGGGGGAGCAATTATCAAAAAGCTTGTGTGCTGCAAGAGTGCACGCTGTCTCCTAACAAGTCAGTCCTTGGCTCACGTCAGCGGGATTCATTTGATGCCCAATAATGAGATGAGCTGTGGCGATGCCTTGCTCCTAGGAAAGGAAAGCAGGTCAGGAGCATTTACAAAGGATCATGCTAATGAGTTAAAAGGGAAGGCAGGATGGAACCAATAAAAAATTAAAGTGCTTTTCAAGCCCAGCTGCCAAACGACAGACTTCAGTCTCTAGTCACTTCCAAAAGAAAGGGATGGGTAGAGGAAAAACTAGAACTGCAAATGTTTTCCCCCCTTTTTTGTAATAAGCATGGTTATGCAATTCTCCAGTGAACCCTTCTATTTCCATAGATTGATGTGAGAGGCCCAGACACTAAATGTGAGGTTGCGGAAATGAAGTCTGAGAATTGGGGACAAGGACACATGGCTTAGATCTTCCTTTGCTCACTTTGGACTCCAACCCCCATCTAAGAACAGTTCAATTAATGTTTTACTAAACCCTTTGTATCTTTATTCATTTTATCCCTTTAAATCAAGGGTAGCAAACTTTTTCAGCAGGGGCCGGTCGGTCCACTGTGAATGAATTTATTCTTACGGTCACAGACCAGCTTATTAAATCAATAATACAAAAATAATACATTAAAATTTACATAACAGCAATAGTACACATATGTATACAGCAACATTTAAAATATATGAATTAAAATTGTGGCACTAAAATATGGCCTAAAAATTGCCATTTGGGGCCTATTCATATTGGTAACACCGCTTGTTCTCTGAGCTTTATGGCTGCTGCACAGTATTTGGCTACTTTCAGCGTAACCTCAGGGTCTGTGTCTTCTACAAGGCATTTGAGACATAGGAATCGGTCCACTGTCCCTCAGACCTTGTGGGGGGCCAGAATATATTTTGAAAAAAAGAAGAAAAAAGAACAAGTTCCTTTGTCCCACAAATAACCCAGAGATGCATTTTAAATAAAAGGACACATTGTACTCATGTAAAAACACACTGATTCCTGGACCGTCCGCGGGCCGGATTTAGAAGGCGAATGGGCCAAATTCGGCCCACAGGCCTTAGTTTGCCTACCCATGCTTTAAATGAAGTTCATTTTCAAACAAAGAGAATTGTTTTCTTTCTACCTCTCCCTATATGCATATTGTTAACTAGGAAAAAAAACCCCACTATTTAATAATACAGTGGTACCTCGGGTTAAGTATGCTTCAGGTTAAGTACGCTTCAGGTTAAGAACTCCCCTAAGAACAGAAATCATGCTCTGGAGGTGCAGCAGCAGCAGGAGGTCCCATTAGCTAAAGTGGTGCTTCAGGTTAAGTATGCTTCAGGTTAAGAACGTACCTCCGGAACAAATTAAGTACTTAACCCGAGATACCACTGTGGGGGGGGGGGGATAGATAACACATGTTATTAACTAACTCATGCATTTTGACCTGTCATGTTTTGGGACATACAGTGGTACCTCAGGTTACATACCCTTCAGGTTACATACTTCGCTAACCCAGAAATAACGCTTTAGGTTAAGAACTTTGCTTCAGGATAAGAACAGAAATTGTGCTCTGGCGGTGCAGCGGCAGCGGGAGGCCCCATTAGCTAAAGTGGTGCTTCAGGTTAAGAACAGTTTCAGGTTAAGAACGGACCTCCGGAACGAATTAAGTTCTTAACCCGAGGTACCACTGTAGTCACATTTATTTAGGATCAATGTATGCCGATGTCAGGGACTGGGTAGAGGAGGAATAGTGGAGACCGCCTCCCCATCCTGACCCTTCCAGGGAGGAGGAAGAGGAAGACAGTATAGATTTGCAACAGGGGATTGAGGGAGGTCTCAGTTCAGAGGCAGGTGAGGGGGAAAGCTGGGAAATCTTGGGAGAGCCAGAGCGACACCCAGCTGACACGTTGTCATTAGAAAGCATTCCAGACCCTCCATCTCCCAGAACCTGGTGAGCCTTAAAAGTAGGAGAGCAAAGAGCTCAAAGACAGAGGGCACCTAGCAGCACCCATAGAGGAGATGATGAGGATGACGAATGAGGAAATGGGAGAGATGGGGGGTGGAGATTCACTCAGGACAATGCCATTATCCAAGAGGCTGGGTTCTATAGCTTCTCTCTGTAGAGTCTGAAATAAAAAAGGACTGTAATAAACTTTTCCTTGTCTTTATACTTTCCTGGGCAACCAGCCGAGAGCCACTGACAGCATCCTGACACACACACACAAAGACTGTGCCCAGGGCCCCACAGACCATAAATATACCACGGTGTTTTTACCTACAGTCTCACCCTGCCCCTTTCCATTTCTCTAGTAACATATGAACTGTTTAAAAAAATAATAATAATCACACATTTTATCTCAAGATGCATATTTAAACCAGCCTTTTCATATGTCTAAGCTGCCAAGTACTGTGTCACAACATTTGGAGATATAGGGAATAAGATGGATAGCTAAATGAAGTGGAACAGTAGAAGATTCGGGACAGACGAAAAGAAGAACAGCTTCATATAACACATAGTACGACAATAGAATTTGCTTCCACAACAAGTGGTGATTGCCATCGACCCAAACTTTATTAAAATGGGATTAGACATAAGAACATAAGAAGAGCCTGCTGGATGAAGCCCAGGTCCATCTAGGGCATCATCCTGTTCTCACAGTGGCCAAAAAAGATACTTATGGGAAGCCCACAAGCAGGACATGAGAACAGCAACACCCAGTGCAATGGCTTGTAGCCACTTACAGCTTTATCCTCCAATAATTTGCTTAATCCTCTTTTTAATGTTGTCAGATTTGGTGGCCATCACACTCCCACTTGCGGGAGTAAATCCCATAATTTAACGATGTGCTGTTTGAAGAAGGACTTTGTCTTGTCTGTCCTGAATCTTCCAAAATCCAGCTTCATTAGATAACTCAGCGTTCTAGAGTTATGAGAGAAGGAGGGACACCTTTCCCTGTCTGTTTTCTCTCTCCAAACCATGCATTCATGGAGGACAAGGTGAATCAATGGAGGTTAATATTTTCTCTATATGTATCCCTGCACACAGAAAGCTATATGTCTGGAATTTAAAAGATGTATTCCTAAAATAATATAATATATATTGATCCCGCTCCTGTTTGGAGCTCACAATGCATGACATCTGAAATGGGTCATACGTAGCCCACATTTTTGAAGGATGTTGTTATGATGAGAAATGATGCCGTATTTGTTCTTATAGAATCATAGAGTTGGAAGAGACCACAAGGGCCATCCAGTCCAACCCCCTGCCAAGCAGGAAACACCATCAAAGCATTCCTGACAGGTGGCTGTCAAGCCTCTGCTTAAAGACCTCCAAAGAAGGAGACTCCACCACACTCCTTGGCAGCAAATTCCACTGGCTAACAGCTCTTACTGTCAGGAAGTTCTTTCTAATGTTTAGGTGGAATCTTCTTTCTTGTAGTTTGAATCCATTGCTCCGTGTCCGCTTCTCAGGAGCAGCAGAAAACAACATTTCTCCCTCCTCTATATGACATCCTTTTATATATTTGAACATGGCTATCATATCACCCCTTAACCTTCTCTTCTCGAGGCTAAACATACCCAGCTCCCTAAGCCGTTCCTCATAAGGCATCGTTTCCAGGCCTTTGACCATTTTGGTTGCCCTCCTCTGGACACGTTCCAGCTTGTCAGTATCCTTCTTGAACTGTGGTGCCCAGATCTGGACACTGTATTCCAGGTGAGGTCTGACCAGAGCGGACTACAGTGGTACTATTACTTCCCTTGATCTAGATGCTATACTCCTATTGATGCAGCCCAGAATTGCATTGGCTTTTTTAGCTGCTGCATCACACTGTTGACTCATGTCAAGTTTGTGGTCTACCAAGACTCCTAGATCCTTTTCACATGTACTGCTCTCAAGCCAGGTGTCACCCATCCTGTATTTGTGCCTTTCATTTTTTTTTGCCCAAGTGTAGTACTTTATATTTCTCCCTGTTAAAATTCATCTTGTTTGCTTTGGCCCAATTCTCTAATCTGTTAAGGTCATTTTGAAGTGTAATCCTGTCCTCTGGGGTATTAGCCACCCCTCCCAATTTGGTGTCATCTGCAAACGTGATCCGGATGCCCGATCAAGAACTTACTTGATCAGAAGTAAGTTCTTCTTCGCTTACTTATGGGATCCAAGACCTCTCACAGTTTAAAAGAGTTTGGAAAGTGACCTGCCAAATGCTGTTGAATAGGATCCCTCTTCCCAGTAGAGCAGGTATCTTCAACCTTTGCAAATCCAGGATCCACTCTTAATCCAGTCATGCATTTGGGATCCATTTTTAAATAATCTTTCACAATATGTTTGCAGTGCTCCTGTTGCAACTCATATTGGTTCAGTCTGTAATCACTCATGGATCCATACCCACCAGTTGAAGACCAGTGCTCTAAAGTACATGCTTTGCTCCATCCTCAGTGCTCGCAGGTAGGATTGGTAAAATTTATTGTCTAAACCCTGGAGAGCCACTGAGCTGTATGGGCCTATGTTCTGACTCAGTATAGAACAGCTATGTTCTATGTTCTGTCTATTTGCAAGGATGCATGAACTGTGCTTTGTATAAGGAGTGGAAGAGACACAGAGAAGCAGTTGATCACAGGAGAATAGAACTGAGGAAACAGTCCATCCTCCATCCTCTCCAATATTCCAGCCCCTAATAAAAATTCATATTCTGCAGATAACCACCTCTCTAGAGAAAGCTTTTCTTGGCAACACCTTGCCACTTGTTATGTTGGAACATAATCACCTTATGATTGCCGCGGCACAGTCTTGATTGCTTAATAATACGTTTCCTGTATTGGACAGAGTAAAGGAATAAAGAGGATAAATAAAGATCTTTCTGGGTTGATTGTTTCCCATCTAATGGGAAATGAAGCTGTAGTAGAGCAAATAAAGAGGGGGGGGCAACCCTATTTTTGGTTTCATTGCCTATCTGTGCAAGGAACAGACCAATGTATACCAGTACAGGTGTTGATGCTGCTCCAATATCCAGAGGCTATTTCAAGCCATGGGGAATCAAAAGGGGGGAAAATGTGCATTTTCTGATTTGGATCATGCCAAAGCGTGTTCTCCTTCATGGAGAGCACGTGTTGCGGTGGGGGCCAGCAAGTCACCCCTCTGGTGCTGGGTGTGATCATATGGATGGCCACTGTTGTGATTGGACCCAGGGTGTTGTTGGGGAGAATTGTATGTTGCAATTTCTTGATGGACAGCCCAGCAGATATATATTGGTGGGCTTGCAATGTGATCCCCCTCTTGGCTGCGTGCTTCTGATCACCCGCCCTCCCTCCCTATATTTTAGGCCTCTGCGTTGACATTGCTATGCCTGTCATGGGGTCGTCTGCTGTTGGGGCAGGGGCCTGGTAGGAATTTTTCCATTTGGCTGATTGGCTGGTGCCATCTGGTTTTCGCCTACTGCGTAGCAAATAGTCACAACTTGTAAGGTTGGCGGTTAGGCATTGGTTATTATGTTGGTTGGAGGAGGGGTTATGATTGATTGCGCCTGCCCCTCCAATTGTTGCTGGTGTTAGGGGAATTCCATTAAAGGAATCCAGGGGCTCGATGCTTTTTGTCCGAACCCCCGGTCGGGGGCTAGGGCTGTGCAAGAGCCCTGGGAGCCTGAGGGGAGAGGGGAGGGTCAGACCACCCGGCTCCCTTTATCTCTCCAGAGGGTTTCCCCCTTACTGACGGTCGGTCGTCAGTTCTGTCCCCTGTGGGACAGATAGTCTTAACCAATGCCTAAGCAACCACTCACATTGTTTGTATTTTAATAAAATTGTGGCCAAAATCATGCCAAAAACCAAAACTAAAATTCTGACTGATGTGTGAATTATTTGAGGGGTGGTTTGGGGACCTCGACACGCAACTTACTACACCATGTGGTTGACCCTGAAAAAGCTTCGTTTCTGTTCTGTGAACTGCCCTGAGACCTCCAGGTATAGGGTGGTATATAAATTCAATAAATACTACTACTACTACTAATAATAATAATAATAATAATTTCTTTTTGCTAGCTCTCAGAAAGTGGTGGTCAGCAAAGACTACTTTGCCTCCCATTTGAGATCTGGTGTTCCACAAAGGTCTGTTTTGCCAATCATGTTGTTAACCATTTGAGTTTCATAGGTATACTGATGATGCTCAACTCTACTAACCATATTTCCCCCCCTGGAAGCAGTGGTCTCAGTTAGTTTCCAGCCACTTTAAACACTTGTAGTTTGCTGTAGCTTGTCAAGGGTGCTTAGAGTCCTTGCAAGGCCTCTACGTATTTCCCTCACAATTCCCAGGGTTCTATGGGAACAGGGATTGGCAGATAATAATAATAATAATAATAATAATAATAATAATAATAATAATAATTTGTACCCCACCCATCTGGCTGAGTTTCCTCAGCCACTCTGTTAAACCACTCTGAGAACTGTAACTCTGTAAGAACAATATGTATCTCCTAACAAATCTCAGCACCTTTAGCAAACTAGAGCTTCCAAAATTCTTACGGCCATGACTGTTTAAAGTGGTATGATAGTGCATTAAATGTATAGTGTGAATTTGACCTCTGTAAGCTGATCACGAACCAAGATAAGATGGAAGGAGGCTGAATGGAGTTACTTTTTATCAGTAGTTTGAGTTGCATGTTCAAAGCAAGTCCACAGCCCAAGATTCAGCACTACTGGCGGGGGAACGGCAGCACAGAAGATTAAGTGTGTGTCCAATTTCTCAAGCTGTATCAAATTCAAAATGGGAAGGTGGGTAATTTGATAAAAATTTATCAGAATCTATGCAACCAAAATGGTCAAAGGCCTGGAAACGATGCCTTATGAGGAATGGCTTAGGGAGCTGGGTATGTTTAGCCTGGAGAAGAGAAGGTTAAGGGGTGATATGATAGCCATGTTCAAATATATAAAAGGATGTCATATAGAGGAGGGAGAAAGGTTGTTTTCTGCTGCTCCAGAGAAGCGGACACGGAGCAATGGATTCAAACTACAAGAAAGAAGATTCCACCTAAACATTAGGAAGAATTTCCTGACAGTAAGAGCTGTTCGACAGTGGAATTTGCTGCCAAGGAGTGTGGTGGAGTCTCCTTCTTTGGAGGTCTTTAAGCAGAGGCTTGACAGCCACCTGTCAGGAATGCTTTGATGGTGTTTCCTGCTTGGCAGGGGGTTGGACTGGATGGCCCTTGTGGTCTCTTCCAACTCTATGATTCTATGATTCTAAGATGGTGCTATAAGATATGCAGAGCAGAGGGAGAGGTGACATGACTGAGGCAAGAGGACATTTTGACCTGCTACTCCTTCCTCCTTCAGATTTAAAAATAGCTTAAGGTAAAGGTAAAGGTAAAGGTAAAGGGACCCGTGACCATTAGGTCCAATTGTGACCGACTCTGGGGTTGCGGAGCTCATCTCGCATTATTGGCCGAGGGAGTCTGCATACAGCTTCCAGGTCATGTGGCCAGCATGACTAAGCCGCTTCTGGCGAACCAGAGCAGCGCACAGAAACGCAGTTTACCTTCCCGCTGCAGCGGTACCTATTTATCTACTTGCACTTTGACGTGCTCTCGAACTGCTAGGTTGGCAGGAGCAGGGACCGAGCAATGGGAGCTCACCCCGTTGCGGGGATTTGAACCGCCGACCTTCTGATTGGCAAGCCCTAGGCTTGGTTTGCCCCAAAATGAAGACTCGCTCAAACTTTTAACAGCCTCAAGTGGGCTAAGAGCTGCAGATTCAGAGGATCATGAGTTAGCACTGGCGGATTGCTTTTCACCTCCGTCTCACATGGTTAGAGAATCACACATTAGAGAATACTTCCTGGTGCCATTATACAAGCAGGCCATACTGGGAACACTCCGTTCAAAACTACAACAAAAATAGTGAGCCCCAGAAAGACATCTCAACTCAACTCATTTTATTTCGGCTTTAAGCCCATAGACATAACAACCAAAAACAGAAACAGCACAGTCTGGTTTACAATTGCTAACAGTAAAATAGATTAAAAGGGATACTCAATTGAATAAAATATGATAAAAATTAAATTAAAATTTCAAGCTGTATATAACAATCCATTGTGTTTCTTAAGTGTCAGAATTGATGTCAGAAATTTTGCCATATGTAGGGTTATAATCGAGTCTGAATCTTGCAACAGAAGAGCAAATACCCCGGTAATTTTTGAGTTAATGGAAGTAATAGAGTCTTTCGGGCAGCAGAATACAAGGGGCAGACAAACACTATGTGATGAAGAGATTCAATCGAACGGTTATCACAGGCACATAAGACCGAAACTTGGCCCCTAGAAAATCTATGAAAAAGGACGTTTGAGGGGAATACATTAAACCGTGCTTTAATAAAAGTGAAACGATGACTAGCAATAGAAAGAGTTGATAGATAGGCTGGTACTTGAAGTGGGGGTACAATGGCCAGGGATCTCGGTGAGCATGTCCCCCCGCCCAGCATAACATTGCGTTGCACCCAGAAAGACATCATTGTTCGCTTTAGCTTCTTCGTAATTAAAAATGACTTTTTTCAAAAGTTCAAAACATCAGAAAAAATCAGAATAGAAAATTCAACAATAAACACTTACCAATAGCTCTATGCAGGAACACTGCAAGACAGATGGAAACTTAAAATTTACACCACAGCACTCTGTGCATAAGGTACCAATGGGGCTACCCATTCAAACTTCTAATAACTTATGAAGGAGTAACTAAAGCTGCCTCCGAACAACTAGAAGCTAAAAAATTTTTAAATCAACTGGCAGTGCAACCAAATGAAGACAAACAACTGAGAGAAGTAGGCAGTGGAGAAGAAGACACAGAATTTGATGGAGACTGGTACCATTTCTGAGTGCATTGTCAATATAGCCTGAATAAACAATGCAACCTGTATCTTTCTTGCAAAACAGCAGCATTGAAGGTGAATATCCTTCCCAAAACCTTATTTGAATTTAATAATGTATCTATTGTGAAGGCCTGGCAGAAAATATTACTTATCATTTTCTGACGAAAACAACGAAGACTTTCACAAGTGGCATTGCAGAAACCTTATAATTAGCGGAAGGCTGAATTTCCTCAGTGTTTTGGCTGATTATTATGCCACCTGCTAGAAATCTTTTATTCTTTTTCTTCTTATAGATAATGGTTCATTGCAGTAAACTATGGGTTTGAATACCATAGCAAAAATCCTCCTGTTTCTGTATAGAAGATTATTTAAATCTTGTTCAAACCTACATATAATCTTTTCTTACTTGCAACATTATCTGCCTGGGATAAAATTTTTAAAAAATGATTGAGTCCTGAAATGTTATTGTTAACTTTCTTTATATGTAATGAAGGCTTTGCTCTGTCAGGAAATGAATATGGCTGGATTATCCATGAGTTAGTGAGATCCATGCATGTAACTCTGAGAAAAAGCTGTGTGAACTAGAGATGGAGAACCGGTGGCACTTGCTGAACTCCAACTCCCATCATCCCTTGCCAGTATGCCCAAGGGTCAATCGTAGTCCGACAACATCCAGAGAGCCACTGGTTAGTCATCCCTCCTATAGAATTCTTGTTTGGCTTTCCACATGTGCTCACAGCATATAGAACTAAGATAGATAATGATAGTTTTATCCAGCTATGGGAGCAATCCTATACACAAGAATCATAGAATCATAGAGTTGGAAGAGACCACAAGGGCTATCCAGTCCAACCCCCTGCCAAGCAGGAACACCATCAAAGCTGGCGTGAAGCAGGCTGCTATAGGTTTAGCTGGTGTAAAGTTATTGCCACATCCAAATTCTATTCAGGAGCAAAGCTGAACCATTCTGTAGACCTGAAGTAGTGTCTCCACCCCCATCATTCAGTGAGGTCCAGCTTCGAGGGCCTCCTGGTTGTTCCCTCACTGCGAGAAGTGAGGTTACAGGGAACCAGGCAGAGGGCCTTCTCGGTAATGGCGCCCGCCCTGTGGAATGCCCTCCTGTCAGATGTCAAGGAAATAAATTACCTGATTTTTAGAAGACACCTGAACGCAGCCCTGTATAGGGAAGTTTTTAATGTTTTACTGTGCTTAATGTTTTCAATTTGTTGGAAGCCACCCAGAGTGGCTAGGGAAACCCAGTCATATGGAAGACACATCACTTGGGAAGATAGGCGAACTAATGCCAGTGTACTAGAAGAAGCAAAGATCACCAGTGTCAAAGCAATGATTCTTCAACATCAACTTTGTTGAACTGGTCATGTTGTGCGGATGCCTGATTATCGCCTTCCAAAGCAACTATGCCACTCTGAACTTAAAAATAGAAAGCGTAATGCTGGTGGTCAGCAAAAGAGTTTCAAAAGCTCTCTCAAGGCAAATATTTAAAAAATGTAGTATAAACACTGACAACTGGGGAACACTGGCCTGTGAGCACTCCAATTGGAGAACAGTCTTTGCCAAAGGTGTCATGGGTTTTGAAGACGCTCAAACTTAACTACAAAAGGGAGAAGTGCGCCCAAGAGGAAAGCACGCTTGGCAAACCCTCACCATGACCAACTCCTGCCCGGAAACCTGTGTCCCCACTGTGGAAGGACGTGTGGATCCAGAATTGGCCTCCACAGTCACTTATGTTCTCACTTTTAAAACCGTGTTCAGGGAAGACAATCTTATTCGGCTATGAGTGATTGCAGAAGAAGAAGAAGAAGAAGAAGAAGAAGAAGAAGAAGAGATATAAACAAACAAATAAATGGTGATGGTGATGGTTGCAAGCATGTAAGGGGGAACGCATGTCTCTAAAACTGAGTTTGACTTGCAGTACCCATTTTTTCCAGGTCACATGACTGAGTTGAACAGAGTTAGGATTCAGTTTAAGGACCCCTCTACCAAGAGAAGGATTTAGGGGAGTGTGATCCGATCAGTCACACTGGGCGCAGAGCCTTGGAGGTTCTACCACAACTATGATTTACAATGGAACACAAGAGGCAGAGGGGCGCTGGATTTTGGTGTCGCACACGGTGTCGCTGAAATTTGAGACCCTACCTAGTCCCACCCCCGCTGTGTCTTTTTGGGGATGTGTACTGGCTTGGTCCGGCCAGCTTTGGCTGAACAAGTCATGCAGGTAAATCTCCAGCTGAGTCTGGGATCTGCTCAGCCAGAGATCTGCTGCCTCCTAACCTGCTCGTGCTAGTAGATCTTGTCATAGGATTGCCCCCGACATCATACTCAGTGCAGACCCATTGAAAACAATGGACAATGTTTGTGAGAAAGGAAGATATGTACAGGGAGTTGCCAGAGAGAAGAGGGAGGGGCCTGTATGATAGGCAGGTCAGAGTGACTTTTCTCAGGGTGGGAGTCTGAGGAAGGGGAAGCTCTCCCAGGTAGAGAGGTGGGAGGATTCAACTCTCTGCATGTGTGAAGATAAAATGGTGGCTGAGGGCTACATTGATATATTTATAATTTTTGTGTTTTATGAGGATTATTATTATTATATATATAGTTTGAATTTTATGGTATATCACAGGGATGCCCAACAGGTAGATCGGTAGATCATCGGACGTCTGCAGTAGATCACTGGTAGATCATTGGCTCCCCCCAAAGAAGCTGAACAACTGTGGCTCCCCTAAAAAAGCTCAACATTTGACCTCCTCCCTGAAAAAACTCAACAACTTTGACCCAAACCCCCCAAAAGGGGGTAGATCACTGCCAGTTTTTAACTCTGTGAGTAGATCGCAGTCTCTTAAAATTAATTAGAAAAGAAAGAAAACAATGGACACGACTAATTCAAATCCATTGATTTCAGTGGGTCTTCTCTGAGTATGCCTTAGCTGGGCATAACCCAAATATATCTAACAAATGGATAAGTAAGAAAGAAAATGAAATGTGTTCTTAATTCCATATATATCAGCATTATAAGCTTTCGGAGAAGGGTGCGTATGCCTGGGAGAACTCATTACATGAGGACTGAACGTTAAAAAAACAAGTCTTTAAGATGCTTGTTTTGATAGGCATCATATTGGCCCAAGACGTGGATTTGCCTCTGTTTCTTTAAAGACACTCATTTGTATGTAAATTGCAGGTACAGACATCTCTCAGCCTTCCTCTTTCATTTGTTTGTAGTGGCGCCAAGTAGCTATCTGCATCCAGCTATCAGTGAAAATGTTCAAAAGGTCAAGGGCATTAGTAGCGAGCTGAATATACCCAGTAATTTCACAGGAACAATGTCAACAATATCCTTTCAAATACATCTGTTTGGTGCTAAGACCTCATTACAAAATGTGCTGCGCTGAGCAGAATGCATAATGGGAGAGAGAGGCAAGGAATTTGTGGCTGAGCTCTCTTGTCAGACCTCAAATCCACTCAAACTAGTGTTGAGACAAACGCTAACCAGCAGGGCATAATAAACGTGCTGATAGGCTTGTGGCGCTGCCGTCTTCTATTGAATAACAATCATCGCCACAAATCTAAATCTGTCCTGCCTAACATCATTGCCACGTCCATGCACTGAGGCCTTGGCAATCTGCTTGCGCATGAAAACAGTGCTATTTCTGAGCATGTGCTTGGAGGCTTTCCTCTTCCACTTTAGTTCCAGATCAAGCCAGCAAAATAGTGTTGGGGGGCTTCATAAGAATGCTGGATCAGGTCCACCAGGTGCCTATGGGATGTCCAGAAGCCTGACCTGAGTGAAACAGCACTCTTCCCACTTGTGATTTCCAGCAACTGGTATCCAGAAGCTGGCAGTGGAGGTAGAGCATGGGCTCCATGTCTAGTAGCCATTGATAGCCTTATGGTAGCCATTAATGTCTCTGATTCTGCAAGGCTACCTAAGCACCCCAGGTCTTTACTTCTGACCTGTGAGACCTTTCTGGGTCAACCATGCCCATCCTGACATTAGGTAATGTCATCCGTCGGATATTGAAAAGCATGCCCAATCACCTGACACCATGGGATGTTTAAAGGCACGTCCAGTCATCTGATATCTTACATCAACCATGGGGTGTTTAGAATTATTCCTATGGAAACCCACAGGTTGAACAGGTTTACATTGCTCCTTCTTTCCAACATGGCTAATCAAAGCTGGCTGAACTGAGGCTGGTGTAAGTTTCAAAAAGGGACTCAGTCAATTGACCAGGGGCAGATCTACTTTGAAACTTCTCCTCCTCCTCCTCCTCCTCCTCCTTGAATTTATATACTGTCCTATACCCGGGGGTCGCAGGGCGGTTCACAGAATAAAATCAAGATATAAAACCACAAAATACATAACAAAAAAAAAAAAAAAAAAACAAGCCAATAGCCTACCCCCCCCCCCAAAAAAACCATTTTAAAAGGGCATAGCTTGTAAATCAGATCAACCAAAGGCCTGGTTAAAAAGGAATTTTTTTTTTTGCCTGACGCCTAAAGGTGTATAATGAAGGCGCCAGGCAAACTTCCCTGGGGAGAGCATTCCACAGACAGGGGGCCACTGCAGAGAAGGCCCATTCTCATGTTGCCACCCTCTGGACCTCTCGAGGAGGGGGCACACAAAGAAGGGCCTCAGATGATGATCTCAGGGTCTGGGTAGGTTCATACGGAGAGAGGCGGTCCTTGAGGTATTGCGGTCCTGAGCTGTTTAAGGCTTTATAGGTCAAAACCATCACTTTGAATTGGACCGGGAAACTAATTGGTAGCCAGTGCAGTTGGACCAGGATCGGTGTATTACTACTACTACTACTACTAATATTCTGCCCTATACCCACAGGTCTTAGGGCGCTTTCACACAGAAGCTTAAGTTTCTGGGCCCCAAATTCCAGAAGAGCCCCAGAAGCGATTCTAGTCCACATTGCTTTAAAAAATTTGCTTTTAAAAGTGCATCATACATGTATATAACATTTCCCTAATTTCTCCTAATTTTAAGACACACACACACACACACACACACACACACACACACACAAATGCACCCACTCAGAATCATAAATTAGTTGGGAAGGACCACAAGGATCATTTAGTCCAACCTCCTGCAACGCAGGAATATTCTGCCCCATGTGGGGCTCAAACCCATGATCCTGAGATTAAGAGTCTCATGCTTAACCAAGTGGATTATAACTCAAAAACAAGAAGGCATGGGGATTTTTTATTTACACCAGTGACTTTGACATATGAGATAATCCAGTACAGCAATTTAAATCAAAATCTGACATTGTATTTTACTGCCAGGATTAGGCAGAGCAGCAGCGGCAGCCCCGCTGCTGAACCAGGTTTGGATCTGGTGTAACTTTATAGCTGCTTAATTTGCAACAGCTTGCTTCACACCAGCTTCTTGCGCATAGAATTGCTCCACAATACCTTTGGTCCTCCCCACCCTCTGAGATGCACTAAGGTGGAATCTAGACAGATATAAAAACACTGTGAAAATGCTTTTTTAAAAAGCGCGTTTTGAAAAATATATTGAATTTGCCTTAGCTCACCATCGCCATCTAGTGTCCCATTTGTATAATGCACTTTACAACACATTTAAAACCTTTTACCTGCAGCTGTATAGCTGAGTCCTAAGACAATGAGACATGTTGTTTTTTCGGGATTTCTCCCCCAAGCATGCCATATCACTTTTGGAGAAAGCAGGGATATTGATAAGATCAAGGGTCCTCATTCCTCGCATCAGCATCTTCACCTCTGTGTAGCATATCCCTGTTGCCGCTTGCTTGTTCACTGGAGCTTATTTAAACCGCATGGTGGATTTGCTAGAGGACAAGCAACATTCGTTGCTGAAGGGGTTTTCTTTGTCACAGATACCTAATGAGATCAGTTCCTTCAAATATGAAGCTACTATATACCTGGAGCATAGGTAACTGCCATGAAGTAGCATGGGGAAGAATGACTTCTTGAATGTCACCAAGGGAGGAGACAAAGGGTCGCCTCACTGCCAACTGTTTCTGCTTTTGAGACAGTTCACTGAAGCTGCCATTGCTGGAAGGGACAGAAAGTTCATAAGGAGGACAGATAACCTGAACATGCATACTAGCTCAGCGGGACTGAAACGGTTGCATGTGGAATTTAATCTGTGCGGATTCCGAAGATGAATGAAACCGTTCTGCACCTCTAAAATAAGCAAATGGATTGCAACTTAGTTATTCGGGAGCTTTTGTGCTTCTGAAACGTTTAACACATCTTGTTTACTTATTTATAAAAGCATCTCTACACCGCCACAATGCTAAAATGAAATATCAATGAAAGTACAGATACATTAAGATGACTGGCTATCAAAAATTTAAAAAGCTACAACGGCCTGTCGGCATAATATAGATATTCAGTTTTCAGTTGTGAAAAAATGCATCTATGAAAATGAAAACCTTGAAGCATGGGAAGTCTCAAAAAAATAAGTAAATTATAATTTGGCAGAATATTTGGATTATTTGATATTTATATGTATGATTTGGAATATTGGATGTGGTTTTGATTGGATTGTTAATTTGGAAAATTTAATAAAAATGATTTATAAAAAAAGAAAATGAAAATTTTGAAGGAAAAACATCTTTAGAAATGTGCATTTGAATTTTTGCATGTTTTAAAAGAATTGCATGTTAATATAATAACATATTATATTATTAGTAAGAGCTGGACCATAAAGAAGGCTGATCGCCAAAGAATTGATACTTTTGAATTATGGTGCTGGAGGAGACTCTTGAGAGTCCCATGGACTGCAAATAGATCAAACCCATGGGTAGGCAAACTAAGGCCCAGGGGCTGGATCAGGCCCAATTGCCTTCTAAATCCAGCTGATGGACGGTCCGGGAATCAGCGTGTTTTTACATGAGTAGAATGTGTGCTTTTATTTAAAATACATCTCTGCGTTATTTGTGGGGCATAGGAATTCGTTCATTTTTCTCTCTTCAAAATATAGTCCGGCCCCCCACAAGGTCTGAGGGACAGTGGACCGGCCCCCTGCTGAAAAAGTTTGCTGACCGCGATCAAACCTATCCATTCTTAAGGAAATCAACCCCAAGTGCTCACTGGAAGGACAGATCCTGAAGCTGAGGCTCCAATACTTTGGCCACCTCATGAGAAGAGAAGACTCCCTGGAAAAGACCCTGATGCTGGGAAAGATGGAGGGCACAAGGAGAAGGGGACGACAGAGGACGAGATGGCTGGACAGTGTTCTCGAAGCTACCAACATGAGTCTGACCAAACTGTGGGAGGCAGTGGAAGACAGGAGTGCCTGGCGTGCTCTGGCTCATGGGGTTACGAAGAGTTGGACACGACTAAACGACTAAATGACTAAACAACAACAACAACAACAACATATACTGAACCATTGGTCCATCTCATTCAGTACTGTTGACACTGCCGAGTATACTCTCTTTGGGGTTTCAGGCAGGATTCACTCCTGGGGACCTGAAGATGCCAGGGATCAAATCTGGAACCTTTTGCACGCAGAGCAGACACATGCTTTGCCACCAAACTATGACCTTTCTCCATGCTAACAGGAAATATAATAGAAACAGATGTGAAAGTGACATGGACTGGGAACAGATGGAGTGAGATAGACCAGGCTGAGCTGAGCCTGGCTGCACGAGGAACCTCCCAGCACAGCCGGAAATCTGTTGCATCCTAACCTTCCCATCCTGTCGGGTCCTGCTATAGCATTGCTCCTTTAGGCTGGTTCACATGGAAATCTGTTGCACTCCACAGCCAATGTTCTGTGGTTTGCAACCTAGTGACAGCATAGGCTGAGATTTGAGCCAGTTTTTGAATGCTGAGACACCAAATCTTTGAAGTGCCCTAACAAATGAAGCTTGCAATTATTCTGAATGGTCCTGATAATCATCTCTCTCTCTCTCTCTCTCTCTCTCTCTCTCTCTCTCTCTCTCTCTCACACACACACACACACACACACACACACACACACACACCAATTTTATAAGACTTGGTGCCGGCACAAACACTTGCCTGGTTTACTCCTTGCCCATCCACAATGCCGGCATTGTAAAGTCATTTGGGCAGGTTATTAACTGTGCTGCCCCGTGGCACGGCCTCCAAATTACTGTATGCAATTGCAAAAGGAGACACTTTTATTTCTGTAACATAAATAGGCGAACAGGCCTAATAAAAACAGATGAATTGCAGGGCAGAGCAAATTGGACTGCTGTAGTGGATTTCTGCACTGAGCACCATGAAATAGCAGCACATGTGATTAGGTTTACTACTTTGGAGATAGTTGCTTTTAATCGGGTCATTCGTACCGAACTACCAATCGGTCTTTCTTAAGCAGTGCTTTTCATCTACATTTTTCTACTTGAAAGTGGCAAATAGTTTTGCTGACACCCGGGTGTTCACCCCCCCCCCCAACCAAGGGCACCTGAGCTCTTAATTTAGGGCTGCACTAAATGTTCATCAATTGAATTTTTTCAGGGTGGTGGGGATGCAAATAGAACCTCCCAGATAGAATCCAACCATCCCCCAAGCCCACATGCTTGCATGAGATGTCCCAGAATCATATAATTGTAGAGTTGGAAGGATCCACGAGGATTATCTAGACCAACCCCCTGCAATGCAGGAACCTCTTTGTCCAACGTGGGACCCACGACCCAGAGATTAAGAATCCCATGCTGTACCTACTGAGGCATCCCTCTGTTCTGCTCCTTTGGTGCTTAGAATCATAGAATTATAGAGTTTCAATGCAGGAATCACAGCTGAAGAATCCCTGACAGATGACCATCCAACCTCTTTGAAAACCTCCAAGGAAGGTGACCGACTCTGGGGTTGCGGTGCTCATCTCGCTTTATTGGCTGAGAGCCGGCGTACAGCTTCCAGGTCATGTGGCCAGCATGTGACTAAGCCACTTCTGGCGAACCAGAGCAGCGCACGGAAATGCCGTTTACCTTCCTGCCAGAGTGGTACCTATTTATCTACTTGCACTTTGACGTGCTTTCGAACTGCTAGGTGGGCAGGAGCTGGGACCGAGCAACAGGAGTTCACCCCGTCGCAGGGATTCGAACCGCCGACCTTCTGATCGGCAAGCCCTAGGCTCTGTGGTTTAACCCACAGCGCCACCTGGGTCCCTATCCTTTGGTGCTTAGAATCATAGAATTATAGAGTTTCAAGGGACCCTGGGGGTCATCTAGTTCAACCTCCTGCAATGCAGGAATCACAGCTGAAGAATCCCCAACAGATGACCATCCAGGCTCTATAAAAACCTCCAAGGAAGGAGAGTCCCCCACCTTCTGAAGTAGTCCATTCCACTGTCAAACAGCCCCATGCCCAACACTTTATAACCGCACACAGGGAGAAATCCTATGCACAGGAATCTGGCTTCAAGCATGCTGGGGTAATTCAATGTTGAATGCAGTGTTTCACCAGAGCCAAATCCTGCTTCGCTTCAGGGCTGCTGCTGCTGCTCTGTTAAAGTCTGGAAGAGGGGGAAAAGGTAAAGGTAAAGGGACCCCTGACCATTAGGTCCAGTCGTGACCGACTCTGGGGTTGCAGTGCCCATCTTGCATTATTGGCCGAGGGAGCCAGCGTACAGCTTCCGGGTCATGTGGCCAGCATGACTAAGCCGCTTTTGACTAACTAGAGCAGCGCACGGAATCGCCGTTTACCTTCCCGCTGCAGCAGTACCTATTTATCTACTTGCACTTTGACGTGCTTTCGAACTGCTAGGTTGACAGGAGCAGGGACCAAGGAATGAGACCTCACCCCGTCGGGGGGATTCGAACTGCCGACCTTCTGATCGGCAAGCCCTCGGTTAACCACAGTGCCACCCACGTCCCTTCGGAAGAGGGGAAAACTTTTAAAACAGTGTTCTGTGCTGGGTTGCCTGATCACACAACTGAACCTAAAAAACTTGGGATCCAGCCTGAGTCTCCCCCTCTCTGGTCCCACCTCTTCCATGCCCCATGAACACTCCTTCCTGATAACTTACACAAGCCTTGACTCAACCAGTTTCTCCCCAGCTGGCTGAGCACCAGCAGGGATGAGCAATTTACCCCAGTGTATTTTCAACTTTGCAGGATTTGGGGGGCAGGAATCAGCCACCTCATCCAGAGATCTGCTGCATCCTAAGATGTTCATTTTGGCTGATCTGACCAAAGGATTGACTCCATATTCCTTGAACACACAAACTTGGCTTTTTGATTCACAATCGATGCTGCTTTCAACATTTCAGGAAGAACTTCGGTTTACAAAACAAACAAATTAATGAAAAGGCGAAAGCGGGGCAGAAACTTCTCCTTGTATAGCTCCATTTTCCAGGAAAACCATTTGACTTTGAAAATAGCTTGTTCCAAAAGACTGAAGTGAACCTCTGTGCTACAAAACGCCAAATCTCTCTCTCTCTCACCCACTATTTTTTTTTTTTAAAAAAGGCTTTTAAGAACATGCTGTGTGCTTTTTATGGTTACCGCTCTTAGCAATTCTAGAAATATTTCTATAGCTTAGGTGATGGGAAGAAAAGTCTTTCCAGTGGATTTCACCTTCAGGAGCAAGAGACAATGGAAAGTCAGAGCAGAGGATTCTGGGTAGAGGAGCAAGTTGCTGACAAAGGCCAAGGTTTAAATAAAACATGTTCCGCAGAGTTAAATCAATACTTTATTTGTTAAGGAGAAGTAAAAGTACAAAAAAGCTTGTACGACTAGGCATAAAAAAGTGAGAAATCAATTCTAGTTAATTCAGAATGCTTGAGGAGTCACCTATGCTGTTATGTATGAATAATTCACGAACAGATATTTATTGCCGACATACGTTGTTTGCTTGGGATGACGCTTTGCCCCTCGTTTGACCTGAATCCTGTAAAGAATGATATTCAACTAATTGAAATAACATTTTGCAAGTCAGACAATGCCTTGGGGATATTTCCAGACTAATCTCGGAATGGAATGGGGGAAGAGATGAAATGTCTGATAAGTTTTATATAAATAGTGCTATTTTACAGTGCGATAACAATGGGACGTAAGGGGGCTTTTCCAGCCGAGCAGTGTTGCCTCTTGGGAACAAATCTCGCTTTGTTTTGCTGCCTGTAATAATGAGCGTCAATTAGGCAGAGCAAATGTTTGCAGGAACTCACAACTCCCTTTCACCCCCGCCCTTTGCGTCTTTCGAGTTCATTTCCCTTCCTTTAACACAAAGATACTTTGCAAGAACTTATTGCGCCTGCCTCTGCTCCTAGCCATCTGTACTTTGGCTCCTTGCTTTCATATTGACTCCCTAGCTGAATTCTTTGGATTAAAGGTAAAGGTAAAGGTACCCCTGACCATTGCGTCCAGTCGTGGACGACTCTGGGGTTGCAACACTCATCTCGCTCTCTAGGCCGAGGGAGCCAGCATTTGTCCGCAGACAGCTTCCGGGTCATGTGGCCATCATGACTAAGCCGCTTCTGGCGAATCAGAGCAGCGCACAGAAATGCCATTTACCTTCCCGCTGGAGTGGTACCTATTTATCTACTTGCACTTTGATGTTCTTTCAAACTGCTAGGTGGGCAGGAGCTGGGACCGAACAATGGGAGCTCACCCCATCGCGGAGATTTGAACCGCCGACCTTCTGATCGGCAAGCCCTAGGTTCTGTGGTTTAGACCACAACTCTGGTTTAGGGTTGCCCAATTCCCCTAGGGAAGCTGGGAGTGCGGAGAGGAGAGCAAGAAAGAAGCACAGTCTGGATGAACCTCTGAGTTTTGGAGAAATTGCTATACTTTGCATGCAAAGCCTAGAATTTCTAGAGCAGTGTTTCTCATATTTGGACTACAACTCCCATCATCCTAGCTAATGGGAGTAGTGGCCAGGGGCGATGGGATTTGTAGTCCAAAACCAGCTGGAGAACCAAGTCTGGGAAACCCTGTGTAAACCTGCACTTTCTGGGGGGGGGGGAGGATGAATAAGAACCTAAGAGCCTTGCTGAATCTTGCTTCCCACAGTGGCTGGCCAAATGATTCTCAGAAGCACACAGCAGGGCCTGGTATTCCATGACATAGAACTGAATTGTAGACTTGAAAGGGACCCTGAGGGTCATCTAGTCCAACCCCCTGCAATGCAGGAATCTCAACACACGATCTCCCATCCAATTGGAAACCATACTGGACCCTGCTTAGCTTTGCAAATGCACTAGCAGTTCTGTTCCTCTGAACATGGCAACTGCACACCGTTGCATAGTTATAGCTGCAACCAGGGGACCATCTTGCACTCAGGATTGTTGGTGTCCACCACAACATCACACAAACATGGCTGCACGTAGTGTGTGATGTCACACAGCCAGCAGCCAGCAAAGTACCCTTTCCATTTTGAGGGACTTGGACTCTGCCTCTGTACCCCAGTCCCAGCCCCTGGAAAAGGATGCCTTTCTCGCTGGCTGTGGAGGATGGGGCTGAACTGCTTTTCTCCTTGCCATCTTTTTTCATTGACTTTGTGGGTTCCCGGCCCCCACAATTATATTATTGTGGGCGCCCAAGCACCCACAGCCCCCTGGAGTTGGCTCCTATGGGTGCAACTCATATTAAAGTAGCCAGACCTGAAGGTCTGACCTGAAGTTCCCAGACTTGCCTGGCTACCTGCAGGTGGTATGTGGAATGCTTGAGTTTCCAGGTGGGAAGAAAAAGAAGGAGAAGGAGAAGGAGAAGGAGAAGGAGAAGAAGAAGAAGAAGAAGGAGAAGGAGAAGGAGAAGGAGAAGGAGAAGGAGGAAAAGGAGAAGGAGGAGAAGGAGAAGGAGAAGGAGAAGGAGAAGGAGACTGTGCACGGCGCTTGCAAGCTTCAGCCCAACAGGAGCTGGTTGAAACTTACAGCATACAAGCTCTGGGGGAAATGTCTCCCCTCCTCCGCTCCCCTCTCTCAGTTAATCTCCAATTCCAGAATCCAGCCCCATAACATCACCAGAGGCTGTCGCTAGGTCTCAGGTTCGGGCCCTGAAATCTCAGTTGGGGCGGAGAAAGTCGCAGCATGTATGCAATGCCCTGTGCTCACAACAGTTTATCTGATTTGCAAATGTGCCTAGAGGCCATGAAAGGTTGGCAACCCCTGATCAGTTCAGCCCATTAGCCCCATCCAGGCCCTGGGTTTTTTTCAATATGAAAAATTGGCAACCTTGCTCCAACCTTGACCTTTGTGGGCCACAGCAACTGTGTGTTTCGCCATAAGCGTTACTGGTTATACAACCTGCCCCCATTCTTACCTGCCTTGCATTGAAGTTCCTTGGCACTGAAGATCCTTCTCACCTGAAGTTAGGTAGTTACCAGAGTTAAACCCTAATTTTGTGACTCACCTAGTCACTGAGATCTGCCTGATTTAGGAATGCTTGAGGGAGTGGATTGTATGAACCAGCCGGATCCATTAATTTAACTTTACACCAGATTCTTGTGTAGAGGGCTGCCCTGTGTGCATCACAAAGTACTACAGAACCCAAACAGGGTCCAGCTTTGGTCTTCCACAGCAGTCTCTGTATTGTGTACATTAAAACCCCCCAAAACCAACCAAGTTGGCATAAATGCCAGTGTGACTTTGCAAACAATAAAACAAATTATATGTCTATAAATCCAAAGTACCACTGGGGCTGCAAATAATAATACTTATCTGGCCATTGAGTGGCACTGCATAAATATATGTTCAATCAAGTAGGCTCTCAGAGAATACAAGTTGCCTTTTCAAATAGAACAAGTATCTATGTTTTAGCCCTCCTACAATGTCCAACAATCCAAACTAACTAAAGGCTTGCTAAATGCCCAGCCTTATAGCAGTTGAACCTGAAAGATTAAGTGTGTGTTTGTGTGCGAGAGAGTATGTATACTGTATCTAGGGACACGGGTGGTGCTGTGGTCTAAACCACTGAGCCTCTTGGGCTTGATGATCAGAAGGTCGGCGGTTCACATCCCCGCGACGGAGTGATCTGCCGTTGCTCTGTCCCAGCTCCTGCCAACCTACTAGCAGTTTGAAAGCACGCCAGTGCAAGTAGATAAATAGGTACTGTTGTGGCAGGAAGGTTAACGGCATTTCCAGCCATCACAGTATCCTGTTGCACCAGAAGCTGTTTAGTCATGCTGGTCACATGACATGGAAAGCTGTCTGTGGACAAATGCAGACTCCCTTGGCCTGAAAGCAAGATGAGTGCCACAACCCCATAGTCGCCTTTGGTACCATTTAACGTAGCGGCTGTCCGGTGCTAGCACAAAGAGTTATCTTCAAAGCCAAGGGTAAAGAACTTAACCATCCAGGGGTCTTTTACCTTTACCTTACCTATACTGTATCTACCAGTCCAAGCAAGAATCCAATACATGAATGAAGGGGGGGGGTGAGGTTTACATGGTAATATTCACCAATGTGAAATTTTCTGTACATAAGTCCCCTTGATTATTATCAGATTTTCTATTGACACCTTGCTGGGGAAAAACAAAACCTGATGTGTGAATTTGGAGGTTCATTCTGAGGTGAGAGGAATGAGAAATTTCAAGGAGGACCTCTTGATAAATTGAGAGGAAAATTCATGGGGCTTCTGCACATCCAAGGCTGCCAATATAAAACCAAAATTAAACTAAATTTGGAGCTTCCTCATCAATGTAAACAACTAAGATAGGCCAAAAAGAACAATGCACTTTAGGGAAGCTATTGCAATTGGGAAAAAGTTGGCATCCTATTTCTTTTCTCCCTTTTCTTTTTTAAAAAAGAAAGAAGCAATGAACATGAGCCCAGTGACCTGTAGCTAAAATTGTAATTATACCAAACAATTTTTATTGAGGCATGCATCATTATCTTCTCGGTTAAATAATTCAGCAGGCCATCTTCCCGACATAATGCATGTAATTTCTCACAATGCAGTGATTCCCCTCGTTGTCTCCACTTTTGGTTTAATGGGAGGCCTGGGCTTAACAGACATACCACACACACACACACACACACACACAGCCTTTTTTCACCCCCAAATTTAATGTGCTAAAATGTGGCATGACATTTTACTTCATATGGACCGTGGCACATTTTTAACAGCAAAAGTTAGATGGTTTTTGACAGGTTCTTTTATCTGATAGATAGATCAAGTGCTGCAATCCATGATAGCTATGCAATACCTGCATTGTCCGAGGTGATATGCTTCTCAACGCCAGTTGTTGGAAATCACAACTGGGAAGACTGCTTGTTGCTGATATTAATATAGTGCAGTTTGAAGCGACTGGAAGCATAAGAACTGATCCCTTTTGGAATAAATCATTGTCCAGGCCAGTGTAAGTCTCCCAAAAGGGCTATTTGGGAGGGTGAACCAAGGGTGATTCTACCCAGGAGAGACTGATGGTGGATCCTAATTCAGTCAGATGCCCTAGCAAAATGGGTTGTGTCAGTCAAACTATTTTAAAGGCTCAGTGGACAGTAGCCTTGCTCCTGAATGAGGTCTGGATTTGGTATATCACTGCCTCCATTTGCACCGACTTGCTTTACTCCAGTTTCTTTTGGATAGGATTGCTCCCTAAACCACCTGTAAGATGAGCCCTGCATTCTTGACAGCCACCTGTCAAGAATGCTTTGATGGTGTTCCTGCTTGGCAGGGGGTTGGACTGGATGGCCCTTGTGGTCTCTTCCAACTCTATGATTCTATGATTCTATATGCAAACTGGCCCCAGCCATCTTTGGGAAGCATCCAACAATTGGTCTCATGCTCATCGGGTATTACTGTTGGGAAAGAGGCATTCATATTTCATGTTGTTTATCTGTTTCATTTATTTAACAGTTCTATGTGTTTTCAAGAATCTTCTTCGCGGACCTCCCTGGGAGCAGTGGGGCTGAACACTGAGATGGATTGATTTATCTAATTAAATCAAGTCGAGGTGTGGGGGTTGGTTCAAAGCTGTGCTGGGCAGAGCTAAAAGCAAAGTGGGGTTGAGGGAATTCCTTGAAGAGCTGTCCTCAAAGCTCTGGGTGGAAGACGTACTCTTTACCCGCTATTAAAGCTCTATTAGAGCCTTCTTCCAAACCTTTGGTACCATTTAACGTAGTGGCTGTCCGGTGCTAGCACAAAGAGTTATCTTCAAAGGCAAAGGTAAAGAACAGAGCGATCAATAAGTCACTTTGCAAGGTGTCCCACTGTTGTTTTATCAACAAGGAAGTGAATCAAGAGTAACTATCTGTTCCTGACAAGCCTCCCCCGCATTTAGGCCATGTGATGTTCGGCATCGAGCTCCTGTGCGTAAACAAAGTCAATGTTAATTAACATCCAGCTGATTCTGTTTATCTGCTGCCTCAGCTGCAAGCGCCCAGGCCTCTGCAGTCTCAATGTGAGACTAGGTCTCCGAAAACAGTGGTTTGCAAACTTTCCACCTTCAGATTGTTCTGCATTGGCTCACATGCCAAAGCACACTTGAACGCAGTGATGGTTCTCCTTCTGGGCTGGGGATGCAGGTTTACCTAATCCACACTTCCTGAAACAATATGTGGACTGGAACATAGCTGTCTACACCAGCGACCTCGTGCTCCCAGAGGACCTGCTCACCTGCGTAAGAAATGCAGTAGCCAAGAGTTAAGAGAGTATATATCAAAATGACGTAAACCGTGAAGAATATTCAATCATATAATATGCATATGCAACCTGAGGAAATCTACTCCATACAACGTACAAATGTCTCAAAAAGTGCAAAGAGATTCAAAAGTGCAATGTCCGATGTGCAACAAGTCCACTTTTGAATCTCTTTGCATTTTTTGAGACATTTGTACGTTGTATTGAGTAGATTTCCTCCGGTTGCATATGCATATTATATGATTGAATATTCTTCATGGTTTACGTCATTTTGATATATTCTCTACTGTACTGTGTTGTCTGTTTTGTATTTAAGAGCTAAGAGAGAGGCAGAGGAGTAAAAGATTCTAAGTGAGAAGGTTACAAACATTCAACTATCCAAAGGGCTATCACATGGAAGAATGGAGCAAGCTTATTTTCAGCCTCTCTAGGGTGTAAGACCTGAACCAATGGATTTAAATTACAAGGAATGTGATTCCAACTAAACATGAGAAAGAACTTTCTGACAGTAAAAGCTGTTTGCAGTGGAACAGACTCCCACAAGAGATGGTGGACTCTCCTTCATTGGAGGTTTTTAAACCCAGGTTGGTGGCCATCTGTCAAAGATTCTTTAGTAGGGATTCTTGCAATACAGGGGGTTGGATGAGATGACCCTTGAGGTCCCTCACAACTCAGCAAGCCTATGGTTCTATGATTCTATACACTGTAGGCCTTCCATTCTTCATGAAGGGGATAAAACAATAGTATAGGGATTTAAGACTTCAATTGAGCTGCAGACCATGTCAGAGTAAGCTGCTGGATCAGAAGTCTCCATAGACCTTTAGCTATTGCCTGTTATTTGGCTGCTACTACCACGAAGAGCCACCTGATAGGTATAGACTTGCCACCAAAACACAACATCACCATCACTTCCAAATATCTGTCTGATGACCTGTGTTCCGCTATGCAGAGAGAGAGAGAGAGAGAGAGAGAGAGAGAGAGAGAGAGAGAGAGAGAGATCTTCCTGTGTAGCTGAGCAATATTGGACCATTATTGCTCTTTGCACAATTTCATCATTGTTCATATAAGTGCAATGCTGCTGCTCATATGCATCACAGTAATGAGGAGTAAAAACAAAGATGCATATTAACAGAAAGCGCTACAAGCTATGTCAAACTGTATGAAGTCTGGAAATCCAACACAAAAGAATAGTGGACAACGAACACACCAACATAGCTCCACATACAAGAATGGGTAATTCTGAACCCTATACTCTGGGAAGAAATTTGTGGATAATTTCTTAAACATGCCTCCTAAATCTTAATTCAAAAATTCTGAAATCTGCAGTGGATTATATTTCCATTTCTGTGCAGTACTTTACTTATCATAACCTTTCCTGCGACCTTTCTTTCTTTCTTTCTTTCTTTCTTTCAACATCATGCATGAAAGCAGCAGGTTCTTCAGTCTCAAGACTACAAAACCCATCATGCAGATGACTGTGAAGGAAACCCCCATGATCAGCAATGTACTTAAGTGATAGTATTGAACAAAATGATGGAAAATTAGAAGAAGAAGAAAAGCTGTGTGATTGTGCTGAACATGTATATTAGCCCTGAGTCTCTGGGACAAAACCTATTGCTAAGCTTATGTACTGAACTATGCAACTTTGCATGAGATGACAGAACTAAGGGGATTTGATGACAGGCTTTAGTAGTGCTTGACACTTTAAGTACCCAGAGAAATTAAAGGTAGATACAGTGCACTGTTTGCATAAAGGAAGTTCTCACCTCCTGCTGCACACTTCTGAATGTACAGATGTCTTCAGTCCAGTGTGTAGGAGGCACTGCCTGCTCCTTGGCATGTGAAATGAGCACAGCACAATGTGTTCACAATTGAGGCTGATAGGCAGTTGGTTGCTTTGTCGCATTGTCCCCCAGGATGCCAGCAATCTTATTCCCAAGCAAACAACAATAAAGCCCAGACTGTCAAATCTTCCCCACCCACCCTCAAAACTTGCCTCTGGGGTCTTCCTAGGAAGCCTTTGTTGCTGGCTATTCTAATTTCATGACTAGCTGAAGACGTGGATCACCTGTGATTATGGAAGCCGCAGGAAAGACGGCTGGGAATTGAGTTGACATTGTGCAAGAGAGGAAGGAGGGAAGGAGGCAGGAATGGCCAGAACTGAAATTCAGATGCCCTGGGAGGAAACTCAGCAAAGGAGGGTTTGCTTTTCAAATAGCTTCTTAGAAAGTCTGCCAAGCTTTCTGATGTACAGTTAACAAGCTGGGCTGCTAATAAATTAACCAAACTAGTGTCCTCTCCGCCAGGTATTTGTGTTTATTGATGCCTAGCAAAAGCATTGCCAAGTTCCTTGGAACAACTTCTACCCACCCCTAACCCACTACAGAGATGCCAGCCTCTGATTTCAATGAAATGAGCGGTGAGTTTCATAAGGAATGCAGGTCGCATCCTGTGTTGTGGTCCCTGGCCATATGGTATTCTCCCATCACCTCGATTTGAGCTGTGTGAGTGGAGTTCATTGGCCATAGGGACAGTAATCTGATCAAGTTGCATGATGTAGGTTTAGGCAAGCTACAGTTTGTCCTGTAGAAATGCTGTATGGGCACTAGGGTTGGGGGAAAACTTTGGTTCACTTCCCATTTTAATGCAAAATTAACTAATTTGCACTTCCGGGGGGGGGGGGTGCAAGCCAAGGCACAGCTCTCCTTTGAAATTTACATGGAATGTCGTGATGCAGTTCTCCAAATAATGGGCATATAATCAAATAATGGGCATCAAGAAAAGGATTGTAAAATCATACAGTTGTAAAGTTGGAAGGCCAACCCCTTGCAATGCAGGAATCTCAGCTAAAGTATCCATGACAGATGGCCATCCAACCTCTGCTTAAAAACCTCCATGGAAGGAGAGCCCACAACCTCCTGACAGAGACTGTTCCACTGTCAAACAGTTCTTACTGTCAGAAAGTTCTTCTAGATGTTTAGTCATAGAATCATAGAATCATAGAGTTGGAAGAGACCACAAGGGCCATCCAGTCCAATCCCCTGCCAAGCAGGAAACACCATCAAAGCATTCCTGACAGGTGGCTGTCAAGCCTCTGCTTAAAGACCTCCAAAGAAGGAGACTCCACCACACTCCTTGGCAGCAAATTCCACTGTCGAACAGCTCTTACTGTCAGGAAGTTCTTCCTAATGTTTAGGTGGAATCTTCTTTCTTGTAGTTTGAATCCATTGCTCCGTGTTCTCTTCTCAGGAGCAGCAGAAAAAAACTTTTCTCCCTCCTCTATATGACATCCTTTTATATATTTGAACATGGCTATCATATAATAATAATAATAATAATAATAATAATAATAATAATAATAATAATAATAATTTATTATTTATACCCCGCCCATCTGGCTGGGTCTCCCCAGCCACTCTGGGCGGCTTCCAAAAGAACATTAAAATACAGTAATCTATTAAACATTAAAAGCCTCCCTAAACAGGGCTGCCTTCAGATGTCTTCTAAAGGTCTGATAGTTGTTGTTCTCTTTGACATCTGAAGGGAGGGCGTTCCACAGGGCGGGCGCCACTACCGAGAAGGCCCTCTGCCTGGTTCCCTGTAACTTGGCTTCTCGTGGTGAGGGAACCGCCAGAAGGCCCTCGGCACTGGACCTCAGTGTCCGGGCTGAACGATGGGGGTGGAGACGCTCCTTCAGGTATACTGGACCAAAGCCATTTAGGGCTTTAAAGGTCAGCACCAACACTTTGAATTGTGCTCGGAAACGTACTGGGAGCCAATGTAGGTCTTTCAAGACCCGTACCTTCTCTTCTCCAAGCTAAACAAACCCAGCTCCCTAAGCCGTTCCTCATAAGGCATCATTTCCAGGCCTTTGACCATTTTGGTTGCCCTCCTCTGGACACGTTCCAGCTTGTCAGTATCCTTCTTGAACTGTGGTGCCCAGAACTGGACACAGTATTCCAGGTGAGGTCTGACCATTGGTTCGAGTCCTACCCTCCAGAACAGGAGAAAACAAGCTTGCTCCATCTTCCATGTGACATCCCTTGAGATATTTGAAGATGTCTATCATATCTGCTCACGGTCTCCTCTTTTCCAGGCTAAACATACACAGTTTCACCCCTTCATTTAAATGGGGAAAGTGTATATAAAATGCATACACCAGTGAAAAGCAATATGGTAGGGGGAATTGCTTGCAAAAATGTGCGCATTGTGCAAAATTACATACAAAAATATGTATTTTAGGGGAAATGCTCTCTAAAATGCCAGCAAACTATCACAGATACATATTAATTTTGGGGAGAGAAAATAGAATTCAAAAACAGTTGTGGAAATGTAGAGAACAAAAGATGGGGGAAATCTGAAACTAAGACAGACCAAAATTGACAGATTCATCCAACAATACTCAAATACCTTGTAAAGGGCTGGGCTGCATGCAATTCATTCCTCTCTGTATGGTCTCTCAGTGCAATGTTACATGCTCAAGCACATGCCTGCAGCATGGTGAGGGGCACATTTGAATTGCCATGAGAAGCAGCCGCAACCAGGACCGGTGCTAGGGGTTTTGGCGCCCTAGGCGAGGGGTTGGGGCACGTGACATCATTGCGCATGACGTACAGTGCCCTGCCCCCTGCCCGCTGGGCGTCCCGCGCCGCCGCGATTTTCGCCGCTGTTTGGGGCGGCACCAGGCGGCGGCAGGGGGCGAGGGGCAGGCTGGCCAGCGCCCCCTCCATTTTGGCGCTCTAGGCAACTGCCTAGTTCGCCTAAATGGACGCGCCGGCCCTGGCCACAACCTGATCAGTTACAGATTTTAGTAGGCTTTGGCCAAGACACTGGGTATGTATCCATCATCAAGCAGCCCAACTACTAGTTGAGAAGCAAGGTGGGATCAACCCTGGGTTTGAAGATCGCCTCCTGACATGCACCAGGTGATATGGTTCCACCCAGGCCACCTCTGGGAAGGGTGCTATTGCCTATTGGCCCCAGGAGGAGACACCCCTCCTGTGGGCTCCCAGGAGGAGACACCCCTCCTGGATCCCTTTAACAGGATACTCGGTCAGTTAAGAATCCAACTCAATGCCTTATCTGCCAGAGTTGTGACATTTGCTATGAGGCAGGTGAAAACCCACAGACTGGCCAATTTTTCCGTGGGGAAAATTCCTCCTTGGCCCCGAATACGGTGACCAAATAAACCATAGCGAGGTCCTCACACTGACCTGCCTGCTCACCTTTGGGCAGGCACAACAGAATAGGTAGGTGGTAAATCCTATCAAGATCTCTGGCGCTTAATCATGGCAATTTTCAGGATCAGGACCCGTAAATCACAAACTCCATCAGAGGCAGGAGCTGATACCCAAGTGTGAAATCTCCCTACCATTCCTAATCCAATTTGAGCACAGTTAATCTCTAATCCTTAGAAACCAGCGAGTTGTGGCATTTCAAGCAAGCATAAACACTAATAAAAAGGTTCTAGAAATTCTGAATTCACGGCCAAATAGCTGCAATAATATGGCATGTTCCCTCATTAATTTTTTCCCCTCATTGCCGAAGCCAATTTAATTTTCACTTCGCCTTTAATGCCAATGAAAATGTAATTTGGATTTTCTCTTTATTATTTTATTTTAAAACTCATCTAGTCTGCTGCTCTCCCCTAATGGCGCTACGATGGAAACAATTTAAAACATTTAGAGGCAAATGCTAAGGTTAACCTTTCGGTCGAGCCTCTAGAAAAAAAATAATTATTCGGCCATTACCAATAGCAAAATGTTAATATAACTGCCAGGAATTGTTAAAAGAACAACGCATGAGCTGTCTTTAAAAAAAAAAAAAAGGAGCAGCAACATAAATGTATTGACCTAATTTTCTAAAGATTGATGGAGGTGGATTGAAGGAGACCTGTGGGTGTAAATTATGTATTTCCCAAATTACCAAGGAAGTAGGGAGTGAGGATTCCAGTGACCCTTCGCAGAATTAATACACAGAAGTACAGTGAACTGGAATAAGTTTAAGAAGGACATACTGTAAACTAAGAAACACCTACCCTGTTTCCCCTTTTTTAATACGTAGTCATAAAGTAAGCCATGGCAGGTTTTTTTAACCTTTCTGAGAAGTATGACGTACCCCAAAAGTAAGCCGTGGTGCCGCCATTGTTCCTGTCGCCTCCTCATCCCCTCCTGCTTAGCGCACAGGGAGAGGCGTGGGGGGGGAGACGCCTCTTCCTGCCCCGCTTGTTCCCCGTGCGCATGGAGCCAGCGAACCAGCGAGAGGCGCGGGGGGAAAACGCGCCTCTTGCGGAGTTCTGCCCCGCCTGCTCAGCACGCAGGGGGAGGCTGTACCGTACCATACTGACGTAATAAAAATAAGACCCCCCCCCCAAAATAAGCCACCCTGTGTTTTTTTGAGGGAAAAAAAATTATAAGACGGTGTCTTAAAAAGGGGTAAAGACGGTACAGTCCCAACAAACCACGTGGTTTGAGTGAATCATCTGAAAACCAAAGGGGGAGGGAGATGGATAACAAATTGAAAATGATATTGGATCTGATTTTACCAGCCGTACAAATCTGATCTGATCTCTAGGCTCATGTGAGGCTGAGATGAAAGGGCGTAGGGTTGCCGTCTCCCCGCACTGCCCTCCCTGAGCATCCTTGCAAGGCTCAGATCCGGGGAGGGCAGTACAAGAAGAAGAAGAAGAAGAAGAGTTTGGATTTGATATCCCACTTTATCACTACCCGAAGGAGTCTCAAAGCGGCTAACATTCTCCTTTCCCCTCCTCCCCCACAACAAACACTCTGTGAGGTGAGTGGGGCTGAGAGACTTCAGAGAAGTGTGACTAGCCCAAGGTCACCCAGCAGCTGCATGTGGAGGAGCGGAGACGCGAACCCGGTTCACCAGATTACTAGACTACCGCTCTTAACCACTACACCACACTGGCTCTCAGAAGGATGCAACAACCATGTATTGTGCTGCCTGCCCATCCACACAGGGGGGAACCCGCCCAGCCAACACAGCACTTGGCAGGCATGAAGCAGGTGCCCCCATACCAGTGCTCCTACCACAATCTGGCCCATTCTGCATTCATTGGTTCCTCCCAAGCCAAAAGAAGAGCACTGGGCTGGACTGCACTGGGGGCACTGGTATAGTGGTGCCTGCTTAGTGCCTCCTCTAAAATCCACACCTGGGGCCACAGCCCCTCTGGCACCCTTCATGCCACGCCCCTGCTTCTGGGAGCTGTCATTTATTAAGGGTGCTAACCAACTGAGACGCGGGTGGCACTGTGGGTTAAACCACAGAGCCTAGGGCTTGCCAATCAGAAGGTCGGCAGTTCGAATCCCTGCGACGGGGTGAGCTCCCGTTGTTCGGTCCCAGCTCCTGCCAACCTAGCAGTTCAAAAGCACCTCAAAGTGCAAGTAGATAAATAGGTACCGCTGCAGCAGGAAGGTAAACGGCATTTCCGTGCGCTGCTCTGGTTCGCCAGAAGCGGCTTAGTCATGCTGGCCACATGACCTGGAAGCTGTACGCCGGCTCCCTCAGCCAATAATGTGAGATGAGCGCCACAACCCCAGAGTCGGTCACGACTGGACCTAATGGTTAGGGGTCCCTTTACCTTTACCTTTAACCAACTGAGCTGCCCAATGTTCTTCTGAGAGATGTTAGGACAGGCTTCCTCAACCTCGGCCCTCCAGATGTTTTGAGACTACAATTCCCATCAGCCCTGACCACTGGTCCTGCTACCTAGGGATCATGGGAGTTGTAGGCCAAAAACATCTGGAGGGCCGAGGTTGAGGAAGCCTGTGTTAGGAGATCCCTAGTCTCCTCACAGAGCTACAATTTTCAATCCCTGCTCTCAGGAAGCCCTGGTGATGGTGTCGATGATGATGATTCTATGAAATAAAGAAAAATGCATTTTTTTTACTATGGGCTTTGAAAAAACAAATAAATAAATTGCAGCTTAATGTTGAAACAGGATGGAATAGACTTATGAATGGACACACTGATACGCATTGTAAACATGCAGATTGCATGCAAGGAAAGAACTTTCCTTTTCCTTACGAGTCTGCTATACCTCTTTTATTTTCAGTGTCTTCCTACGTCATGTCTAAAGCCGGACCTGAGAATAGCTCGATGAGGGCAATAAAAATAAATGGAGCTGAGGTGACACTTCAAAGGAAAAACAGATCCACAGAATGTCGGGGAAGGGGAACCTAGTCTGATCCTGTGTTCAGTGTAGGAAATCTAAAGCTGAAGAATTCCTACATGGTGGTTCCCTGACCTCTGCTTCAAGACCCTCAACAAGGGAAAGAGGACCACCCATCCACTGTAGGAAATTGGTTCCACTTTCTAACCTCTCTTACTCTCAAGACATTCAGCTGAAGCTGGCCTCCCTGAAACTTATATCCAGGAGATCAAGAGAAAGAAGAGTAAGAGCCAGTATAAACATAAACAGAATCATATGATTGTGGCGGGAAGGTAAACAGTGTTTCCATGCGCTCTGGTTTCTGTCACAGTGTTCCGTTGTGCCAGAAGCGTTTTAAGATAAGATAAGATTATTGCCCTCAGACACGGTGTGCTTGGCCAACTCCCCAGGCAGCAGCAGGCGCACAGCAGTCCGGATCTCCTGGGAAGTGAGAGTGGATCACTTGTTGTAATGGGCCAGGCGGAAAGACTCAGCAGCGATGTGCTCGAAAATGTCGCTGACGGAGTTCATGATGTTCATGGCCTTAGACGAGATGCCCTTGTCCGGGTGTACCTGCTTGAGCACTTTGTAGACATAGATGGAGTAGCTCTCCTTCCTGCTCTTCTTGCGTTTCTTGTCGCCCTTCTTATGGGTCTTGGTGATGGCCTTCTTCGACCCCTTCTTAGGCACAGGAACGGACTTCGCAGGCTTTGGCATCTCGAAAGATTCCAGCCACCTCCGAGAGAGAAAGAGAAAACAACTGCCTTTTGTCTCTGCGCCGCCGTCGCCTCCTCCCTAAGGGGATATTAATCCATGGGGAGCCTGGTGCCCACAGTAATGTTGTTTGGGCGAAAAATTATCATCTCTTACAGCTTGTTCACATTGCAACCCAATCTTTAGGAGTTTCTGCCAATTGTGAATCTTGAGCGTCACCATCTTAGATCTTGATAACTGCCATATTTTATTCATGCTGGCCACATGATCCAGAAAGCTGTCTGTGGATAAATGCCAATTCCCTCAGTCTGAAGGTGAGATGAGCGCCGCAACCCCATAGTTGCCTTTAACTGGACTTTACCGCCCAGGGGTCCTTTACCTTTTACCCCACCTTACAGCTTGAAGACTTTCAAAGTGGCTTACAAAATATTCTCACAATAGCAATCACATTCACAAGTGTTATCAGGAACAGAAATAACATTGTGGTGTCAGGATCATTCAGGTGTCGTTTCCTGCCTTCATTCTTGTTCTTCCCTAGAGTTCCTCTTTAGTTTCTCTTTAGCCTCCATCTGCCAGGCAGAAGAGCCCACTGATGCCTCTGAGCCAAGGAAATGGGGTTAGGCAGCCCATGATGGAGATAAATCTTCCGTTGTTTGTTGCTACCGGTACCAAGCAACAGTTCTCACTGAAATCTTATGAGGTAAGGGAGTGGGACTGTCGAAGGTGGATCTGGCTCAGCCCTTTGGAACATTGAAACCACTACGCTAGCTTCTTGGAAGGTGGGTCGCTATTGCTTACAGGGAGGGAGAGGTGCAAAGTTCCTGGGTTATTGACACCCTGCATATGCTCTGGTGAAGTTAATCTACTGTCAGGGTTGCACCAGATGAGCAGGAGTGGTGGCAAGCCCCCCTAGGCGAAGCGGCAACCACGGAAGTGTCCGGAGAAATGGAGGGATTCTTACCTGAAGAAGACTGGTGGCAGCACTCCTGAGAAGAGGAAGAATCAGATAGGGAGGTGGAAACACCTGGACAGGAGGAGGAAGTCGAGCCAGAATCAGGCCCTTGTGAGGAGAGGAGCCGGCTGACCCCCTCCCCTCCTCCCTTTTCAGCTGTAGAACGTAGAGCTGAGAGATGTAGGGAACAACTGGAGGCAGCTGCAGCTCATAAGAGGCGCGGTCAAGAGCCGGCTACTTAAGGAAGGCCGGCTGCTCCATTCACCAGCACCTGCAACTGCTGTGCTGGAGCACGTGGTTGTTCTTGCTCGTCCTGTTCCTGTGTTCCTGACTTTGGCTTCCTGACTTCTGGCTTCCTCCTGACCTCAGCTTTGTGATTTCGGCTTCTGACTCCTGGCTTAATCCTGACCTTGACTTCTGGCTTGAACTGACTTTGGCTGGCTTCTGACCCAGACTGTTTGACCTTGGCTTTATCAGACTGACTGCTGCTCTTCAGCGCGCCAACTTGTTGGCGTCCTAACATCTACCATTCCTGCTAATTCGTTTGCACCATGCTGACCTCCCCATCTCCCTCCAACTAAGGAACAGCGACCCACCTGCTTGGAAGCTAGGATAGATGACTACTCAGACTTCACTGTATGAAGCAATGGCCCAATGAACTCCACTTCCCACTTCACCCTGCCATGTTCTTCTTGATGATTTTCAAGAGTTTAAATTCAAGGAAAGGGTAGAACACCAAGGCTGGTGAGCCAATATGCGCTCCTGAGCTACCTGAAAAGGGAGGCGAAAGGCAATGTTAATTCCTCCAGGAGCCACAAAGTAGATAAACGTTCCATATATGGATTCCAATTATGTTCTTGCCTGGAGGTGCTCAATAGGGGTGGGATGTAATGAACCTAAATTCCTTCCGTATCATGAAATGTCCCCAAAATATCCTGTCCTGCTCTGGCAAGCAAGACGGCGGCAGCAACACATAGATTTTAAGCAGTTTAACCCCTCATGGCACTTGTTAAGCTCTTCATGTGCCACTGTGGGGATTAACTTATTTTTACCCTAGGAGATAATTTTGAGATGGGAGGGTGGGGATTGAAATCTGATGAGCACCACATGGCAGTACAGGATTGTTATGAGAGAGCAAACCTCACCTCTCACCAGAGGAATTATGTTGTTAGGATGTGGCCTGATGGAAGCTCTCAAATGCAAGTTCTTCCTTATTAAGGATGTGGCATCTTCATTGCATGGTGTAAGAACTGCTCTGGAAGCTCTGCTTACATCATCTTGGCACTCAACCTTACAATTAATTGGTAGTTGCTATAGCCATGAGCCCATAAATGTTTAGGGTTGGCACATTTCAAAAAGTAATAACCAGGACACCCCGGGCATCAATTCTGCCTTTGAAATCCTATATAGATAGGTGGACTATCTGTAATGTTTGGGCGTGTGTGTGTCACCTGCACCCTTTGGTGACGTGGCTGATGTGGACTGCCACGTGGCTGATGTTGACAGTGTGCACTTTTGCTTGGGTGCAAACAAGCCAGCTTGTTGCATAATCCATCCCCTAATTATAATTATGGGACCCAGGTGGCGCTGTGGGTTAAACCACAGAGCTTAGGGCTTGCCGATCGGAAGGTCGGCAGTTCAAATTGCCACAACGGGGTGAGCTCCCGTTGCTCGGTCCCAGCTCCTGCCCACCTAGCAATTCGAAAGCATGTCAAAGTGCAAGTAGATAAATAGGAACCACTCTGGCGGGAAGGTAAACGGTGTTTCCGTGCGCTGCTCTGGTTCGCCAGAAGTGGCTTAGTCATGCTGGCCACATGACCTGGAAGCTGTACGCCGGCTCTCGGCCAATAAAGCGAGATGAGTGCCGCAACCCCAGAGTCAGACAGGACTGGACCTAATGGTCAGGGGTCCCTTTACCTTTAATTATAATTATAATTATTTATGCAAAGGCTAGGAGAACTGGCAAGTTGCTTTGCTGTAAGCCGACACCTTTCTGCAATAAAGCATTAGAACGGGCCATTCAAGTGTCTCTGGAATCTGTCCATGGCACTCCTGGCAGAGCCAGTGTGGTGTAGTGGTTAAGAGCGGTAGACTCTAATCTGGGGGACCGGGTTTGCGTCTCCGCTCCTCCGCATGCAGCTGCTGAGTGACCTTGGGCTAGTCCCACTTCTTTGAAGTCTCTCAGCCCCACTCACCTCACAGAGTGTTTGTTGTGGGGGAGGAAGGGAAAGGAGAACGTTAGCCGCTTTGAGACTCCTTCGGGTAGTGATAAAGCGGGATATCAAATCCAAACTCTTCTTCTTCTTCTGCTTACAAACCCCACAACCTCTCCTTCAGCTCTGAGGCTGAGGTTTTCTTTTCAGCAGAGATGCAACGGATTGAAATGAAAACCTTCTGCATGAAAAGCAAGTGCTCTGCCACTGAGCTCTGGCCTCCCCATCTGCCACAGTGGACAGCGAGAAAAGCAACGTGGAGCTGGTGCCAGTATTGATTGATCCCAACTCCTGTGATAACAGCCAGCCCCAATATAAACATACATAATAATTCCATGTGTTTCCTGATCGTCACTACAACAGCAGCTAGTTCATTTAATGTGTGTCTTCAGGGGCCATCTTGACGGCTGTTTGCTTGTTCTTCACATCCCAACACAACAGCCAAGCATATATCTGCTGCAAATTAAACGTGGATTAATTTATTCAGGTCTGGAGGAAGCCGGGTGGGGAGAGAGCTCATTCAAGCACACATTGAGGTGTCTGTTGAATGTTCTCCCAGCCATGTATGAGCTCCTTATCCATGTGGCTGAGGGCAGTGCATGAATAACCCTAACATTTAAAGGTAAAGGTAAAGGGACCCCTGACTATTAGGTCCAGTCGTGACCGACTCTGGGGTTGTGGCGCTCATTTCACATTATTGGCCGAGGGAGCCGGCGTACAGCTTCCAGGTCATGTGGCCAGCATGATTAAGCCGCTTCTGGCGAACCAGAGCAGCACACAGAAATGCTGTTTACCTTCCCGCCAGAGCGGTACCTATTTATCTACTTGCACTTTGACGTGCTTTCAAACTGCTAGGTTGGCAGGAGCAGGGACCAAGCAATGGGAGCTCACCCCGTCGCAGGCATTCAAACCGCCGACCTTCTGATCAGCAAGCCCTAGGCTCTGTGGTTTAACCCACAGCGCCACCCGCGTCCCTAACCCTAACATTTACTGGGTCCTAATATGAGGAGGGGCCTTCGCCTTCAGCCACACTAACATGGCTATTTAAATAAGGAGTAGGGAACCTCTGGTCTATGGGTTAATGTGGCTCCCAGACCTCTCAGCCTGGCCCCAGGACATACTCATTTTTTTACCATTCAGTGTGCCCTCATCCAGCACTTTTGCCTAGCTGGAATATGCCCTTAAACTGTTATATTGCCTCCTGGTTGCCTAGATGTTTTGGGGTTTTTGAAGGGGGGATTTATGGCTTCTGCAGTGGTGCCAAATCCAGGGAGCCCTGGGAACCTAGGCACCCACAATTCCTTTGCTGTGGGTACCCGGCTGCCACCCCTGCCCCTGCTGCATGCCACTATTTTTTTTACTATTTATGTCCTGCACATCTTACTGGGTTGCCCCAGCCACTCTGGGCAGCTTCCAACATATATAAAAACATAATAAAACATTAAACATTAAAAAAAAAACCCACTTCCCCATACAGGATTGCCTTCAGACAGGTCGGATAACTCCATACGCGTCAACATTTCTCCAATGAAAATAGGGACACCCTAAGGGAAAGCGGGACATCCCAGGGTCAAATCAGAAACTGGGATGGCTTCTCTAAATCAGGGATGTCCCTGGAAAATAGAGACGCTTGGAGGGTCTGACTCTGTGGTGCAGGATATGTGTGCTGGGCATCATAGGCTATGGCCCAAGTCAGTGTCACTGGGCTTCTATATGGCTAGCATGCAAACTCCTGTACAGTGATACCTCAGGTTACAGACACTTCAGGTTACAGACGCTTCAGGTTACAGACTCCGCTAACCCAGAAATAGTACCTCAGATCAAGAACTTTACTTCAGGATGAGAACAGAAATTGCGTGGTGGCCATTAGCTAAAGTGGTACCTCAGGTTAAGAACAGTTTCAGGTTAAGAACAGACCTCCGGAACAAATTAAGTTCTTAACCCGAGGTACCACTGTACTGCGATAAGAGAGGTAAGTGATGCTTTCTCTACTTTTGCTTCTAGTCCCACCCACTTCGGACACAAGGCCTCTGGAAAGTCGCCTGCGGCAGAATGTGGCCCCTGCCTGAAGTTAAACCAAAATGTTTCCTACCCCTGGTTTAAGTGTCCTCCCCAACTGTATATAATCTGCTCCCAAGCAGCTCTCGCATGGTCGGGAAGCAATTGAAAAGCCATTTGGATTCTCTCTTGCTCCTTTAAAGCTTGTTTATAAAGGCAGGGAACATTGCCGTGTGTTAATCATAGTCTACATGTGCTAATGTGGATTGTAAAATCACTCTTTGCCAAGGGTGAAGTGACTTGAGAGAAAAGATGTGACAAGGAAGCAATTTATTCACTCATTGAAATTGCTTACTTTAAGCTGGGGCTTGTTGGTGTCAGGCCTGGAATCTGTTTCACAAAATAATGGCAGACCCTGGAGCCCGAGTCTCCTCAATCTGGCGTTTATTCCATAATCATACATATATTATTTATTTGCACACAGAGACGAGTGGAAGAAGATAGAGATTCTAGGCAGAGCACTCTTTCAAGACTACTGAATAGAGCTGTGCCACTTCTTCTCAGACTTAAATATGAAGGTAAGAAGAGTCTTCAGAGTAATGGCCCATCTCAAACCCACCAACATTTCTCTGATGAAAACAGGGACGTCCTATTCCATAACAATAATAATAAAACAATATTTTATCCCCCATCCACCTGACTGGGTTGCCGCAGCCGCTCTGGGTGGCTTCCAACATGTATAAAAACATAAGAAAACATTAAACTTTTATTTTTTAAAAAAAACTCCCTGTACAGGGCTACATCCAAATGGCTCAGGGGTTGGAAACCTCCATACCCTCCAACATTTCTCTGATGAAAATACAGATATCTTACCATACCCTGCAGCATTTCCCCAATAAAAATAGGGATATCCTAAGGGAAAGCCACAAGGGACGCGGGTGGCGCTGTGGGTTAAACCACAGAGTGGCTTAGTCATGCTGGCCACATGACCTGGAAGCTGTACGCCGGCTCCCTCGGCCAGTGAAGCGAGATGAGCGCCGCAACCCCAAAGTCGTCCACGACAGGACCTAATGGTCAGGGGCACCTTTACCTTTAAGGAAAAGCCAGGGATCAAATCAGAAACCAGGTTGGCTTCTGTAAATCTAGGACTGTTCCTGGAAAATAGGGACGCTTGGAGCAAATGCCATCTAGTCCAAATTCCTGTTCTCACAGTGGCCAAGCAGACACCTGTGGGAAACCCACAAGCAAGACTCGAGCACCAGAGCCCTCTCCCCTCCTGTGGTTTCCAACAGCTAGTATTCAGAAGCATTACTGGTTGACTGTAGAGGCAGAGCAAAGGCATAATAGTAGCCATTGGTAGCCCTCTCCTCCATGAATTTGTCTAATCCCCTTTTGGATCCAAGTTGGCAGCAATCTCTACTTCCTGTGGGAGTGAGTGCCATAATTTATCTAAGTCTGTGTTGCTTGGGTTGAAAACATTTATTGGGTTGTGGTAGAAATTCTCCCCCACAAGCACTTTATTTGTTTGAATATTTACCTTTTAAAAAATAAAATAAAAAATAAAAAAACCCGCTTATTCAATCTCATAATTCCTTCTCCCCTATCTTCAGGATCTGCTGATGCTCTTGCACAGCATGTATCCCTGGTAGATTATCCTTTCTCCTTCTTGGATTAATCACGTGAGTGGTATCAACCAATCAGGGATCATGTTGTCATAGGATGATGTCACAATGCTATGTAGCCAATTGGATTTGATTGTTTGACTATATCATCAAGGGCAAACGAGGTCAGATGAGGGTGGGGGGGATTTTATAGCCAGGTACATTTCACAGCCTATTTTATTTGTGAATCCTCAAACCAGATTTGAGGCATACCATCAAAACACTACAGTCATACCTCGGGTTGCGATCACTGCGGGTTGCGCGTTTTCAGGTTACGGGTGTGCCAAACCAGGAAGTACCGGAAAGGGTTACTTCCAGGTTTCGGCGCTAGCATATGTGCAAAAGCGCTAAATCACACTTTGCGCTTGCGCAGAAGCACTGAATCGCGTCACGCGCATGTGCAGACGTGGCACTGCGGGTTGCAGACGCTGCGGGTTGCAAACGTGCCTCCCGCACGGATCACGTTCGCAACCCGAGCATCCACTGTATATGACATGTTGGATGCTTGATAACTAGGGATGTGCACTAACCCCAATTCAGTATTTCAGAAAAGAGCATCTCATTCAGCTTGGGAATTGAACCCGAATCCTAATTTGGAAAAGCAACGCTTTGACCCAGTCCCATTCACTATAATGGAGAAACAAACAAACAAAAAGTCTATTATTTCTTTTGACAGAATTGAATGTAGTTTGCATGTGTACCATCCATTCTGGAGTGGATGATACTTGCCAGATTGCAGGCAGATAAGTCTAGAGGTTTTTGTGCTGGTCACCATTGAACACCCCCCCCACAAGGAAACAATGTATATAATGGGGGGGGGCAGAAGTGGATGAAAATTTGCAGGCATGGTAGCATTCTCAGCAGATGAATCCTGAAATTTTTTGGAAGAATAGCTATTGTTTTGTTTTGTTTTCTAAAACAGCAACCTTAAAAATTATGGGGTTGCTTAAAAGGGGGAGGGTCCTTTAATCTCCTGTTATGTACTGAGCTGAATCCTAGAACAATAGGATCCAAAATGCAGCAGTCTGATTGGTCCTAGAACAATAGGATCCAGAATGCAGCAGTCTGATTGGTCCGCAGGAGCCACCCAATCCAGCTCCAGGTGGAAGTGAATCAGCAACCTGATTGGCCTACAGGAGTAGCCCGGAATTAGCCAATCACGTGGGGCCCATTGTGTAAATAATGTATATATAGCAGACGTTTTGGGGAAAGATTCATCCTTGCTATGAGCTGAATAAAGAGCATGAAATTCACACTTGACTCTGAGTATATTTCATCTCCCCTATTGTTTTGTTGGCAAGCTGCATGAAAACAACACACAAAGGAGAGGAAGGAGCCCCTAATATGAGTTTGCTCCTTTACATTGTTAAGCCTGTTCCCTGACCCCCCCCCCCAGCCTCATTATTTATCCCTCCTGTCTGCAACAGATCTGGCTGCTGATGTATTTGCCCACATTCAAAGCCCTATCTTACTATTATTATAGCTGGCTGTGTTTGTGTTCTTTTTAAAACAGAAACACACACACACAAACATTTCATATTCTCTGCACAACTTTAATTAAAACTGCAGTTAAGGCTACCAAATTTTATTCACCGATAAAGAGGATGAAGATAACTTTTCCCATCAGCTTGCACAGAAACAACCTCTTATTTGGACAATCTGCTACCTGGTACCTGCCAGGTATGTAGCTAAAGGTAGACACCTTCCTTTGTTCATTCTAGAATACAAACTTTGCAAATGCATTTCACAGAGAAACAGAAGGCATCTGTTCAGATAATGCACTGGAGATATCTACATAAATGAGGATAAATTATGTTTATTGGGGCAAAGCACTGCATCTTCAAAAGCTTTTATTCCCCTTCAGGGTTAATGAGGGTGGAGATTCTGAAGCATTTCCTCAATATTGTGATTATCTCCCCCCTCACAAAAATATATCCTCCCACTCTAGTTGTAATTATAATTTATTTTAAACTGTTTTCAAAGTTGTATTTTACATGGTTGTGACCCACCCTGGGACTTTGTTTGAACGGCAGGTAATAAACATAAAATTATTCAAAAAAGTATAATTGTATAGTAAAGATGGAACTTGTGATGGTAAAGAATTTTGAGCTTAAACATAACAGATCAGTGAACCGTATATGGAAAAATCTAATTGTGGCTGCTTTTACAGTTAATCCCTGTGACGGGAAGTCTGTGCTAATTTTGACAAGCTAAATCCAGATACCTGAATTAGTTCTATTTTCTGCCTGTTTATTATGACATTTATATCCCGCTTTCCCTGCAAGCACTTATACCTGTAGGTGACTCCTCCTCATTTTATCCTCATCACCTACATCTGAAGAAGTGTGCATGCACACGAAAGCTCATACCAAGAACAAACTTAGTTGGTCTCTAAGGTGCTACTGGAAGGATTTTTATTATTATTATTTTGTTTTTACTTCTCAGGTAGGTTAATCTAAGTGATCATTACTGGCCCAAATGAAGCTTCATGGCTGAGCGGGAATTTGAACCCAAGCCTCTCAACCCCTATTCTGACACTCTAACCAGTGCCTCATATTTCACAACACCATGTGTTGTTCAATTCCTTTTGCTCTGATCTTGGACATGTCATCTCCTGTTTAAACAAGCTTACAGGTAACTACAGAAGAAGCGGATGACCTCGTGTTAATGAAATTGCACATGTTGTTTGCGTGCGACCTGTGCTGGCCAAGTCCCAACCAAAGGCAACAGAGTGACAGTGTTATCAATTTACCATCATTACCCAACGGGAAAACAATTACGGTACATCTTTGCAAGGTTCTGACTGACCGAACCCAAAGGGTGCTCATCAATGGCTCCTCTTCATCCTGGAGAGAAGTGACTAGTGGGGTGCCACAGGGTTCTGTCTTGGGCCCAGTCTTATTCAACATCTTTATCAATGACTTGGATGATGGGCTTGAGGGCATCCTGATCAAGTTTGCAGATGACACCAAATTGGGAGGGGTGGCTAATACCCTAGAGGACAGGATCACACTTCAAAATGACCTTAACAGATTAGAGAACTGGGCCAAGGCAAACAGGATGAATTTTAACAGGGAGAAATGTAAAGTACTACACTTGGGCAAAAAAAATGAAAGGCACAGATACAGGATGGGTGATACCTGGCTTGAGAGCAGTACAAGTGAAAAGGATCTAGGAGTCTTGGTAGACCACAAACTTGACATGAGTCAACAGTGTGATGCAGCAGCTAAAAAAGCCAATGCAATTCTGGGCTGCATCAATAGGAGTATAGCATCTAGATCAAGGGAAGTAATAGTACCACTGTATTCCGCTCTGGTCAGACCTCACCTGGAATACTGTGTCCAGTTCTGGGCACCACAGTTCAAGAAGGATATTGACAAGCTGGAACGTGTCCAGAGGAGGGCAACCAAAATGGTCAAAGGCCTGGAAACGATGCCTTATGAGGAACGGCTTAGGGAGCTGGGTATGTTTAGCCTGGAGAAGAGAAGGTTAAGGGGTGATATGATAGCCATGTTCAAATATATAAAAGGATGTCATATAGAGGAGGGAGAAAGGTTGTTTTCTGCTGCTCCAGAGAAGCGGACACGGAGCAATGGATTCAAACTACAAGAAAGAAGATTCCACCTAAACATTAGGAAGAACTTCCTGACAGTAAGAGCTGTTCGACAGTGGAATTTGCTGCCAAGGAGTGTGGTGGAGTCTCCTTCTTTGGAGGTCTTTAAGCAGAGGCTTGACAGCCACCTGTCAGGAATGCTTTGATGGTGTTTCCTGCTTGGCAGGGGGTTGGACTGGATGGCCCTTGTGGTCTCTTCCAACTCTATGATTCTATGATTCTATGATTCTGAGAAATGGCGAGGCACCAGATATCTGTATGTTTCGCTTCAGTTTAACCTCTTTCTTCTTCTTCTCTGTCAAGTTCAAGATGTGTTGAGAGGCTAGCCAGAAGGTGAAAGGATATGGAAGCTATTATTTTATTTTTGTTTGTTTGTTTGTTTATAAAAAAAGTAGCTACAGATAGACTAATAACTTCTTCATGTAGATAGAACTTAAGGTCTGCTGTGAACCTGTGAACCTGATCTTTGGCCTCTCGGATACAATGACTCAAGAATCAAGCTTAATTTCAGTAATAGTAGACCCACTGAAATTAATGAGCCTAAGTTAGTCATGCCCATTAATTTCAATGGGTCTACTCTGAGTAGTACTATCACTGGAGACAATCCATAGACCCATTGTCCCCAGAATGTTGCCCACTAGTGAATCTGCCTCCAGGGCTGAAAATAGTTTTCCCCCAATTCTCTTTTAGTGCTTTCCACTGTGTGATCTATTTCAGCACCAAGTGGCCTGTAATCCTATATACCAGGGACGTCCAACTCCCAAGAGACTGCGATCTACTTACAGAATAAAAAACTGGAAGTGATCTATCCATTGGGGGGGGGCAGGTCAAAGTTGTTGAGCTTTTTAAGGGAGCAAAGTCTAAACTGTTGACTTTTTTAGGGGTGCAGCTCAAAGTTCTTAAGTCAAAGTTCTTAAGGGTTTTTTTTAGGGAGGGAAGTCGAAATTGTCAACTTTTTTTAGGGGTGCAAGCCTAAATTGTTGAGCTTTTTTTTTTATGTGGGCAAGTAAAACTTGTGGAGCTTTTCTTAGGGGGCCACAGCAAATACTTTTGCCCCCTTTGGGGGGAGGTGGGCTGTGACAGAAATCTATAAACAATAAGTCATCCCAGAAATGAGTCCGCGATCGACCAGGATTGACTTCTAACAACCTGTCGATTGTGGTTGACCTGTTGCACATCCCTGCTATATACATTCCAATAAAAATTGGAGGTGGGGAGGAAAATATTTTCTATACTAAGTTTTCCATGTTGCTGAAGGAATGTAAGCAAGTTCTGTGTGAATCAACTACTCCACGTGATGGAAAGACAAACAAGGAGGTGTTTGTGGAAAGATCTAAATGAAAGAGCTCTGTGGCAAACCGAAGTTGCCCAGCTTTTCATGGGATACTCCAAGGACTTCTAAATGTTTTTCAACCTGTCTCCTTGAATTGGCTTCTAAGGTTTCTCTGTCTTTAATTTATGTTAACAGCTGCAGAGGTGAAGCCCTGAAGGTGTCCACAGAGATGAAAGTTTTAGCAAGAGGAAGAAAGTAGTTATTATTTGCTCTGGAGAAAGCCAGTGAATAGGCTTTGTCCTGTTTATTAAGTTTTTCACCAATGTTCAACGGGGGGTGGGGATCAAACACACTCCATTTGAGGCTCATGTTTTAACAATACCCTGTTTGCATTATCTTAACCTCTAAAAGCGCTATGTTCCCTAAACACAGTTTCATCATTGGATCGCCATTCTAGAGACACTTAGCCAATCATGACAGGTAGGAGAAACGGCCCATCAGGAGAGTAAGGATGGTTAAAAGAGAATTTGACAGTTCAATGGGCAGGTAGGACCTGGCTATCCCAGCGAAAGGGTGAGCTCCCGTTGCTCGGTCCCTGCTCCTGCCAACCTAGCAGTTCGAAAGCACGTCAAAGTGCAAGTAGATAAATAGGTACTGCTCCGGCGGGAAGGTAAACAGCGTTTCCATGCACTGCTCTGGTTTGCCAGAAGTGGCTTAGTCATGCTGGCCACATGACCCGGAAGCTGTACGCCAGCTCCCTCGGCCAATAAAGCGAGATGAGCACCGCAACCCCAGAATCGTGTGCGACTGGACCTAATGGTCAGGGGTCCCTTTACCTTTTTAGGACCTGGCTACAGAGGAGCAATTGTGCGGTAGTTGGAGCATTCTTTGGCACTGCCCTTCTTTGGGATTGGGATGTAGACTGATCTTCTCCAATCCTCTGGGCACTGCTGAGTTTTCCAAACTTGCTGGCATATTGTGTGTAGCACCTTAACAGCATCATCTTTTAAAATTTTAAATAGTTCGGCTGGAATATCATCACTTCCACTGGCCTTGTTGTTAGCAAGGCTTTCTAAGGCCCATTTGACTTCACTCTCCAGGATGTCTGGCTCAAGGTCAGCAACCACACTACCTGGGGTGTATGAGACCTCCATATCTTTCTGGTATAATTCCTCTGTGTATTCTTGCCACCTCTTCTTGATGTCTTCTGCTTCTGTTAGGTCCTTTCCACTTTTGTCCTTAATTGTGGTAATCTTTGTACGAAATGTTCCTTTCATATCTCCAATTTTCTTGAACAGATCTCTGGTTTTTCCCATTCTGTTGTTTTCCTCTATTTCTTTGCATTGCTCGTTTAAAAAGGCCCTCTTGTCTCTCCTTGCTATTTTTTGGAAATCTGCATTCAATTTCCTGTATCTTTCGCTATCTCCCTCACATTTTGCTTGCCTTCTCTCCCCCGCTATTTGTAAGGCCTCATTGGACAGCCACTTTGCTTTCTTGCATTTCTTTTTCATTGGGATGGTTTTTGTTGCTGCCTCCTGTATAATGTTACGAGCCTCCATCCACAGTTCTTCAGGCACTCTATCCACCAAATCTAAATCCTTAAACCTGTTCTTCACTTCAACTGTGTATTCATAAGGAATTTGATTTAGATTGTATCTTACTGGCCCAGTGGTTTTTCCTACTTTCTTCAGTTTAAGCTGGAATTTTGCTATAAGAAGCTGATGATCTGAGCCACAGTCAGCTCCAGGTCTTGTTTTTGCTGAGTGTATAGAGCTTCTCCATCTTTGGCTGCAGAGAATATAATCAATCTGATTTCGATGTTGCCCATCTGGTGATGTCCATGTGTAGAGTCATTTCACACGCTAGCAAGGTTTTGCTAAAAATTCTACAAGGCAGGCTTAAGCAGTATGTGGACCGAGAACTCCCAGAAGTGCAAGCTGGATTTCGAAGGGGCAGAGGAACCAGAGACCAAATTGCAAACATGCGCTGGATTATGGAGAAAGCTAGAGAGTTCCAGAAAAACATTTACTTCTGCTTCATTGACTACGCAAAAGCTTTTGACTGTGTCGACCACAGCAAACTATGGCAAGTTCTTAAAGAAATGGGAGTGCCTGATCACCTCATCCGTCTCCTGAGAAATCTCTACGTGGGACAAGAAGCTACAGTTAGAACTGGATATGGAATAACTGATTGGTTCAAAATTGGGAAAGGAGTACGACAAGGCTGTATATTGTCTCCCTGCTTATTTAACTTATATGCAGAATTCATCATGCGAAAGGCTGGACTGGATGAATCCCAAACCGGAATTAAGATTGCCGGAAGAAATATAAACAACCTCAGATATGCTGATGATACAACCTTGATGGCAGAAAGTGAGGAGGAATTAAAGAACCTTTTAATGAGGGTGAAAGAGGAGAGCGCAAAATATGGTCTGAAGCTAAACATCAAAAAAACTAAGATCATGGCCACTGGTCCCATCACCTCCTGGCAAATAGAAGGGGAAGAAATGGAGGCAGTAAGAGATTTCACTTTCTTGGGTTCCATGATCACTGCAGATGGTGACAGCAGTCACGAAATTAGAAGACGCCTGCTTCTTGGGAGAAAAGCAATGACAAACCTAGACAGCACCTTAAAAAGCAAAGACATCACCTTGCCAACAAAGGTCCGTATAGTTAAAGCTATGGTTTTCCCAGTAGTAATGTACGGAAGTGAGAGCTGGACCATAAAGAAGGCTGATCGCCGAAGAATTGATGCTTTTGAATTATGGTGCTGGAGGAGGCTCTTGAGAGTCCCATGGACTGCAAGAAGATCAAACCTATCCATTCTTAAAGAAATCAACCCTGAGTGCTCATTAGAAGGACAGATCCTGAAGTTGAGGCTCCAGTACTTTGGCCACCTCATGAGAAGAGAAGACTCCCTAGAAAAGACCCTGATGTTGGGAAGGATTGAGGGCACAAGGAGAAGGGGACGACAGAAGATGAGATGGTTGGACAGTGTTCTCGAAGCTACTAACATGAGTTTGGCCAAACTGCGAGAGGCAGTGAAGGATAGGCGTGCCTGGCGTGCTCTGGTCCATGGGGTCACGAAGAGTCGGACACGACTGAACGACTGAACAACAACAACAGAGGAGCACTTAGGAAATTGTCAGGATAAACCTGTTTAATTTCCTCAGGTAGAGGAAAATGATGTAGAAATGGGTCTAGATCTGCCTTTGCAGGAAGAATGAAAGAGAACAGCCATTCCAGGAGGATATAGTTTTAACAGAAACAGTTCTGTTTAAACAAGAAACAGCATTTCTTGCAGAAAAATGTGCAGCATCTTTAATAGAGAAACCATAAAGTTTATCTCTTGTTGAGTATTGGTTAATAATAGAAAATGCTGTTTTTTGTTTGCATCATGCCTCAGCTTTAATTTATACCTAGTTCAGGGAATAAGTCATCGTGGTAACCCCCAATTTCAAGAATCCTTGCTGCGGGTTTAAGCAATCCCCACATGTTGGGAATCCCCAAATTCTCGGTTGTTTTAGACAGGGAGTCACCAGGGTTAAATCACAGGTACAGTTCGGGTATGATTTTGACCAGTGTGAATTAAAATTGAATTTCTCCTCCTTTCCTAGAACCAAGGCAGGCCTAAGCACTGGAGACAAAGCAGCTGCCTATGGATGCCACATACTGACTAAATATTTGACAGTCCCTCTATATTTTGCCTTTGCAAGACAATGTTCGGGGGGGGGGGGTCAGATCAGAACTGTTGTGAATTTTCTCCAAGTCAAGCGGCTAAAGCTGCTGGCTGCAATGGTATAGCCATAGCTATTATCTCTCACAAAGACCTGTGAGAAAGTATGCTTTGTTTACTTCCTGCTATGGAATGTACTGTTGTAATCTGAGCCTGTGAGCTCACTGACTTTCTCTTTACTGCTTGTCCTCAAGCCAGACGGACGGTGAAATGGCAGCACCGTTTTACACGGGCTGGCAGCAGAGAATGTCTCTGCACAATTACTTGGAATAAATAGATTAGCCTAATGATCGGCTAGTGTGTATTGTTTCTTTCTATCTGGGAGCAATCGCATATTAACAGCACTCCGGACTCTCTGTAGCCAGGGATGTGCTAAGCTGATGTGCTCTGGTTTTGGGGCAGTCTCACAACTTGCCCCAGGCCAGGTATATCATAACAAGAACATGGCATAAAGGGAAGGATTAACCCCACCCTTTCCCAGCACCATGGTCCAAACTCAAAGTAGGGAAAGATGTGACTGCTATTAATATTCTTAAAAAGCTGCTCAAGATCCTATTCAAAGATCTCCTATTCCATCCTTGTGCTGCAACACATACATCCAGCTTCTGGTCCAGCAATGAATCTGGGGAGTGCACCTCAGGGATGGAGAAACTCTGGCCCTGGACCAGCCTTCTAGACTCTGTCTGACCCTCAGGAGTCTCCCCAGCCACACTTCCTCTCCTCAAGCCACATCCCTCGCTGACTTTCTCTTTGAATGTTCTTGCCAGGCTGGAAAGCATCCTTGAAGGCTCGCAATGCAATACCCTCCAACCTTTCTCTGATAAAAATAGAAATATCCCCTCCAACACTTCTCCAATGAACATAGGGACTTCCTACCACAGCATCCAACATTTCTCTGGTGAAAGTAGGGACGTCCAAAGGAAAAGTGGGACATTCCAGGATCAAATCAGAAACCAGGATGGCTTCTGTAAATCTGGGACTGTCCTTGGAAAACAGGGACACGTGGAAGGTCTGGGGTGCTTCTTGGTTGCCGGGGTGGGGGGCAGAGAAGAGCGCATGAGTGTACAGTGGTACCTCGAGTTACAAACGCTTCAGGTTACAAACGCTTCAGGTTACAAACTCTGCTAACCTGGAAGAGTTACCTCGAGTTGAGAACTTTGCCCCAGGATGAGAACGGAAATCGTGTGTTGGCGGCGCAGTGGCAGCAAGAGGCCCCATTAGCGAAAGCACGCCTCTAGTTAAGGTCAGTTTCGGGTTAAGAATGGACCTCTGGAATGAATTAGAAGACATCTGAAGGCAGGCCTGTTTAGGGAAGCTTTTAATGTTTGATTGATTATTGTATTTTAACATTTTGTTGGAAGCCGCCCAGAGTGGGCGGGAGTATAAATAATAAATTATTATTATTATTATTATTATTATTATTATTATTAAGTTCGTAACTAGAGGTACCACTGTATGAAGAAGAAGAAGAAGAAGAAGAAGAAGAAGAAGAAGAAGAAGAAGAGTTTGGATTTGATATCCCGCTTTATCACTACCCGAAGGAGTCTCAAAGCAGCTAACATTCTCCTTTCCCTTCCTCCCCCACAACAATCACTCTGTGAGGTGAGTGGGGCTGAGAGACTTCAAAAAAGTGTGACTAGCCCAAGGTCACCCAGCAGCTGCATGTGGAGGAGCGGAGACGCGAACCCGGTTCACCAGATTATGAATCCACCGCTCTTAACCACTACACCACACTGGCTCTCACTGCAGAACCTAACCCACACTGCAGAACCTAACCCACTTCACAAAGGTAAATTTCACATTTGTTGCTCCACCCACTTTTCCTTCTGGCCCCGCCCACTGCTAGCATGTGGCCTCCGCGGGGTTGCTCTTCTGTCATGTGATCTTCAGGCTGGAAATGCCCCCTATCCCTGAGTTGCAGGTTTTTATGAGCTGCTTCGCAGCCCAAACACTTCTGAATGTGCAGGAGAACCGTGTGTTCTCCACATCACTGCATTTCAAATGAGAAAATTGCTTCCCCCTGGAAGGTGTTTCCTTCCTCCCCTCTCCTCCATGCATTGCTTCTTGACAGCATGTTTCTCTTATACCCAATTAGACTTTCTCTCGGGAAGGCTTGTCTATATTTACTCGATAATAAATGTCGTTTAACCCAGGCACACTTACGGTGTGACCTCCACACTAAGTGATTTACTAAACAAAACACTGGAGGCCTCTTTGGTGGTTAAGAATTATTCAGTCCAAAGATGTAGCTTGGTGCACAGATAAATATTCAGTCAGGTCAGAGTCTGTTTACATCATGGCTCAGCCTTAAAACCCAACAGAGACGAGATGACCAAAAAATCAATCTCTTCTAAAGGTTGTAAAAACCAGAAGCCTAGTAATTGTACACACCATTATTCAAGAAGTATTCCGAAGTATGTTTCTGCATAAATCTCCCATAAATCAGCATAAGATTAGGTGCCATCGCTATCTCCTGGGAGAAAGAAAGGACATATTTTATGAAATGACAACACCTTCGCTTAAATTACAGAAACGCGGGGCCCTTTTGGAAGGGAAGGAAATTCTACAAGGTATTTGTTTGTTTTATATATTTATAAAATTCGCTCCCCACTTTTCATTATAAAGTAATCCCAAAGTGGGATTACAGCATTAATAGATCATAATCAAATCATGCAATAAGAGTGAAGCAGCAGGAGCACATAGACAATTGAAATAGTTGTGTGTTTTTTTACAAAGGGCAGCAATTCAGTCAAGAGCCTGGTTGAATAAGGAGGTCTTCAGGTGGTGCTGAAGACTTGTAAGACTTGATGTCAGCTATATCTGAGGATAGGCATTCATAAGTCTGAGGGTGCTCTCTCTCTCTCTCTCTCAACACATTCCAAGAGCAAAAAAGGAAATTATCATGTGGTTTTCTATCCGCAGGAACTTCCTCATCTACAGGGGAGGCCTGGCTGTATACTCTATTGTTTCACCCGATGATGTGTGATAATTGACTATCAGCAGCAGGGCCTTTAGGGTGGTGTCACCATCGATTTGTAACACTCTTCCTGGAGAACACCGCCTGCATCTTTCCCTCCTCTGATTCTGTTGCAGGTTATTTGTGTAAGCCTTTCTTTTACAGTATGGGTCATTTGTCATCTAGAAAGGGGGTCACCATGACTGAAAAAGCTAGAACTGTATTTTTTTATGTTGTGAACCACCCTGAGATCTACGGATGAAGGGTGGCATACAAATTTAATAAATAAATATAAATAAATAAATAAATGACGGCAGTCTGCATAGAAGAAAGGGGCCAGTGCAACAGAACAGCGCACCAGGTCCTGTTTTTCAAACAAGACCAGATAATTCTGGATTCTAAACTCTGGAGAGAAATGGGGATGAGGAGAATTTATGACGCACCACTAGTGTCCTTTGATCTCAGGCATTTTCCCTTTCCCTTTTATTTTTCTTTTATTTATTTTACAACTTTGTAGCAGCAAAAGAAATGTTGCTTAAGTATATGCATATTTTTTGTGCGTGTGCATTAAAGAAAGAATAAAATAATAAAAAAGAGGTGGAGAAACAGATGTTTATAAACCATCAAAATAAAATAAAAAAATCAAAGACATCTGTTAGGAAGACTATTCCTTAAGGTGTTTCCAATGAAATAAACAGTCAGACCTCCTTTTTGCATTTTATTACACTTATGCATTCCCCACCCCATTTTCCAATGACCTTGGCCTTTCCTCCTTCTCATCATATTTGTTAACTTGTGGCTATGTTCTATACCTCTACTATCAGAGGCAGTACAATTCTGAATATCAGTTCCTGAAAATTACAGGAGGGATGAGTTTTCATGTGCTCAGGTCCTGCTTCCTTCCCCTGGGCATTTAGGTGGCCCCTGTAGGAACGAGATGCAAGATATGCAATCATCTAATGTGGTTCAACATCTCCCCTCCCCCTGCCCGCGTTATAACAGACTGCTATTTGGGTGTTCACTTTTGTAAAAACAAAAGCAAAAAACTATCTGTAGCTCAAGTGAATCTCTCTGTGTGTGGCTTCCATCATGTGGAGAATTGATCTGGCATCTCTAGATTACAGTCCTCACTACAGAAAGAGACATACAATCCCCTTTCAAGCCTGTCACCTTTAATGATAATCATTCAAAGGCAAATACATTCCATTTTATCCATGCTCAACTGCGGACTAAGAAAGCTGTGATTATCTTCAGAAAGAGAGAGAGAGAGAGAGAGAGAGAGAGAGAGAGAGAGAGAGAGAGAATATCTCCATGTCAACCTCTTGCTTCATAGCAGGGGTAGCCAATGTGGTACCCACCCGATGTTTTGGACTACAACTCCCATCAGCATGGCCAATGGTAAGAGTTGTAGTCCAAACTTTATGGAGGTACCACATAGGCTACTCTGCTTTACAGTAAGAGTGGCTAACTGCCCCAACAGTTGAACTAGTACAGAACATGGCAGCCGGATTATTGAGCAGGACTACATGGCCTGAACACATATAACTCTTGTTCTGGCATGGGCTGCCAATTAGTTCTGATCCCCATTCAAATGGACCTATAAACCACTGTGTGGCTCAGGAGCAACAATGCATTTCCCTGAATTAACATGCCCAGACCTTGAAATCAACATCTAAACCCTTCTTTCCGTGCCCCTGCCAAAAGATGTCTTGAAGGTGGCAATGAGAGAATGAGCCTTTTCTGTGGTAGCTCCTCAGTTATGGAATATTGTCCCCAAGAAAGCTCTCCTGGCATTGGCATTGTCATACTTCTAGCATCAGGGATGTGGGTGGCGCTGTGGTCTAAGCCACTGAGCTTCTTGGGCTTGCTGATCAGAAGGTTGGCGGTTCAAATCCCCACGACGGGGTGAGCTCCCATTGCTCTGTCCCAGCTCCTGCCAACCTAGCAGTTCGAAAGCACACCAGCACAAGTAGATAAATAGGTACCACTGTGGCGAGAAGGTAAACCATGTTTCTGTACATTCTGGTTTCCGTCACGGTATCCCATTGCACCAGAAGCAGTTTAGTCATGCTGGCTACATGACGCAGAAAACTGTCTGTGGACAAACACCGGATTCCTCAGCCTGAAAGCAAGATGAGCGCCACACCCCATAGCCACCTTTGAATAATAGAATCATAGATTCATAGAATCATAGAGTTGGAAGAGACCCCAAGGGCCATCCAGTCCAACCCCCTGCCAAGCAGGAAACACCATCAAAGCATTCCTGACAGGTGGCTGTCAAGCCTCTGCTTAAAGACCTCCAAAGAAGGAGACTCCACCACACTCCTTGGCAGCAAATTCCACTGTCGAACAGCTCTTACTGTCAGGAAGTTCTTCCTAATGTTTAGGTGGAATCTTCTTTCTTGTAGTTTGAATCCATTGCTCCGTGTCCGCTTCTCTGGAGCAGCAGAAAACAACCTTTCTCCCTCCTCTATATGACATCCTTTTATATATTTGAACATGGCTATCATATCACCCCTTAACCTTCTCTTCTCCAGGCTAAACATACCCAGCTCCCTAAGCCGTTCCTCATAAGGCATCGTTTCCAGGCCTTTGACCATTTTGGTTGCCCTCCTCTGGACACGTTCCAGCTTGTCAGTATCCTTCTTGAACTGTGGTGCCCAGAACTGGACACAGTATTCCAGGTGAGGTCTGACCAGAGCGGAATACAGTGGTACTATTACTTCCCTTGATCTAGATGCTATACTCCTATTGATGCAGCCCAGAATTGCATTGGCTTTTTTAGCTGCTGCATCACACTGTTGACTCATGTCAAGTTTGTGGTCTACCAAGACTCCTAGATCCTTTTCACTTGTACTGCTCTCAAGCCAGGTGTCACCCATCCTGTATTTGTGCCTTTCATTTTTTTTTGCCCAAGTGTAGTACTTTACATTTCTCCCTGTTAAAATTCACCCTGTTTGCCTTGGCCCAGTTCTCTAATCTGTTAAGGTCATTTTGAAGTGTGATCCTGTCCTCTGGGGTATTAGCCACCCCTCCCAATTTGGTGTCATCTGCAAACTTGATCAGGATGCCCTCAAGCCCATCATCCAAGTCATTGATAAAGATGTTGAATAAGACTGGGCCCAAGACAGAACCCTGTGGCACCCCACTAGTCACTTCTCTCCACGATGAAGAGGAGCCATTGATGAGCACCCTTTGGGTTCGGTCAGTCAGCCAGTTACAAATCCACTGAATGGTAGCATTGTCTAGCCCGCATTTTACCAGCTTCTTTACAAGAATATCATGGGGCACCTTGCCAAAGGCCTTGCTGAAATCAAGATAGGCTACATCCACAGTGTTCCATTCGTCTACCAGGCTTGTAATTCTGTCAGAAAATGAGATCAGATTAATCTGACATGACTTATTTTTCAGAAACCCATGCTGACTTTTAGTGATCACAGCGTTCCTTTCTAGGTGCTCACAGACCGTTTGCTTAATGATCTGCTCTAGAATCTTTCCTGGTATTGATGTCAGGCTGACTGGGCGGTAATTGTTTGGGTCCTCTCTTTTCCCCTTTTTGAAAATAGGGACAACATTTGCCCTCCTCCAGTCTGCTGGGACTTCGCCTGTTTTCCAGGAATTCTCAAAGATTACTGCCAGTGGTTCTGAAATCACCTCTGCCAGTTCTTTTAATACTCTGGGATGTAGTTCATCTGGCCCTGGAGACTTGAATACATCTAAACTAGCCAAGTGTTCTTGTACTACCTCCTTACTTATTCTGGGCTGTGTTTCCCCTGCTGAATCATCTGCTCCATATTCTTCAGGTTGGGCATTGTTTTCTTTTTTGGAGAAGACTGAGGCAAAGAAGGTATTGAGGAGTTCTGCCCTTTCTGCGTCCCCTGTTCGCATTTCACCTTCTCCTCCTCTAAGTGACCCCACTGTTTCCTTGACTGGACTTAACCATCCATGGGCCCTTTACCTTTTTAACATTTACTTATTTCTAGCATCAAGCAAATACAACTTTATTTTCCTGGACATTTGGACAGCACTAGTGGCCTGGCTTTTTGGTAGATTTGCCTTGTAGGTCAATCTTTCTTGGATAGGGCTGGATATTTTATGTTCTTAAATTTCTTTTAAAAATGTAGCACTGGTGTATTTGTACTGCATTGCATTGTTTTTAATGGTTACCAGGTTATATATTTATTTCTCTGTATCTTACTTCTTATTCGGTAAAACTCTCTGGGACATTCACTGATTGTGGGAAGCAATTAACACATTTAATGAACCAACTAATCTAACTAGTTCAGGAACATCAGGAAGGATGCAGGTTAGCCACCCCTGCTCTAATAGACTCTTTCACCATAAGAAGTCAATAGGCTTCATAGACTTGAGCTTGCTCAGAGTTAAGCTCATAATCTTTCTCTTCTTAGAGAATCTTCTCTGCAGATGGATCAAGGCACGGAGAGTCTCCTGCTATTAGGATGGAACAGGAATATTCTCTGCAAAGGTCACAGACAATCTGAGCAGCCCAAACTAGGGTAGAGAAGTCACCTTTCATTACACAAGCTTTATCAGCCAAGCCCTCTTGAGCCATGCTAAGAGAGATGGATAAATTGGGGAAATGATCCAGTTAAATGGCCAGGCATATACTGGTCCACATAACTCGGTAGTACTGGGCGATTGGGCCATACTAATTGTTGTTGCTGCTTACAAGGAAGCCTCTTCAAAATCCTGTGGGTGTTTCAATGCCAAATCATGTTTTGTCTTTTTCATCGCTGTTTCCATCAGTATTTCAAAGTTTTTCAGTTCTACAAAATAAAGTGGAGAAAGAAAAAAATAAGAAGAAAACTCATTATATGGTATATATGTGTATTTGCGTGCACACTAATACATATATGATTATCAATATGCTATTATATTCTGTATAAACACATTCCAAATATCGATATATTTTTTCCAAACAAAGTCTGTGTCCATAAACAATCCATTCATATTTTGCCGGTACTGTCATGTCTTCAATCCATTGGTTAAAGGGAACCATTGTTTTATTCCTCCAATTCATCGATACCTGTCTGGGCAGCCCAGGACCTCCATACACACTGCCTAAAACTGCACCCCAAGGAGATCACGTCAGTGCTACTAACACAGTGGTTTGCCTTTGCCCCTGGAGGTGCACTCCATTGTCTATTGAGGCAGGTGGGTGCCAAGTCAACTCCGTCCCTTATTTAGAGATCCAACACATCGCTTTCTGAAACCTTTGTTTGCACAAGCAAGGAGGTAAAGAAATGGCCCGGTTTCTTTTGAGTGGCAGTAACAGCATAATGACACACAGAGTTGACCCTGTCTGCGCTGACTGTTTTTAAAAAAAGGTCAGGAAAAAGAAGTTAGACTATGTGGATCACATCTGAGTTTGTTCGTTGATGGTTCCTGAAATATGGAGAGGAATTAGGAGTATTTATAGATTAATCAGGTGACCAGACTATGGCAGGGTACAAATGGTAGACTCACCCTAGGATACAGAGAGCCAAGGCGGGTGGGGAGAGATTACAGAACAAGAATATAAAAAGCAAACCCACAAGTATAATGGTTCAGGAGCAAGGCTTGAGGCCAACGACAGATTGCAAAGAATGAACCATCGCCCCAGCCTTGGTGTGCTGCCAGAGTTGACATATTGGCTGACAGCATAATACATTTAGCCCTAATCTAATATATAACCCTGTTGCAATTAAAACCCAGCACATTTTAAACAAGGTCACATTTAGTTTTATTGACCACTGTGATGCGGGAGAGAAGATTTATGAAGATGGCTTGAAATGTTTCAAGTGCCGAAGCAAATAGACATAAAATATTTCCTGTTCGACAAACTGGCTGGGTAATTGTCCTTTTCTCTCCCTCTCTCTGATACACACACACACACACACACACACACACACACACACACACACACAAACACTTCTTTGTCAGTTGAGAGAGGCAGTATAGATCACCCTAGAAATTCATGCAGTCATTGTTTTTCTGCGAAATCTTCTTAGAATGTGTGCTTTCCTGCGGGTGTGTAAATTTCCCAAATATATGTTGTCTTCGGGGGGGGGGGAGTCTTCATTTGGATCCTTTCGCTAGAAAGTCCGTCTGAATTATGGATGAAACACTCCCTCTCTTCTTTTTATTTATATTTATTTGGAATCACTCTGCCCCACATCTTATCCTGATCTTTAGTTTAATTAGGAGAATTTCTGAAATTCTGAGACGTACAGATCATCTTTCTTTTTCTATTTTAGCACGGTTTCCTGCCCCTACATTTTTTTGGGGGGGGGGCGGAGAGAAAATTGTATCTGCCCTCTCAGCAGAGCACCATCGCTAGTAAGCAGCAGTCCTAACATAATTTTTTAAAAAAGAAACACTAAAAAAGAATTGCATCACTACCACTGAATATGGAAAACTCTCTCAGGGATGTTTTTTTTTTTTTAGAATTCTCCCCTGAAAAACAACTCTCCCCAAATTGTTGCATTTGAAAGGGGTGTTGATTTTTTGAGTGGGTGGGTGTGCTTTTGATCACCCTCTCTCAGAAGAACAACAACAACCCTCTGAGGTAGTCAAAACAAAATAAACAAAATAAAAAATAAACAAATTCCTTCCAGTAGCACCTTAGAGACCAACTAAGTTTGTTCTTGGTATGAGCTTTCGTGTGCATGCACACTTCTTCAGCTACACTGAAACAGAAGTCACCAGACCCTTATATATAGTGAGAGGGTGGGGAGGGGTATTACTCAGAGGGGTGGTGGGAATGGGTGATAGGCTGATAGCTGTGGTGAACCTGTTGACGACTGTTAACGACTGCAATTAGTCTTACAGGAAAAAGCAAGGGGTGAGAAGGTTAAAAATAGCTTTGTCATTTATAATGAGATAAGAATCCAATGTCTTTGTTCTGACCAGGTCTCTCCATGGTTTCAAGCTTGGTAATGAATTGCAATTCAGCAACTTCTCTTTCTAGTCTATTTCTGAAATTCCTTTGCAATAAGACAGCTACTTTGAGATCTTGTATAGAGTGTCCTGGGAGATTGAAGTGTTCTCCTACTGGTTTCTCTGTCTTGTGATTCCTGATGTCAGATTTTTGTCCATTTATCCTTTGGCTTAGGGTTTGGCCTGTTTGTCCAATATAGAGAGCTGAATGGCACTGTTGGCATTTGATGGCATACACAATGTTAGACGATGAGCAATTAAATAGTCCTGAGATGGTATGTTTGATGTTGTTGGGGCCAGTAATGGTGTTGTCCGGGTGTATGTGGCAGCAAAGTTGGCATCTGGGTTTATTGCAGGCTCTGGTGCCAGTGTCCGTGTTAAGTCTGGTTGTAATATTATTGTGGGTGAGGAGTTGTTTAAGATTGGGTGGCTGTCTGTAGGTTAGGCTGAAGTTAAGAGACAGGTGGATGGCAAGGTCACCCAGTGAGTTTCATGAATGAGGAAGCTTTTGAACCCATCTTTCCCCTGTCATGGTGCAACACTTTTTTGCCTGTTAAGGCTGATGCGAAGTGGCCTTCTCAGTCTCATGGTCTTTTTTGTTGCAAGCAATTAAATGTGTGTGTGTGTGTGTGTGTGTGTGTGTGTGTGTGTGTGTGTTTGCATTCAATGGTTTTCAGGGAGAATTAAAGGGGGGGATCTGGGAGCTTTCAGCACTGGCAACAGAAGAAGCAAGTTTGTAACAGAGAACTTTAGCTCAGCCTTAAAAACCACACCAGCCTATGCATTTGAAGAACGTATGAAGCACATTCACTTTATCTCTCCCTCTGCTCCCCGCACCCTCTTTAAATATGAGTTTGGGGAAATTACTTAATGGAGTTATTTTGTCCCACAAATTTGTTTCATCTCTGCCGAGATAACCCATTTACCACATGCATAATGCAGTCAAGGGCAGAAATAAAGGGCACCTGACTGTGAGCAGAATGACCATATGAACTGGCTCTGATTCACAGTGCTTTTTAGCCATTCAAACCTCAATCCCTTTAGAAGGAATATTTGGCAAATGAAAATGCATAACCTTTATAGTGCACAGAGGGAAATGGGTTAAATGGGGACCTCAGTCCCTGAGTCACAGCAGCCTGGAAATCCCTGCTGGCCCCTTTCTTTGCCGTTTAAATGCCAAAAGGTTTGTGAGTAGGTCATTTTCTGGAGTTGCTCAAACATTTGTAAACAGCCTTGGGAACATGGGAAGCTGCCTTGTACCAAGCAGTACCTCTGACTCCTCTAGCTCAGCGCTGTCTGCTCCAAGCAGCAACAGCTCTGCTAAGGAACAGTCTGAGTCATTTGCTAACACCGCTTTCCAAAATCCTTTCAACTGGAGAAGCCTGCAACAACAATAATATATTGAAATAAACCTCGGGCTTTGTGAATGCAGAGTGTGTGCTCCACCACTGCTCTCTAGGTGCCTGAGATTTTAACCTTGCTTTTTATTCTGCTGCGTGGGATAAGATTTGTAGGAGTTGAAAGTGTGGCTATTCCTGTACCAGAAGGTGAAAAGAAAAGGGGAAGACTTCAACATTCAGAACTTAGAACAGGAGTAGTCAAGTCGTGGTGCTTTCCAGACAGCGGCAGACTTGGGGTTCACTAATGAGGTTTCACGTATCATAACGCTGTTCATGCGCAATGAACTGCAGGCTTGCCTGATAGGTATCTATTAAAGGAAGCAGGTCGCAGCCATTATTTCAGAAGTATATATTCACCAGTGTCATACCTACAGTGGCCGTTGTGTGGCGCTTTTTTGGAATTCTGGTTCAAGACTGCCATTCACTGGTTTTTTTCGTTGAAACCGGTCCGGTACAGGAATCCAGGGACTCAATTGGTTTGTCGTTCCCAAAAGGGTACGGCCTATGGCTGAATCCCGGGGACATCAGGATGGCTGGGTGGTAACCCTACCAGCAGCTGTCCCTGGTGTTCATCCTTGTCTGTCCTACGAAGGTGGCTCTGGGACAGTTCTGCCTGCAAGGGTGCAGGGAGATAGTCGAACCAGAACCTATGCAACCACTCACTTGGTTGTAATCAATAAAGTTGTGGCCTAAATTCTGCCAAAAACCAAACCAAATATCTGTCTCTTGTGTGAGCTTATTTTGGGGAGGGTAAAAGGTCTAAACACGCAACTGTCCTGCTTACAAACAGAACATTTTTAGGGTCAAATTTCCAATCGTAGAAATTTCAAAACACACATGGAAATCTCGCTTTGGACAAAGAGGGGAGGAAAAGACCTTTTCAATATTCTCCAGCTTTAGTTTTTGCATAAAAACAAACAAACAGCCATGTTAATTGGGTTGAGAAATTTCCTGAAAATGCTTTGATTGTATGCATATTAACCTTGCCCAGCCCTCAGTCTTGTTACTTTTGGCTGTTTCTTCTTTCTCCTTCTCCGATTAGTCACATCATTCTTCCACACAACCAGGGACCACAGGCTTAATGGGCTGATGTCATACAGATTTGGCTACATGACAGTCACTGAGGGCAAGCAAAGCCAGCTGAGAGGGAAAACAATGTGGGGGGGGGGGGGAGAGACAGTTGGAAGTTTCCATGCACCATTCCAAAAAATCATAATAAAAGTAAGGTGTCTTTGACATGGTCAAAAAGTGTTGTTGTTGTTTTTAATGCAGTATGTTTTTGTTCTATCTTGGTTTTGGTGAGACTAGTTAAATCTCTCAGTGGGACTTAGAACCAACCATACTGCATTCATAACTTTCAGAAGTTGTTGCTGTAGAATATATTCCTTTTCCTCCTGGTCTGATGAAGTCTGAAGAGTAGCTGTAATGAGATATTTCCAGTTTACCATCTCAGTGAAAATTCTGCAAAGCAGGTGGGTTCTCTGGGAAACAAAACAAAGCAAAAAATTGAGAAACATCATATAATGCCAAATAAGGATCCATTTTTTTATTTTTTATTTTTTTTGCAAGGAAGAGTCTTGTGGACCACCCACCAAGCAGGAACTGCCACCCCTGCTGTACAACATACTCTTTTTCTTTGTGTGGATCACAGCAGGAAGCAAAGGATACAGTCTTCAAAACCTCTGCTTACCCAAGAAAGCCAAACTCCTGGGAGAAAACCCATTGATTTAGGTTGGCTTTCTGCTGTTCTTGGGTGAGATGCAAGAGGAGGAGAACTGGCAAGACAAGGCCTGAACTGACCCCTGTGATCACACTCTCCTTTGAAGGTAATCTCTGCGTGGAAATAAATTGCCCGACCTACAATGCACCCCTACTGGGTCCTTGCCAGTGTTTATGGATCATTTAGAAAGCATTCATGAGTACCTAGCTAGCAAGAGGCAGTTTGAAATGCCCAAATGGATGTTATTTGTGTAATGAGGTTTCACGTATCGTAACGCTGTTCACGCGCAATGAACTGCAGGCTTGCCTGATAGGTATCTATTAAAGGAAGCAGGGCGCAGCCATTATTTCAGAAGGCGGTGGAGAGAATCGGCGTGATGGATGGGCATAGCATCAGGCAGAGTGAAGGTTGCGAGAGAATAACCTCTCAAAGGTTCCTGCTTGGGTGAGAACATCTGAGGAATGCCAAGGGGATTAAAGAGAAGCTCTGTCAAGGTAGCTGTTGTCAGTATGTGTCCACTGGGCCTCTTACAAAATGCCTTCTCCAATTTCCACCCCATCTGTAAGGGGGAACTTGGGGGGGGGGGCATTTCATTGCAAGCAATGGCCCTGTTGGGTATGGGAAGGAGGTTATTTATTTATTTTGCCCCCATAAGACTCAGTACAACTTATTCGGTAAAGGGTAAAGGGACCCCTGACCATTAGGTCCAGTTGTGACCGACTCTGGGGTTGCTACGCTCATCTCGCATTATTGGTCGAGGGAGCCGGCGTACAACTTCCGGGTCATGTGGCCAGCATGACTAAGCCACTTCTGGCAAACCAGAGCAGTGCACGGAAACCCCATTTACCTTCCCACCAGAGTGGTACCTATTTATCTACTTGCACTTTGACGTGCTTTCGAACTGCTAGGTTGGCAGGAGCAGGGACCAAGCAACGGGAGCTCACCCCGTCAGGGGGATTCGAACCGCCGACCTTCTGATCGGCAAGCCCTAGGCTCTGTGGTTTAACCCACAGCACCACCCGCATCCCTACAACTTATTAAATTGCATTTAATATAAATTATAGAATTTTTGATTTTGAAGGGACCCTGAGGGTCCTGTGATGCAGGAATATGCAGCTGTCCCATACGGGGATCAAACCTGTGACTTTAGTGTTATTGGCACCACACTCAACCAACTGAGCTATCCTATAAAATATAACTGTTTGGAAGATTTGCCAGTTAGCCAAAAAACTAAGCATAGGCAGGGGAAATCAGTTCCAACATAAGAAGTCAGAATCCAGCGTGTGAGGCTATTCAGTCCCAAACCAGGAACTGGGAGAAGCATCACCCTCCTTGCTATGTGAGCTTTAGGTTACAGAAGCCCAACCTACACATCTGGGTCCCACTCCCCAGCATTCACCACAGTGCACAGGCCAGGATACCCCTACATATCCCCAAGCCTCAGGCTATGAGTGATAGGTGAACATTTCTGTAGTGGTGCACACCTGTCCAAAGAGGTCCACCAAGAGACATCTCTGGTGGCCTTCTGACATCAGGTGCAAAATCTTTCCTTTCCTTGCAAATATTCAAAATTCCTAGTTCATTGAGCGCAGGCTTCCCATGTGGGGGAAAAGCAGATGATTATGACAACAAATAAATAAATGTGACACTTCTTAAAATTTGACCCCAGTTGCTACATGTGAGTCTTAAAAACACCTCCTTCCTATCTTACAGAGCTGCAGGAAAGAAAGAAAAAAAACGGGTGCTGAAGATTTTGCTTAATCCCAGCATAAACCCGATTTCTTTCTAATTTAAGAGTCTTTTCTGGGGATGAGCTGTCATTTCAGTGTCTATTTAACTAAGTATGGAAGAGTTTCAAGTCCTTAGAAGAGGGGGTATTACTGTGAAGGCACTCTCTATCCACAAATAACCATCGCTTCTATCTGCCACACTGCTAAATCTAAGCTATCATTAACGTATGAGGCAAGTAACTTGCATAAGCTTTCACATGGTCTGGGAGAGCTGTGCTCTCAACATATCAGCAGTGGAAACAAAGGATCCACAGAGGAATGTCTCTCTCTATGTGTGTCCAGAATAGAAATAGACCAACTTAAATGCAAAAGAACCCAATCCATTTTTTACACTATTCTAGGATCATGTTTCCTGTGTTCACTGGCTAAGAACAAACTCATCCAGTCGTATGCACTGTGTATGACCAAGTATTTATTCTTATTCTGCAATATGAGTAGCAAACTGCTGGTTTTTTTGCTGATGCCCTGATCCTGCTACAACTTAAGTCACCAGCTCAGCAGTTTTCCAAAGCATCTTTTATTTCTGACTGTGACTTGCTAGGACAATGACAGCTTTTGTGTGCTATGAACAAGGGAGGCACGGCAAGCAAAACTGCAAGCATGGGAGGTTCATATTTTGCAGTGTTGCTGGACTACACCTGATGAGCAGCTATGGGGCAGCAAACGTCCCTGGGGGCTCACCTTCCAGAGACAAAGAGCCACATCCATCTCCAAGAAACTGCGAAGTGACAGCAGCAGTGGTCAAAACACACAACACTATATTTAGGAGAGAGCAGGGAAGTTCCTTGGTCTTCCTTGGCCCATTCAATTTTTAGAATCGAATTGTGGGTCTATTGTATTCATATACCCTCCTGTCAATTTCACAGAATGAATCCCATACAATTTTAGTAAATAAACACTTTATATGCAGGATAAACCTATATTTGAGAGAGAGAGAGAGAGAGAGAGAGAGAGAGAGAGAGAGAGAGAGAGAAATTTCTCCCAACAGCTTCTAAGCCAAAGCTATTAAGAAGCAGTCCTATTAAAGGTGGCCTTTTCAATCTCCATTTGGATACAGAATAAATATTTGAATAGTAATTATTTGAATAGTAATGGTTGCATCAGCTTATATCTCAGTTAATGACATTGCTGCATGCTGATCTAGAAGTATTTATTCATCCACCGCCCCAGGCTCTTTCAATTCAGTCAGGATCATCTATATCTGCAATCCTATGCACACTTACTGGGGGAGTAAGAACCACTTCGATAATGGGATTTACAAGTAAACATGCATAGTATCCTGACAATCATTCAAGGTGTGTCAGGCTAAGGTTGAAAGCAAACGCAAGTCATTTTTCAGCATCATAGGTAGAGATGTGTGAATTTTTGTTTCTCTCGGTTTCTCAGTTTTCCCAGTCTGCATTTCAGTTCTGCATATTTCTGCAGCAATTTTTAAAAAATCTCATCAAAATGAATCAATTAGTTTCAGCGCACACTTCTCCTAATAAACAACAATTTGTGTGCAGTTTATATTAATATACACATTTTTGCTAGACTCACGAGTCCTGAGGCATCGCTGGGTACAGGCATGGAATGGTAGGGGAAAATGGATGAGACAGGAGGATGGAACTTGGGGCTGCAACTGAGGAGCAGAGATTTGAGGAGCCTGGTACTTCTCTCTTCCAGGATATAACTGGAATATAACATGCTTTCGAACTGCTTGGTTGGCAGGAGCAGGGACCGAGCAACGGGAGCTCACCCCGTCACTGGGATTCGAACCGCCGACCTTCTGATCGGCAAGCCCTAGGCTCTGTGGTTTAACCCACAGTGCCACCCGCATCCTGAGATGCAGAGTTTACCCTATCACTATTTTGTATGTACCAAATTATCAAAGTTGTGGGATAACTGGAAGAACTCTCGTCACGTATGACCCATCTCTAATACTTTGTGTCCTTTCCACTGTCCACACTGCTTATCTCACTGACCACCCCATACTTTTGATTCTTGTGTCCCCACGTAGTTGAGAATTATTTGACTCAAGATCTGATTATTTGGAGATGGGAGTTCCTGAATGTCAGCAAAGTACATCTGGATATAATAAGCACTGAGAGCTGCTCAAAGAAAGATGTCAAAGCAATGGAAAGAGGAGCACTGAGGGAAATGTGAACCATTGGAAAAGAAATTACTTTACGCCTGAGGGTTATTTCTCCACCTAGCTGCAAGAGTGGCGGGACCAGGGAAATGTCAATGGGGGAGAACAAGAAAGTGCCAGAAATGAACAAGAGATAAGAAAAAGCAGAGGTGAAAAGTGCATTGCTAGAAATGTTGTCCAGGATGGAGGCAGCTGTGATGTGACATTAGTGGAGCAGACACAAGGCAGTGATAAGGACAAAACTCCGGACGAGGAAATGGAGATGAAGATGCAATTAGAAATAATGTTGTGGGTTTGCTTATTTGTTGCAACTTCTCAGAAAGCTCAGCGAAAGAAAGCCAGGTGGACAGACAGAAAGAAAGAAGGAAAGGAGGCCTTCCAAATTATAAGGGACTACAGTGGAGTAGCATAAAACTGACCTTCAACATTACATTGTAGAGCTAATCCATGCTGTTACTTTTATATCTGATGTGGATTATTAATTTTGAACATTTCATTGTCTATTTTCTGTGACCTGGTTTGAGTGCAACATATTTGTAGGAAACGCAGAAGAGAGATGCAACATAGCTATGGCTTTGTAACATGGACTGTTCAACTAGGGGCGAAGGAAGGCTAACCGGCACCCGGTGCGGGGTGTCGGGGGCGGGGCAAACCACCCAGGGGTGCATGCGCATGTGCCGAATGTATGACACATGCGTGGCACCACTACATACTGTGCATGCACCGTACGTACGCCGCACATGCGCAATGCGGTTTGCTGATGGAGCCACTCGAGCACTGTACGGATGGTGGCTGGATCCTCTGCTCGCGGCTGCAGCGGCCACGGAGGGATCTGTACGAGCTCTGTACAAGCCGCCATGCCTGGGGGTGGTGGGACAATCCCCCCAGTGGGATGCCTTCTTGTCATCCCCCTTAGAGATGGCACCCGGGGCAGCCCGCCCCCTGCCTTCCTTTCCTCTGCCACTGAGTTCAACGATACGTGGAACACACATTCTAGGGCATGGTATCCACCGAATGTTATTAGACTACAACTTCTATTAGCCCCAGCCAGCATGGCTAATGGCCAAAAAACTAATGGAAGCTATCACATGGCTGCCTCCATTCTAGGATATGTACTCAGTTCATCAAGAGAGTGTCCCATTCTCTCACCTGGCCAAGGATGGAAAACCTTGAACTATATCCATTGCCATTCTCTTTATCTTTTGGGAGCAAGTGGTCTTATGTTCTCTCTCACTCATTAATCATATGAATCAAAAATGGCTGTCAAAAAGCGACACAGTCTTTGTCAACAAAACAATGGCAAGTCAGGAAGCCTTGTCAGCTTATTAACTTTTGACGAATTGCCCTGGAACTATGATCGACCTCCGCTGACAGTTTGGTCTTGTGTGAGGAAATGATTGCTATTAGTACCAAAACAGGGTGGGTGTGTTTGTGTGTGCAATTTTTAATGCTCTGCCTTTCCGCTCTATACCTGAAGGAGCATCTCTACCATCATTGTTCAGCCTGGACACTGAGATCTAGCTCCAAGGCCTTCTGGTGGTTCCCTCACTGCGAGATGTGAGGTTACAGGGAACCAAGCAGAGGGCCTTCTCAGTAGTGGTGCCCACTTTGTGGAATGCCCTCCCTTCAGATGTCAAGGAAATAAACAACTACCTGGATTTTAGAAGACATGTGAAGGCAGCCCTGTATAGGGAAGTTGTTAATTTTTGATGTTTGACTGTGGTTTTATAAATTGTTGGAAACCTTCCAGAGTGGCTGGGGTAACCCAGTCAGATGGGCGGCATATAAATTCGTTGTTGTTGCTGCTGCTGCTGCTGCTGCTGCTACTGTTGTTGCTGTTGTTACTGCTATTACTACAACTACAACTACTACTATAATCAAGGTGGGTTACCATCAGGAAATGATAATAATAATAATAATAATAATAATAATAATAATAATAATAATAATAATAATAATAATTTATTTATACCCCGCCCTTCCCGATTTAAAAACCGGGCTCAGGGCGGCTAACAACAAATATAAAACATTGATTAAAAATGACTTTTTAAAAAAGGGGGGGAAATTAAAAACAGCATCAAATACAACACAAATGAACTGGCTAACTGGCCAAGTTGTTCCTGCTAGGGCCAGTAAGGAGACCAGGGAAGGGTTTAAATGTGGGGTCTCACAAAAGGTTTCTTCAAAGAAAAAGGGAAGGGAAAAAAGGAATGACGGATTAGGTTAAATTGGAGCCTGATGATGCGAAACTTCAGCCTAAAAGTGCTTTCATACTTCCAAAGGACTCCTCTGGTGCTGTGCTCAGCTCAAGGAAACAGAAAATGCTTTAAAAATAAGTATTTTCAAAGGAAGTTATAATCAGAATGATGTATTTTGAGAGCAACTATATTTTGAATGCATGTATGCATGTGTGATTTTTATTTTTTATTTTTAAAAAAAGCTTAATGTGGAAGTGGAATGGAACAGATTTATAGGAAAGTGGTGCAAACTTGAAATAATTGGGATAGGTAAATCTGTCACTTTTTGCTTCTCTTAATATTTCATTCTTCTAATCTTAAGTTTTGTTCTCCACCTTTCAACATTGGTTCATGATTTTTCATAAAGAGGCACAGAATTTTAGTCCAAATTTCTCCTGATACACACATTTTTTTTGCATTAAATTTGGCAAAGTCAGTCCCCCTATTATAATGCAATTTTTGTGTGTTATTTTCACTCCCCATTGCATTTATATGCACAATTAACCTACCTAGGAAAGGGCCTTTTTGGTGGCTGCTTCCAGACATTGGAACCCGCTCCCTGGAGAAAGTAGAGTGGCTCCCTCCTTGTTGTTCTTTGGGAATGGATTGATTTTAATAATAATAATAATAATAATAATAATAATAATAATAATAATAATTTATTTGTACCCTGCCCTTAATGAAAGGGCTAGTGCTGTGCTGTTTTGATTGTAATTATTTGTGTGCTTTAAATAGTTTTATATATGCATATAGTTTAAATTCTATTAATGTTTAATTGTTTTTAATGATTTTTTTTCCTATTTCTTTTTTTAGTGATTCTTTTTTTTATCTATAAGCCGCCTTGAGTCTTCTCAGGGGAAAAGGTGAGGTATAAAATTATTATTATTATTAATAATAATAATAATAAACATTTCTGAACATTATTTAGCTGGGAAACTGCACTGTACAATTTAGAGAAGTGTGAATTTTCTAATACAATTCTGTTGTTTCAGAAAATGTGAATTAGGTAGGTTCGCTTTTATATGTATACAGAATCAAAATTATCCTCCATCCCTACCTGGGAGTACACCCCATGGATCTCAGTGGGATTAATTTCTGACTAGAAATGCACACAATAACACTACTGATATGACTATCAACTTCCTCAGAGTAATGCTTCCCCTAAAATGAAAAACGGGTATGACATGTAGCATTCCCAGATATAGAAGATACCTGCTGAAGCAAAATTCAGAGAATTTGTGATGAGGGTGGGATAATTTCCTCAAGTGAAGCAGGTGAGGAAGCCCAAACACGGGAATATTTTCATAGAATCATAGAGTTGGAAGAGACCACAAGGGCCATCCAGTCCAACCCCCTGCCAAGCAGGAAACACCATCAAAGCATTCCTGACAGGTGGCTGTCAAGCCTCTGCTTAAAGACCTCCAAAGAAGGAGACTCCACCACACTCCTTGGCAGCAAATTCCACTGTCGAACAGCTCTTACTGTCAGGAAGTTCTTCCTAATGTTTAGGTGGAATCTTCTTTCTTGTAGTTTGAATCCATTGCTCCGTGTCTGCTTCTCTGGAGCAGCAGAAAACAACTTTTCTCCCTCCTCTATATGACATCCTTTTATATATTTGAACATGGCTATCATATCACCCCTTAACCTTCTCTTCTCCAGGCTAAACATACCCAGCTCCCTAAGCCGTTCCTCATAAGGCATCGTTTCCAGGCCTTTGACCATTTTGGTTGCCCTCCTCTGGACACGTTCCAGCTTGTCAGTATCCTTCTTGAACTGTGGTGCCCAGAACTGGACACAGTATTCCAGGTGAGGTCACAGTATTGTGTGTGTGTGTGTGTATGTGTGTGTGTACACCATACTTTTCCTTGTATAAGACTAGTTTTTTTTTAATAAACTTTATTTATCATTCACATAAAAAAATTACAAAATTTCACAAGCAAGAAAAACAAAAACTGACAGAGGTAAGGTAGATAAAAAAGAAAAAAAGAGAAAATAACAGTTAAAATATGACTTCAAACTGTTTATGCATTGTTTCTCATTCTTATTATTGGTATTTTGCTATTTCTAATAAAATTAAACACTTTAAATTTAAATCTTCGAGGATAGCATACAATTGATAAATTACAAGTATTCATTCACTATATAACTTTACTTCTTTCTATCTCCTTGTGTATTTCAGTGCTGCAGCTAGATTGCTTATTGCACAAAAATGGAAAGATGAAGGTTTACCAACAATCCAAGAATGGCACATTAAATTGGTAGAGTTTATGCATTTAGCCTAAATGACAGCAGCAATTAGAAACACACCGAAGCAAAGAATAAAAGAGGAGTGGAAATATGCAGAAGAGTATTTTAAAAAAGAAGATATAAAAACAGAACTAGTGATTTGCTTAGGTTTTTTTTTTTACTTTAAAATAAGGTTAAAAATCGGGGGGGGGGGGTTATCTTATACACCGATAATGCATATGGCCATTTTCTAAATTTGGGGTCCCCAAAAGTAGGTGGTGTCTTATACATGGGGGCGTCTTATACACAGAAAAATATGGTGTGTGTGTATTCTGGCATAGGGGTGCAACCCGATTTTAAGTGCTCAACAGCTGGCCCGTCCTGTTACCACCCCCAAAAAATGAGATTAAAAAAGAGTGTAGGAAGAAGAGAATAAGGGAAAGGCCAGCAAAAGGCATTACCATCCTGCTCAGCATGCTTCAGAAGCAGGGCAGTTCTTCCAAGAGGAAAGCATTCTCTCACTCGATCAAGCATTGCTCAAATGAACCATGAAAGGGTATATATTTTCTTTCATTTTCCAGGTGATGCTCACGAGACAGAAGGCGTGCAATAATGAAGAAGCTTTAATGAATTTGCCAGCCCCAGACAGTGGAGCAAACCGTGCTTGATTAAGACAGCAAAATGTGTTGATCCTAATTAGAACAGACAAACTGTGGGTTTGTTTTTCTCCCTCCCTCCCTCTCTATTCCGGACCCTGTTTTCAGGCTTGTGATAGCACAGTTCGCTAAAGGTGGTGAGTGAGTATCTGGGGATCTCTCGGTCACATGACACTGGTACACAATCGAAAGCAGACTCCTTGCAAGGAACCAAAAGGTCCGCCAGAAACACAGAGGTCACTGACTTCAAATGATGGCATGGTAACTGCCTCAGAAAGAGAGAGGGAGAGATATTGGCAGACCTTTCCAGGATTCCTGCAGTTCTGGACTTTGGGTGGCCTTACTGGGGGTTATCATTTGAGAGAGAAAAAGAGAGAGCTGCTCACATCATATTCTGCCCAGGGCAGCATTTCTCAAATGGTGAGCCAGAGACCACTTGAGGACCTCAACTCGCTTTCTGGTAGGCCTCAGCTCTGTAGCCCACCCACTCATGATACAGTAACATTTAAGTTACACAGAGAGATTTCACTTTCTTGGGTTCCATGATCACTTCAGATGGTGACAGCAGTCACGAAATTAAAAGACACCTGCTTCTTGGGAGAAAAGCAATGACAAACCTAGACAGCATCTTAAAAAGCAAAGGCATCACCTTGCCGACAAAGGTCCGTATAGTTAAAGCTATGGTTTTCCCAGTAGTGATGTATGGAAGTGAGAGCTGGACCATAAAGAAGGCTGATCGCCGAAGAATTGATGCTTTTGAATTATGGTGCTGGAGGAGACTCTTGAGAGTCCCATGGACTGCAAGAAGATCAAACGTATCCATTCTGAAGGAAATCAGCCCGGAGTGCTCACTGGAAGGACAGATCCTGAAGCTGAGGCCCCAATACTTTGGCCACCTCATGAGAAGAGAAGACTCCCTGGAAAAGACCCTGATGTTGGGAAAGATGGAGGGCTCAAGGAGAAGGGGACGACAGAGGATGAGATGGTTGGACAGTGTTCTCGAAGCTACTAACATGAGTTTGGCCAAACTGTGAGAGACAGTGAAGGATAGGCGTGCCTGGCGTGCTCTGGTCCATGGGGTCATGAAGAGTCAGACACGACTGAACGACTGAACAAGTGACGCTTGCAGCAGCATCTTGAAAAGTAAAAATAATTAACTTGGGATAACGAGGAAGAGAGTACAGAAGCTGTACAGGAAGAAGAAGTAAATGAGGAAAGAAATTGCTGGGAGCAAGGATGAAAGAAATGGGCAATTTTGGGGTGGGGTGGGGGGTGGAAACAGGGTACAAGTTAAGAATGAAAAGAGGAGAGGAGAGGAGAGGAGGTGACAAGAGATGAGTAAAAATGCCAGATCTTGCTATGGACAGCATCGGTTGCTGTATTTGGGACCAGGTAGGTATTGTTGGGAAAGATGGAGGGCACAAGGAGAAGGGGATGACAGAGGACGAGATGGTTGGACAGTGCTCTCAAAGCTACCAACATGAGTCTGACCAAACTGCGGGAGGCAGTGGAAGACAGGAGTGCCTGGCGTGCTCTGGTCCATGGGGTCATGAAGAGTTGGACACAACTAAACAACAACAACAACAACAACAACAACAACAACAACAACAACAACAGGTATTTCCCCACCTGGTAAATTGGCTCTTGCCTTGTGGTTTTGCCTACCTTATAGGAATCATCACAACTTGACGGTTAGGCATTGGGTAGGCTTAGATTTGAATGGGGAGGGGAGGTTGTAGAATCTGCTTGCCCCTCCCATTAAAGGGATCTAGGGGAGCTGCTGCTGTTCACAAACCCAGTCGGGCCTAAGGCCATAGCACTCCCAAAATGGCAGCCCAGCGTGGGAACTCCTACTTGATGTAGGTCATAGGATTCCCTTGCTTCTGCGTTGATCCCAAAATAAAGTCCTTCCAACAGGCAGGCTGGAAGCCATCGATTTTACCCAGTGTCTATGCCAAACCTCTTACATCTGCTGTCAATAAAGTTGTGGCCTGATTTGACCCAATATGTATCTTGTCGCGTTTGATTATTTAACCCTCATTCAAGATGGGTGCTGGGGCACTTGTGTACACAAGTCACACCAGTGGATCATCAGCTGAGCTGGGGTTGGGGAATTAATTCCAGTTGAGACAAAAATCAGCAGGCTGAGCTGGGGATCTGCGGCATCCAATCGTGGTCGTTGTGGCCTATCTTGCCATAGGATTGTCCTCTGAATCTCTGCCATTGGTGATACCTCCTGGATTTCAGATAATTCTGAGAGAAGTCAATGCCCAGACCCTTATTATTTTTAAAATAACTATACATACTTCTTTCTTCCAAAGTAAATGTGGATAGAATAATAACAACAATATTAATAATGACAATGACAACTCCTTAGTCACATGGGAGATCTCACCCAATCAGGGATCACACCATGAATGGAATGGCGTGACTGATCATAATTAGCTATGTGATAACTTCACGAAGGGGAAGTGAAGCAAATTGAGAGTGAGAGCAAGAGAGGGCAATGAAAAGGAATCTCACAACATTTTGGTACCTGCCAGAAATTGATTTAAAAAGGAGACATTTTAGCAGGCTGCTGAAAACGTTCAGAAGGAACTGTGAATAGCATTGGTTCATCTCTGATGAAGAAGTGTAAGATTTAATATCTCAAAGCCAGTTTTTGACAGTACTGTACACTGAGATTAAGAGATAACACATGTTTTCATATATATCGATTTTTGCAGTGAATGTTTTAGAAGCTGTTATTACAGCGAGGCTTAATGTTCTCTGAAGCTAACTCAGAAAGCTCAAACACCATGTCACTAAGAGGGCAAGCTCTGCTTCCATATTAAGTATCCTCTGCACAACTTTCTCCAGACTCTCTGCTTTGCCTGGAAAGGGTATCGTTTTGTGCCACCCCAATCTCTGAGAGGCACAAGATTCTAGATATTCCAGGGTTCCGTATCCTTGGACTGAGGGACAGCGGAAACTGTGGTGTCATTAGGATATATGGTTTATTTACACGCATATACAATCTGAGCCTAAGATGGAGGGGCTCACAACATTAACATCCCAGAAGTTCTTGCTTCTCCCATAATCACAACCCTGGATTCAAGTAGAATTCAAGCATGGATCTCACTCTCTGGCTTCTGCCTACAACCTCCTTCCAGCTCACTTGCTATCGTACAATTCTTGCCTTGGCTTTTGTCCTTCTCACTACCAGCCGGGTATGTGAGGGGGCCCACCCATTTGCCCACCGGCACAAAGCAACTTCCTTTCTTACACTAAAGACCTGTGCTTAGGGCCATTGACTCACCAAGAAACTTGCCTGGTTCCTTCAACAATGGAGTCCATAAACTCACAAAGGTATACTAAGCTGAGGCTTGGAGAGCTAAGTTGAGGCTAGCAGAAAACAAGCCCATTGTAAGTTAAGCCAGCGTAAAGTTACACCCAATCCAAACTCTGCTGAGCAGTAGGGCTGCTGCTCTGCCACAGGGGTGCAGCAAGGGGTGTATGGTAGGTGCTGCCCGCCTCAGGTGTCCCCACTGAGGGGGGTGACAAAATGGCGGGTGGCATTCACCGCGGAGCCTGCCGTGTATCTCCAGTGCCCGCAGGTTTTACACTGTCTGACCACTGCCTCCCCCCAGCTGTAGGGCAGCTGAGGCCCCACGGTGTGCCCCGTTCTGTCCCTATGGGCACTGTGCGCCCCTCCCCACCCCTCCCTAAGGGCGCCACGCACCCCGTCCCATCCCTATGGGTGCCGTGCACCCTGTCCCTATGGGTGCCGCACGCCCCACCCCACGACTATGGGCAGTTTGTCGCACCCCTATGGGTGGTTCACCCGCCCCTGGGCGTGTCGCCCCAGGTGCCCAAGAGGGTTCCTCCGCCACTGCTCTGCCAGAGCCTGGCAGATGGAAAACAAGCCTTTAAGGTAGTGGCTTATGCACAGTTGACAGGCCATGTAACTGAGCTGAATGGGCTTATGATCCAGCTGAAATCCTGCCTCTCTGGTCCCATCCCTGTCACACTCCCAAAACACTCATTTTTTGGAGACTTACACAGGCCTGACTCAGCCAGTTGAGCCCCAGCTGAACTAATATGTTCATATTATGCCAGCATGTCTTCAAAGTTGGTTTTAGGGTAGCATCCCCAGCTCCGGCATCCAATTTGGATACTGAGATCCAGCTCTGAGGGTTTTCTGATGGTTCCCTCATTGCGAGAGGTGAGGCTACAGGGAATCAGACAGAGGGCTTTCTTGGTAGTCTCACCTGCCCTGTGGAACGCCCTCTCATCAGATGTCAAACATATAAACAGCTATGTGATTTTTAAAAGACATCTGAAGTTTTATGTGATTTTTAAAAGACATCAGGGAAGTTTTTAATCTGCGATGTTGTATTGTGTTTCTACTATTTTTTGTTGGGAGCCACCCAGAGTGGCTGGGGCAAACCAGTCAGATAAAATATTATTATTATAGTGTGACTGGTGCAGTTGTGCACCACTGAAATTTGAGAGCCCAAAGTCCACCACTGATGTCTTCAGCTGAGCTGGGGTTGGGGACTCACTGGAGATCTGCTGCATCCTAAGTTGCTCATCCAGGCAAATCTTGCCATAGGATCACCCCCTTACATACACACAATTTGTAGGAATTGAAGAAAGCCAACTGCAATAGCAGTGGCAGAAGCTTTGGCAACATAACCAACACCCATCAAAAGTTTGGCAGGGGCAGAAGGAGGCTATTTTTTACTTGGCACTAAAATTATGTCAGCACATGCACCGGGCAAAGTTCATTATGGAAAGCATTCCACAGATGTTATTATGCGAATAATAACCACAACAATGATAGCATTAACAGTAAGTGGAGTGCTATGGGTGTGCTCCTCTCATTTTCTTTTTAAACTGGAGCAGACACGGCACTCTTCCACTGTAGGAACAGTGCTTGACAGTGTTTTCCGGCTGTGAAGGATATCAGTGGTGAAATGTGTTGAAAACTTCACTTACTACCTAATAAAAAGTCCAGAACTGAATGAGAGAATGTCAAATATTTTGCCAACATAAAACATTGCACATTGAGCAGGAAGAGAGAGCGAGAGAGCGAGAGAGCGAGAGAGCGAGAGAGCGAGAGAGAGAGAGAGAGAGAGAGAAATGACACCTAGAGTTAATGTTTTGAAATACTTCAGAGTACACATTTTTTGTCTGCAGGCTGTTTTGGAAGCAACTATGCAGAAAACAACAAACTGGAAATGGTGTGTATTTATTTATTTAAAACTGTAGGAGAGATTTTTCTTTCTTTTTTTAAACAACAACAACAACCAAACCAGAAACAAAATTTGTTAAATATAAAAATAAAAATATTTTCAAATTACTGCTAGTCAATGTCAAAGGAACTCAGCAGTGGCCAGAGTTTTGCTGAGTTACTGCTGAGTTAAAAAAACAACAACTCAGCAGTGGCCAGAGGATTGGAGATCAGTCTACATCCCAATCCGAAAGAAGGGCAGTGCCAAAGAATGCTCCAACTACCGCACAATTGCGCTCATTTCTCACGCTAGCAAGGTTTTGCTAAAAATTCTACAAGGCAGGCTTAAGCAGTATGTGGACCGAGAACTCCCAGAAGTCCAAGCTGGATTTCGAAGGGGCAGAGGAACCAGAGACCAAATTGCAAACATGCGCTGGATTATGGAGAAAGCTTTTATGGAGAAAGCTAGAGAGTTCCAGAAAAACATTTACTTCTGCTTCATTGACTACGCAAAAGCTTTTGACTGTGTCGACCACAGCAAACTATGGCAAGTTCTTAAAGAAATGGGAGTGCCTGATCACCTCATCCGTCTCCTGAGAAATCTCTATGTGGGACAAGAAGCTACAGTTAGAACTGGACATGGAACAACTGATTGGTTCAAAATTGGGAAAGGAGTACGACAAGGCTGTATATTGTCTCCCTGCTTATTTAACTTATATGCAGAATTCATCATGCGAAAGGCTGGACTGGATGAATCCCAAACCGGAATTAAGATTGCCGGAAGAAATATCAACAACCTCAGATATGCTGATCATACAACCTTGATGGCAGAAAGTGAGGAGGAATTAAAGAACCTTTTAATGAGGGTGAAAGAGGAGAGCGCAAAATATGGTCTGAAGCTCAACATCAAAAAAACTAAGATCATGGCCACTGGTCCCATCACCTCCTGGCAAATAGAAGGGGAAGAAATGGAGGCAGTGAGAGATTTCACTTTCTTGGGTTCCATGATCACTGCAGATGGTGACAGCAGTCACGAAATTAGAAGACGCCTGCTTCTTGGGAGAAAAGCAATGACAAACCTAGACAGCATCTTAAAAAGCAAAGACATCACCTTGCCAACAAAGGTCCGTATAGTTAAAGCTATGGTTTTCCCAGTAGTAATGTACGGAAGTGAGAGCTGGACCATAAAGAAGGCTGATCGCCGAAGAATTGATGCTTTTGAATTATGGTGCTGGAGGAGACTCTTGAGAGTCCCATGGACTGCAAGAAGGTCAAACCTATCCATTGTTAAAGAAATCAGCCCGGAGTGCTCACTAGAAGGACAGATCCTGAGGTTAAGGCTCCAGTACTTTGGCCACCTCATGAGAAGAGAAGACTCCCTGGAAAAGACCCTGATGTTGGGAAAGATTGAGGGCACAAGGAGAAGGGGACGGCAGAGGATGAGATGGTTGGACAGTGTTCTCGAAGCTACTAACATGAGTTTGGCCAAACTGCGAGAGGCATTGAAGGATAGGCGTGCCTGGCGTGCTCTGGTCCATGGGGTCACGAAGAGTCGGACACAACTGAACGACTGAACAACAAACAACAAATGTCAAAGGAGTTTTCCCAGTGTTCATTGTTGAAATGCCTTTGCCGAAGTGGGTAGCTGAGGCATGTGTAATGAAGGGGAGCAAACCTATACACAAGAAGGTGGCCTAAGTTAAAATTATTCTAGATCCAAACACCGTTCAGGAACAAGGATGTCAGGAAATGGCCTACTCACAAGTAGGACCCTGGCAGAGACACATTCTTGACTGGCATGTTCCCTCCTTCGTGGACGATCGTTCAGGAGCTTTTCATAAGCTTCTTCTGCCCGAACATCACAGCGACTGATGTGGGAGGTCATCAGCACACTTACTGGATCCGCAGAGGTTTGCGCAGTTGCGTAACAGACCACAACAACTCAGCATGTAGGCTAATCTACTTTATTGCATATCATACACACGGAGCACTCCATCATGGCTCCCTCTCTCTCTAGCATCAGGCAGCAAAGAGAAAGAATAAAGGACGACAGTCCCACTTCAGGGAACACAGTAAGACAAACATCCTGTCTTCCATCACTTCCCACTCTGTGGAATGAAAACACATACCCAGTCATGTGATAAACAATAAAACCATGACTGCACACGGGGAATGAGTCTCCCAACAAAGGTTACTGCCAGTTAATCAGGCCTAAGCCTTTCAGAAGGAAAGCGAGCCTTTGAAATGGACTTTTTGTGCCAGATCACTTGACTGAGCTGAACAGGGTTAGGATCCAGCTCAACTCCTCTCTACTTGGTCCTGCAAGTCCACACCATCGCACTGAAATGCTCCCATTTTGAGTTTTACCTTGGTTCAGAAAGCTTCAGCTCAGCCAGATGAGGCCTGGTTGGGGACAAAGGAGGATCTAAGGGAGGACAACTGGTTCGGTTGCACTGGGTGAGCAGCTTTTGGGGTGCCACAGCAGGCACCACATCTATGAAGTCCAACAGAAGGCAAAAGGTGGGAGGGGGCACCGGATTTTCTCATCCCACAGAGCCCCACTAAAATTTGAGAGGCCAAGGTCCACCACTGTTGGAGGCATAACGCTGGCTGAACCAGGAACCTTTCCAGCTCAACTGGGGATCCACTGCATCCTAAGCTGATCACCCCAGTGGATCGTATGGCAGATATTAATATTGTGCAGTCTGAAGTGACTGGAAGCATATGAAATGGCTCCTTTTGAAAGAAAACATTGACCAGACCCATAAAAATATTATACAAAATTTACTTGAGGGAGTTGCCTGTAAATAAAAAAAAAATGTATAATATTTTCTGTAACACTTGCAATTTATAGGAAGCCCACTTTTAGAAGATGGAAGAAGAAAGATGTTTTTCCTCTCTCTTTTTGCATGGGTTAACTCCAAGACAACTGGACTGTTCCAGGGACCCCGGTCCAAACGGGCCTTTACTCTGTGGAGTGTTAAGCACCATGGTAAGTTGACCCTTGGTGATTGGAGAAAACAATAGAGACTGTGTGGTTGAAAATACTCGGAAACTGTATACCATCACTGATTATGTTACACTGTCTTTGGTGGTTTGCACTTCAAAGGAGATGGAAATACTCCAATTCCACTTGTCTCCCAAATTACAGTCTAATTAACATATAGATCAGCCGGCTAACATTTCTGACGGAATATGCTCTCCACTTGCTGTGAAAATACAAGGACTCTTCCGGAACCTCATCACCCACTTGAAGATTGTTAATCTTTTCATTCTGCCTTTTGTTTGCAATCATTATATATATATATATATATATATATATATATATATATATATATATATATATATATACACACACACACACGCACACATATATATTCAACGGCCAAGGCACCTAAATCTGAGCAATCATTTGAGCACTATTAATGTTCCAGTTCTGCCTCTATTTGCTTAGCTGCATATATTATGCATAAAGAATCTCAGTCCAAGGATTTATCTAAATTGAATGTGCTATAGCAGATGACTGTAAGGGGATTTCATTCAAAATTAGCTTATGTCTTTTTAAGCAGAGAGAATTATCCACAAGTCCCATGAAATAATGTACAGTAGCTTCCAATTATACCCAGCACCCAAAATGTCCACTGCTCGTCCAGTGATGTCTTGTCACCAAGTGAAATTCCCTCCCTCCTTGAGGAATAATTTTGTCTCCAGGCTAAATACAACCAGCTCCCTCAACCACTCCTCATAAGGCTGGGTTTCCAGACCCTTGATCATCTTGGTCGCCCACCTCTGCACATGTTCCAGCTTGTCATTATCCCTCTTAAACTCTGGTGCCCAGAACTGGACACACTATTCCAGGTGGGGTCTTACCAAGGCAGAATACAGCTGTATTATTACTTCCTTTAATCTGGATGCTTACTTCTATTGGAAGGAAATATGGGGGTCATCGACTCCAACCCCGAATCTTTTGCCCAATGTGTGGCTTAAACCCACAACTCTAAGATTAAGATCCCTGTGCTCTACTGACTGTGCTGATGTCAATAACCCCCTCAGTCTGTTAGCCCCCACCACCAAAGCCTTGTGTTGCTTTTTCTGTGCTTTCCCATATAACTCGATATTTCTCTAGGTCTATGGGTCTTTCAAGAAGTGATACTGTCTAAAATGTTCTCCCCGCACCACCGAAGATGTTTGCTTGGATTGTTTTATGTTGCAGCAGTGGAGGATGTTACCTTGTTGTGTTTTAACCGGAGGACCAACAACAGAACCCCCAGAGCTCTGCAGTGACTGGAGAGGAGGGAGGAGGGAATAGTAGGGTTCTTTGGAATCACAGTGTCATAGAGTCACAGAATTGTAGAGTTGGAAGGGACTACAATGGTCATCTAATCCAAAACCCCTGTGATGCAGGGATATTTTGCCCAACATGGGGCTCGAACCGATGACCCTGAGATTAGGAATCTCATGCTCTACCGACTGAGCTATCAAAGATTAGCTGTATTTACTATTGAAAATGCATAAATAAAGATGCCATTTTTTAAAAAAAGACTCTGCAGGCAGTATTCTAGATAACCTCAAGTTGTGGGACCCCCATCCTGGTTTGTATAGGAACCCTTTGGTGAAGCTACACAATTGCTTGCATTGTATCCCTGCAAGACTGAGAGAGAAAGACCTATTGGGATGCCTATACAGTCTATCATAATAACAGAAAGATAGCAAATTCTGGTGCATGTTCTACATCTAGTAGGAAGAGAGTATTTTCTAAAGAATACAGTGGTACCTTGGTTCTCAAACTTAATCCATTCCAGAAGTCCTTTCCAAAACCAAAGCGTTCCAAAACCAAGGCGTGCTTTCCCATAGAAAGTAATGCAAAACAGATTAATCCGTCCCAGACTTTTAAAAACAACCCCTAAAACAGCAATTTAACATGAATTTTACTATCCAATGAGACCATTGATCCATAAAACGAAAGCAATAATCAATGTACTGTGCTATAAAATAAATAGAGCAGTACATGTGAAAAGGATCTAGGAGTCTTGGTAGACCACAAACTTGACATGAGTCAACAGTGTGATGCAGCAGCTAAAAAAGCCAATGCAATTCTGGGCTGCATCAATAGGAGTATAGCATCTAGATCAAGGGAAGTAATAGTACCACTGTATTCCGCTCTGGTCAGACCCCACCTGGAATACTGTGTCCAATTCTGGGCACCACAGTTCAAGAAGGATACGGACAAACTGGAACGTGTCCAGAGGAGGGCAACCAAAATGGTCAAAGGCCTGGAAACGATGCCTTATGAGGAACAGCTTAGGGAGCTGGGTATGTTTAGCCTGGAGAAGAGAAGGTTAAGGGGTGATATGATAGCCATGTTCAAATATATAAAAGGATGTCATATAGAGGAGGGAGAAAAATTGTTTTCTGCTGCTCCAGAGAAGCGGACACGGAGCAATGGATTCAAACTACAAGAAAGAAGATTCCACCTAAACATTAGAAAGAACTTCCTGACAGTAAGAGCTGTTTGACAGTGGAATTTGCTGCCAAGGAGTTTGGTGGAGTCTCCTTCTTTGGAGGTCTTTAAGCAGAGGCTTGACAGCCACCTGTCAGGAATGCTTTGATGGTGTTTCCTGCTTGGCAGGGGGTTGGATTGGATGGCCCTTGTGGTCTCTTCCAACTACGATTCTATGATTTCTATGATTTCTGTGAAATAAGACAGTATTGTAGATTATGAAAATTATAATTTTTTCTTACTTGCTCTGATGATAGTCATTGTTTGGAGGGGGGACTTTTATCCATTTCCGCAATCACATAATCAACCATTCAGCTGAACTAGGTTCCACACAGTCACAAAATCAAATTAACCGAAAAAGTGTTTTCCGTGTTTGGGAACCAAGGCATTTGAGAACCAATGTACCACTGTACAGAGATAATCTTAGCCTTTCATTAGGTTTTTGGACTGAGTTAGGTTACTTAGGAACAGTTTTCCATATGCTTCCCTTGCAGAGGGATGGAACTTAGTGTCCACACCACTCAAGGCTCTTAGCTAAGGGTTAAGAATTTGATCATGTCAAATGCGGTATTTCATATTGTGTTCTGCAGTTTTTGAAAGAGTAAAGTGGGGAAACTGATTCCTACTCAGCACTGCCTTGCATTATCCAATAATTTATCCTTACGAAGGGGTCCATAAATCATTCTGGGAGAGGACAGCCTTCATGAGGTAATTGGGGCAAAAATGTACAGCTTATAACGTCCTGATATGAAAGAATGTGCAATACATTTTCAGTGGAAGCCACTTATAGTAGTAGCAAAAGAAAAAAGTAATTTATGTCTCGCAAATCTGGCACTGGTTTCCTTCTCCCCTCCCTGCAACATTTCTTTAGGTGCATTAATAATAGATGCTAGATAATAAAATCTAGAAATTTAACATGAAATTGAAAGAAGAAAAAGTCAAGGCCTATTTATATATTTAGACCTCTTGAAAGAGACATATTTCCCTCAGTCATCATTTAGCAGCTGCTGATGCTATGCATAATATTTTCTCCAGCACAGACTATCTCAAAAGCTCTGATGATCTGCAACGTTGTCTAACCTTTTCCATCAGGCCACAGCTGAACCATGAAGTTCAGGCCACAGTGTTCAAGTGTCCAGTGCCAGTCTCACCAAGAATACATATATAGACCAAACCTATCCATTCTTAAGGAAATCAGCCCTGAGTGCTCACTGGAAGGACAGATCCTGAAGCTGAGGCTCCAATATTTTGGCCACCTCAAGAGAAGAGAAGACTCCCTGGAAAAGACCCTGATGTTGGGAAAGATGGAGGGCACAAGGAGAAGGGGACGATAGAGGACGAGGTGGTTGGACAGTGTTCTCGAAGCTACCAATGTGAGTCTGCCCAAACTGCGGGAGGCAGTGGAAGACAGGAGTGCCTGGCGTGCTCTAGTCCATGGGGTCACGAAGAGTCGGACACGACTAAATGACAACAACTATATATATATATATATATATATATATATATATATATATATATCCAGCAAAGATGAGCTTTTAACGTGGCAATTGGCATGTTTTAAAGATCGAAAGACACACCACTATAGGCATAATCTTGTTTTGAGCCAAGGCCAGCTCAAACATTAGACAGAGTGAAACAGCTGCCTCAGGTGGCAGATGCTGGGGACAGCAGCAGTCTCCAGATGTTCCTCTTGCAGAACCCAACCATTCTGCGCTCTTACCGCATGAAGTGCACTGGGCAGTCTAACTTAGCCTTCTGCCTCAGGTCCTATCCCACCACAGTGAAATATGATTCATTCACTAGTGCTGTTGGAACAAAGAGGGAGACATCATTTTGGGCTGGCCCTGGTTTTGGCTGGCTGTTAGCATTGCCCCTTTGACATCCAACACAAATGTGCCCAACTTTTAAAGCTAATTCTCCGACTTCCACATCAGCTTGCAATTTTGTTTTTTTTTTTTAAAAAATGAAACAAAAAAAAATATTTATGAAAATTGATCAGCCGGGGGTGATAAGAATTCTAGTTCAGCAATATCTGTGTTTCCGTGAAATAGCTCTGTGTTCTATATTTTAAGAAGTCTGCAGCTCATGGATGGCTATCAGCTAAGAATTAAATAAACATAATTAACACCTGGGCAGTTGAAGCTCTGACTTCCTCTATGGGTTTAATTAAGTGGTCTGATGCAGATTCAAATGAGCTTGATAGATGAACCCTCGTGACAAAGAACTACTCCAGGACATTTTGATTTTCCCAACTGTCAGGCAGGGCTGATCAAAGCTTCTCTCTCTTTAAACCTCGGGGATGGATTGTTCCAGCCATTTTCCTTATCAATAAAATAAAGGATTAAAACAACAATTCCAAGGTTGGAAATACCCCCCAAAAAACCTTAACAGGGAATTTGTAGGTGTAACTGAAAGTACGTCCATAAAGCAGAATATGGTTTTATAAACTGCTTGTCTAGCCCATGGTCACCAATATGGTGCTTGTGGGTACCAATGCATCTGCCAGTATCTCCCATGGCACCTACAAAAGGTCTCAGTTATATCTCTCCCCATTCCTGAAAATCACAATACTTTACATGAGACTCTTTGCTCTTCCTGCTCAGTTTCTTTTTTGCATTGGCTCAGCCTATTCTATATTGAAACCATTATGCCATAACTGCACATCAGCCATTTTGTGACTGTTACCCACTATCCTTTCTTAATATTCCAAATGTGCCCACTGGCCCCCAAAACCTGGTGACTTGTAGTCTTGACTATGAGGTTATTGCCATCAAAATACTTTTTAAAAGAAGAAGAAAGAAAGAAAGAAGGAAGGAAGGAAAGAAAGAAGACCAATAGAGATATTTGTAGACAATTCTAAGAGATGACAAAACATGGCATAATGTAGTATCTTCCCAAGCACAGCTGAGGTGCAAAAAAAACCCCTAGATTTTGTCCAATGTTACTGGTACTCAGAGCATACCCATTAAAATTGATGGACACAACCATTGGTTTTTTTCCAGGGGGGATGCAGGGGTACACGTACCCCTAAACATTTTGTGAATCTAACGGAAGAAGTTTTTTGTTTTTTTTAATAGTCTCTTCTCTAGCACGGTGAATTGTCAGTTCCATTGCTACCCCCGATAGCAACCTCATTTCCTGCCATGGTGTTTCCTGAGTCTCAGATGGAAGCAAGTGTTTAATGTGTAAAGTAGGAGTTGGAATCTAGCATGGTGATTGGACAGTTTCATTGTTACCACCTCCAATGGTGGCCTCCTTTCCTTTCCTGGTGTTTCCTGAGTGTCAGGTGGAAGCGAGCATTTAATGTGTGAAGCAGTATGGAATGTGGATGTGTGGTGGTGTTTTACTGATGAAAGTTTAGCCTCATTGAGGGACACCAACAGCAAGCCGAGGAATGGGGAAGATGTTAGTGCCCACAACCTCATGCCAATGTGGAAGTTACTGTGAGCTGTCAGCTGTGTAATATGAGGTAATGCATATTCTTTGCACTTTTGTCCATTTACTGTATTTAATCTTCCCGATTTGAACTATAAAATGCTGAGTCAAAATGAGAGTACCCCTAAACATTTTTTAGGGGGGAAAGCACTGGACACAACTAACATAGGTCCATTAATTTCCCTGAGTAGACGTTTGTTGACCACAACCCACTGAAGGGATGATGAGAACTGTTGTGGAATATGCAGGTCTTCTGCTTTGACTAATGATTTGAATGAGTCCAGAGATGCTCTCCCCTTTGGGAAGGTCACCAGAAGGTTGGGCTAAGGCACTCTTGGAAAAAAGAGTGTGCAAATCTGTGGGGGATGACTCAGAACTGCCAGAGGTACCTGTCAGCGTGTTCCAGCAAAGAACCTCCTAATTACAGATGTCAGTTCATCTCCAAGACATCTTGAGAATAGTCCATGGGGTGGGTAGGTGGGTGGGTGTTTGGAAGGGGGAAGAGACCAGGATTTCTAGACCAAAGCGCCCTGGATTTATCTCTATTTTACACTCATATGGTGGGGCCCGGCAGCAGTGCCTCAACCAAGGTACCGTTGGCATCTCCATCATCTACCCCACTTGCTGAGGTTCATTCCTCACACCATTCTTATTTTGCATGCAGAAAACGATTGGCATCACCCAGAGGTGATGTTTTTTGATTTCAGATAAATTGCTTTGACAGCTCAATACATGGGAGTTATCATGGCCTCGTGCAAATCAGCCGAGGTGCAGCTTCTTCTTCTCTGTACTTGGGGTGTCTTTCCTTCAGTGCATTGAAAAAGCCAGACTACTTGGATCTCGAAAATATTTCACCAGCAACTCCCGAATGAAAAATATTGCTTATTATAGACAGTGTGTTTGTGTGTGTGTGTGTGTGTGTGTGTGTGTGTGTGTTGTTTTCCTTTCTGTAAATAAAACAAAATAAATAAATCAGCCTTCTCTCATCACCCCCTGACTATTGACCATGACAGCTGGTGCTGATGGAAGCTGTAGTTCTTGATATCTGAATGGCGTCATGTCAGGTTAGGCTGCTATAAATCAAACACAAATCAAAATCAAAAAGCAGGGATGTGGGTGGCGCTGTGGTCTAAACCACTGAGCCTCTTGGGCTTGCCGATTAGAAGGTTGGCAGTTCGAATCTGCACGATGGGGTGAGCTCCTGTTGCTCTGTCCCAGCTCCTGCCGACCTAGCAGTTCGAAAGCATGCCAGTGCAAGTAGATAAATAGGTACCGCTGTAGCGGGAAGGTAAACGGCTTTTCTGTGCGCTCTGGTTTCCATCACGGTGTACTGTTGCATCAGAAGTGGTTTAGTCATGCTGCCCACATGACCCGGAAAGCTGTCTGCGGACAAACGTCGGCTCCCTCGGCCTGAAAGCGAGATGAGCGCCACAACCCCATAGTTGCCTTTGACTGGACTGAACTGTCCAGGGGTCCTTTACCTTTACCTTAAATCAAACACATGTATTTCTTTTATATATTAATAAGCTCCAAATAATATCAGCAAGTGTTTAATGCCCTCTTTAGTCTGAAGCCCTTTTATGTATGGCTGTTTGTACACATTACTTGGCTGGAAGATGGCACGGTAAAAAAAGTACAAATGTCAAAGGATGGCTTTACATCTATTTCTCTGTTGTTTTGGAAAGTGTGGATTTGGTAAGTTCAGCTTGAAATATGAACTGAGTAGGATTTCTCTCCCCTTTCCCTATCTATTATGCTTTTATATAATGTGAGCTTTAATAAGGGAACTCTCAGAGAGAAGCGGTCACAATAGAAATCAAGGGAGCCTCCTTACAGATATTCTTATCTCCCACTGAACAATGTACGGTAGAAGCCCAAATCATTAAGAATGAAACCTGGCGTCATTTTTCAAATCCAGAAACATCTCCAACAGCTGCACCCATCAATCTTTGTCCCACCCTCTGAAATTTAGTGGGTATATCTCCCCAAGCACAATCATGTTGAAAAGTGATGCCTTCAGGTACTGGTTTCTTTCTTTCTTTCTTTCTTTCTTTCTTTCTTTCTTTCTTTCTTTCTTTCTTTCTTTTGGAATATCATTAGATTTACTGCTTTTTCTGGGCGATTTGTGGCATGCTTAACTTTGCTGTAGTTTTCTTCATCATCATCTGCTGTTAAATGTTGAATTGTTAGAAGAATTAAGGGCTGCTTCCTGTGACAATAGCCATCATAGAAACCCTTCATCCATCAATACTTTACAGCTGGCCAGCAAATGATTCATGTCACATTAAATTACTTTCCTGTTCCCTCTGCACAGCCCCCTCCCATTTTCCCTGACACTTCAATTCATTAAGCAGGCCACGATTGAGGCACGTGACATGGAAATATCGTGTTCAGTAGCATGGGAGTCAGTTGCTTGCAAATCCCCATTATCCACCTTCCTTAGTAAAATGTTGTTTTACTCCAGATACTTTCCTAATAATGAATAGAAGCCTCCCTTATGAAAAACCCATTTCTGAAGATTTGTGCATCATTAATGATACCTTGTTCTCGGATGTCCTTCCTCTGACACGAAGGCAGAGAGAGCCTTAACGGGAACCAGTGTTGATTAAGGTGATCTTAGATAATTAATTATGCTTCCTACCTACCCCTCACTTAGTGACCACTTTTTCTTTTGTTGAAATCAGGAAAAAGAAGAAAGGTGGGTGAGAATTTCAGTTAATTATATTTTCCTGTATTCCAATCTAGTTATAGGCAGAGATGAGACCGGGGGTGGGGGGTGTGATGAAGTAAGACCCAGTTAAAGAGCGGGAGGCAGAAAGAATAAATAAAGGATATGTGTGAAATGTGATAATAATTTTAGCAGGAAATAAAGGAGCATCCCCCCCAACAGCTCTCCCAGGGTCAGAATTTTTGCCATTAGTATAGTGTAGTATTCAATATTTGAATTATGGTGCTGGAGGAGACTCTTCAGAGTCCCATGGACTGCAAGAAGATCAAACCTATCCATTCTTAAAGAAATCAGCCCTGAGTGCTCACTAGAAGGACAGATCCTGAAGTTGAGGCTCCAGTACTTTGGCCACCTCATGAGAAGAGAAGACTCCCTAGAAAAGACCCTGATGTTGGGAAAGATTGAGGGCACAAGGAGAAGGGGGTGACAGAGGACGAGATGGTTGGACAGTGTTCTCGAAGCTACTAACATGAGTTTGGCCAAACTGCGAGAGGCAGTGAAGGATAGGCGTGCCTGGCGTGCTCTGGTCCATGGGGTCATGAAGAGTCGGACACGACTGAACGACTGAACAACAACAACAAGTATTTGATACAGAGCGAAAAAGGCATAATCATTTCACATATTTGGACATCTCAGAGCCTAATTAGGGGATGGGATGAAGCTCAGTAGTCAAAAATTTCCTTTTCAGGAAGAAGGTTCTGGGTTCAATCCCTGGAATCTCCAGAAAGGGATGGGAATGGCCGCTGAAATCCTGGGAAGCCACATCCACTGTCAGTGCTCTTCAACCTTGAGTCCCCAGCTGCTGGTAGACTACAACTCCCTTCATCCCTGACCATTGGCTAAGCTGGCTGGGAATGATGGGAGTTGTAGTAGAACGACGTATGCATGACCTAGGACAGAGAAGGAAGAACACTGGTACTGAGATAGAATGAATAGTGGTGTGACTCAGTAGAACCAATGGCTTCAATTTACAAGAATGGAGATTCCAGATAAACTTCAGGAAGAACTTTCTAACAGTAAGAGGTATTTGACAGTGGAATGGTCTACCTCAGGAAGTTGTGGGCTCTCCTTTCTTGGAGGGTTTTAAGTAGAGGTTGGGTGGATTCCTGCATTGCAGGGGGTTGGACTAGATGACCCTTAGAGTCCATTCCAAGTCTACAGTTCTATGATTCTATAATTCTATGTATTCCTATTTTCTGTTTCCTATTCAAGCAGTGAATACTGTAACTCTGATCCATAAAAGGACTCATCCTCTTGTTCCATGACTACTATGTTTGATCCAGGCCCTTCAGTGAAGGATTTGGGGCAAGCTTGTTAAAAATTCAAGTGCATGATGTCTATGGGATCACCCTTTCCCCACAACTGTTGACATGGAAGAGCACCCAGTCATAGGAGTCCACATCTGGAATGGTACAGCCCACCACAGAATGGCCAACTGTGAAAACTAGGCCATGGAAGACCACAGAAGCTGTTGAGGTACAGTATGTCCTCCCCCCCACTCTTATTTATATAGCCTTTGATCAAATCATTAAGTACAAAGGCTCATCATATGAATGAGCAGCATGTTTGTGACCAAGTATGAATGATGCTAATGAGCACCTTTTCTCATTTGTCTTACTTTGACTGAACTTTCCATCACCTTTGCTGTTTGGAGAGCCTCAGCCTTCATTTCAGTTAAGTCCTCACTGCAGAACCTGTTTAATTTCTTTTACACGGCCGACCTTTCTCACACATCGCTGGCTTGCATGAGCAGAGCAGAGCCGTAAGTTCAGATTTCCCAGTCTGATGCCATTTTAATTGCAGAGAAGGGCATTTTGCTGGTGTATAGGAAAGAAGGCCCAATTACTCAACTCATTAAGCATTTGAATATGATCCTGGTGGGTTATACACAGGGAATGAATAGATTTTCTTTTTCTTCATTTTCTTTTCATCAGAATGAATGGATGCTTGAATGCTCACTAAAACCACAAGTTGTAATTATGTAGCTTAAAAAAAAGAAGAATTTCTATATTATTTTTAAAAATTACACGGCCAAAACTTTAGTTGGGGGAAATTGTAAATGGAGAAGTTTGTGGTACATGAAGGATCACATCGCCCATCACCTTCCATCAGTAGAACACCCTTTGCCAAAGCCATGCCAAGGCCATTACCACAAGGGTGCCTTACTTGAAATATTCCAAGATCTGGGCTGGAGACCTGTTTCCTGACCTTCTTGTTCCTTGAAAATCCTGGATCTCATGAGATGTGAGGAGGAGACAAGGATGTGACTATTTCAATCCCTCTCCCTTGTGATTGATCAGTTTCTTTTGCTGCATGACAGCCTCTCCCCAGGTTCAGGCCCGGTTCATATGGTAATCAAATGTTCTGGGAGCTGCTTCAGCATTTGAAGGCAAGCAAAGTGTGTGAGAGGCCCTGAGATGTTGCTATGGAAAGTTGCATCTGCCATGGCACTTAGGCAGTTCCTTCCAGCTCTCTAGCCTGGGTTCTGGCAGTTCAGATCACCATGGAACTATTGCCAGAAGCACTGCAGAAGCTGGACCTCTTCATATTTTATTTTAAAATGCTTTTTTGAGATGCCATAAGTTACTGGCAGCGTGCAAGCTTAGTATGCAGAAGCTCCCAGGTTCCATCAGTGGAATCTTCAGTTAAAAGGGTCATGGACCAGGTGATTTTCTGCCGGAGACCACAAAGAACTGCTGTCAATCAGATTAACCAATACTACAATCAACAGGCAAATGGTCTAACTTGACATTTGTTGGGATGGATGAATCTGACAATTTTGGTTTCTCTCAGTTTCTAATTTTTCCAGTCTTGGGATCACTTCTTCACATTTCTTCATCTGTTTGTGGGGTTGGTTCTTTTTTTTAAAGCCCTCACGAGAATTCATTGGTGTTAGAGTGAATATTGCTTCTACCATATGCAATTTTGCTTAATATACACATTTTTAAGCAATTTCCCCTAACGTAGTGTGCCTTTGCATGTGCATTTTTTAAATGTACACTTTCCTCTAATACATCCTAGGTTGCTCACAGAGATCAGACAGGTGCTGTTAGTTTTTCCCATGTCATAGAAGACTGACTAACCTCAACTAGAAGTGTGGCATTGAGTGTTGCAGGTCCCATGCTGTGAAATGTTATCCCAGCAGACATCAAGCAGGGCAACCTTGCTGATAACCTGCAGACATCTCTTGGAAACTTTCTTTTTAAAAATGCAGACAGACCTATTCAGTTGTTTCATTTCATTTTCATTTTTATTTTAATATGAGCCAATCATTTTTGTGATTATTCTGCATTCTTCTTACTGTGTTTTGTGTTTTATTGCATTTGCATCACCTTGATATTTTATGTGAGTGGCCAGTATATAAAAAGTACCGGTACTTTTATAAATAAATGCATAAACTAACACCCTCATTTTTGTACATATTATTTGGTTTGCATATTGTTTCAGGAAGTGCAAATTAGGTTTTGCATCACAAATGTGAACCTAATCATATTTCTTCCTCATCCCTAGACATAAAATAGTATCCTTTGTTCCTAAACTAACCACAAACATTACAGATTCAGGTAGGTAGCCGTGTTGGTCTGACACAGTCGAAATAAATAAAAATTTGTCCAGTAGCACCTTAGAGACGAAAGCTTATACCCAGAACAAACTTACTTGGTCTCTAAGGTGCTACTGGACAATTTTTCTTTTAATTTCCATAACCATTACATTTATGTACATGATTGTTTCCCTTCAAATATTACTGGAATGGCTTAGAAAGTTGCCTGACACAGAGGCTTCTGGAAACACCAGCCCGAGACATTTTGCTACCTGAGGCAAAGGATAAGGTGATACATGCTCCCTGTTCCATGTACTGAGCTACAACCCTTATCCACCCACCCACCAAAAGTTGCCTGTAAAATATTCTTCTGAAAATGTCCACAGATAAAGATTCCACAGATCCATGCTTAGAATTTTGTAAACTGCCTTCCTTGAGGGTTGTTGTTTTTTACAATCAAGCTATCAGTTAGTATTATTATTATTATTATTATTATTAATAATAATAATAATAATGCTAACTGTACTAATAAACCATTCTTACAATCAGGAGGAAAGCTGACAAGAGAAGCACATTGACATGAGTTCAAACGTTCACTCCATCATGAAGTTCATCTCAGGCTGAGTCTCTGTCTGTCCCACACGGTAGGTGTATGGGGGTCTTTTGGGCTACATGACCTTATGGAATACCTGTTGGGGCCAAATGCCAGTGCTTGGCGTGTCTGAGGCAGAAGTGGATGGAACAATGAATGTAACTCTTCCATTTGTACAAGAGGCTAGTGTCCAGTGTTATTTTTCTAGAGAAAGGGGTGCCAGAACTCACCATGAATGCCTCCCTTGTTCTCTTAGAATGGCAATGGCACCCACCTGAGAGGTGCTGGAACTGAGTTATGGCGAGTTCCAGCTGGGAAAAACACTAGCAGGGCTTTTTTTTCCCCAGCCAGAACTCGCCATAACACAGTATCTACACACAACTTCATATCTCCCATCCAGGCAAGAAAGAGTCATTGTCAGAGTTCAAGGAAATATTCCACCCAGGCAAAAACACTTACAGAATCATAAAATTGTAGCGTTAGAATAGACCCCAAAGGTAATGCAGTCCAACCCCCTAGAATACAGGAATTCAAGTAAAGTATCAATGACGGGTGGCCATCCAACCTCTGCTTGAGGAAAACGTGAAGCCAGGAGAATCCCAAGGGCTGGATAGGAAGTTCTGGATGACTACATTTGTGTCCCTCAGCCCAGCCTGAGGATTCCCACCCATGCCATATATAAATTCATGCAGAGTGATTGGGAAGAGATGTGTGGGCACAGTTTTAGCCAATCACTGCAACACGAAGAAGAAGAAGAAGAAGAAGAAGAAGAAGAAGAAGAAGAAGAAGAGGAAGATGAGGAGGAGGAGGAGTTTGGATTTGATATCCCACTTTATCACTACCCGAAGGAGTCTCAAAGCGGCTAACATTCTTCTTTCCCTTCCTCCCCACAACAAACACTCTGTGAGGTGAGTGGGGCTAAGAGACTTCAGAGAAATGTGACTAGCCCAAGGTCACCTAGCAGCTGCATGTGGAGGAGCGGGGAAGCGAACCCGGTTCATCAGATTACGAGTCCACTGCTCTTAACCACTACACCACACTGGGCATTATTATTATTTTTTGCCAATTTCAAGGTACTCTGGCTCTTGACGATCCAGTTGTGCATGCATAAAGCACTCTAGATTCAATTTTTTTGGCAAAGCCGAAGGCACAGAGGAGTGCAGCTTTCAAAATAATGCCTGGGAGCCCTGTGTTGATGCAAAGAATGACAAAAGCCTAATGCAAACATTCAGAGGAAGGAAAAAATGTTTACTGAGAGTGACCATAATTCTTCTCCTTAGGAAAACAGCCAACTACAAATGCCAGCGCTTTCAACCCCCTCCCCCTTTGCTGATATTATTAAGTATAATCAGAAGGGGGGTGGAACCTGTCACGATCCATGAGATGATATTTCCGTAGTGCCACCTCCGTGTGATGCTGCACATAATAATTCAATGGTTTTCTTCTTCTTCGCAGCTTGCCTAAGAGGCAGCAGGAAGAGGAAAATAACAGAGATCCAGCAGGATGACTTAAGTCAACTAATTATCAAGAATATCTCAACCAGAAGAGTATCACTTGGACAATAGCCAATAAAGCTAATTCCCATTTATGCCATTATTTCACCCCCACTGGCAATCTAAATGAACACATGTAGTGCATTACGGAGATGAAACACATTCAAACATTAGGCTTGATTCATCTCCCAGCTAATGGATCTTCTGTTACTTTCCTTCCAACTGCCAAAGTTAAAGCCTCACACCTTCCGTGATGCTGTTAGGCCAGATCGCAAGCAGTGTATGGGAACATCTGTGGTTGATTTGGTTGACTTGGAGAGACATAATCGCCCATAAAGCAGGTTCCTAATGGAAAATCATAGCGGAGGTGACAAGGGACACCCACATCTTGAGTGTTTGGAAGATCAGCAGGATAGAAGTGCAGTGAAATAAATGATAGGATGGTACCTACAAAAAGGTAGTACCTACAACCCGGGATGGGTGGATAAATCCATTTTCGTTCCTTGCTTTTTCTAGTCTTAAAATTCAGATTTCCACATTAGTTTGCAATTGTACATGCATGTAACATCTTCTTTGCACTAGTACATATGTATGTAAATGCAAACACATGTGAGTACTGAGGCCGCACATGGTGCACTGTCTGCTGTTACACATGGTAGGTTTCTTTTTGAACCCCTGATATTATATCAAGGAGCAATTAGGTCCCCACACCCCCTTAATGCATTGCTACTAAACATAGCTGTCAACTTTTGGATTTGAAAGTAAGGGATCAGCAGCCTCACCTGTCCCGGGGACAGTCTACGGTTCTCGGGGACAGTCCACGCCGCGCTAAGCCCCCCAGGCTACAAATTAATTTACACCAGGCTACACACCATCATCTTTCCCCACCTCAGGGTCTCTTTTCCAGGGAGTCTTCTCTTCTCATCCGATGCTTCAGGATCTGTCCTTCCGGTGAGCAGCCAGGGCCAATGTCCTTCAGAATGGATCGGTTTGATCTTCTTGCAGTCCACGGGACTCCAGCACCACAATTCAAAAGCGTCAATTCTTCATGGGGGGATTGATCAGGTTCACTCTTTTGGCTCTCTGGCATCCATTAATGACTTATTATACAAACGTGTTCCAGACTTTGCATCCTTTAACACTCTTTTGGAAGGAGTGTATTTGTGGGCTGGGCCAGAGTGGTTGATTTTACATGCAAGCAAAGCACAAACAGTGCTGTTGTCTAATGACATCCTATTCTCTGTAACTATTGGTGAGCAACGCAGCTGAGGAGCCTCCCTGGCCGGCAGGGAGGGAGAGGAGCTGCTTCCTTTGAAATCTGGGAAATTTATGGGATATCTAACAATCCGGGATAGCAGCGGGAAACGGCACTGGAATAAGGGAATTTCCTGCCAAAAAAGGGAAACAGCGAAAACCGGCGCTGGAATAAGGGGATTTCTGGCCAAAAAAGGGAAGGTTGACAGTTATGCTACTTATTTGCTTCAAAATCCATCCATCACAGCCTCTTTCAAGGCAGATGAATACTGCGCAGAGACCATGTTGGGAGGAGCATTCAGCAATGCGCAACAGCACATGGAGGTTCAAGTTGTGGTCCCTTGGTGTGGAAACCATGTTAAAATATATAGGAATTTGCCCCTGTTTCAATCCATGGAATATCGGAGAGTGTGCTAATTTGAGCGGTGCATCACACTGCCTGTTAAATAATGTAATATGCAAATATTTATACCCCATAATGAATTTGCTCAGAGAGATCGTTATCTCTCCAAAACCACCTTAAAAGAGAAGGTCTGTTTCTTTTCTCTCGCGCACAAAGTAAATTATGCTTCCGCTAATGGATTTTGCCATATTGTCTCAAGCTAGGGTAAATTAAAACAAGAGTGTAAACCCGAGAGAAAAGATGATTTGTGGTTTATTTTATTAGTGCGCCGAGATGATCCCGTTCAGAGGCGACTGTTTCTGGTGGAAAATTGATCCTCTTAATTTATATTTTCTCACAAAACATTAGAGGTGGCATTTAGATCATAGTTTAATTCACACAACAATAATCATATGCCAGAGCCAGCTGCCCACGTTTTGTCTTTATGGGATTTTCAATTTCTTAAGTCTTCCTGCCATACAGTTTGCTTTTTATGGAAGGTGACAAAGAACCTGCGTTTATAAATTAGATTGCTGGAACAGGCGGGTGGGGAGGAGGGAGGATGTAACTTGCACGGTATTTTGACGGAGGGTCCCTATAGCTTCCGTAAGCATCTTGGGAATCCTGCTGTCAATCTCTATTTTCTAGACAGCATATCAAATTCAGCTTAATAATGGTGCGCCCACAAAGAGTGTATTGGATTTCAAGGAGATCCTCTCGAAAGACGGGTGGTTGAGTATTTTTAAATTTAAGACAAGCTTCGCTTAGGCGTCTCAATTATTTTGCTGCTCTGAAATCAGAGATGGGGGAGAAATTTGGTTTCATCCGCATTTTAAATGTGAACCTACCTAATACACGATTCCCCAAACAGGATTGAAACGGAAATACCTTTTGAAATTTGGACTTCCGCAAATTTTGCGATGCAGTTCTCCAACCACATAATGTTCCAGAAATGAGCATGTCAGGGGGGGGGGGCTTTGCATAAAAATGCATATTTTGGTGAAAGCAACAGATAAAAATGTTAGGGAAATTTTCATGCAAAAAAGTATATTTTTAGGCAAAATGGCACACAAAATGTGTAGAGTATATTAAGAGAAATATATACTAAAATGCTGGTGAATGTTTTGGGGTGAGAACTTAAAAATATATATATTAATGTGGGACACTGAACTGAAGTTTGAAAAAGAAACTGAGAGAAACCAAAATCACCCATCTCTAATCTGATAGGTCTAACTGTGTTTAGTCAACTAACCATTACTTGAGTTCGAAAACAAAACGAAACGAAAAGAAAACAGAAGAAAACCTCCAGATTCTTTCAAGAGTCCTGTCCCATCAGTCAACTGTCCTATCAGTTTCAGCACAGTGTGGTATGTGCTACAAAAGTACATGGCAACTCTAACTTGAGTCCTGGAAGGAAAGAGATCATGGAAACTGGACGTAATATTGAAGCAAATTTGCTGGGTCTGTATGGCAGAGTCCAGATGGCATCCTCCTGAGAGTTTTCAAAGAACTCACATGAGAAATTGCCAATCTTCTAATGCAAAATATGTACCGGTAATTGCCCTCCGATCAGCCTCCATACCTGAGTACTGGAAAGTAGCCAATGTAGCACCACTTTTTTTTTTTTTTTTTTTTAAGGGAATGCTGAAAACTACAGTCCAGTTCGTTTGAAGACTGTCCTGTGAAAATGGGTGGAAATTATTGATAAACATGAAATAACAAAGGATACAGAAGAACAGGACTTGGAGAAGCAGAGATAGCATGACTTCTTCAAAGGCTAGCCCTGTCTCGCAAACCTATTAAGGGTTCTTTGAGAGTGACAACAAGCATATTGACAGAGGTTGACAAAGTGTAAGGTAAAGGTAAAGGGACCCCTGACCGTTAGGTCCAGTCGCGGACGACTCTGGGATTGCAGCACTCATCTCGCTTTACTGACTGAGGGAGCAGGTGTACAGCTTCCGAGTTATGTGGCCAGCGTGACTAAGCCGCTTCTGGTGAACCAGAGCAGCGCACGGAAATGCCGTTTACCTTCCCACCAGAGAGGTACGTCAAAGTAGATACTTTGACATGCTTTTGAACTGCTAGGTTGGCAGAAGCTGGGACTGAGCAACGGGAGTTCACCCCATTGCGGGGATTCGAACCTCCGACCTTCTGATCAGGAAGCCCTAGACTCTGGAAGCCTTTAGACCACAGCGACCTTCTGATCAGGAAGCCCTAGGCTCAGGAAGCCTTTAGACCACAGCGCCACCTGCGTCCCCCTCCATAGTCTACCTGAACTTAAAACACCCACACCCATAGACAAACTTTTGGCAAAATACCTCATTGGGGACTCCTGAGTAAGCTTAGTAATTATGGAACAAGAGGAGAGGTGTGGGTCTTATTTGGCCCACAGAGACTGCATGGCAGGCCACAGAGAGGAGTAGAAGTCCTCTGTAGGCCCGTTGGGGTATCTAAATTATTGGGTTGCCAACTGATGAGATAATTAGTCATCTACCTGTCAGTCAATCAGTTTATTAGTCAATGACATTACAATAGATTGGTATATAACAGCTCCAGGGGCCAATTGCGGCCCTCCCAACCTCTCTGTCAGGCCCTCGACACTCTTTCTCGGCCCCGCCCTCTCTCACCAGGCCATATCCCTCAGAACCTGTTTTGCACCTCAAGAACTTTGGCCTGGCTAGAAAGCGCCGTTGAACTCTCACAATTCCCCTTAGTGTGGGTGTGGGTGAGTGCAGAAACAAGGCTACTGGACAATGCTTCATTTCATATATTTGTTTTATATACATCCCTCTGAGGGCAGTATTCCAGTATATCCATTACTGGAATATTGCCCTCAGAAGGTTGCTCCAGAAGGTAATATAATAATAATAGTAATGATTATTATTATTATTACTATTATTATTATATAATTATTATAATATTTATTTATTTATTTATTTATTTATTTATTTATTTATTTATATTATTTATTTATTTGTACCCCGCACATCTGGCTGGGTTTCCCCAGCCACAGTAAGGGAACCGCCAGAAAGCCCTTGGCACTGGACCTCAGTGTCTGGGCAGAACGATGGGGGTGGAGACGCTCCTTCAGGTATACAGGACACAGGACATTTAGGGCTTTAAAGGTAAACACCAACACTTTGAATTGTGCTCGGAAACGTACTGGGAGCCAATGTAGGTCTTTCAAGACCGGTGTTATGTGGTCTCGGCGGCCGCCCCCAGTCACCAGTCTAGCTGCCGCATTCTGGATTAGTTGTAGTTTCCGGGTCACCTTCAAAGGTAGCCCCACGTAGAGCGCATTGCAGTAATCCAAGCGAGAGATAACTAGAGCATGCACCACTCTGGCGAGACAGTCTGCGGGCAGGTAGGGTCTCAGCCTGCGTACCAGATGGAGCTAGTAGACAGCTGCCCTGGACACAGAATTGACCTACACCTCCATGGACAGCTGTGAGTCCAAAATGACTCCCAGGCTGCGCACCTGGTCCTTCAGGGGCACAGTTACCCTGTTCAGGACCAGGGAGTCCTCTACACCAGCCCACCCCCTGTCCCCCAAGAACAGTACTTCTGTCTTGTCAGGATTCAAGCCCTCGGCACTCCAGTATATTGCCAAAAGCCACCCAGGGTTGAAGTTCCACAAAGAAGGACATTCAGAGCTCTGTGAAATTCTGAGAAGATGGCTGAAGTGTCTGGTGCCCAAGTACGGAATGTCTGGAAATAAAATAAAACAAATTAATAGCCATATATACGTGCAGGTAATATAAGTTTTAACTACGAGCCGCAGTTCCTATCCCAAGGGGAGGAGAAAGGAATAAATCCAATTTCCACTCTGGCAACTTATTTTGAATGTTCTGAGTCATTACTTATAAAGCCCTGCACTGTCCATTTGTGCACAAATGCACTTGAGCTGGTTTTAATTAAAAACAACCTTAATAGCTGGCTTATGCTGTTGAAAAATAATTGGTTTTGCAGCATGATATTTATGTAGGGAATGTCCTCCTTTTATGAAAATATTCGGCTCGCCTCTTCAAGCTACTGAGTCGACTCCATTCTGTGAGCAGTTATCGTTTTTTAAAAAGGCATGAACCTCCAAAATAATGATATGGAAGTAGCATTTTTATTTATTTATTTTTTAAATGGAATTTTAAATCACGCTAACTTTAAGGCAGCAAGGGATGCAGAAGGATACCCTGAATACACAGCTTGCTCCTTGGACTTCTCCAATACCTTCTTCTGTTATTTCTCAGGGCAATTCTCACTTTCTCAACAAGTGACACCACATTTATATGTGGATATGCAATTTTCATGAGTGCAGGACTTGCTGATCTGTTCGTTCAGCTATTAGCATCATGGGGCATTGCTCTCCTTTCATTTATAAAAATTTATTTTTCTGGAAATGTCTGTACTTACATCCAGTGGCAGAGTGCAGGCAGGGGCAGGGCAGGCGCTCGTCCCAGGGGCGTGGTGCATGTCTTGGGGGTGTGGCGTGCATTCTGGGGGCAGGGCACACTACCTGCAGGGTCGGGGCACCCAGTGCGGGGGGGGGCATCTGCGATGGCACCTCACCAGGATCGCTCTTCCGGGGGCGGTGCACTCCCCCCGCACTCCTCTTCCTTCACCAGTGCTTACATCCGTATGAGGAATGGGCTCTAGCTCAAGGTAAAGGTAAAGGGACCCCTGACCATTAGGCCCAGTCACGGACAACTCTGGGGTTGCGGCACTCATCTCGCTTTACTGGCTGAGGGAGCCGGCGTTTGTCCACAGACAGCTTCCGGGTCATGTGGCCAGCATGACTAAGCCGCTTCTGGCGAACCACAGCAGCGCACGGAAACACCGTTCACCTTCCCATCAGAGCAGTACCTATTTATCTACTTGCACTTCGACATGCTTTCGAACTGCTAGGTTGGCAGGAGCAGGGACCGAACAACGGGAGCTCACCCCGTCATGGGAATTTGAACCGCCGACCTTCTGATCGACAAGCCCTAGGCTCTGTGGTTTAACCCATAGCTCAAGAGGGGAGCACAAAAGAAGACTTTGAGTGCAATCAAATAAAAATGTCTTCGCCCAGCACACATGGATAATAATAATAAAAACAATGGCATAAGGACAACACACTGGTTACAGGGTGTTTTGTTTTGTTAAAAAAAAAAAAAATAGAGTTGTGGTGCCATGTCTGAAATGGCCCTGTCAGATAAAGGAATGATAAGGCCTGGGATAGAAAGGGCCAGCCCTACTAAGAAGCAAAGGGAGATGGCTGCCTCAGGTGGTTATTTTCTGGGGAGTGGCAGCAAGGCGTTGGAAATGTGTGTAAGATTGTTTTCGCTGCATTAACAGCACAAAAGTGACCTCTCCAGGGCACAAGCCTAGGCAGTGTGAATGGAGGTCGTGGGCTGCCCAGATTGTATGACCCCCCCTCCTGTTGGTTTTGCTGATGTGGTCCAAAGGAAAGAAAAGCAATACATATGACACCAGCTGGACTGCAGGAGTTGCTAGATTGAGGTATACAAGACACCACCCAACCACGTTAGGGACTCCACTCCAGATTTGTATAGGGTTTACTTTTCTCCTCCTGAAGATGTCCCGCAAAGTATGGATTGTTCCTCAGGGTTTCCATCAAAGCAGCAGAGGTTTTGAATGAAATTCTCATTGTTGGGCTACCTTTCCAGGCTGATGAGTCCTGCTTCCCTCAGGTGTGTTGGAAGACACTGTCCTCTCACTAGCATTGAAGTAAAGTTCAACTATCATTACATTTGGCATTTGTTGCCTTCACCTCAGGCAAAAGAAGGTCTTGCATCAAGTTTCCAGTTTCGATACCTGGCATTTCCAGGTTGGGCTTGGAAAAGACTCCTTGCTGGGAAATTCTGGATGACCTCTGCCAGTTAATGTGGATGATATTGATCTAGATTGGTGTTTCCCAAACTTGGGTCTGTTTATGGACCACAGTTCCCATCATCCCTGGTCTTGCTAGCTAGGGATGATGGGACTTGTAATCCAAAAGCAGCTGGAGACCAAAGTTTGGGAAACCCTGGGCTAGATGAGCCAATGGTCTGATTTGTGTTCCTGCATGTGCACATATCTGTCTCTTCTATGTGATTGGAAGGGATAGCCGGTGGACCTACCAGAGCTTACAAAAGTTCTAGGCTGGGACATATAAAGAAACAGGCCTCTGTGCCCACACAGGAGTTGTGTTAGATAATGACTAATGGAGTGTTGGGCTCTTCAGACAGCACAGATATTTTATTTCATAGCTCCAATCCCACACACATTACACTGTGAGATGTTGATTGTGCCTCCTGTGGGCTTCTACAGGTCCCATGTCACTCCAAATAAATGTTCTCTCTGAAGGCCATGACAGTCCCAGTGAACAGGCCAACACTTGCAACCGAGTCTACATGAAGGCCTTCAGCTTTGAAACCTATGATTCATCGGGGTTGTATAAAAGGCCTTTCATCAACTCTGTTTTTCGTTTTGGTTTTTTTGGTATTAAAAAATCCGAGCCTAGAATTAGGTTAGTAACAAATCAGAGCAAAGTTTAGACCTGTTGTTCCAAAAACATCTCACCTTGTTCACAGAAGACGTTTCTGTGAAGCCTCTTAATAGCACTTGTCCAGATTCTCCGGACCACAGCAGGCTTCCGACAGGTCGTGCAGAGCAGCATTTTATCCCCTTGTCAAGAGGTGTGATCATGACACTATGATTAAATCTCCTTACTCTTTCAATTGCACAGCGCAGATTCAGAATAGGCTCTTGTGGGCACAGGAAGTTCAGCAATGGAGCAACAGGTCTTCTACAGTTTGTGAACGGCAAATTACTGACACAAGCAATAAATAAATGTTTCACAGAGGTAACCCAAATTCTATGTGCAAGGAATTTTTATTGCACATCTTATTTATTTATTATTCCATAAGCATTGTTGTTCCATTCAGCCAGAAAAGCCTCCCAGAGCCAGAGGCAGATTTAGGACAGTGCAACCGGGACACTGACTGCCAAGCCTAGGGGGCGATACAGGATGTCTGAGGTACAGAGTTGTGAGTTGAGCAGAATGGAAGGCAAAAGGCAGGGGGAGCCACTGAACTTTGAAAGACCAGAGGACCTTTCAAAATGTCGTTTGTAAGATATCCCCTGTCCTCCGGATTACAGCCTAAAATGACATGTCACAAAAAGAAAAGGGATGGGGAGGGAAGAGGGGGAAAAGCAAATTCAGGCACAAGTTCTTAAGTTGCAGAGCTCTTGTAGTGATGAGCTGGAATGGAACTATTTCAAACAGTGCTAAAGCTCTTGTCAGGTATGAAAAACGACCCCTTTGACGATTTTTAAAGGAGGAGGGGTCTGTGAAGACAATTTTGCAATGTAGGGGAGGGGGCATCATCCACACTTTTATCTGGCTTTGTTGGCACCCAAACCTGATTGGCTACAGGGCATGGTGATGGCGATATGACATCATTTTACTTACTAGAATCATGTGGTCATAAGAAGCATCCACGCGGGCTTTGTTTAAAATGTTGCTACAGCTGCTACCATGCCGCTTGGCTGCCGGGGGCGGTAAGCCAAGCGGCACCCCTGGGGGCGGGGTGTCGCTCCGTGCGCATGACATCACGACGCACATGCGCATGGAGTGACGCTTCCGCCCCTTGCCTCCATGCCGCGGCGAAAAAAGATCCAGACACTGAGATCCAGCGCCGAGGGCCTTCTGGCAGTTCCCTCATTGCGAGAAGCGAGGTTACAGGGAACCAGACAGAGGGCCTTCTCGGTAGTGGCGCCCGCCCTGTGGAATGCCCTTCCAGCAGATGTCAAGGAAATAAGCAGCTATCCTATTTTTAAAAGACATCTGAAGGCAGCCCTCTTTAGGGAAGTTTTTTTTATTTAATTCTGTATTGTTTTAATATTTGATTGGTAGCCACCCAGAGTGGCTGGGGAAACTCGGCCAGATGGGCGGGGTATAAATAAATTATTATTATTATTATTATTATTATTATTATTATTATTATTATTATTATTATAAAAGCCGCTGAAAGGGGAGAAAGGAAAACAAAGCAGGCGCTTGAACACCCCTCCTGACTGGCCCGCCCCTCGCCTCCATGCCACAGCTCCGCCCAGGGAGCCCAGCGGCAAAAAAAGCCGCTGAAAGGGGGGGGGAGACTATTTTCGGCGCTGCCGGGGCGGAGCCACAGGGGCGGCCAGCGAGGGTGGGTGTGTCACGTCAGCGACAAGCGTGACACCCCTCCTCGCTGGCTGCCCCTGCGGCTCCGCCCCGGCAGCACCAAAAATAGCCTTTAAAAGAAAAAGAAAAAGCCCAGGGTGGCTTTGGAGGCGCGGGGGGGTGGGGCCCCCGCCCCGAGTGTCACCCCCACCAGGGCACTGCCCGGGGCGGCCCGCCCCCCCGCCCCCTTGCTACGCCCCTGGCTGCTACCAATTCTATGAGGAACGACCTTACAAAAAATAATGAACAAAGCAAGGGGAACTGGTGAGTGTCCCCCACTACAAACAAATATTTTGCACAGACCTTCTCAAAACTGAAAGAGAGAAAAAAACTGGGATGTTCCTTAACAGCTTGAAGGTGAAGAGAAGCCGTGATATTTCTGTAGCTTGCTGTGAAGTTCTAAACATGATGTGTTGTGGCTCCAACACTCTGCGCAACCTCTGTGCCTTGGACTGATTGGCAAACAGCCTATGTACCTCTGAGCCTCCCTCAGGCTGAGAAACAGTTGAAACTATCTGTAGGAAGAGGGCAGAGCGATGACCGCTACTATCCTTACATCCAGCAAATAACAGCATTCAGGAGTGAGAGGTAAGCCATCTGACAGATCTGCCAGCACAGCACCTGAACTGTTGTTGTTGTGTGTTTTTTTCCAGCTCAAAAGTAGCAACACAGAGAGTGGGGAACAGGTCTCCAGCACATCTGTCAGATGTCATGGCCCTTCACCAAGGCTTCTTTTATCTTGCTGTGTTTACATTGTGATGGGATATATCTATATCGTTGGGTTTTATTTTCTGTCCCATGGCTAGCTAGAAAGGAATCTCTTTCATTTCCTAGCTGACTGTTTATATATTGCACCATGCATAGGATTTGCAAAACTGGCAAACTACGGTTTTGTTACATTTGTGGCGGTAAGTTTTTCCACAGTTATCAGACAGCCATTGATTATTATTATTATTATCATTATTATTTATTAAATTTCCATACCACCCTTCATCTGAGGACCACAGAGCAGTTTACAATATAAAAACACAAACAATGTGAAGGACATCCAAACCAGGCATGTTGTTGCTGTTGTTGTTGTTGTTCTTTGTATACCACTTATTTTAAAGAAAAATATCTCAAAGTGGTTTATAACACATTAGCAACATCAGTTAGAACAATCCAGAATAAAACAAATTCATGCTTCTGGGAAAATATTTCAGATCCTTCTCTAAGTGACATTTGGCTTTCCCCTTACAGTGTTACCTCGGAAGTCGAATGGAATCCATTCTGGAAGTCCGTTCGACTTCCAAAATGTTCAGAAACCAAGGCGCGGCTTCTAATTGGCTGCAGGAAGCTCCTGCAGCCAATCAGAAGCCAAAGAAGCCACGTCAGATATTCGGGTTCCAAAGAGCATTCACAAACCAGAACACTCACTTCCGCATTTGCGCTGTTTGGGAGCTAAAATGTTCGACTCACAAGGCATTTGGGATCCAAGGTACAACTGTATTTATTAACCTATTTTATTTATATAGCTTCCTCTGAGCAGAAGTACTCTAGGAAGCCAGTGGTTAGGCAAACTAAGGCCCGGGGGCCGGATCCGGCCCAATCGCCTTATAAATCCGGCCGACAGACGGTCCGGGAATCAGTGTGTTTTTACATGAGTAGAACGTGTGCTTTTATTTAAAATGCATCTCTGGGTTATTTGTGGGGCATAGGAATTCATTCATTTTTTTAAAAAAATCAAAATATAGTCCGGGCCCCCACAAGGTCTGAGGCACAGTGGACTGGCCCTCTGCTGAAAAAGTTTGCTGACCCCTAGGTTAGAGTGTCAGACTAGGACCTGGGAGATCAGGGTTCAAATTCCCACTCATTCATAAAGTTCACTGGGTGACCTTGGGCCAGTCACAGTCTCTTAACCTACCTTGCAGGGTCATTGTAGGGATAAACTGGGGTAGAGGTGAACCATGTACTCCTTGGAGAAAAAGGTGGGGTATGAATGCAATAAACAAGCTTTTCTGCTTACCTGCTTAAGAAAGCTGGAAGGGCCAGACCATAGCTGTCAACTTTCAGATTTGAAAATAAGGGATTTTTCAAAAGTTTCGGATTTGAAAATAAGGGATGCCATGAGGGCGGTGCAATGGCACCAAGTAGCCTCGCCACCCTGCGCTCCAGAGGCTGCGCGCGAACGGGTGAGAGAAAGAGCGAGCGCGTAGACAGCAGGCAGGCTGTCTGTCTGGTTGGGCGTGAGGGTCTGGCTGCACAAGGCATGCAAGCTCCGCCCCCAGTCGGTCTCAGACTCCTTATTGGCAGCCGAGCAACGCAGCTGAGGAGCCTCCCTGGCCGGCAGGGAGGGAGAGGAGCTGCTTCCTTTGAAATTTAAGGGATATCAACAATCCGGGATAGCAGCGGGAAACGGCATTGGAATAAGGGAGTTTCCCGCCAAAAAAAGGGAGGGTTGACAGCTATGGGCCAGACAGATGGCAGTGTCAGTCACCAACCTAGCATCCAGAGATGACCACACATTGTGGCATTTCAGTTTCTTGTATTTTTCCTATGAATTTTATATGTCTATCCTGCTGTGTGGGAGGCCAGGAGTTCTATGGTTCCCCTTTATCAATTTACAATCCTTGCACACACCTCCCAGCCTCCCTGGCACTTACATGCAGCCATTTTGAGCACCCATTTGTAGCACAGGAGTCAATACAGCTGACAAAGCAAGCCGTGCATTTATTTTCATTCAAGAAAAATACATATTTCTTTTTCCCCTTCAGCGAACAAATTCCTTGCAATAAATGATTTATCCATTTCATTATGAACTGTAACATATCCCCAATGGGCAATGTTTATTTTGAGGTGCAACGTTTGCATTTTGCCACAATTGTGGTTTGCAATACTTAATGAGCTGAATACTTTTCTGAGTGGTATACCTGCATCTTCTGTAAACCTTAAAAACTCATGTGGCACTGTGGTCTAAACCACAGAGCCTCTTGGGCTTGCTGATCATAGGGTTGGAAGTTCGAATCCGTGAGACGGGGTGAGCTCCTGTTGCTTTGTCCCAACTCCTGCTAACCTAGCAGTTTGAAAGCATGCCAGTGCGAGTAGATAAATAGGTACCACTGTGTCAGGAAGGTAAACAGCATTTCAGTGCGCTCTGGCACTCGTCATGGCATTCCGTTGCGCCAGAAGTGGTTTAGTCATGCTGGCCACATGACCCAGAAACTGTCTGTGGACAAACGCCTAGGCCTGAAAGCAGAGATGAGCGCCACACCCCATAGTTGAGTTTGACTGAACTTGACTGCCCAGGGGTCCTTTGCCTTTTTTACCTTTACCTTGTTCTCCTTTTATCCTACGGTGAAATCATTGGTCACTAAGCATTCGCATCAAAGGGCCAAATGCAAGAGCACATTGACCTCTCTTACGTTTCAGTATCTGTTCCATTCTACACAAATGTAGGCACTGCTTTACAAAATACCTCTACTCATTTGGAGGCTACCACCTTCACAGTTACTCTCAAACCCTTATGAGCAGACATGCTGGTGAAATTCTCCCCCAATTCTTCTCTAGTTCGCCTTCAAAACTAACCCGGAGAAGAATTCTCAGCTTTCCCCATGTATAGAAGAGTTTGGATTTGGATTTGATATCCCTCTTTATCACTACCCTAAGGAGTCTCAAAGCGGCTAACATTCACCTTTCCCTTCCTCCCCCACAACAAACACTCTGTGAGGTGAGTGGGGCTGAGAGACTTCAAAGAAGTGTGACTAGCCCAAGGTCACCCAGCAGCTGCATGTGGAGGAGTGGAGACACGAACCCGGTTCACCTGATTACGAGTCTACCGCTCTTAACCACTACACCACACTGGCATACATTTTTTCCTCGTCCCACATCCCTCCCACCCTTAAATTTGGGGTGTGTGTGTGAGAGAGGGGGGGGGACTTTCTCAGCCTGCGGTCCACATTCCCTTCTGCGTGGGGGCCAGGGGGCAGATAGCGGTGATGGTGAAGGTCAGTGACAAAAATTAGGTGACCATTTCCCTCTTGGAAATCTTTAAAGCTGAAGCCACTATTTCATTTCTGTAACTGAGTTCTTAAAGAATACTTAAAGGAAATATTTAAGTCCTGAACTCCATGGTTATAACAGCAGTCCACTTTTTTTATTTTAAGTGCCTTGCTTCCATCTCACAAACTGTGGGATACACATTTAAATATAAACTGGATGAAGGAGGAGAGCTGTCGCTGCTCAAGTGTTGGGGGCACTTTCTTAAAATGGGCTGCGGAAGAAATGTCAAACTTTTTTTAAAAAATAAAGCCATCATTTGTCTCGAGATAAAAATCATAAGATTACATTAATCAGGTGGTTCCTCCCAGAGGCACCTTTTCCTTTTAACATGTAGAAGTCTTTCAGTCTCTCCCCATGCCATCTTCCTCAATGCCTGGAATCCCTAAGGTGGGAGAAAATTGCATATTATTTGCCTTCTTCGTTTCCGCTTGATCTCCCAATACGCCAAAGGGACGTAAAGAAAACTGCATCACTTAGAGAGGGGCAGCTATTTGTCCTTTCCTCATTGTTGTGTGTGCAATTTGTGACCTCTTTCCTCTTCATGGGTATGGGGGACAGGAGAGCCAGTCGTGTCTCCTGGAGTGTGGTAATGGAGAGAAAGCAGCCATACAATTTCATAAAATCTGCACGGTCTAATCCATAAATGCCAGCCCACTTTAGTCTATGGCTACAAAGACAGATGCTAGCTAAGTCAGTAGAGCATGAGACTCTTAATCTCAGGGTTTGAGCCCCACGTTGGGCAAATGATTCCCGCATTGCAGGGGGTTGGACTTGATGAGCCTCTGGGTTCCTTCCAACTCTACAATTCTATGATTCTATCATTTTTGTTTTTTCTTTTTCTTTCATTTTTATTGCATGTTTTTATATTATACAGAAAGAAAAAACAGTTACATAGGTTGTCATAGCACAGTTTTTACAAAATAAAATTAAGTACAGTTGAATAAAGACATACCACAACATTTGTCTATTTATGTTATTTTTTGTTATTTCTATTTATGTATATGTATATATTAACATTTTCATTCTTATTGAAAAGAAAAAGAAAGATAGAAACCCAGACTTACTCCCTCACACCTACACACCCAACACACACACACACACACACACACACACACACACACACAAACTACATATATATATATACATCAATCCAAACTATTAGTTTTTCAAATGTGACTTCCTGTCATCTCCCCTTGCATATATTTTCTTAAGTTTGAATGTACACAAATAATTCATTCTTCATCAGTAAATTTCCACTATATTCTCAGAACATTTTACCTAGTTCTTCTATCCATTTATCCTTCTTTAACCCTCGAATGCTGGCATAGGTATGTGATTTTTTGATATATTTTTGTACGAATCTTCGATAACTGTCCCATTTTTCTGCGAATTTTTGTTTGGAATTTCCTCTGAGTGTATTTGTTAATTGAGCCAATTCTGCGAACTCCTGTAATTTACTCAAGATTCAGGCCGCTGCCGTGGCATATAGAAACGGCTCCCTTAGCGATTTTGGAATGTCCTTGTCTAGAATGCTTAAAAGAAATGCCTCCGGTTTTTTTAGTAAAAGTGATTCCCATCATCTTTTTTAATTCATCGTATATTGTTCCCCAAAATTTCTTAATCTTACTACATGTCCACCACATGTAGTAAGATTAAGAAATTTTGGGGAACAATATACTCTCAACATATACAATTCTATGATTCTATCATTTTTGAGAGAGAAGGTGTAGGAGGTGGAGCTGTGATCTGGTTCACTGGAGGGTAGAGACCTGTCCCTGAGCTCATGCATTAGCTTAATGAGAGGGAACGTTCAGTCTGACTCCACTAGTGTCCCTGGAGCAATTGTGCAGTGGGGAGAAAGTAATTGTAGGTGCTACCTGAGAGGCACAAATCCAATCCACTCTTTATTTTGCTCCTCAGGTAGATGTTTCACTTGCATTTCTGCATGAAGTAAACGAAGACTGCAATCCTAGCCCCATGGACCTGGGAAGCAAACCCCATTGAACCCAACCCGACTGACTTGTGATAAGACACGGTGAGGATTGTACTGTAAGATGCTAGAGCTTCACTACACAGAGAACACAAATATTCCCTCTCTCCTTCTCCAGCACTACGTCTACAGTATTTCTCCAGGCTGTGGGTTGAAGTAACATCTAAGCCAAGGGTTTCACAGTTCAGGCTCCTAGAACTGCACATTTCCAAACCTAGAAAAGAAAAGAGATGACGATAGACTTAATTAATGTGAGTGGAAGCCCTGGATTTTTAGCTATATGAGATAACAAGACGCAGTCATAGTTGTACAGCATCCTGAGATTTCCTGAAAAGGATTAATCCACAAAGAATCCTACTTTGTACTGGGGAGAATGTTGGGGGCAAATGGCTCCGAGGTCACTGTCAACCCTATTATTTTATGATTACACTAGAGCTTTTCTCTCAAACCCTTTAGCCCATGTACATGATCAAAAGCCCATTGGAAATGCTACAAGGTCTCCCCAAAGGGACTCTAGTGGCCTTTGGCACAGGCACACCAGCCTGAAATGGATGACTTTAAGCCTATAATAATGGTCGTCCTCACGTCTCCTTTGCTACTCCCTTACTTTTGTTGGCTCATCGTAATGAGATACGGGAAGACTAATTTGCTTTATACCCAAATCAAACACACTGCCCTGGCAGAATAAAATAGGTTCACAACCAACAAATTTACACTGGTGTATGGTTTACTTGGGAAACATTTGCATGACATTAATACATTAGCATAATGTGACTTTCAAAGTCCACCTTGCCCGGATGCCCATATTCCAGCTGGGGCTACAACTAAAACTAACAGGAGAAAAATGATAAGAAGGTTATTCTTATTCAGGACTAAGTATCCAGTATTTGGTGGGGGAAGGTATATGCCTCCATTTTTTTTAACATATCCTGATGAATTTATGCAACGAGGTTGCAGCAGATGTAGTCATAAGCAACCTAAGAAGAGCCCTGCCTGCTGACTTAAGCCAATGGCCCATCTAGTCCAGCATCCTTGTCCCATGCCTATGAGAAGTCCATGCCTGCATGTAGTTATATCACACTGCAGTCATCACATGGCAAGCATGCGTCTGTGTGAATGCATTGTGTTGAACCCAGTGGAATGAATCACAGCAATAGTTTTAGTTGTGAAGGAAATGTAGCAGTAAGGATAAAGAAAGAATATTATTGAAGAAGAAGAAGAAGAAGAAGAAGAAGAAGAAGAAGAAGAGAAGAAGAGTTTGGATTTGATATCCTACTTTATCACTACCCGAAGGAGTCTCAAAGCGGCTAACATTCTCCTTTCCCTTCCTCCCCCACAACAAACACTCTGTGAGGTGAGTGGGGCTGAGAGACTTCAGAGAAGTGTGACTAGCCCAAGGTCACCCAGCAGCTGCATGTGGAGGAGTGGAGACGCAAACCCGGTTCACCAGATTACGAGTCTACCGTTCTTAACCACTACACCACACTGGCTCTCCATGTATTTGATGCAAACATTCCAGCTTAAAAATCATTTAGGATCTTTCTGATTGATGATGATGATGATGATGATGATGATAACAACAACAACAACAACAACAACAACAACAACAACAACAACAACATTACTTGTACCCCACCCATTTGTCTGGGTTGACCCAGTCACTCTGGTCAGCTTCCAACTAATATACAGGTAGAAGCATAAACAAACATTAAAAACTTCCCAACGGTGGTACAATGAAGATGGACCTCTCACAATGTAGCTGCTACTACAGAAGTTGCCCACAAAGCCACAAACTTTTGAGTTGCTCTTCTTGCTTTTATTCCACTACATGAAACGAAGCAGGATTAAAGTTTCCAGAGATCAGCGTTCTCTGTAACCCAATTACTTTCCATTACTTTTCTTGTTTTATTCCTAGACTTGCTAATCAAAAAGGTGAAGAATAATTGCCAGCATCTATCTTCCCTATTCAAATTGTCCCCAAAATAAGCTTTGATATGCTTTTTTAAAAAAGGGAACAGCGATGTTTGATCCAGACATCAAGTTTGTTTTTAATTAAAATGCTCAGTGTTTAAGAATAACCTTGCTTGTTATCTATAAAGGAACCTTGCAGCTCACACTAGACCTATCAAGAGATGCAAAGATTCATGTTGGTTTTGAACATTATAAATAATAATAAAAATCATGCCTAGTAAACCAGGATAAGATATAATGGGAGAACAAAGTGGTTCGCCTAGTCACGGTAGAGCATCTTGTTTAGGCAGAAGGTCCCAGGTCCAAACATTGGCAATCTCCAGCTAGGGGTGGGAATGTCCCCTGGCTGAATTCCTGGAGAGCTGCTGCCCGTCAGTGTAGACAACATTGCATTAGATGGATCAATGTTCTGACCTAGTATAAGGTGGCTTTTTGTGTTCCAAATGTTCTCTCCATTAACAGAGAACAGACTAGATTACTTTTTTTTCCTCTTATGCAAACCTCTTTAAGAGTAATTGACATAAATAAAGGATGCAAGGCTTTGGAAGGAAAGTTAGGCATTAATGTCTTTTATGTCTCATGCGGAGCCATAGAGGAAATTGTGACTCAGTTTCGTTCACACGAGAAAATCAAGTCACCATTGATGGACTTGAATAGAAATAGAAATAGAAACAGAAATACTTTATTGTCACTGTACCACATGTTTACAGTGAGATTAAACGAGCCCCCCTCCCCCCCACAATCTCTCAGTCCTTCGTACAACCACTGACCCCGAACATCAGCTGCAATGTTGCTGTCTTCCATTCAACAGCCTCATGGCCCACAGGTAGAAACTGTTCTTTAACCTGTTGGTTTGGCTTATCATGCTTCTATATCTCCTGCCCGAGGGCAGGAGATTAAAAAGGTGCTGGCCAGGGTGTGAGTCATCCCTGAGAATGTTCCTCACTCTTCTGAGGCAACGGTCTTCTGCGATAACATCTAGCAGACTCAGGGGACAGCCCATGATGTCTTGTGCTGTCTTCACCACCCTCTGTAGGGACTTTCTGTCCATGGCTGTCAAACCAGCGTACCACACCATGAGACAGTATGAAAGAACACTTTCTATTGTGGACCGATAGAAGGAAATCATTAGTTGTTGCTGGAGATGCAATGAGGCTGAGGGTACGTTCTATCATATGTGGTGGACAAAAGGGTAAAAGAGTATTGGGAAATAATTTATAAGGAATTGAAAAAAAATGTTTTAAAAGTACTCCCCCCCAAAACAACAACAACAACAACAACAACAACAACCAGAGTCCTTTTGGTTGGGGATAATTCAGATGGAAATTCCCAGGTGTCAAAAAGGCTATTTATGTTTGCAACTACTGTGGCCCATGTTTTGTTAGCCCCAAAATGGAAAAGAGTGATGTCCCAACTAAAGAAGAATGGCAACTTAAACTGATGGAATACACATAGAAGGCAGATTTAACTTATAGAATAAGAGAACAAGAAGAATATACATTTAAAGAAGATTGGAAAATGATTAATGAATATATGGGTGAAAATTGTGTACATTTGAAAATGTTGGCAGCATTAAGATAAATTCAACAGTGTAAATAAGTTTTGATGGATGTAAAAATGGAATACTGAATGGCTTAGTTTATGTAAAATATGCAGGTATCTATGGCATGTAAATTGAACCATGGAAAGAGAAGAAGGGAAGTGATTGGTATTTTAAGGTTGTTCAAATGAACTAAAATGTAAAATAGAAAAACTTAATAAAAATTATACAAAAAAGAAAGAAAGAAAGATACAGGGGGGACAAAGAGGAGGACCTTTTCACATATCACATAACGAACTATGGAATCCACTGCCAGAAGATGTGATGTTGGCCAGAGGATTCAATTGCTTTAAAAGGACATTAGACACTAAAGATGCATCTAGCATCTTTTCACCAATCATGCTAGATCATGTTTCTCTGAAGTGGTATACTTGTAAAGAGCACTTCGTAGTACAAATAACTAGGGAGGTTCTATGCATCCTCCACTTATGAACTTTGCACCCTATAATTGCTATCCATGCAATGAGTAAGAGAGACACAGAGCAAGGTTGTTGTTGTTTTTTCTGTGGTGGCACCTACTCTCTGAAACACCTTGCCCAGGAAATGCCTTGTTATGAAACAGCTCTGTTCTCCTTCCAGCTGATAAAAATTGAGGTTCCCCGCAAGGTGTCTGCTGCTTGCTGCTGCTTGTTGATCTGTTGTGATGTTTTAAAATATTCTGTTTACCTTCCTGTACTTAGTCAACCATTTATTTGTTAAGGCAAGATGCATTTCCCTCCACTCTGTAGAATTCAGTCATAATCATTGTGGCCATCATAATCCAAACCTATTTGGTGTCTCTCAGATTTCCTCAGATGTTTTGTCTGAGGAGGAATCTCAGAATTCACCTCCAATTTCTCTTGAGGCCAGTTTCCAATGTCAACTCTACTGTAGTTCTACCTCTTGTTACTTTTTAAACTTCTGCTTCAATGTATTTCCTCCCTGCACCACACCAAGTCATCACAGCCTGTTAAATTTATTTTTGCATGAACTCTCCCTGAGCCTGCTCCCCACAGTAATTCTCTGCATCTCTCCAGGTAAACAAAAGAAAAGGTGGAAAACCAAAGCAAAACAGCCCCCATAAACCGATAAAATAATATTACAGAGAAACAAGTCCTATTGTACTTGAAATGAGCACACACAGCTATCTGTCACCTGTTGATAATGAACAGAGATCTCAGTCCTAATTTTTTAAAAAAACAAAAACTTGCCAAGGCGCCAAAGGCTGTGAGAGAGGAAGATCTCCCAAGGGGCACTGTGTCTCCGACAGGCTGCCATCCATTTCATCCCATGAGTGGCACCAGTTAGGGTGTTGTGGAAAGTACAGACCTTCCTCTCTCTGTGTGTCACTGTTTCTGACAGTCCCAGCTGCTAAGTTTTTAAGGAGAAAGAATATGGTGTTAAGGGGACAAGATTTTGTGGACTGATAAACTGTTGAGGGTTTGAGGGGAAGGCTGGCTGATCTTCCAAACGGATCTGAAATAATAATAATAATAATAATAATAATAATAATAATAATAATGGACAATTCAATAGAAAAATAGACTTCTAAGCAATTTACAAAGCATGAAAACCCTTTACACAATGGTTAAAATATAAACATCTATAATTAAAATGTGCAATAAAAAATCCCATTAAAATAAACATCCATAATTGAAGTAAGCTATAAAACAACCCCACTAAAACATTAAAATAAACATCCATAATTAAAATACACAATAAAACAATCCCATTGAAACAATACTGCAACTAAAGCAGGGGACTCAGGTCAAGTGGCGAAGGGGATGCCTTTGTAAACAGGTGCGTCTTCAAAAGCCCGCAGAATGCCAATGCAGATGGGGTTCCCTCATATATCAGAGGGGAGTTAATTTCATAAAACCAATGCTAGCAGTGAAGATACCCACCTCTGCATTGCCGTAACCCAATATCATTCAGATTGCAACAAAACTAACTGGGTTCCATTTCTTTACCTTAACATCTTTGCAGGGCAATGTAGGTAAGCAAGCGGATGTATTCCCCGTGTCATTTCCAAGTCTGGACTAGGGAATTCACTGCCACAAGAGGTAGGGCTGACCACCAACTTGGATGAATTTAAAAGAGGTTTAGGCACATTCATGGAGCATAAAGCTATCAATGGCTACCAGCCACGAAGGCTTTGCTGTGGCTCCACAGCTGGAGGCAGATTGCCTCTGAATACCAGTCGCTTGGAGGCAGAGGTAGGAAGAGTGCTGTTGCACTCAAGTCCTTCTTCCAGGCTTCCCACGGGCATCTGACTGGCCAATGTGAGAAGACGATGCTGGAAGATGGACTTTTTGTGTGATCCAGCAGGAAATGCTCTTATAATTCAATCCAATGTGAGCAGGGTCAAACTTTCCCATTCATACCCACTTTATTGTTCAATCTGTGTTCCTTTCTCTCCCTCCCTCCCTCTCCTTCTCTCTGTATGTACAGATGGTTTCAAGATGAAAGAAAACCACCACTTAGTGCTTCCTTCCTTTGCCTCTTCTAGCTGGAGATGCCAGGAAGGGGACTTGAAAATGAACGCATTACAAAAGGAAAGGAAGCGCATATTTCCTATATAAATTATTGTCATGCAAATGATCCTCTTGTTTCCTAAATAGTGCCCTAATTGTCAAAAAAGGAGAGGAACCACAGCAGACTCAAGGGGAATACACTGAAACCAACATGTAAACAAGGATATAAAAGATAGATCAAAAGCCTTTATAAGTTACACAGGATCTAATAACTGGAGGGACTGGGCTCATTACAGAAAGAAGAGGAAATAACAAAGGGATAATGTGAACAGCAGGGAGGGAAACACATACACCCATCCGTTTGAATAACACAAGGCACTAAACAAATAAAATGATTGCATGCTATAGATGGCAAACAATGATGTGATGAAAAGGGGATTCTCTGAAGGTTTATCAGAAGAATGAGATACAATGGGGGAAAGGAACAGAGCTGAAATATTAAATAATTGCTCGTCATCTGTCAACGGAAATGGGAAAGGAAGGAGAAGATATTTTGCAGGTGTCCAAAAATGGCTCCTTCAGGAAGCTTAGAAACGTGGAAGTGATGAAAGCCTGGTTCTAAGGAATTTTGTGGTGACAGGTTCTGAAAAGAATACTTAGGTACCAGTTGCATGGAATATGCAATGTCTTGAGACCTGGGGGAGCACGTTGAACAAGGATATGAGAAGAGCAAATGTCCCGAATTTTATACAGGCATGTAAAATCACTGTATATCAGGATCAGCACCAGAGGTAGGCACTTTAGAATATCCTTGTCCTGCAGTTCTACCTCCTTGCTGTCACAGCCTGTTCACCTGTCCTCTCCAAGTCTGAGTGATGGTGAATCCGCCACTACTTCTCTCTGGGAAACCATTGGAGCAATTGGTTTCTCAAACTTTTGGCGTTCTTCCTACCTTTGTTAAATTTTTCAAATTCTGTTGTGAATTCTTAGCTTAGCCCTGCTGAGAGCCTTTTTGGCAGAGGAGCTGCAATTGCATTATCTAAATGAGATGAAATATTGATCAAGAGATGGGATATTGGAGTGCAGGAAATTCCCCTCTGAGTAGTTAAGATGTTCCTTTGACTGAAACGGCATGAACAAAACTAATGTTTACACTGGGAAAGGTGTGTAGGGTATGGAGAATGCAGGTAAATAGAGTGGTGTTTCTGCCCCCCTTTTGCTCCCATAAGACTACAACTTGGGGGTGAGGGCCATCCAATTAAATTGGCTGGCCATGGACAGAGCAGACCAAATAAAGTGCTTTTTCACACCGCATGTCACTGCTATGTGGTGTTGTTATGGCTACAAGCCTTGATGGTTTTAAAGGTAGGGTTAGACATGGAGACTTACAGAAGCTTCAGTTTTACATCAGAGTGGTTTAACAATCAATTTCTGTTCCTGGGGGACTCTGGGAATTGCAGCTCTGTGAGGGAAAAGTGGTCTCCTAACAACTTTAGTGCCCTTAACAAACTATAGTTCCTAGGATTCTTTGGGAGGGGGGCCATGATTCTTAAAGAGAGTGCAGATGTGACAAGAGAAAGTTCAGGTAGCAAAGGAAGATGCAAGTCAGAACTTTGTCCACCTAACTCAGTATTGTCGACACTGCCTGGCAGTAGCAATTCTCCAGGATTTCAGAGAGGGAGTCTTCCCCAGCACCACCCAGAGATGCCAGGAATTGAACTCAAGACATTCTGCATGTGTAAAGCAGATGCTGTACCACTGTCACAGCTTGGAAATATATTTGCTTGAGATACTGGAAAGCCACTGCCTACTCCAGTGTCAGGCTGCCAGGCAAGGCTTACCTTCCCCCTCTCTGTAGATAACAGCATGAAGTGAAAGCAGTCTTTTGCAGCAACAGAGATGTTTATTGAACACAGCACAAACATTCAGCGTCCATTCTCATACTGCAGGTGCTCCCAATTGAGTTCCTCCCACTTCCCTCTAGTTACTTCCGTCTTCCCATCTCCTCACCTCATGATCCCTCCACCACTGAGCCTTCTGAGAGGCTACCCTATCCAGACACCTGGCTCTTGGGCTCATGGGATGCATACTTTCTAGTGAGGGAGATTCAACCAGCTCTCTCTCTCTTCCTGTTCCTCTCCCCTTGGTTGATCTTCTCCCAGCTCAGCCCAACTGTCAGTTCCCGAACTGTGTCCTTCCTCGAACCATTGCTCTAGGTCAATGCTATCCTTCTGCTCCAGAGGAGCTTCAGGATTAGGCCCTTGAGCAGAGGGAGACAGGGGCTCCCACCAGTCTTCCTCAGAGCAATACCCTTCAGTCTGGTTCCTGACATCCAGGCATTTTTGGAGTAGATGGACCTATGGCCTCACCCAGTGTAAGGCTGAGCACAGAGGGCTGGATTCATATCACCAGCTCCATCAGCAAAAGTGCTAAGCAAGGGCTTCTACTTCCACAACAGGGGTTCCCCACTCTCCTCCTCCCCCCCCCTGCACCCCGGAAATTGGCTCAGGGACACCAGGGAAACCCACAGAATAGCAGAAGAGGAAAAGAGAGAGGAAATAGTTCCATCTGGCAAGCTGTAATGCTTGCACAGATGGAACAATTGAAAGAGAGCAATTTTGAATTCCACCCAGTATATCTTCATGTTCAAGGTCTTTTTCCTTGGCAATTTTTGTAATGTATGCAAGTATTTATTTGCCTATGCATTTGCCAAGTCATGCAATACAACCATGGCAGGTGCACTGGAAGCACATAATTAAGATATTGCTACACACCGCCCCAATCTCCAAGAAGTCTGAGATTGCAGGGATCCAGGCTGTTACCCGGGGTTTGTGATTAGCTTGGAAATTAGGCGCAGAGGAGACTGCAGTGTCTTTATGGCATATGGTTTATTTACACATATGTACAACCTGAGTCTACTGTAGAGGGATTTTCAGGATTCTTTGTTCCTCTCTTAGGAGCAGCAGGATTAGGTCTACAAACAGAAGAACTAGCCATGCTACTTGCCCCTTTGTTATAGCCTGCTCCAACCAGCCCACCAAGAATCCTGCTCACTCCCACTTCTCCCCTGCTTATCAAACGTCTTGCAAAATGCCACCATTTTCCTTCAGCCTACGTCACCCATACTTGAAATCCTAAAACCTGACCTTGTCTCTGTTCAACATCCCCTTGTGGGAGGCTCAAACTCCTCTGCTGTCAGGCCCAGGGTAACTGTTTTCTTAATCACACATCGCCTTCTTTTAGACTAAAGGATAGCTCTTCTAGCTAGTCAGTTCCTTTCCAGGAAACAGTCTGCCTTTTAACACTGTTGATTCTAACATTTGTCAGCTCATCTTCGTTCTCAAAGTGGTGATCAAACCCTAGCACCCAGGAATCGAGAGCGGGCCAGGGCACCCATAAAGCCATAGCAATATTTTGCCAGAGGAAAAGAAAAGAGAACTGAATTGAACAGAGATTTGTGTGTGTAGAGCATTATCCACAAAAAAATAAGGAAATGAGAATCACAAATAAGAACATAAGAAGAGCCTGCTGGATTAGGCCACTGTCCCATCTAGTCCAGAACAGATGCCACAATTCTAAAAGCACATGCTCAGGTCCCCAGCTGCTTTACTACAGAGATATGTGCACCATCAACAGGTCTTCATCCCCAGATCTGAGTAACTAGTGTGTGATATAGCAAGAGAGGAAGCTTCCCAGGTAACCTAGTTCATAAGTGGTTCATACACTGGTTCATACACTGTTAGTAAATCAAGCTTCAGAGCTTAAGATAATCTGCAGTTGTTGATGTTGTTACATTTGTACCCCAAATTTCCTCCAGGGAGCTCGAGGTGACATGTTTGGTTACCCCCTCCCTCTCCACCTCATCCTCTAAACAACCCTGTGAGGTTGGAGTGGTTGAGAGACAGGGACTGGTTCAAGGCCACTTGGTGAACTTCACGGCTTTGTCGGGTCTCCCATGACAGGCTCCATAAAGGACTGCTGCTGCTGCCCAGGACTGACCTGCTGGGAGCCTGAAGGGCCCTGGCCTGCCTCTCTCCACCTAGCTTAGGGTGGGGCCTGACAGGTTCCATAAAGGACTGCTGCTGCTCTTGCTGGATAGAGAGGGCTCCTTTTTAAAAAATTGTTTTTATTTTTTTATCTTTGTCATTTTTAATTGTTATTGATATTAATGTTGTATTTTTAGTTTTAGATTTTATTATTTTTTTGGAAATTGTTTCCCATTTGGTGGTGTACCTTTTGATGTGTTTTGTTTATTGTTTATGACTTTTGTTATGTTGGTAATTATGTAAATCTTGTCATGTTGTAAGCCGCCTTGAGCATTGTTTTAACTATGGAAAGGTGGCATACAAATAAAAAGATGATGATGATGATGAGGTTCTAGTCTAACACTCTAACCCAGGCATAGGCAACCTTGGATCTCCAGATGTTTTGGGACTACAATTCCCATCATCCCTGACCACTGGTCCTGTTAGCTAGGGATGATGGGAGTTGTAGTCCCAAAATATCTGGAGAGCCAAGGTTGCTTATGCCTGCTCTAACCGCTACATCTGATGGCATATGAGGGAGGCAGAAGTGGGACAAATTCAGAGCCGATCTCAGTATCTAACCTAGTTTTGAGCCCAGATCCTCAGGACAGACTGCTTATGGGTGCAGCCTTTGGTGTATGATGGCTGAACTGATTATTTCACTGGCTCAGTGGCATATTGGTCACCTCTGTGTTTGCCTGATGAAGCAGAAGATCCTTTCTGCAATTCCCACTGGGTTTCCTGCATCCCTCAAGGTTCTGTTCCGCTGCTCATGCCATCCAGTGTATGTATGTAGCCTACTGAGGATATCATGAAACGCTGAAATGAGTAATCTCAGTCATTTGCTGGCTGATAACACAGAGATATATATCCTTTTGCCTCGTGGCTCCTAGCAGCTCTCGGCTGCGCTCCTAGCAGAATGCCTAAATGATACAGCCAGTGGAATGTGTCAAAGCTGCTACATACTAGGGATGGACAAATTGGTTTATTTCCATTCTGTGTCAGTTTCATACGAATTTAATAAGTCTGCCTCATCCTGTTTACTCTGGCCTTTTCATGTTCAAATTATACACATTTTTTAAGTGTGCGTTCCCCTAAAATGCATACTGTGTACATTAGTGTGCAGTCTGTTGGTTAACTGTGTTCTGATTCATGTATAAATCCAAATAATCTGAATTAGGCTGGTTCACTTTTAAATATGAAGCACTGGAAATTCTTCTGTTTCCCTGCATTATACTCAGTATGGAAAAAGACAAAAAATATGCCAGTAGAATGATATGATGATACTGGATGAGTATTGTTATCTTATTTCTTCTGTCCTGCTTGGTAGACAATTAGGAAGTCAGGTATAGAGAGTCTTGGCTTTGTCCTTCAAAATGACATTTCAGTGACTGCTTAGGAATATTGGAAACATTTCCAAAGATCCTTATGCTGATGAACAGCACATGAAAGGGATGTCTGTGTTTGTTCCAGTCTGACCTGGCCACAGTCAACAGGAGAGAAGCTTTTCTTCTGTCTTTTGAACTTGTAGTGGGTTCACCTCTCTATGCTTCAGGTCACTGGGACCACATAACACCGGTCCTGAGAGATCTACACTGGCTCCCAGTACGTTTCCGAGCACAATTCAAAGTGTTGGTACTGACCTTTAAAGCCCTAAACGGCCTCGGTCCTGTATACCTGAAGGAGCGTCTCCACCCCCACCGTTCAGCCCGGACACTGAGTTCCAGCACCGAGGGCTTTCTGGCGGTTCTCTCACTGCGAGAAGCAAAGCTACAGGGAACCAGGCAGAGGGCCTTCTCAGAAGTGGCGCCCGCCCTGTGGAACGCTCTCCCATCAGAGGTCAAAGTGATAAACAACTACCTGACATTTAGAAAATACCTGAAGGCAGCCCTGTTTAGGGAAGCTTATTATCATTATTACTCAGAATGGGTGCAGCTACCTAAGCTACCACTTGTTGATTTCAAGAGAGTGCTATTTGTTGGAAGTGGTGGGAGACTGAGCCCAGTTGATCCTTCCAGGTTTCCACTGTGTATGTAAGAATGTGGGGGCTGTGACAGGCTGGAGTCATCTAGTTATGAGGTCCCCAGTGTGCATCCCATGGGCACCATGGGAAATCTTCTAGTCCAACCCCCATGCATTGCAGGAATCTCAACAAAGATTGAGATTGAGAAGGTGCCCTCAGTCATAGCCTTTCACACATTCCAAGGCCCCCTGCCTTTCTCAATTTTTAAATTATTTTAGGGGGCTTTTTTTTACTTGGTTTCTTTGAGGGGATACCTTTGTGTGGGAGGATTGCCTCCTTTTTGATCTGTATTTTATTGGGGGGGTATTGCAGATATTCTACGCAAAAGATCCTTACTTAGCTCCACACCGTGACTTGCCTATCCCATGCTGTCATTCAAGGACAGGTTGGATGGATCACCATTTCATACGTGTGGAGGAAAACCTTAAACATGTAGCAGAGTTCAGCAGAATTCCCAAAAATAGTCCCCTGGCAATATTTCATCCAGCAGAACTTTACTTGTTCTGAAGGCAAATGGGCACAATGCTCACAAATCCAGTACGTTCAGGATTGGCACAGTCCATCAGAAATCCACTTGCAGCACTTACCAAACTTATAACAAGACTAAACCTTAACACTAAGCATACCATGTACAGAACACCACACTAGAAGGAAGAGAGATAGAAAGAGAAAGTGAAACCCAGGCTCCTTCTGGCCTTTATTTATAGTCAGCGTGACTTTAATTGGAAGAGATGAGAGAACCAGTTCAAACCAGCTTCCCAGAAGGTATAACCCAAACAATCATGAAGCTGCCTTCCTAGAGAGAAGCTTCCAGTAGCCTCCAGAACCCTCTTGAATTAAACAGAATAGGAAAGATCTCCACACATCAGATCAATAATTTCTGCACTAAGAAATGCAAACTGACACACCACTCCAAGAAAAACCAAGTCATGGATGTTTTAGCTGAGATTATTGCATCACAATCCCTTGGATTAGATGGCCCTTGGGGTCACTTCCAATGCTATGGTTCTCTTTTGAGGCAGGGGCTGGACTTAACTGGAGCTTTATGAAGCTGGCTCCCATGGGCTAGAACTTCCAATTCTTGGGGGAAGAAGCAGAGGTACCCCATGCACCTTCTTCTTAACCCCATATGGGGTGGGGGGGAGACATAACTCACCCCCCATCAGCACATGACAAGTGGGCGCCACTCATTAACCAAACACTACTTAGGAAGAAAAGCTCCCGGTACAGAGGTGATGGCTCACAAGGGTGTTGCTCTCCTTCTATAAACTGGGCTCTGTGGACTCCCTCTCTTGATCGATCACAACTCCCGATAGCCAATCACCTAGAACCACCTTTGGGAAGGGACTGCATGGCTTGAGCATACTGTTTAATAGCCACCAATATTCTTACATTCCAATCATCTCTGAAACTCTGTTGCATGGAGATGTGAAATGGCTTTGGTGGGAGAACAGCAGCAGCAGCAGCAGCATGGGATGTCGGTTTGTAAAGACGACCGACAAGAGAAAAATGGAAGCAAGATGGAGAAAATGTCTTTAAACCTACAGTCAAATATATGGCTCCAGTGGAGAAAATAAACATGGCACAGGCTTTGAGTGCTGCCGGAGTATAATATAAATCTTAGGGGGAGGTATTACTGCTAGCTAAGGCTCTAGTTATACCTCAGCCCGGCCATTTTCGACAGCATTTGTCACAATACCTCAGCAAGAACATAATTGCCCTTGAGCCTGCAAAGAGCAGAACAGCAAGACTAATATCCTTTGAGATGTGTCATAGAGGAAGGTTAAAGGAGTGCTCTTTAATGTGCCCAAAAAGAGAGACTTTCCAATATAGCCACTGAAGCCACTCCGTCTTGGCTAGAGTGAAGAATGTAAAAGCGAAGCTTTGTGCGGTGGGTGGGGAAGGAGACTTGGTGGTATGTTTTTAAAGACTGTTCCTTTGTATTTCTTTTTCCTTAAGAAAGGAGAAAAAGAACCACTCGGTATATTTTAAAACTTGAAATGCTTCTATGGAGAGACACAGTTTGAAATGCAAAGCAACAGAAGCCGCGGCAAGTTTCAGGAAACGGATGTGGCTCTGCGGTAGACCATAAGGGTGCTGGTCCTGGAGGAAGAACTGTCTCTGCTTCTCAATTTGTATTGTATTATTTTATGTACTGTGGCTTGCCGTTGTTTTATTGATTACTAGCTGACCCGGCCACGCCTTGCAGTGGCTGATTTGGTGAAATGCAAAAGTAAGATACAGTATGAAAGAGAAAGTGTATGTTTACTTACAGCTTATCTCGTTGAAGTTCAGTCTATGTGTTCTCCGTTTGCCCCTCCCATTTTTGTCTTCGTTTCTACAACTGTTTATTACTACTATTTTAGTCTATGAGGTTCTTTGTCCCAGTAGTGTTTGTGGGCGGTCTGTCTGTCGATTGGATGGTGGTAGTGATGTCGGGAAAGGAGGAGGAGGGGTCAGAAAGAGGTGTGTTGTGCTGTTTAAAGTCCACTAGAGGGCGCTATATTTCTTTTGCAGAAAATCACATTTTTACATGGGAAAGGTGTGGTATTTGTGCAATGTAAGTACATATGATCACTCCCATATGGGCATGGAACGTTGTGTCCAAATTTGAATGGAAATGATCAAGGGGTTATGGATAAAGGCAATTGTTAACAAACATCCAACTTGAACATTTTTTTATATATAGATAGTTTAGAAAATATTTATTGTAACTGTTGAGTGGATTTCTGTTTAGCTTTTATATGTTGGTATTATTATTGTATACTATTCTAATGATTGTTGAATGTTACTTTTTGATGTAGGTTGCTTATTTTAAAGTTTTGTTTTATTATCACATTTTTGTATTGCATTAGATTGTTATAAGATGTACAATTTTTGTTTCTTCAGCTTGTAAACCACGTTGAGTATTGTAAGATAGGAAGACGGTATACAAATTAAAAATGATGATGATGATCCACTTTGCAGAAGCCCCCGGGTTTAATCCCTGGCTGGAAATATCCTCAGCCTGAAATCCTGGGGAGACACATACTGGTCAGTGAAAACAGTACTCAGCTAGATGGATGGAGGGTCTGACTCAGTATAGGACCATTGGGGATGAGGTCAAACCGTTAGAAGGCTACAGTGCCTGTGGTGGCTGTAGAGACCAAAGCGAGAGAGACATGAGGCCGATGAAGGCGTCCAGTTGCTGCAGATACACCATGGCGTTTCTTCTCTCTGTGCTCCTCCCAGCGGTCATTCCTCCTGTGGTCACTGCTATGGATGCATGACCTGACTTTCTGTCTCCAGACGCTATGGTTGCCTGCAAAGGGATAGCCACATGGTGGGCATCATGTTGCCAGCCTCCATGTCACGTTTGCAGACATCTTTGTAATGCAGAGTTGGTCTGCCAACACGCAAGGTGCTTGAAGCCAGCTCTGCGTAGAGCATGTCCTTGGGGATCCTGCGATCTTCCATTCTGTGGACATGACCAAGCCAGCATAGACATAGCTGAGACAGGAGTGAGAACATGCTGGGACTGTGGGCTCGGGAGAGCACATCTTGGTTTGAAACCCTGTCCTGCCATGTGAGGCCCAAAATCCTCCTGATGCAGTGCATGTGGAAAGCATCGAGGCGTCACTCCTGACAGTTCTAAGTTGCCCACAACTCACCTCCATAAAGCAGTCTGCTCAACACACAAGGAAGATCTTCCTCTTGGTATTGGACTAGTTACAGGTAGGTAGCTGTGTTGGTCTGCCGTAGTCGAAACAAAATAAAAAATTTAAAAAAAATTCCTTCCAGTAGCACCTTAGAGACCAACTAAGTTTGTTCTTGGTATGAGCTTTCGTGTGCATGCACACTTCTTCAGATACATTGAGACAGAAGTCACCAGACCCTTATATATAGTGAGAGTGTGGGAGGGGTATTACTCAGAAGGGTGGTGGGAATGGGTGATAGGCTGATAGCTGTGGTAAACCTGTTGACAACAGCCTATCACCCATTCCCACCACCCTTCTGAATAATACCCCTCCCACCCTCTCACTATATATAAGGGTCTGGTGACTTCTGTCTCAGTGTATCTGAAGAAGTGTGCATGCACACGAAAGCTCATACCAAGAACAAACTTAGTTGGTCTCTAAGGTGCTACTGGAAGGAATTTTTTATTATTATTTGGTATTGGACATTAGCATCACACTCTTCCATATCTTTTTGGAGGTGCAAGCCACTGCCGTAGCTGCCTTCCCAATACGTTTGAACAGCTCAGTGTTGATGGAGAGGTGGTTTTAAACCACAGCTGCCAAAACTCCACCCAGGGCCCACCATATTTCCTTTCTGAGTAGCCCTTTATTCACAAGCAGTCCTCCTCTGCCACCGAGCACTTCTGACTGAGAGGGTCTCACTCTGCATCTGGAGTCATAATCTCTCCCCAGGGTTCAGGGCTTGTTCTGCCTCTGTTTCAAAGAGCTCACTTTCTTTGGGCAGAGACTGAGAGCCAGTGTGGTGTAGTGGTTAAGAGCGGTAGACTCGTAATCTGGGGAACCGGGTTCGCGTCTCCGCTCCTCCACATGCAGCTGCTGGGTGACCTTGGGCTAGTCACACTTCTCTGAAGTCTCTCAGCCCCTCTCACCTCACAGAGTGTTTGTTGTGGGGGAGGAAGGGAAAGGAGAATGTTAGCTGCTTTGAGACTCCTTTGGGTCGTGATAAAGCGGGATATCAAATCCAAACTCTTCTTCTTCTTCTTCTTCTTGCAGGTCTTCCTGGAGGGTTTGCCAGGTCCTCCTTGTCCATTGTCCTTTGCCATTCCTGAGTAAGGTTGGTAGACCTTCTGGGAGCTCCAGACCCTCTTCAGAATAGGTTCTTCTCTAATGTGGGCATGACACACTGTTTCCAATACCATCTGATGCACCACAGAAAAAGAAGTAAGGATACTAAAAATTGCCATAGTTTCAAAATACACTGGGTTGTGGCAGGCTACAGCAGATACCTGAGGTACTGCTCTAAGATCTTAAAAAAAAAAAAAAAAAAACCCTGCTTGTAGCCAACATACCAGGCACCTAGAGGAGCAGAGTTTATAGGAAGGGGTTTCCTGAACCTGACATTTACTTCTCTCCCCACCCAACCCTCTACCCGAAATCAATGAATTCACACGAGATGCCGTGCCAAAAATATATCTTTAACAGCAGCAGTCGGTCAATCAATTCTCTTCTTTCTTGCGTGCTGCCTTGAGAATCCTTACTAAACTATTCTGAGAGATCTAGGGGCTATTGATCCAAGGTGGACATATAAACAAAACCACAGGAATGCTGGTAGATTTCACTATTCCCCTCAGTGTTGTTGGGTTGTTGTTGTTTTAAAAAAATCTAACCAAGCGAAAGACTAAAAAAGAAAGTCTCCTGCGCTTGGCCAGCCATGCTATCTTTGCCCAGCTCATCTTTGAAAGCACTGGGGTAAATTGAAAGAATGAAAGGAGATCTATAACTTGAGTGATGCTCATTTGGAAATCTAACACATGCAGGCACGCAATGGATAAACACTTTGGCTGCAACAACGATACAGAACTGCATTTCCAGTTATGCTAGTTATTCTTCTTTTTCTGTAGAAATCCAATTTTTGCAGTGTACTTTAAAAAAAAAAATCAATGGATCACAATTTGCTCAAGACAACAAACCTGCCAATTCTGCTTATTTGGCTGTGTATGAAGTTCGCTCTCCAACCCTGGCCTGTAGCAAAGGGTTTGGGGTCATTCTGTCCCCGTCAGTTCCAGCAACTCAGTAGCCTCCATAAAACAAAGAGGAAGAAGTGGTAAGAATTTGGTTCAGAGTTCATTTGTGGAGCACCCAACTTTGGCTTGAGAGACAACTCTCCCCCCCCCCCGTATGTTTGCCTACAGAAGAGAACCAGTACGGTGCAATGGTTAGAGTGCTGGATTGGACCTAGATCCTCAGTTATCTGTAAACTTTACTGGGTGTCTTTAGGATTATCACTATCTCTCAGCCTAACCTACCTCACAGTGTTGTTGTGAGGATAAAATGGAGAGTGGGGCAAGCATGTATGTACTATTGAGCTCTTGGGGGGAATGTGGTGTGTGTGTGTGTGTGTGTGTGTGTGTGTGTGTGTTTGTGTAATAGTTATGTCACCCCCACTGGGCAAAAGTTCCATCTCCTCCATTGTCTTCTGGCGGGGGGGGGGGGGAGTTTGCTTAGCAAGATTTTGCAAGCAAATCTGGGAAATACAAGGTCCCTAAATGAAGTCAACATCCCTCACCTATTCTTTGAGCTCAACATCTGATCCTCAGTGACATGCATAAGTCTGCTTATTTCCAGTCTGTAACAGTTTTGCTGTCTCTTTTTGCTCAGAATTTCATTCTGATCCATTTCTACATTGATCATTTTAATCAACCATTGATCTGGGAAGGAAATGTAGCAGGAGCCACTATGAGAAAGGGATGCTGGATTAGACTGGCTATTGGCTGATGCAGCCTACTCTTCCTTTGCTCTTAAAATGCCCTAAAAATGTGTGTTTTGCTAAGAACTGCATTGCATACTTCCAAGAAGCGTGGAATCTGTGGGAGAACTAAAGTCCAACTTGCACATTGTTTCAACAGGTGTAGATTAGGATGTTTCATATAAGGAGCTGCAAAGATTCAGAGTCCCTCAATCATCCCTAGTTTAGTATGACTGATAGTTGTTGGTAGACCTTTTTCTCTATGAGCCATCCCAGTGCCCATCACCATATCCTGCAGCAGGGGTGAGAAACCATGCAGCCCTCCAGATGTTGTCGGGCATCCCAGCTGGCTGGGGCTGGTGGAGGGCCACAGGTTCTCCATCCCTGTCTTACAACATTGAAACCCTTAAGCTAATTCTGATAATGTGAAGAAGTTTGCCACTTCCCCGGACCTCAACCTAATGTTTCCATTGGGCATCCTCATATTCTAGTATTATATGACAGAGGGAGAGAAACATTTCCCTCTTCCTATGTTCTTTCTGCACATCCAACTAATGGATGTTGACTGTTTATAAACCTCCAATGAAGAAGAGTCCACCACCATTAACCTCTGTGATTGAGGGGGCCAGGGGCCGCGTGACAGTGTGCTGTGGGCACATGCCCCATGGCATGCACACATGATATCAACATGCCCCGCACACACCACAAAGCATGCTGACATCATGCACACACACTACAGGGCATGCTGGCATGCATGTGGATGCACCGTGGCATGCGATTACAGCCGGTGCAGAAGTTTTTTTGGGGGGTGGCAGCCCTCTGATTCGGAATTTTGTGGGTCTTGTCACCCATGCCCCCCATGCTTGATGCCCATGTCTGTTTATGGACCTCCTTCTGAGGTAGTCCATTCCACTGCTGAACTGTGATTACCACCAGAAAGTTCTAATAGTATAATCCAGGCATAGGCAAACTCAGCCCTCCAGATGTTTTGAGACTACAATTCCCACCATCCCTGACCACTGGTCCTGTTAGCTAGGGATGATGGGAGTTGTAGCCCCAAAACATCTGGAGGGCCGAGTTTGCATAGGCCTGGTATAATCCCTTGCCTAGGAGCGCTTGTGCTATTGTGAACTAAATGGATCTCTCATATACCACAGCAATCTGTCTTAGAACTGTGCACAAATTGATTCTTGAAATCCTCCACCCTGTTTATGGACAGAGAAATCGAAAGGACCACTTCTCCATTTTCCCCAGTACAGGGAAGAATCTCTTCACCAGTTTCTCAGGTGCAGGGCTCACCTCTTGCAGTGCTGGTAGCACCATTTTTTCCCATTTCTTTCTTTTGAATCCTTTGCAGTGCCCCGGACCTAGTGTCATTCTGGATTGTGGGTACAGTGGCATAGAGGAGAGGAGGTGCACAGGGGTGTTTTCCCTTGGTACAAAAATATTAGGGGCACAAAACACCTGGTGCTGCCTCAATACAGCTGCACATTTCCGTTGTTGGGCTCCACTGAAAACAGCTTCTCCATAAACCAGGATGTGATCTCTCCAGAAAATGGAATGGCCCTTCTCTTACTATCTTTGTGACTACGATCTCCTGGCAGTTGAATGTGCATTTGTCATAGCTGTCAACCCTCCCTTTTTTTTGCGGGAAACTCCCTTATTCCAATGTCGTTTCCCACTGCTATCCCAGATTGTTGATATCCCTTAAATTTCCCGGATTTCAAAGGAAGCAGCTCCTCTCCCTCCCTGCCAGCCAGGGAGGCTCCTCAGCTGCATTGCTTGGCTGCCAATAAGGAGTCTGAGACCGACTGGGGGCGGAGTTTGCATGTCTTGTGCAGCCAGACCCTCACGCCCAACCAGTCAGCCAGCCTGCCTGCTGTCTATGCGCTCGCTCTTTCGCTCACCTGTTCGCGCGCAGCCTCTGGAGCGCAGGGTGGCGAGGCTACTTGGTGCCATTGCACCGCCCTCGCGGCATCCCTTATTTTCAAATCCGTAAGTTTTTAAAAATCCCTTATTTTCAAATCCGAAAGTTGACAGCTATGGCATTTGTACTCTGTCAATTTACATTCCTCCCACCCCTGCATGTGGCCCCAGGCTCTGGCAACCTATGCTACGCCACTCTGTATGTGTGTGTGTGTGCGTGTGCGTGCTTGGGGCTGGCAGAGAATGAAAAAAATATGTAACATGGCCTCTAACCTTGCCCCAGCTATTCATATGAGACTCTCTTTTTGGGGGGGGGGTAAATGCTAGTTTAATCAGCAGTGGATGGGGGCACCTTAGCTCCCTCTCTGAAGAATCCCATGTGCTTGCCAACAATGGAGGAAGCAACTTCAACACTGGGGAAGAGAAGGGGAAGAAAACGCTCAGAATCGCTTTGATAAGAATTACTTAGCAATGGGGGCGAACCAGCTGTCTGACACCTCAAAGCTCCTCACATCAGCTAATGCCTTCCCTGAAGCCTTTGCTGGGTTTGCTTGATAAGGGCACTTGAAATGTTGAAAGCTGTGATCTTGTTTAAAAGGGTCAAATAGAGCCATCTTTAGTAACATTTTCAATGCTTGGATTATTGCCTCTGAAGAGAGAAGTAAATGCCACTTACCAATATGTTTTCCACTTCTTCCTAAGGTGTGGGTAACAGTTATCCTCTCCCCCACCCCACTTTGACAGCCTTCCACTTTTTCAGAGTAATCTGTTGAATGCAGAAGCAATTTTGCATTTAAAGCTGCTACTGCTGTGTGTGTGTGTGTGTGTGTGGTTCAGTGTGTCAAAGAGAGAAAAGGTGGGGAAGTAAATATTATGTCACTGTTCATTTGAACCACCCTTACTGAATGAAAGAGAACTGAAATGAAAACAGGGCTTTTTTTCCCAGCCAGAACTCACCAGAACTCAAGTCCAGCACCTCTCAGGTGTGCATCATTGCCATGGAGAACAGCCTTTACCAAAGGTGTCATGGGCTTTGAAGACACTCGAACTCAGGATGCAAGGGAGAAACATGCTAAGAGGAAGGCAAACTTGGTAAATCCACACCGTGATCAACTCCTGCCCGGAAACCAATATCCCCACTGTGGAAGGACGTGTGGATCCAGAACTGGCCTCCACAGTCACTTACTCTACGAGTGATCGCCAAAGAAGAAGAAGAATTGCCATTATAAGAGAACATGGTGGGTTCCGGCACCTCTTTTTCTAGAAAAACAGCACTGACCAAAGAGAGCCAGAAGAGCGTATTGCTCAGAGTGGCAGGCTAAAGCCTAGGACACAAGGGTTCAAATCACCACTTGGGTATGAACTGTGCTGAGTGGTCTTGGACCGATCACAAACTCTCAGCCTAACCTCCCTCTCAGAGTTATTGGGAGGATGGAATGGAAGAAGAGGAGGAGGAGGAGGAGGAGGAGGAGGAGGAGGAGGAGGAGTTTGGATTTGATATTCCGCTTTATCACTACCCGAAGGAGTCTCAAAGCGGCTCACATTCTCCTTTCCCTTCCTCCCCCACAACAAACACTCTGTGAGGTGAGTGGGGGTGAGAGACTTCAGAGAAGTGTGACTAGCCCAAGGTCACCCAGCAGCTGCATGTGGAGGAGCAGAGACCCGAACCCAGTTCCCCAGATTACGAGTCTACCGCTCTTAACCACTTCACCACACTGGCTCTCTTGCGTGAAAAGCCCTGGAGAGCTGCTCCCAGTCAGTGTAGACAATAATGAGTCAGATGGACCAACAGCCTGACTTAGGATAAGGCAGCTTCATGCGCTGATCTTAGGCAGCCAGTCTTTTGCTCTTCTGGCTCCATAACAAAAATGCGAAGTCTGCTTTGCCATAATGGAAAGTCCAGTGCATTCACCCCATTCAGGAAACAGAAGCACCAGGGCTTACCTTCAGCTAGCTGGCTTGCTTTTCGATCGTGAGCACAGAATGCCAACAATTTATTTTGATCAGGCCATGCTTTTGGGCAGACAATGTCATGGCTAGCTGGTGTCTAGCCTATTAGCAGCTTGGCTAGTGAGGATGTTCCCTTCAGTCTGAAAACACTGACTATAGCAGGGTTAACTGAAGCATTTGAAAGATCAAATGATGACTCTGCACTCATTTCCACTGAAGGACAACTAATGCGTTCCAAGAGGTTAATGTAATATTTCTCAGACTTTTTGCTCATTTGGTAAGTCTTGTAATGAAACCAACATTTATTTAAAATATATATATATATATCAGTTCAATCGTGTATTTTTTGCAAATTGGAGCTCCCAGACTGTTATCTTGTACACCTCATTTAACCGCAATTAAACTTTTCGTGCCTTTGTGTTCAATAATATATTAATGGACAGTTTAATAGATGCTCTGCCGTTACAATCTGCAATGCAAATTTCTCATACAATTCATGAGGATGATACCCGGGGGTGGGGGGGAATAGAAATTGCCACCTTAAAAATGTGATTGGCTACAAAATTGCTCCAGAAAAGGTAATATAATTTTGATGGCAAACACTAGGTTCTCTTTGTATCACAGCTTATGGTTGCATTGATGATAAATATTACTAACTATTCATGGAATCTATCCTACGACCTTTGGCTGCTTAATGAACACACACACACACACACACACACACAATTTAGACATTTTTTTCAGTGTGGAGAGAGGCCACAGCTGATTGAGTGGACAAGACCAATACTGTAGTGGGTCCAATGGTCAAGAAGGCAGTTTCTCCACGTGCTGTAGAGGGAAGTGAGAGGCAGATGGGGCTCATCAACCTAGTGTTGGAGGTTCATTCCCCGTGTGCAGTCATGGGTTTGTTGTCTATCACATGACGGTGTGTGTTTTGATTCCACAGGAATGGGATGTGACATAGACAGGATGTTTGTCTTACTGTGTGCCCTGAAGTTGGACTGTTGTCCTTTGTCCTTTCTCTTTGCTGCCTGATGATAGAGAGAGAGGGAGTCATGTTGAAGTGCTCCATGTGTATTTATATGTAAATAAAGTAGATTAGCCAAAATGCTGAGTTGCTGAGTTCTGTTACACAACTGCGCAAACCTCTGCAGATCCCTTAGTGTGCTGGTGTCTTCTGGCATCAGTCGCTGTGATGTTCGGGCTAAGGAATGCTTTTGAAACTCCTGAACAATTGCCCAGGAGGAAGGGAACATGCCAGTTGGGCATGTGTTTCTGCCAAGGTTCTACATGTGAGTAGGACAAATCCTGACACCTAGGAAGGTAGCCCATCTAGGAGAAGGAAATCTCTGATCTTACACCTCCGCTGCATTGCAGGGACATCTTCAGGAGAAGAAAAGGCTAAGGACTAAACTCTAAACAACTCTGGAGTGGAATCCCTATGATGGTTGAATGGCACCTTGTACGCTTCCTTGTGGCAACTCCTGCAACCAAGCTGGTGCCAAATGTATTGTTCTGTTTTCCGTTGGATCACACCAGCGAAGTCAATAGAGGGGATTTTGTTGTCTGGACAGCCCAGGACCTCCAGACACACTGCCCAGGCTTGCGCCCCAGGGAAGTCACTTCGGTGCTGCTTACACAGTGTTTTGACTTTGCCCCCAGAGGCAAACTCCACTGTCTCTTGAGATAAACAGATGCCAACTACATTTTTAGACTCTTCACTCTATGGAATGAGGGATAAATCAGCTTCCTATCCCTAGTGACTCATTTATTTATTTATTTTATAAAATAAGCCTGCACAACCATACATGTCTCTTTTTCTTACCCTAAAATGGATGTGGGGGAGCTAACTTTCACTTAAATGCCCTAATAACAAGTCTATGAAATTCCATGGATGGGAGAAGATGTGAGGGTGAATAAGAGCCTCCCATCTATTTCCCCTTTATGTTTCTCTTCTTGCCTTCATTCCTCCTCTCCCTGCTTACAGTATATATTGTTTTGTTTTGCACCTTTAAGTGTGTCCCCCTGGCTAGGATATGCCCTTGAAATCCAGTAATGCTTCCTGCTTGCCTGGAAGGAGTGTGCATAGAAACTAGCCTGCTGCAGAAAAGTGAAATTCACACCCATTGCTGCACCCAGTTTTGCCACTGGCTCCGTCCACCGCTGGTACCGGTAGGTGGCCCCCAAGAATGTTGCCTTGAAGCAAATGTGGCCCCAGAGCTGAGAGATGTTCTTCACCCCTGCCATACAAGTATTTCTGGGCTGATTCTGGACTTAAACAATTCAAGTAAAATCACTTCTGTGCCTCTGATCACTTGAGAGAGACTGTCGATAGACCCTTGGGTCAATTTCCACTTCTCACCCAGGTGCTAGGCTTTGGAATCCACCATGCTGTGCAGCAGGCAGATCACAGAGTGTCGGAAAATTAAGCCACAGTCCTGTCTTTATTGAAAAAGACAACTGCGCAGAACATGCCATGACTGATTCTTCCTCTTCCCAGCAAGCTACAGCTTACCTGAGAACCCCCAGGCAGGATTTGCCCTGGTTTTGTCAAGCAAAAGAATATGTGTTCCTAGTCACCTGCAATCTGGAAATAGACATCACTTCAAAGTCCCCCTCCTTACCACCTGGAAGAGCAAAATAAGCTGAGCTGATAGCCATATTGATTTGGCATGAACAACAGGATATAAGTACAAAAGAAGAGCCCATCCGGATCATATCAAAAGCCGCTCTAGTTTGGAATCTTGTTTCCCTCTGTGTGGACAGTCACACACCTCTGGGAAGCCCAAGGTAAGTCCTAGGGAAGCCTAAGAGTGGCCAGTCACATATGGGTGTAGGGATGGGTGTAGATGCTGGGAGAGGATATAGTTATAATATATTATCCTTCCTTCCTCACCTTTGAGAGTTCAGCAGAGTGCATCCCTTTGCAGCTTAAAAGGGGTGCTTCGATAGGCTAGTTTTAGCATCCAGGATGCTTTAAAGCAGACTGGATTCTCCTGGTATTTCCCTCATAAAACAATAAACGCACAAACAGTATTGTTAAAGGCAAAAATAACATTTACTCACTCAGAATACTTGTTGAAGAGTAACAGATACAGCAGCTTTGTTCAGGCAGGCTTAAAACGGTACCATACTTTTCCGTGTATAAGATTCCCCCCATGTATAAGACGCCCCCTATTTGGGGGGGTTCAAATTTAAGAAAATGGGGGGAGATGGCACAGAGTTGTTGAGCTTTTTGGGGGGAGATTACCAAGGGTTGTTGAGGTTTTTTTTGCAGGGGGGATTACCGAAAATCTCTCACCCGCACGCATCACTAAATCCGCCTTCCGTCTGTCCCATCGCTGGCAGAAGTTGCCTATCGCCCACCCAACTGCCGGAGCGTCAGCCAATCAACACCACCCATTGGCACAGCAACCAATAACACTCAAAATAGTCGCTGACAGCCTCGGCAGCAACCAATGAAACGTCCACACTATGCAATACCCATGTATAAGACGACCCCCACTTTTTAGCATGATTTTTAAATTAAAAAAACATAGTCTTATACACGGAAAAGTACAGTAATTCAATTACGAAGACATACTTTAGTCCAGTTAATAATAATAATAATAATAATAATAATAATAATAATAATAATAATACTTTATTATTTCTACCCCACCCATCTGGCTGGGTTTCCCCAGCCACTCTGAGCGGCTTCCAACAAAATACGAAAATACAATAGTCTGTTAAACATTAAAAGCTTCCCTAAACAGGGTTGCCTTCAGATGTCTTCTAAAAGTCTGGTAGTTGTTTTTCTCTTTGACATCTGGTGGGAGGGCATTCCACAGGGCGGGTGCCACTACCGAGCTGACTGGGCGTCATCCCCAGAGCCAATTGGCCAGCTACCCAAGAACGTTAATTTATTCCTTTTTTCATATTCCTCCACAAAATGTCACAAAGAATGGCTAGCTCAATAGCTATCCAGCACCAAGTGTTCAAAATGTTGAATACATTAGTCACAATGTTCCAGAAGGTTGGTCTGTATCAGGGGTCAGCAAACTTTTTCAGCAGGGGGACGGGGGACCGGCCTTGTGGGGGGCCGGACTAGATTTTTTTTCGGGGGGGGGGTGAATTCCTATGTCCCACAAATAACCCAGAGATGCATTTTAAATAAAAGGGCACATTATTCTACTCGTGTCAAAACACGCTGATTCCTGGACTGTCCAGGGGCCGGACTGAGAAGGCGATTGGGACAAATCCGACCCCTGGGCCTTAGTTTGCCTACCCATGGCGTGTATGCTCCCCACAGTGGGAGAATTAAGAGGTTGCAGGGGGGGATATTAATTTCTGACATTCCTGGAACGAGGGGCAAAGAGCAAAGAGGAAGTGCCCAGTCAGTTGAGGAGATTGTCTATGCCCTCCCCCCTCAGGGCACAGTGGGAGTGTCTCTCCCAGAGTTCTCTGTAAAAACTTACAGGAAAACTCTGTGAGCTTCAGCTCCTATCAGGTGCCTATCTAGCAAACATGCATTGTTGGCTTGATTGCATTGTAAATATCCCACAATGGTAGCTTAAGATCCACCAGCTTCAAGTTGTTTGGATGAGTCCTGGCTGAGCCAGGATGAAGCATACAACAGCACGTCTCTGGCTGAACCAAGGATGTAGGGCTATGTCTCCATAGCCTGGTTGTGTTGGGATCTCAACTCCACTTATCCTGGGAGATATTGCGATAGCATTGCTCCCTAAAAGTAAGTTAAAAAAAACCTTAAGACTTCAAAATAGGTTGGACTGTACCTCTATGCACACCCACTTGAGAGCAATGCCTATAGAAGACCTAATTAGGTCAGGGACAAGGAAGCTGTGACCCTTCAGTAGTTGCCGGGCTCCAACTCTCATCAAGCCACATTGGACAAAAGATTTCTGCATTTCAGGGGGGTTCGACTGGATGACCCTCATTGTTCCTTCCAATTGTATGGTTCTAAGGGAAGAAATGGAGGCAGTGAGAGATTTTACTTTCTTGGGCTCCATGATCACTGCAGATGGTGACAGCAGTCACGAAATTAAAAGACTCCTGCTTCTTGGGAGAAAAGTGATGACAAACCTAGACAGCATCTTTAAAAGCAGAGACATCACCTTGCCAACAAAGGTCCGTATAGTTAAAGCTATGGTTTCCCCAGTAGTGATGTATGGAAGTGAGAGCTGGACCATAAAGAAGGCTGATCGCCGAAGAATTGATGCTTTTGAATTATGGTGCTGGAGGAGACTCTTGAGAGTCCCATGGACTGCAAGAAGATCAAACCTTAAGGAAATCAGCCCTGAGTGCTCACTGAGGCTCCAATACTTTGGCCACCTCATGAGAAGAGAAGACTCCCTGGAAAAGACCCTGATGTTGGGAAGGATTGAGGGAACAAGGAGAAGGGGACAAAAGAGGACAAGATGGTTGGATAGTGTTCTCAAAGCTACCTACATGAGTATGACCAAACTGCGGGAGGCAGTGGGAGACAGGAGTGCCTGGCATGCTCTGGTCCATGGGGTCACGAAAGTCGGACATGACTAAACAACTAAACAACAACAACAAAGAGTGGTCAAAGGTTGTGGAAGATCGAAGTTGTAGTATAACACCATATGAAGAGTTGTAGGTTCCCCATTCCTGACACAAGCCTTACTCCTCAGGGAACACATACATTACCAGCCTTTGTAGCTGCTGATGTCCTACGCAGCAGGGTGATTTATGCAAAAGGTTGTTCCTTGATAAAACTGCTCCAGTTTGCAACCTGGTACTTTATTCACTTGTGCATATACCAAAGAGTTTTCTTTGTCTTGTTTTTCTCATCAAAGTGATCAAGGTGAGTTAGAAGCTGAGAAAAAACAACAACAACCAGCCATACTTTGTATAAATTTGCACATTATTCAATTCAGAGCAACATTCTTTTAAAAAAACAACAACAAACAAAAACAACAAAAAAGGATGTCGTTTTAGGGTGTGCATGAAAAGATATTGAGTGTGTAATATTTCTAAAATGTGAACTGCAACTCCCATATGGTTCCTTTGAACAAATCATTGATTTTTGCCAATTGACTAATTGATTTCAGGCAATTAGTCAGTGATGGTAACATATAATTACTTAATTAGCTAACTAACCGATATTACCTTGCAGGCATTCCCTGGTGTACTATTAAGCCTTTGATGTGAATCTCTAGACAAAATTTGCTCAAAAAAAGTTTGCATAATCTGATGTGATTTTTCATTTAAAAAACAAATAGCAAGAGAAAAGGGGAAAAGATAAAACAGGCAATCACCGTGAAACAATTTACTTTTATTGATTGTTTATTGTCTGGAGGGTTTCCATTTTACAATCCCTTGAGCTAATTATCTATTATTTATCTGCATCCTCCTCTTCGACCCAGAAGCTCAGACCCAGAAGCTCAAGTCACAGTTTTAGTTCCTTGGAACAGGCCTGAGTTGTGATTAATGATTCAGTGAGATGCAACCAGCCACAAATAGTGACCCTGAAGAGAGCTTTCATGGAAGGGAGACATTGACCCAACAGAGTCCAGAGCTTAAGAAAGCCCTATTACCCTAAGGAGGGATTTGCTTCAGCCCTCATATAAAACTGCTGAGAATTTAAAGGGCAAGTGCCCTAAGTCAGAGCATGGCTAACCCCAAATTCGAGGCCCTTATATACCCACCACACTCAGCTGATGTTGTCTAATCTCCTCAAAAACAAATAAGGATGAATGTTCAATAAGCAGATTGCATGGACGCAAGCTTGCTCTCTTCCTATGGCTTCGACAGAGAACCCAGCCCTGCTATTGGGTAAGGTGAAGTGACCTGCTTCAGGTAGCACCAGAAATATGAGACTTAAAATTTCACGTGAATGTGTGACCAAGTGTCGGCCTTGGAAGTATCAAAGTGGGATCATCTGGCTTCCATTTCAGGCAGCAAAAAAAATATTTTGGGGTTCAATCTGCACAGGCAGATTCCAACTGCCACACCAGTCAAAGCTGGGGAAAGGCAATTCTAGCCGTTGAGGCTACCTGAACCCCCAGTGAAAAAGCTGGTTCCAGAAGTACCCCAGCCTGCAAACCTGTTCTTTCAGCGGGAGTGCAAACCCATCCAGGGTAGGCAATTGACCAATTTCTCGTACACAGGAATCACTCACTCACAATGACTCCATCTTGCCTAGATTCAATCTCAGCTTGCTTTTCTCAAGCTGTACCCAAGCACTGCCCCAGAGACTCCACAGCCACTCCTGATTCAGATATGGAGAAATAGAGCTGCGTGTCTCCATCGTACTGATGGCACCTTGCTCCAAAACTCCTAATGGCCACTCCCAGTGGCTTCAAATAGAAATGAAATAGCAATGGAGATATAACAGTGTCCTGTGGCACCCCATAATATAATAGAATTCTTCCTATGCTAATCTCCGGACTCGGTCTCGGATGTAGAACTGAAATGACTGAAGGCGGTTGGAGGATGGATGGCGGCTAACAGATTGAGGTTGAATCCTGACAAGACAGAAGTACTGTTTTTGGGGGACAGGAGGCGGGTAGGTGTGGAGGACTCCCTGGTCCTGAATGGGGCAACTGTGCCTGGGAGTCATTTTGGACTCACAGCTGTCCATGGAGGCGCAGGTTAATTCTGTGTCCAGGGCAGCTATTTATCAGCTCCATCTGGTACGCAGGCTGAGACCCTACCTCCCCGCAGACTGTCTCGCCAGAGTGGTGCATGCTCTAGTTATCTCTCGCTTGGATTACTGCAATGCGCTCTATGTGGGGCTGACCCAGAAACTACAACTAATCCAGAATGTGGCAGCTAGACTGGTGACTGGGAGCGGCTGCCGAGACCACATAACACCGGTCTTGAAAGACCTACATTGGCTCCCAGTACATTTCCAAGCACAATTCAAAGTGTTGGTGCTGACATTTAAAGCCCTAAACGGCCTGTGTCCTGTATACCTGAAGGAGCATCTCCACCCTCATCATTCTGCCCGGACACTGAGGTCCAGTGCCGAGGGCCTTCTGGCGGTTCCCTCACTACAAGAAGCCAAGTTACAGAGAACCAGGCAGAGGGCCTTCTCGGTAGTGGCCCCCCACCCTGTGGAACGCCCTCCCTTCAGATGTCAAAGAGAAAAACAACTCCCAGACTTTTAGAAGACACCTGAAGGCAGCCCTGTTTAGGGAAGCTTTTAATGTTTAATAGATTATTGTATTTTAATATCCTGTTGGAAGCCGCCGAGAGTGGCTGGGGAAACCCTGCCAGATGGGAAGGGTATAAATAATAAATTATTATTATTATTATTATTATTATTATTATTATTATTATTATTATTATTATTATTATTTAACCTAGTGCTCCTAAACCCCATTCCCCAGAGCTGCTCCAAGAGATCAATATCACCAAAGCTGATGACAGATCAAGAAGCCCAAGGAGACCAGCTGTCTACATTTGGCCATTGAGAGAGTTAATACTTGCTAGGAACAGAAGAGAGATTGGTTAATATACTATTTTGTCTGCACCCGCTAAAGTTTTCCTACATTCTCTCAGGGCAACTATAATTGTAGCACCGAAAATAATTGGTACATTACTCACAGCGCCCCGTTGGGATTGGCTTCTCTTAATGCAGTTCTGTGCCATGCATACTTTTAATAGCAAACACACACACAAGCACACACTGGCATACACTGTATTTTTTAAAAGGCAAACCAAAATAGACATCTACTGAGAGGGAAGTGAATGCACTAAGTGGAACAGGGCTGGTAAAAATAAATGCTGCAAGCTGAAAATAATTCTTGGTTGGAAGATTATGCCCTCATTTAAGGTAGTAGATAAAGAGAACCAGTCTTCTGGAGGTATATCTCTTTTTTAAAAATCCATTTTTATATAAAAGAATAGTTTTTTTTAAAGTTAACTGACATTCTGGAAGCATTACCATGCATTTCTGATTTGAATTCAATGATTGTAGCAAAGAATTTCAATTTCAACTTGAATTCAATTTGGAATTACATCACCAAACTCTAAAAATCTGCAAATCTCTTGGTCTTTTCTGTATACTTGTGCCCAGTATACATGCTGTATGTAGGGGGGAAATTAAAAAGCTAGGAGCGATATTTTTTGTTTTGTTTGTTTTTTTACAATTTATCCAGTTTTGCAGGTTGTGGCTTTTTGTCTTTATAGTGTTTCAAAATACAATGCATTCAAACACAGCGTTTTAGGGATATTAAACTTCCATCTTTAACAACCTTGTGCTCCAAGGACAAAATGAAATACATAAATAAATAATAAAATGTCATAATTATCATTCCATTGCTATTCCAGAACACAGCAGTCATCAAACCAATTTTTCTTCTATGGCAAAATTATCCAATGCCTGTGAAAGATACTGAATACCATGGTATCTCTGGTTACGAACTTAATTTGTTCTGGAGGTCCGTTCTTAAGCTGAAACCGTTCTTATCCTGAGGTGCGCTTTCGCTAATGAGGCCTCCCGCTATGTGCGTGCCTCTGGCGCGTGATTTCTGTTCGCATCCTGGGGCAAAGTTCGCAACCAGGAGCAGCTACTTCTGGGTTAGCAGAGCTCATAACCTGAAGCGTTCATAACCAGAAGCATTCATAACCAGAGGTACCACTGTATGGTTCTGCCATATTTTCATTGTGTGGAAGCTGATCTGTGCAATTTCCTGCATGTTGTGTAGAGTTCAGGATGTGTGATTTGAGCAACCTCCGTCTCACACCTTCCCACCTGTTGGAGATTCATTCTCCATGTGCAGTCATGGGTTTGTTGTCTATCAATCAAATTGTATGTGTTTTGATTACACAGGAATGGGGTGTGATGTAAACAGGATGTTTGTCTTACTGTGTTTCCTGAAGTGGGATTATTGTGCTTTGTTCTTTTTCTTTGCTGCCTGATGATAGAGAGAGCGGGAGCCATGTCTCAGAGCTCCATGTCTGTTTATATGTAAATAAACTAGTTTAGCCAACATGCTGAGTTGCTGAGGTCTGTTACGCAACTGTGCACACTCTGCGGATCCCTAAGTGTGCTGGTGCCTTCTGGCATCAGTCACTGTGATGTTTGGGCTGAGGAATGCCTAAGAAGCTCCCGAACGATCGCCCGGAAGGAAGGAACATGCCAGTCAGTCATGTGTCTCTGCCGAGGCTCTACTTGTGAGTAGACACTTCCTGACACCACCTTCATCAGCCTTTTTTTCACATCAGGTTACCCAAAACAGTGAATCTGAGAACTTCATCCTGTTTAGTCTCATAATCTCAGGTTTTTGTTTTTTAAAAAAAATTCCCAACCCTGCAAGGAATGACTAGAGCAACCTGTGCAAATGTTCAAAAGTACAACATTTACTGGTTTGAAGACAATGGAAGGGTATGACCAGCGGCAGAGGAAGCCGCTTGGGTGCCTGGGGTGACGCACCCAGGGGCAGGGTGAGTCGCCCATAGGGGCGGGGCAAGGGCGGGGCGAGCCACCCATATGGGTGGGACGCAACTAGGGGCCTCTGGAATCTGCCTGCCTCCTCCCACTCAGCCACCCTACAGCTGGGGGGGGGGAGGCAGCGGACGGACCGTTTGGGCAGCGCGGAGCCTGTGCGCACCCAAGCCACTGTGTCTCTCCTGGGAGAGACACATAGCTCGGGCGCGCTGCAAGCCCCATCACGGTGAGTGCTGCCCGGCATTTTGTCACCCCCCTCAGTGGTGACACCCGTGGCGGCTCGCACCCACTGCACCCCCCTTCCACCACCCCTGGGTATGACTACAGCCACACAAAAATCTCACTCTAAATACAGCTCATCCTTGGGTGTAGGGAAATCCCATAGGTCTTCAATAAGCAGTGAAATATGATCAGTGGTGTGGACTATTCAGCACAGTTTTACCATTACCACCACACACATACACACACACACACAACATTGGAACAAGCTATAGTGCTATAGATGTTACCTCTGGAAGGACTATATGTGATGGCAGCCACAAGGAAAGTAACTCATGTATTCCATTATGCATTAACTGTAACCCAAGTTCCTCAACTACCGTGTTTCCCTGAAAATAAGACGTAGCCATAAAATAAGCCGTAGCAGGATTTCTATGCATTTGCACAATATAAGACATACCCCGAATATAAGACATAGTGACGCGGCGCCTCCCTTAAGATGGCCTGGATAGGTGTGGCTATGCAGCGTACTGACGTGGAGCGGTTAAAAGAAGATATCCCCCGAAAATAAGCCATAGTGTGTTTTCCTGAGGGGAAAAAATATAAGATGGTGTCTTATTTTCAGGGAAACATGGTACTAAGCACCAAGGGAGCCTCTTGGGCATTTTTCAATCTCAAGCTAAATTCCAGTGCAATTTAGGATGGTAAAATGTCCTAAAACAAAGCCATGTGTATTGTTTTTAGAACCAGGCATTCCCTGGTATCTGTCTGGGAAAAGGCATTTTAAAAATAAAAACTTAAAAACATTCATACTTTCTTGGGCTAAGGTACATTCTTGGAAGGCACAGAAGCAAAAGATTTATTGGGCTATGTTTTTACCCCAGAATATACCACATATTCCGGTGTATAAGATGACTGGGCGTATAAGACGACCCCCAACTTTTCCAATTAAAATATAGAGTTTGGGATACACTCGCCGTATAAGAAATAAGACCCGGCGTATAAGACGACCCCCGACTTTTGAGAAGATTTTCCTGGGTTAAAAAGTAGTCTTATACGCAGGAATATACAGTATTTGGTTTTCAAAAAGAAAATTTTGCCTAGGCACAATTTTCCCAAATAAAATATATTTGTGTATGTTGCTTTTGCAAACATATGCATTTTTATCAACACATTGTCCTAGCATGTTCATTTTCGTACATACAGTGGTACCTCAGGTTAAGAACTTAATTCGTTCTGGAGGTCCGTTCTTAACCTGAAACTGTTCTTAACCTGAGGTACCACTTTAGCTAATGGGACCTGCCGCTGCCTCCGCGCCGCCACCATGCGATTTCTGTTCTCATCCTGAAGCAAAGTTCTTAACCCGAGGTACTACTTCCAGGTTAGTGGAGTCTGTAACCTGAAGCATCTGTAACCCGAAGCGTCTCTAACCCGAGGTACCACTGTGTTACTTGGCTAGCGAACTGCATTGCAAAATTCGGACAAGTGTGAATTTTGAAGAATGGCTGCCTTTTGGTTCATGCATTGCTTCATTATAGAAATATATAGAAATACTTTATTGTCACTGTACCACTTGTTTACAGTGAGATTAAGTGCAAACTGGGTAGATTTGCCTTTAAATGGGAATTGAACCATTTCTCTCCCCCGTCCCTACCCTTCATATGCTCTGCAAAGAAAGAAAAACACCACTAGCCACAATGCACTTTGCAGAGTTCACGGTTCGAAAGGGCTTGCAAGCCGAAAGAGGTTGAGTTGAAAATAAGTTCTCACACTTTTGACCCCCTTGTCAAAAAAATGCCAGGCGGCTCTTTAGGAAAATAAAAAGCAGCCATCATCATGCTTTGTATTATGGGCAAGAGAGGATAACTTCATATTGCAAAGCCACAGGGAGTTCAAGAGGAATTATGAAAGGGAATGAGTGAGGGTCAGAGCTCTTCAAGAGCATATCAGCATAGCGCAAATAAGGATTTAACACATTACAGATTGAAGGGTGATCTACTGTCCTGCAGATGTCATTTGTCTGTGGTTACCAAGATAGCGCAATTTGTAGGGAAGTCACAAAGGGAGAGGTGAAAAGTGCAAGGCACAGATATGGGGACAAGGCCTCGAATAGATCGCCAAGTCTTCCTTGCATTTCCCTCTCCCTCTCTATTAGAAGCAGTCGTCCATGGTGAGCCGCAATACAATTTTAAGAGCCAGCTTCTATTATGAGCAAAAAAGTAGCCATGAATCAACGTGACAGGAAAACAAGCGCTTAGCATGATGGAGTTAACAGGGAAATAGAAACTCTGTTATTGCATGACCCTCCGAGCTCAAGATAACTTCCGAACTGGACGATTCTTCTTTCAGAACTCCCCAGGGATTAGCAGATAGGAGATCCCTATCCATCTTCTCATGTGGCTTTGAGCCATTGCACTCCTTCACTCTTGTCACAGGGAGGCCAGCAGAAGGAGCAAGCCTTGCACACAAAATATTAATGCCAAATATCCACTCCAGAGTTATCTAGGAACAGCCAGTGTGTTTGAAGCCCAGCAAAGCTTTCCTTTATGGAACTGTATGCAAGATCTACTTGAGGATTTTGATTTCTGTGGATTCTGGTCTGGACTGATGCTGTTTGCATCTCTCAGACTTAGTTTCTTATATATTTTTGTATTTACTTTTGCCTAATATACAACTTTCTGCAAAGCAGTTTTCACTAACTGCATTTTTCCATGATATTTTTTTGCCACGACATACATTTTATTTAATTTGTAGAAATTGGGAGAGGTGAAATATATAAATATTGCAAAATATTAATCTCTTAGACCCGTGGTTCCCAAAGTTTGTGGTACAGCCCCCTTGGGGTAGCGGGAATACCTAGTGGGACACTAAGAAGTAAGGGGGTGGCGAGGGGTTGCTGAAGGTATAAATGGCTATAAGACTTTGAAAAGGTGTTGACACAGGCTCAAATACACTATTCTGAATAAGGCAATTTAAAGGGTAGGGGTCACTGGGGATGAATTTATGGAACCAATTGGGCAGTGGCTCCAAAAGGTTTGAGAGCCACTATCTTAGTCCTTTCATTAAATCATTGGTGTATATTTTATGTGCAGTCTGGAAAATTGTAATGATATTGTCATGGCCTTTGGCTAGTACAATAAACATATTGATTGGTTTAACTTCAATTGTTAAAATGTTGGCATAAGAACTGTATTGTGAAATCGGAAACCTATCTCCCCCTGCTGAAATCTTTTTGTTCGCCTCTCTGTTTTTATCAGCTTGAAATTTGCTGTATACTGTGTATGGTTTTTTCTCTCTCCAGTAATCATTTCCAGCTGTTCATAGCTGTCTAACATCTCCAGGTGTGCCAATCCGATGCATTGCCAAAGGCGCTCAGCCACTATCCCCGCAACAAATTCCTTTACTACTGATTAACGGTTTCATTCAAAAAGTTTGATGAGAGAGAACAACCTCGTTCCAGAGATGCTCACTTATGGTTTATGTGTGTGGTACGGAAGCTGTATTTCTCAGGATAGGATGGGGTTGTGCAGAATTGTTAAGACAGCAGAGAGCATTATTGGCTGCTCACTCGCCACCTTAGAGCAAATTTATACCACCAGGTGCCACAGAAAGGCACTGGACATAGTAGGAGATCCATCACACCCTGGTCACTGTTTCTTCGAGCTCCTGCCATCGGGATGGAGATACAGGACAATGAAGGTGAGAACAAGCTGTCTCAGGAACAGCTTCTTCTCCAGAGCAATTTCGGCCTTGAATGGAAAGTCTGGACTTTGAAGTCATTTTATTTTACTTGTTATATTGCATTGTACTGTTTTAATTAGTTTTTTGTAGTTATTTTAAATTTATGTGGAGTGCCTTGTCTGAGTGGATAGAGCAACCAAATAATTTCGTTGTTCCCGCAAGGGGACAATGACAATAAATATTATCTTATCTTATCTGCTTCCAAAATGATCCACAGCGCCCTTTTTGAGTTCCCATTTAGCTTATCCTGTTTCTGTGCTGCTTATGCTCTCCCCCTCTCTCTTCTCTCTCTCTCCCTCCTATCTTCTCCTGAAAATCTGTAAATGGAGGGCCAGCCCACTCATGAGGCAGGGGGAAGCACAGGATGCCCCACCTGCCCTACCACCTCCACTGCTGGTGGAGAAGCAATGACAGCATTGACACTGATTTCCATCAAGATTTCTCCAAATTCTCACCGGATCCTGCCATTGCCTATTTGCACTACCACTGCACAAGCTAGGTAAGGGGTGCTTTGGCGTGGTGGCAATTCTCTCTCTCTCTCTCTCTCTCTCTGATTTTCATTGTTACACCATTAATATCCTCCATTATAAAAATATGTTCAATGACTTCCCTTCTCCTCCTCCCATGGTTCTTTTAATTTCCCCACAGTTCCTGCATATTCTTATATATCCATTTAGTTCAATTTATCCCCTTATTTTTCCTTTGTTATGCACTGCACTGTTGAAGTTCACCTTAAACCTACTAGCGTTTTCACTTGTTTACGGTTATTTTCCAAATGCTCCACAAAGATTTTCCACTCCTCTTTAGATACTCGATCTACAAAGGTCAACGTCTCATACATTGCTCAGATCACTTTTGCCTCTGTCTATGCTGGCATCTGGCCCTCGGAAGGCTCTTTATGGGGGAATGTGGACCTCAGGCTGTAAAAATGGTTTTAGACAAAGTATGTCTTTGAGTCCTGGCACCCATGCAGGACCAGACTAGATGTGACATGAGAGCACAGCAACTTTTTAAATTCTCAAATAAAAAGATGAGGTATTGGCTTGATACAGCAGAGTTCTTCTTATGTTCTTATGATGAGTAAAATTTAGTAGGCCTCAAGATAAATTTCCTATATACCAAGGGGCAGTCATTGAGGTGCCCTTCAGAAGTTGCTGGACAACAACTCCCATCATCCATGATGGTTAACCATGCTGGCTAGGACTGATGGGAGTTGGAGTCCAGCTAAATCTGGAGAGAAGTCCATTGGCTACCCATACCTTAAGGTGTGGCAAAAGCAGCTCTGCCAGGCCTCTGAGACATTGGGTTAAAAAGCCCAAACCGAGCCCAGAGTTGTCTCTTCTGAGAACTCTTTGAATGTGTCCTTTATTTGGCGCTTGCTTTTATCAAGCAGGATGGTCCTTCCCAGCCATTTCGCCCCATCACCACCCCATTAATCATGAATTTAAGTCTCTAGTTCTTCCATTCATGCAACATGTTGCATATGTGTGCGTCTTTTAAGCAGGCATGATTAATAGCTAAAGCGGAGGGATAAGAAGGATAAACGCGGATATATATTGTTCATTTTATTATCTGTCAGGGGCAGAACTAATAGGTTGAAGTTGCATTGGAAATGATGGCTACATGGTACAATGCAGACTTTAATGCAAGCCAGTATCCATCTAATGAGCAAGCAGGAAGAAATCATTTACATGCAATGAAGAGGGAGACTGAGAGAGACCGCAGGTGTCCAGAAAGGAAAAAAGAAAATAAGAGAAAATAAAAGGCGGGAGGGAGGGAGAGATGACATTCCGGGTAATATTTGAGAATAGGAGTTGTACAGTATGCCAAGAACTGCATGACATTTAGGGAGGGCATGAAAAATCAGCTGCAACATTCAAACATGCCTGGAGCAAAAATGTTTATATATACATATATATCCCATATTCATGAGGCATGAGGTGCATCCATCCATTCAAACAGAAATACGTGTGGAGGCTCAGAGGTGGATTGATTCTGACCATCTTATTCCCCGAAGCCATATTTGGAGGGGGAAGAGAAAGAAATAGCGAACTTTAAACAGGTCACAGCTTCCATGAAGGCACATGGCATCCAGGGTGTGCTCTTATGGAGTGTGGAGGGGTAGTTATAAATAGGGATGGATGAATCAGTTTTATTTCTTGCTCTGTATCCTGCTTCACTACTATTCCTTGCATAAGTCACGGACGGGAAAACAGTGATCCTCCGGATATTGAGTGAACAAAAAACTTCCACCAGCCCCAGTCAGCATGGCCAACTGTCCGGTATGATGGGAGCTGTAGTTCAGCAACTTCTGGAGAGCCATAGACCCCCAAATTCTTGCCATAGGTGTCCCTTCACCCCATTGCCACGATTTGCAATATTTATTTTAACAACAGCAATCCACACGAAACTGCACAACTGTAGTCCAACACACCTAGTCCACAGCTACAGAATCCCTGAGAAATGGCCACCCAGCCTACGTTTCATAACTTCTAGTAATGGGCAGGTGGTCTCTTTCACAGTTCAACAGCTTGTACCATCAGGATGTTTCCCTAAATATTCGGATAAAAGCCTCTTTCTTGTAATTTGGAACCGTTTTCTCTCAAAATAGACTTTTTCAGACTAGCTGCAATGTCCAAACCATTCGGAAGGGTAGCCTCCTGCAGAGAGCACTGTGGAAGTCCAATCTGGAGGTTGCAAAAGCCCACATCACTGTGTCCAAGGTATCATTTTCCAGGAATAGTGATAGTTGGTATAGAAGTCAAACCTGGAAGAAAAGAACTCTCAGCCACCGAGGACACCTGAATCTCTAGTCACAGTAATGGATCTAAGAGTACTCCCAAACTACGTATCTGCTTCCTCAGAGTGTACAACCCCATCTAGAACAAGCAACCTATTATTTTCCTGCGCTTAGGAACCACAGAACTTCCACCTTACCAAGTTTCATTGGCCATCATCAAGCTCATCACTGACTCCAGACCTGGCCTCGCTTTATTCAAATGTAGACCTTGCACCAAATCTCCAAATCCGCGCCCCCGCCCCCCGCTCGCCACGGGGGCGGTGCCCCAGAGGCTCACTGTGTGGGCGACGGGCCGCTAGGGGTGATGCTGCAGTGGGTGGCTAGTGGAGCCCCTCCAGACGCTTGCCGTGTGGGCGGCAGGTGGCTAGGGACGCTCCCTGCACAGGCGGCTAGCAGCACCCCCCCTCGCCGCATGGGCGATGGCCGGCTAAGGATGCTCACCATGTGGGCAGCTAGCCCCGCCCCCATGGACTGACTAGCCCTGCCCCTGCACCACTCTGGTTGCCAGGGCAGGTACCTCCGCCCCTGGGGACCCCACAACACAAATGCCAAGGGGCGAAGAGAGAGTCTCCCCATACCATTTTTTGTAAGTTGTTCTGCAAGTAGGAGCAGAGTCGCTGATGTACAGTGTGACCAATTTCCATCTCACAGAGCCAATCTAGGACCACTCTAGGCAACAGCTGGAAATTAAGCAATTCAAGGTATAAAATTATTTTCCTCCCATCAAAGAAGACGTTTGTTGTTGTTTAGTTATTTAGTCATGTCCGACCGGTATTCATTACCCTTACTATGCAAAAATCTCCAAATGAATCCGAACTTCAATATCTAAAATCTCTGGTAGAGGACCAGGATCCTGAGATCACGTTAAGAGTAGCCAAATTCTGTTCGATTGCCATAAAACTTAGGGAACAAGCGGTGTTACAGGTATCATAATGATTAAGGCCTTAAATGATAATTTTAGATTACATTTTAGCGAATAAGTTTTAATTTTTATACATTTTTAATTGTTGCTATATCTGTATTGTCCTTATCATGTTTTATCATTTTTTTGATACTTTATGTGGGTTGGTACTGGTCTGTGACCGTAATAATAAATTTGAATTTGTCATGTCCGACTCTTCATGACCCCATGGACCAGAGCATGCCAGGCACTCCTGTCTTCCACTGCCTCCCGCAGTTTGGTCAAACTCATGTTGGTAGCTTCGAAAACACTGTCCAACCATCTCGTCCTCTGTCATCCCCTTCGCCTAGTGCCCTCAATCTTTCCCAGCATCAGGGTCTTTTCCAGGGAGTCTTCTCTTCTCATGAGATGGCCAAAGTCTTGGAGCCTCAGCTTCAGGATCTGTCCTTCCAGTGAGCACTCAGGGCTGATTTCCTTCAGAATGGATAGGTTTGATCTTCTTGCAGTCCATGGGAGTCTCAAGAGTCTCCTCCAGCACCATAATTCAAAAGCATCACTTCTTTGGCAATCAGCCTTCTTTATGGTCCAGCTCTCACTTCCGTACATTACTACTGGGAAAACCATAGCTTTAACTATAGGACCTTTGTCGGCAAGATGATGTCTCTGCTTTTAAAGATGCTGTCTAGGTTTGTCGTTGCTTTTCTCCCAAGAAGCAGGTGCCTTTTAATTTTGTGGCTGCTTTCACCATCTGCAGTGATCATGGAACCCAAGACAGTAAAATCTCTCACTGCCTCCATTTATTCCCCTTCTATTTGCCAGGAGGTGATGGGGCCAGTGGCCGTGATCTTACAACAATATCATTTTTTAACTATTCTGATGGCATTTTAGATATTTCATGTAATTTAATGTGCTATTCTGTTTCTTGTGGTTTCGAATTCAACACTGAAATTGTTGTTGAAAAAATGCTTTCAACTAAAGTGAATTTTCAAAACACTGGATAAATTTAAAGAAATGCTGAAAGATTTTCAATAAGATGTGAGAAATATATCGGGGGTTATTCTCTCTTACTCTTCTGCTGTTGACTTGGGAGCAGTTCCAGAAACAGAACAAGTCCCAATTGAGATTAGCTGGGGAGATGCAAGGCCACCAAACTGCAGCAACTTCTGGGAGCAGCGATGCAAAAGAGGCATCAAGGTAATTTTAAGATCAGTAGACTATATGGGGAACATCGTTTCAAAAATACCACAACAGCATGAGATCCAGACTAAAAGCTAAAATTTCTTCATCCATCTGTCACTAATTAAAATGAATGTCAAAGAACATATGGCCACAGAAAGATCAGGAGCTGAAAAAGTACGTTAAGAAATGCGACAATACATGTACCGAAATTGCACGCTTTTTTTGTAAGTGCCAGACGGGAGCTTTGGAAACGAGAAGGGGAAATTGCATTGAGCAAAACACCAAACAGACCTATAGAGACATGTTAACTGTTATCTGCCTTCTTATTATGACAACAAAAAGTATAAGCCTGATTAAGTCATAGGACCCTAAGGGGTGCTGTGTAAATAAAAAGACTGTTAAACAGAAAGAGAAATCCCTCCTCAAAGACTTGTACAGTGGACCTTGGGTTACGTTACCTTTGGGTAAAATAACTTCCGGGTTGCAAATGCGACAAATCCAGAAGAGTCTACTTCCGGGTTTCACCACGTGTGCAGGTGCAGAAGCGCTCTAACATGCCGCGTGTGCGCTCAGAAGCGGTGCCTCAAGATGCGGACTTTTTGGGGTACGTATGGACCCACAGAATGAATTAAGTTCGTATCCAGGGGGTCCACTGTATTAACTTCTGTGGGACAAATAAAAAAGGCTGCAATTGACAAGGGCAAGCATGACCGGTAAACTGTCCTGCTCAAACTCATTCTATCTGAAATATCCTGAATTCTAATATGACACCTTTCCAAAGAATCATAAGGGACCCCAAGGGAGATCTAGTCCAACTCCCTGCAATGAAGGAATCACAGCTGAAAAATCCCTGACGGATGTCCAGCCAACCTCTGCTTAGAAACCTCCAAGGAAGAAAAGTCTACCACCTTCCGAGGAAGTCTATTCCACTGTCAACTGCTCTTACTGTACCTTCAGAAGGTTCTTCCTGATGTTTTGTCAGAATCTCCTTTCTTGCCATTTGAATCCATTGGTTTGGGTCCTACCCACTACAGGAGCAGAAAGCAAGCTTGCTCCATCTTCCATGTGATGGAGGCCTTTAGGTATTTGAAGATGGCAATCATATGGCCATAGCGGGTGGTGCTGTGGTGTGCGGGTGGCGCTGTGGTGTAAACCACTGAACCTAGGGCTTGCCGATAGGAAGATTAGTGGTTTGAATCCCCACAACGGGGTGAGCTCCCGTTGTTCAGTCTCAGCTCCTGCCAACCTAGCAGTTCGAAAGCACGTCAAAATGCGAGTAGATCAATAGGTACAGCTTCGGTGGGAAGGTAAATGGCATTTCCGTGAGCTGCTCTGGTTTCGCCAGAAGCGGCTTAGTCATGCTGGCCACATTACCCGGAAAAACTTTCTGCGGACAAATGTCTGCTCCCTCGGCCAGAAAACAAGATGAGCGCCGCAACCCCAGAGTCGTCTGCGACTGGACTTAATTGTCAGGGTCCTTTACCTTTACCTTTATCATATGGCCTGTCAATGTTCTCTTCTCCAGGATAAACACACTCAGCTCCCTCAATGATTCCTCATAAGGCTTAGTTTCCAGACACTTTATCATTCTTGTTGCCCTCCTCTACACACACTCCAGTCTTGTGCTTATCAATCACAAGCATTTTCTCCAAACATTTTGTAGTTCCTATTACTCTCTCATTCCCTTACTACATGCACAATTATTATTCACCAAAGATTTGAGCCTACTAAAAAACAAGATTCAGGCTTTAGCAATGTTTTAAGACCATCCAGTTTTCCCTTACACTGTCTGCAATGAAAAACTTATGAAACATTTTATTTTTTGAAATACCGTTTTTGCCCTCTCGGGCAATCTATAATACTTCCATTAGATAGCATTTTCTATCAATATAATAATTTCCTATATCATTTATTATTTTAATATCCCAGTTGTCCTAGGTTCAGGCAGAAATATCTGAGGGCAGGATTGTAACATGGCAAATGTGGTCTTTTCTGCTAGAACATCAATGTACATTTTCATTTCTATTATAAGAGGTACACCATAAAGTGTTAAGCCTCCGTCATTATCTTCAGGTATATAATTTAGCAATAAGAGATCCCAGAACATAAGTTAAGTGGCAACCCTGAAACAATTTCCCAGGAGGCTTTCCAGTTACTACAGCTACTATTGATTGCATTTGGGGTCTTCTGGTGTGCTAAAGGATAATTTTGAACATTTTTTTAAAGCTAGATGGAGCCTAATGCCACTTGGCAAGTAGAGTCTGGGAAAGTACCTTTGATTTCATTGCAAGGGGAAAGTGATAGAGGAATGATGTCTAAGAGAGCAAAAATAAAAATGAAACAATGCTCCTATCCAAAAGGCTTCAAGTTCCTGTTAAAACCTAGAGCTAGGGGTTGCATCCAATGCTAGTCCTACATGGAGTAGACCCATTGACATTAGTAGATATGAATAACAGATCCATTAATTTCAGTAGGTCCAGTCTGAGTAGGACTGATGTGGATAAAACATTTGCAGCCTTCTGAAAATCTCAGAACAACCCTGTAAGGCAAGTTTGATCTAACAGTGGTGAAACAAAGAATTGTAGAGTTGAAAGAGATCCCAAGGTCCATCTAGTCCAACCTCCTGCAATGCAGAAATCTTAGCTAAAGCATCCATGACAGATGGCTACCCAACCTCCGCTTTAAAACGTCCATTGAAGGAGAGTCCAAAACCTATAGATGGACACTGTTCCACTGTCAAACAGCTCTTACTGTCAGAAAGATCTTTCCGATGTGTAATCAGAATCTTCTTTTTTGTAACTTAAATCTGTTGATTTGGGTCCTCTCCTCCAGAACAGGAGAAAACAAGATTGTTCCACCTTCCTTTTTAGATATTGGAAGATGGCTTTCATTTCTCCTACCAGTCTCCTCTTTATCAGGCTAAGCATACCCAACTCCCTCAACCGTTCCTCATCAGGCTTGGTTTCCAGACCCTTTATCATCTTGTTCACCCTCCTCTGCACATTTTCCACCTTGTCAATATCCTTCTTAAATTGTTGAAATAATAAAAAAAATTGTCCAGTAGCACCTTAGAGTAACTAGGTTTGTTCTGGGTATAAGCTTCCATGTGCATGCAGACTTCTTCAGATACCAAATGCATGAAAGCTTATACACAGAACAAACTTAAAGGTAAAGGTAAAGGGACCCCTGACCATTAGGTCCAGTCGCGGACGACTGTGGGGTTGCGGTGCTCATCTCACTTTACTGGCCGAGGGAACCGATGTACAGCTTCCGGGTCATGTGGCCAGCATGACTAAGCCGCTTCTGGCGAAACCAGAGCAGTGCACAGAAACACTGTTTACCTTCCCGCCAGAGTGGTACCTATTTATCTACTTGCACTTTGATGTGCTTTCAAACTGCTAGGTTGGCAGGAGCAGGGACCGAGCAATGGGAGCTCACCTCGTCACAGGGATAGTTTGAAGTTTGGGATCTTTTATTTCCATGAAGATGCTGAGCCAGTGTTGGACAGCAGAAGACATTGTATGGATGTTTTAGTTGCATCTTTGATGCTTATGTCCTGTTTTTGAAGAGTTCTGACAGTAAAACTTTGAATAATATTTTTTACAGGCCTGGACAATGATTTCTTCCGAAAAGAGTCAGTTCTTATGCTTCCAGTCGCTGCAGACTGTGCAATATTAATATCTGCAACAATGACTGCTTGCAGCTCTCCAGTGTTTCAGAAAAGGAATCCTTCATAGTCCTGCCTGGAGATGCTGGGGATTGAACAGAGGACCTTCTGAATGCAAAGCAGATGCCCTAGCACTGAGCTACAGCCCATCCCTATCACATTGCTGTACCGTGTGTGATGAAATTAAGCATAACTCAGAACACCACCAACAAAAACATGATCACATAAATGCCTCTGCTGTGCATGGATGACTCATTTTTATTCCTTATGAGCTAATTCCTTGGAGGTATGTCCTCAAAGACAGGTAGCATCAAATCTCTTCTTTGGTTTATTGCAGGCATGAAATTTGAGGACAGCAGGCCACGGGTGTTGTTTTCAGGTAGAATGGGCTTTTGCAGAAGAGGTGAACTGTATATACCAAGTAACTGCCATTCCATAATTTGCACAGGAGAATTTGTACTCTATCCTTCATTAGCGAGCCACAGTAGGAAAATTTAAAGGTATAGCCAGAGGTAAACTGAATGAAGAGATGGAGGGGGTGAGTATCCTCTCTGCCACTAATGCCCATGCTAAAATCTGCCAGAATAGGAAATGGGGGGAAAGCAGAAAGAAGACCCTTATATTATATATTGGTCATCTTAATCAACAGCTAAAAGCCATTCCAAATTACCAGTTCTGTGAAACAAATGTGGGCTGTTTTGATTTTTCCCCTGTGATCCATATACCTTCTCTCAAGAAAGCTCCTCTTTTTGCGACTGTTGAGACTGAAATGTACTGCCAGGTCACTGAGTGTTGTACGCAGTGCACAGAAGCCTATTAGACTGGACTCACAATATCATCTAATATGGCCAATTAGGGACCCAATCACTAGCTTTTTTATACTTGATTCCCTCACAGTGTACTGAAATGTAACATGTTCATGGATATTTATTGCAGATCCACTAAAAAAAGAAAAGAAAACGAAAAGAAATAGAAAATGCTGTCTTATACCAAGCCAGAGTATTTCCCCATTTGGCTCAGTTTACACACTGACATGTATCAAATCTGCTAGCCTTTCCTGGGCATGACAAAGATGAAATCTAGGACCTTTTGCAAAGGACAAAGCACATGCATTATTGCCTCCCCTGTAAATACAGTACATAAAATAGTGGTTTGTTGCACAAGATATTGCAGTTGAATAGACTAGGGAGGAAAAACAAAAGTCTGTTTTCGGGTTTGCTTTACCTGTTTATTTAGCAACAGCCAAGCATCATATGCAACAGCAAGCTCATTAGGGTTTGAGGTGAGGGACAAATGCTTAACATTTTTTTTTAAAGCCATTGAGCACTTCAAATGGGGAACAATGTGTGCTTATGCTAGGAGGCAAACGGACATGTGATTCAATCAATATGCAAACTAACCGCTTGGAAAATCTCACTTTTATGAAAGCTCTGCTTTGCTGTTAACATGTGATGTTACTTTTCAACGAGGCAAAAATATCCTTGAAAATGTTAGGGAACGTTTTAGGCATCCAATTTTAAATTCCTTGGGATAAATCAATGTTTATAATTGGACCAAATGTGTAACTTAGAATGTTTGTGTGTGTGCATATGTGTGTGTGTAGATACTGTAGAAAGATGATAGATAGATAGATAGATAGATAGATAGATAGATAGATAGATGATAGATAGATAGATGATAGATAGATATAGATATAGATGATAGATAGATGATAGATGATAGATGATAGATGGATAGATAGATAGATAGATATAGATAGATAGATAGATGATAGATATTTTTAATAGTATTTCTCTCCTGCTCTTTAAACAAAACAGCATTCATTTGAATCCCCATTAAGCTAAAACAGAATCAGGATTCAAGAGAACCTTCACAGATTAAAGAATGGGGTCCAAACTAACAAAATGAATCTCAGTAAGGTTGTACACTTAGACAGGAAGAACAAGATACACCAATGGGGGACATCAGAACTGCTAGGAGTTCATGTGGAAAGATCTAGGGGGCTTAGTAGACCACAAGTTTAACATGACACAACAGTGTGATGCAGCTGCAAAAATAGCTAAACCACAGAGCCTAGGGCTTGTCGATCAGAAGGTCGGTGGTTCGAATCTCCGCGACAGGGTGAGCTCCCGTTGCTTGGTCCCTGCTCCTGCCAACCTAGCAGTTCGAAAGCATGTCAAAGTGCAAGTAGATAAATAAGTACTGCTCCGGCAGGAAGGTAAACGGCTGTTCCGTGCACTGCTCTGGTTCGCCAGAAGCGGCTTAGTTATGCTGGCCACATGACCTGGATGCTGTACACCGGCTCCTTCGGCCAGTAAAGCGAGATGAGCACCGCAACCGCAGAGTTGTCCGCTATTGGACCTAATGGTCAGGGGTCCCTCTACCTTTACCTTTGTCACCTGATCTAAGGTTCACTCTCAGCACAGAGTAGGAAAACATTCAACAGGTAATAATTAACTAATTCATTCAAAATCCACACTCCTTCCAATGTCCCCCCCCCCATGTTATTAACTAATAATGGAAAGTAATCTAATCTATGAAAGTATGTAGAACACATTAGATGAATCTCTGCATATCTGCAAATGTGAATATGTGTGAGAGAAATTGCACAGAAGGTAATTCTGCATTTTAAAACCAGCTGACAACCTTCTGGACAGCTGCCTTGTGGCATGCAAAGGGAGCTCAAGATGCTGAGATGCTGTTCTGGGCTCTGAGCTATCGCTCAAGAAAGCTGGGGGAGACATCAGGAATGGATTTAGATTATTGCAATCATATGATGTAGCCATTTCCCCGAGTTTACTGCTAATGTTGCTGATACCATGGTGACATGCATTATCTTTCCAACGGCTAATATGTATTTGGAGAGAAGAGAGCAAGATAGGGAGCGGGAGAGATCCAGCGTGGCTGTGCACAACTCTTAACTGAAGAGCTGTGCAGACTTTACTTACAGTCTTCTGCTCTGAGCCTCTGCACTGGAAAATACTGATACACCAACATGAACAAACCCCCCCCCAAAAAAAACCCTTTATGCCTTTGGAATTTGACATAAGAAGGCCAGGATGTGTTAGAAGACAGATGAGTTGAAATGATAGCTCAGTCAGAAGAGCATGAGACTCTTAATCTCAGGATCATGGCTTCAAGCGTCACGTTGGGCAAAAGATTCTTGCATGCCAGGTGGTTGGACTAGATCAGCGTTTCCCAACCGGTGTGCCGCGGCACAGGAGTGTGCCGCAAGACACCGGCTCCTGTGCCGCGGGAAGACACCGGCTGCTGTGCCGCCCTGGGCCGCTTCCGCTTCTGGGTCGGTCCGGGCTGGCGTCGCCTTGGCTCCGCTTCCCGCTCGCCGACCGCCGCCTTCGCCGGGGCTGCCGGGCGCTTCGCCCGCTGCCTCTGCTGCCCCGGTCACGGTCGGGGACGGGCGGGAGGTGCCGGTGCCACCGGGCTCGCTCGGGGCCGGGTGGAGGTGCTGCCGGGGGGCTGGGCGCGGGAGGGGGGGCGGGCGCCTGGCCCGCTGATCTCCCGCTCCGTTTTCGCCCGCCTGGGTCCTTCCCCTCCCTCCCGCCAGGGCGCGCAGACACCCCGCCCCCCGGGGCGGGGGGGTCGGGGTGCATGTGGTGGTGGTGTGCCGCGAGATTTTTTTCGTGGGGCAGGTGTGCCGTTGCCCCGAGGAGGTTGAAAAACACTGGACTAGATGACCCTCAGGGACCCTTCCAGTTCTACAATTCTACGATTCTACATTACTAAGGTTCCTGGTCCTTAGGGAGCAACGATAGTGAATTCAGAAAGCTGTGGTAAAATAATAGCCCCACAAGTTTTGGCTGGCTCATTATAAAACAATACAAATTGTGTGACCCCACTAGGGTAAACACCCCAAAAAATGGGGGAAAGGAGGGGGGAAATAAAATAAAATAAAGCAAAATAAAGCAAAACAATGAATGTTTTAAAATAATGTGTATGGGAAAGGGGTTGACTGGGAACTAATGAATGAATGAATGAATGAAACACCACCTGAACAAATGTCACCAAACTCCACCAAACACTTTCTAAGAGGCAGAACCTGGAGAACACTGCGTGGAGTGATAGCATTCTACTGGTCTCCAAATGTTCTGGACTACAACTCCCATCATCCCTGACCATTGGTCCTCTCTGAGCAGCACCATTTGAAGGGCTAGTTTCTCAATTCCTGTGTTCCATGCTGCCATTTCATGTGCCACAGCTTGAAAATTCAGGTAGATGTTAATCTGGGGAGGGGAAGAAGTGCACAGGCATATTGATCAAAGTTCCCTCGGGGAATGTTTGGCATTGTTACTCTACTGGAAGGAGCCAGATGTTGTTTAACCAACTGTATGAACAGCAGCAGACAAGCTTAGAATTTCATCTCGCAGGAATTCTAGACAGTTGTGAAACGACTTTGTACTCCAACTCTAAATGCAACATATAAACAAAAGTACAAACGAGCCATAAAACAGCCCTTTTTACAATCTTTTTTTGTTGTTGATAAAGAGCAGCCAGCAGCTGTATGAATTTTTAAAAATGTAATTGCAGTAAAAAACAAAACAAAACAAAAAAAAAACCACCACTACCAACCAACAGCTATATACTAATAAGGAATTCCTCATTTGCAGACATGCTGTTGGCACATGTACGAGTGCCTTAAGCCTAGAGCTGAACTGATTATTCTCTAATTTTGATGTCCTCTTTGAATGTTTCACTTTCAATGCCACTGCAAAAATCGCCAGCCAACCCTTCCAAAACTCTACCATTGCTGAACAGTCCTGTTCTTTCAATGTCCCTCTCATCCTTCTGTTTATTTGTAGGCCACTTTCCCACAAGATTGTACCTATAGTGGCTCATAACATGAACAATAAACATCATTAATGTTTTTTTAAGTGTCTCTCTCTGTGTGTGTTAAGAGCCAGTTTATGGATTTTAGTTTGAGGGTTAGAGGAGGAGGAGAAGTTTTTTTATTTTAACTGTTTTTATATGCTGCAAACCACTTGGTACTTCTATTGAAGGACAGGTAAGAAACATGAAGGAAAAGGAAAATGAGACGGAGCAGTCCATACTGATATTTCTGTTGAAGGATACAAGAGGGAGAGGAAAACAAAGAGGAATAAATCAAAAATTCTTCTTCTTCTTCTTTGGCAATCACTCGTAACCAAGTAAGATTGTCTTCCATGAATATGAACTTAACAGTGTGTCCGTAGGTGACTGTGGAGGTCAATTCTGGATCCACACATCCTTCCACCGTGGAGACATATGTTTCCGGGTGGGAATTGATCATGGTGAAGATTTTCCAAACGTGCCTTCCTCTTAGCTCATTTCTCCCTTTTATCCTGAGTTTGTGCTTCTTCAAAGTCCATGACGCCTTTGGTAGAGGCTATTCTCCAATCCTGCCCACCTAGCAGTTCGAAAGCACATCAAAGTGCAAGTAGATAAATAGGAACCGCTGCAGCGGGAAGGTAAATGGCGTTTCCGTGCGCTGCTCTGGTTCGCCAGAAGCGGCTTTGTCATGCTGGCCACATGACCTGGAAGCTGTATGCTGGCTCTCGGCCAATAAAGCGAGATGAGTGGCGCAACCCCAGAGTCAGACACGACTGGACCTAATGGTCAGGGGTCCCTTTACCTTTTTATTCTCCAATTGGAGCACCCACAAGCTGGGTTTCCCAGTTATCAGTGTTTATACTACATTTTCTTAGATTTGCCTTGAGAATATCTTTAAACCTCTTTTGTTGTCCATCGGCATTACACTTTCTATCCTTAAGTTGGGAATGGAGTAGTTGCTTTGGAAGATGATAATCAAGCATCCAAACCACATAACCAGTCCAACGAAGTTGATGTTGAAGAATCATTGCCTTGACATTGGTGATCTTCGCTTCTTTCTGTATACTGACATTAGTTTGCCTGTCTTCCCTAGTGATATGTAAAAAATTTTTGGAGACATCATTGATGGAATCTTTTGAAGAGTTGGAGGTGGCATTTATACATCATTAATAAACCCCAAACCATTCAAGTTGACATAAAACAATATAAATGTACTAACTTTATTATCAGTCTAGAACTAATCCAGAGAAATAAATAAACATATACAAGGCCAAAAAGACGAGCATTCCACAAAGATTCACCACAATGAGCTTACACACACTGAATGGCCACTGCACTTCTCACATGAAACAGGTTTCATTCTGGGTGTTGCAATGCGATCATTCTTTGATATTAAGGATGGCTGTGCATTGCCTTTCACGTTTTTTTTCCCTGAAGCTGGCAGAGGGCAACTGGGCATCCTAGCTGTTCATTCTATTTGGGGTAGGCTAGGGAAATTCAGTCATAATGCTTGGGGCTATTGCAACCCTCCCAGGGGACTAATCACAGTTTAGGTTATGCATTGCCAGGTATTGAATGACAGAAATGCACTGGGTTGAATCCAATGCTGGTCAGATTCAGAGCTGACCTATCAAAATTAATAAACAGGACTCATGAATTTCAATGGGTCTACTCTAAGTAGGACTTCATTGAGTGCAGCCCAGTACAGTGGTACCTCAGGTTAAGAACTTAATTCGTTCTGGAGGTCCATTCTCAACCTGAAACTGTTCTTAACCTGAGGTACCACTTTAGCTAATGGGGCCTCCCGCTGCTGCTGCTGCGCCGCCACCGTACGATTTCTGTTCTCATCCTGAAGCAAAGTTCTTAACCCGAGGTACTATTTCTGGGTTAGCGGAGTCTGTAACCTGAAACGTCTGTAACCTGAAGAGTCTGTAACCCGAGGTACCACTGTAGATGAAAGGGATGAGTGAGGGAATTTGATTCTATTTTTTATCCATTGCATTTCTTTCTTCAGTGCTTTTCTCTCTCATTCTTTTCTTTTTGTATCCCAGAAGCTACTTTTTTTCCATTTGCTTATGTTTCAGGTGTGATCACTCAACCTGGGAAGAGGCAGGGAAAATATGAAAAGAAAACAAGCGAACCTTGTCTCAGTATTTTCATTGACTCCCCTTTTGAGAAGGGAAATGTGATAGGGTATAGATCTACTCAACTAAAATAATACAACAACTTCTTGGGACTTGGATACATGTTGTCATAACAACAAGGTGCAGCTCCTGTAATCCCTTAAAGCTGGGAGGCATAAGAAGCACTTGTTCTTGACAATGCAGCTAGACTGCTAGAGCTCTGTCAAAGGAGGATAAAATTGTCCTTTAATTAGGCACAATAGGTTTAATTCAGTTCTCAGTGACACTTGTACATATCTGGGAGGAACTCCACCACACTCAGCAAGTTAATTCAGAATCTATACGGATTTAAGGAAACACATCGTTTTGACAGAGTGGAAACGGCGGGTAATGAAAGCAACTGGGAAGCGCATCTTGAGATTGGAGAAGTCACCTTGGGCAGGATTTAATTATATGAACAAATAGACAGTAGTCGAGGTCTCCATGAGAACACAATATAAGAGAGGTAGAACTCCACAGCAGACAGGATTCAAATGCCCAGTCAGCTCTGAAGCTCATTGAGTAACACTAGGGCACACACAATCTCTCAAGCTTCCCTATCTTACAAGGATACCATGAGGAGAAAGCAGGATATAGAATTAGAGCGTTGGAAGAGACCCAGAGGAACATCTTGTCCAACCCCCTGCAATGCAGGAACCTGCTTTAGAAAACTTTGGCAACTTCTCTGTCACATCATGAATCTCTGGCACCTGGGAGACAGCACACTTCTGGGATCATCTTGTTACCTCCACACACTGCTGCCTGTGTCTCATGCCATAGGTAGTCACGCCACATGTCTCTTCCTCTTCTGGGGGGTGGAATGAATTGTTTTGCACACTGTACCTTCCACATCCATCTTGGGGTGTTCTGAGGTCTGCACCTGCTGTCCTTGCTCCTCTGGACCAGAATTGGTGTCCGAAATGAGAGCATCAAATCAATTGATTTGGTTTTTTTCCCTTTTCCCTTTTTCTTTTTGTGTAATTAGAATTAATGGGGCTGCGGGTGGTGCTGTGGTCTAAGCCACAGAGCCTAGGGCTTGCTGAATCCCCGCGATGGGGTGAGTTCCCATTGTTAAGTCCCTGCTCCTGCCCACCTAGCAGTTCAAAAGCATGTCAAGTGCAAGTAGATAAATAGGTACTGCTCCGGTGGGAAGGTAAACGGCGTTTCCGTGCGCTGCTCTGGTTCACCAGAAGCAGCTTAGTTATGTTGGCCACATGACCCGGAAAAACTGTCTGCGGACAAACGCCGGCTCCCTCGGCCTGTAGAGCGAGATGAGCATGCAACCCCAGAGTCGTCCGCGACTAGACCTTACGGTCAGGGGTACCTTTACCTTTTAATTAGCATTAACAGTATTTTTTGTTGTTGCTGTTATTGTTATTACTGAATTCTAAATAAAGTTTAATTTAAAAAAAAAACACAAATCAATTTTGCAGATCCAGTGACACAGCATGGCTGCTTACAGCCCTGCTTCTCTGTGTTATGTTCCTCCAGGGGTTTATCTTCTGCAGTGAGTGATCTTCCTCCTCCAAGGCACTTCCCACCCCCATCACTATTACACGACAGACCATTCTGCTCTATTGAGAAATTCCTCATCTTGTCCAGTGGCTCAAAATGTGGATAGATGTTTCTGTACCTTCTCTTCCAGGAAAGCAACCAGCTCACACTCGTTGCAGGTGTAGTTTGCGCATTGTCGGGCAGGAAGGTAAACATGGCGCAGGTGTTGCAGATATCATGGACTGGCTGGCTGCACAGGAATGGTGGGTGTCAAATGGAAGATGGAGCAAAGTTGTTTTCTTCTTCATCCGGAGGCTAGGACCCAAACCCATGGATTCAACTTACAAGAAAGGGAATTCTGTAAATATTGGAAGAACTTTCTGAAAGGAAGAGCTGTTAGACAGTGGAATGGATTCCCTCAGGAGGTGGTGGACTCTCCTTCCTGGGAGGATTTTAAGCAGAGGTTGGATGGCCATCTTTAGTTGGATGGACACTTCAGTTGAGATTCCTGCATTGCAGGAGGTTGGACTATGTGACCCATAAGGTCCTTTCCAATTCTATGATTGTATGAATTGGGAATGGAGAATCCTCAGAATGTGGGAAGCCCGCAAAACCCCAAGACTACCTCTTGATCCAAAAAAAGATGTAGTGAGTCCTTAGTCAGATTTCAGGTACCCCAGCTCCTTACAAGAACACTCCAGAGCATCAATTGCAATGAAAAATGCATGAATACATTATATTCCTTCAGGATTCCTCAATACCCTTTATTGTCCACCAACCTTCACTCCTGCTGCTCCTCTGGGCTTTGTCAGATTCCTTATCTGAAAGTTCAGATGTTGTATTCGTAATTCAACATTGGATAAAACACCAGACCACTCAAAGAGCAAATGTGAGTGTTGGCAGGGTAAGAACTGCAATGAATTTTGGATTTAACTGCTACAGCATTTAGGCACTAAGCAATCAGTTTTGCCCTGCTATAGGCAGGGAATGTTTCTCTGGGGACTGCTAAGAGAGAGAGAGAGAGAGAGAGAGAGAGAGAGAGAGAGAGAAGAGCTTGTGTATCATCTAATATGCATATGGTTACCACCAATTTACTACTAATTATGGGGTGAAAATACCAATTAATTATTCAAGACACTTTATTGGAAGTTAATCAACTGCTTCCTGTGGCCCTGTGTAGTTGCTATGACTCATAAATGTTCTTGATAATTAAGCATTATGTGCAGAACCTGCCATAATATTATAGAAACCAAATGAAAATCTTCCTGAACCTGAAGAATCTTATAATGTCCCATATGTGACTCTGCTCACAATGTTTGTTCTCTTGAATCACTTTGACATGATGGACACGGTGAGCCTCATCTGCCCTTCATTTCTCTATATATCATGTGTAGAAACCGCCTTCTTGACCATTGGACCCACTATTGGTCTCATCCCAAATGTCTTGGATTCTGATAGGACTTCTTTCCAAAGAATCATAGAATTGTACAGTTGGAAGGAATCCTGAATTTTATTTTGTCCAGCTCCCTGCAATACAGGAATCACAAGAATCCATGACAGATGTCCACCCAACCTCTGCTTTTCATTGAATGGAAACCTCCTATCTTCCGAGGGAGTCCACTGTCTAACTTTCTTCCTGATGTTTAGTCAGAATCTCCCTTCTTGTAACTTGAAACCACTGGTTTGGGTCCTACTCTCCAGAGCAGGAGAAAGTAAGCTTGCTTCACCTTCTCTTTAGATATTTGAAGGTGGCTATCATGTTGTTGTTGTTCAGTCGTTCAGTCGTGTCCGACTCTTCGTGACCCCATGGACCAGAGCACGCCAGGCACGCCTATCCTTCACTGCCTCTCGCAGTTTGGCCAAACTCATGTTAGTAGCTTCGAGAACACTGTCCAACCATCTCATCCTCTGCCGTCCCCTTCTCCTTGTGCCCTCAATCTTTCCCAACATCAGGGTCTTTTCTAGGGAGGCTTCTCTTCTCATGAGGTGGTCAAAGTACTGGAGCCTCAACTTCAGGATCTGTCCTTCCAGTGAGCACTCAGGGCTGATTTCTTTAAGAATGGATAGGTTTGATCTTCTTGCAGTCCATAGGACTCTCAAGAGTCTCCTCCAGCACCATAATTCAAAAGCATCAATTCTTCAGCGATCAGCCTTCTTGATGGTCCAGCTCTCACTTCCATACATCACTACTGGGAAAACCATAGCTTTAACTATACAGACCTTTGTTGGCAAGGTGATGTCTTTGCTTTTTAAGATGCTGTCTAGGTTTGTCATTGCTTTTCTCCCAAGAAGCAGGCGTCTTCTAATTTCGTGACTGCTGTCACCATCTGCAGTGATCATGGAACCCAAGAAAGTGAAATCTCTCACTGCCTCCATTTCTTCCCCTTCTATTTGCCAGGAGGTGATGGGACCAGTGGCCATGATCTTAGTTTTTTTTATGTTGAGCTTCAGACCATATTTTGCACTCTCCTCTTTCACCCTCATTAAAAGGTTCTTTAATTCCTCCTCACTTTCTGCCATCAAGGTTGTATCATCAGCATATCTGAGGTTGTTGATATTTCTTCCAGCAATCTTAATTCCGGTTTGGGATTCATCCAGTCCAGCCTTTCACATGATGAATTCTGCATATAAGTTAAATAAGCAGGGAGACAATATACAGCCTTGTCGTACTCCTTTCCCAATTTTGAACCAATCAGTTATTCCATATCCAGTTCTAACTGTAGCTTCTTGTCCCACATAGAGATTTTTCAGGAGAAATCATAACTCCCCCTAAGTCGTCTCTTATCCATGCTAAATATACCCAACTCATCAACTGTTCTTGGGTTGACTGACATTCCATGCCCTTTTAAAATGTTTTGGGGGAGGTTATTGGGTTGTTCTTGTTTTTGTTTTTATTACGTATTTTGTGTTTTTATATTGGGATTTTATCCTGTGGGCTGCCCTGTGACCTGCAGGTAAGGGTTGTATACTACTCCTACTCCTACTACTAATAATATTAGCAAGCTTACACTAAAATGCTGGTGAATTTTCATGAGGACTTTACTAAAAATCAAACTGATATGGAGTGCTGAACTTAAGACTGGAGAATAAGAAAGTGAGAGAAACCAAAATTAGCAGATTTCTCCATTCATAGCACAGGGCAAGGGTCCCTCAATCAGGAAGCATGCCTACCTGCCGATTCATCATTCAGTTCACCTTGTAGTGCCCCATCATGGCACGAACAAACACAAAACAGCTGAACAGTTTCGTTATTTCACATGCAAACATTCCAAACCCAGAAAGTGCATTTATTACCTATTTTATTTATAGCGTTTATATCCTCCCCTCCATTGCCGGAAGGTCACAAGATGGAGGACAACATAATGCAAAGCCTTCAGTCAATAATATCAAAATGCATAGCTCAATAACACTTGTTAAAATCAGCACAACGTCAACTTAAAAATAGCTTGCATATCTGAAGTGGGACATCCAGACCTCTGTTTTACATGCAGGAAAGTCTCCGGTCCAAACCCCAGCATCTCTAGATAGGGCTGGGAGAGGCCCCAACCTGAAATTCTGGACAGCTGCTGCCAGCCAGTGCAGGCAATACTGAACTATAAGCTTCAATGTTCTGACTCAGTATAAGGTAGTTCCCTGTATTCCTAAAGAAATACACTTACCCGGTACTTCATCCAATGACCAATGCCAAGATACAATTCAACCAGGCTTACGTGCTGAGCACACTGTTTTATAGAAGTGAGTCATGGGCAACTTACAACCACCAGGAGCCACAGCTTAATGCCTTCCACATGCACCGCAGCAGTAAGATTGTGGGCATCACATGGCAGTACAGAGTCTTAAACAAATATTTGCTCTCCCAAGCCCACATTTCCAGCATCTCTGCACACCTGTCTCAACAACTTCTCCATCAACACTGAGCTGTTCAAGCATATTGGCAAGGCAGCTACGGTGATGGCTTGCACCTCCAAAAAGATATGGAAGAGTGGATCCTAACGTCCAATACCAAGAGGATGGTCTTCCTTGCGTGTTGAGCAGACTGCTTTACGGAGGTGAGTTGTGGGCAACTTAGAACTGTCAGGAGTGACACCCCGATGCTTTCCACATGCACTGCATCAGGAGGATTTTGGGCCTCACATGGCAGGTCAGGGTCTCAAACTAAGATGTGCTCTCCCAAGCTCACATTTCCAGCATGTCTGCACACCTGTCTCAACAACGTCTACGCTGGTTTGGTCATGTCCACAGAATGGAAGAAGGTAGGATACTGAAATATACTCGGAGTCAAGTGTGAATTTCATGCTCTTTATTCAGCTCCTAGTAGCAAGGAATGGATGTTTCCCCAAAACGTCTGCTATAAATACAGTTACAGGTAGGTAGCCGTGTTGGTCTGCCATAGTCAAAACAAAATAAAAAATAAAAAATTCCTTACAGTAGCACCTTAGCGACCAACTAAGTTTGTTCTTGGTATGAGCTTTTGTGTGCATGCACACTGAAGAAGTGTGCATGCACACGAAAGCTCATACCAAGAACAAACTTAGTTGGTCTCTAAGGTGCTACTGTAAGGAATTTTTTTATTTTTTATTTTGCTATAAATACATTATTTACACAATGGGCCCCACGTGATTGGCTAATTCCGGGATACTCCTGTAGGCCAATCAGGTATTGGATTCACTTCCACCTGGAGCTGGATTGGGTGGCTCCTGCGGACCAATCAGACTGCTGCATTTGGGATCCTATTGTTCTAGGACCAATCAGACTGCTGCATTCTGGATCCTATTCAGCTCAGTACATAACAGATACCCAAGGGTGTGCTGTATGGGGAGCTGGCTTCAGACACCTGGCCCATTGGCAGACCAACTTTAGATGTCTGCAAACGTGACGTGGAGGCTGGCAACATAAACCCTGCTGTGTGGGAAGCCCTTACAGATGACCGCAGTGCCTGGAGACAGACAGTCAGGTCGTGTATCCATAGCAGAGACCAGAGGAGGAATGACCACTGGGAAGAGCGCAGAGAGAAGAAATGCAATGGTACATCTGCAGCACAACTAGATGTCTTCATCTGCCCCAGATGTATCTCCCGTATTGGTCTCTACAACCACAGCAGGTGCTGTAACTCTGCAATGGTGTGACTTCACCAAAGGTGCACTTCTCCATTGTCTTCTGAGACAGACAGGTGCCAACAACATCTCCCAAAGACCGGGGGGGGGGAGGAGTTTTCACCTACCACCAGAATCCGCTCAGAGTAGGAGTTTGCCAGATCTCCATCGGGCAAGAGTTCCAAAGCCAGGGTGCCAGTGCCAAGAAGACGCTGTTCTGAGTCCCTGATAACCGAACTTCCACTTTTGATGGCACTAATAGCAGACCACTCCTGGCAGATCTCAGTTCACATGTGGAATGATCCTGGGAGATGTTCTCTTTTAGGTAGGTGGGGCCCAAGCTGTTTGGGGCTTTATGTTTTGATAAATGTGTGTCTCAAATTCTCAACTTCAAATGTCACCGCACCGGAGTTTTCTCTCTGATTTGTAAAGCTTGACGTGGCTCCAGGTAACTTAGGAAGCATGATTTCAAGTTATGACAGGATGTAGCCAAATGTGATCAGTTATGTAGCTTCTTTGTGTCGTTCTGGATAAAGTGTTGTCCCTGTTTAGGTGACTCGCCTAGGCATGTGATGAACCTAGGAATGAATGAGCAAAACGAAGCTAGAGACCGAACAGGATTGGAAACTTGAATACTTCTTCAATGTAAGTGATTCATTGGTTGGAGAAACATCTCCCTCCTACCAAAAGGTAAAGGTAAAGGGACCCCTTACCATTAGGTCCAGTCGTGTCCGACTCTGGGGTTGCGGCACTCATCTCACGTTACTGGCCGAGGGAGCCGGCGTACAACTTCTGGGTCACGTGGCCAGCATAACAAAGCCGCTTCTGGCAAACCAGAGCAGCACACAGAAATGAAGTTTACCTTCCCGCCGGAGCGGTACCTATTTATCTACTTGCACTTTGACGTGCTTTCGAACTGCTAGGTTGGCAGGAGCTGGGACTGAGCAACGGGGAGCTCACCCCGTTGCAGGGATTCGAACTGCCGACCTTCTGATCAGCAAGCCCTAGGCTCTGTGGTTTAACCCACAGCGCCACCTGGGTCCCCTGCCTCCTACCAAGGAAACCCCAATTTTACTTTCAGATATCTACATTAAAAAAACATAACTGGAGAAAATCTGATCCTGCTCATTAGTCAGTCCAACATTCCTTCTTTGTCCTTTCAGACAAAGGAGTGTTTAGTGTTTGGTTTGGTTTTTTCTTTTTCTTTAAGGGGGTCAGTGGGTGATGCCAGGAGCAAATTTGGCCCATTAATTTTTACCAGGTAGATCTGTGTTTGAACAGTTCCTATTACTTTTGTGCTGTGAGGCAGAATTATGCTTTGCTCTGTCTTATTATAAGGTGGCGATACTGGATGATAAAGCTCCCAGCAGGACTCAGTATATTTAATACTCTCCAGGATTTGACAGAGCTTTTTATTCCTCCTAAAGAGAATCGCCTCTCTTCCTCCGAGCTCCTGCTATTTATCCTTCGAGCCAGAACATTTAATTCAAATGATAAATTGACCGGTTTAATGTTATTGAATGTAACAGGGGTAAGATATAAAGTTGCTAATCAATCAAGAGGAAACATTTTATGAACTACTGAAACAAAAAAGAAAGAAAGAAAAATAAATAAATGTCATTGGTTTGTGTCTCTTTGCCCATTTGCTCAATGGCGGGTACAACTTTCGTCCTTCACAATTGCCAGAGGAAGGTGAAGATGCACTGCCTAGTTCTTTCAGTATTTTGCATACTTTTCACTGATATAATTTTATGGCACCAGTTACATCCATTTTTGTATCATTTGCTTTCGGACTTCATGGCAGAGCGAAAGTAGCAAGTGATGCATTTGCATTATGCTTAATACCTGGAAACAATCAAGCACATCACACCATCATTTTGGGGTGAGCAATAAATATCGGGGCAGTTTATTTTTAAGTGTCAAAATAAATCCCTCTGGCTAATATTTTCCTAAGGCATAGAGAGAGATTTGGGCGCCATAAAGTGATCACCTCCATTGAAATTGCTCTTCATTGGGTGAACAGGCAATCGGAAGCAATATGCAAATGTGACCTTCAAACAAGTTGAAGCGAGAGACACAGAGAAAAGACAGCATCTGTTGAAAATATCTTGCAAATGCTTTTACCCCTAAATAAAGAAATTACTTTAATGCATTAAAAATTCAAAATTTAATCAGCAAAATAACCTTTGAGCTGTATACACCTTGACTGCTTGTTGTCCCTTTCCTGATCCTGACTGAACCTCACTTTTTGCCTCCAGTCCATCAGCCTTCCCCATTCTTGGATTGCTCTAACAACGTGTGGTTTTCAAAAGCTCCCAACATTTCGGTAGAAGCCAAGCAGAGTACAGTGGTAGCTCCGGTTACAGACGCTTCAGGTTACAGACGCTTCAGGTTACAGACTCCGCTAACCCAGAAATAGTACCTCGGGTTAAGAACTTTGCTTCAGGATGAGAACAGAAATCGCGCGGCGGCAGAGGGAGGCCCCATTAGCTAAAGTGGTACCTCAGGTTAAGAACAGTTTCAGGTTAAGAACAGACCTCCAGAATGGATTAAGTTCGTAACCCGAGGTACCACTGTATGTCAAGGCAGAGGAAGCAGCAGAAAACCCAAAACGGCTCAAAGAACAGGCCCGGGGCTCAAATGAGAGCAGTGGTGTCTGGTGCTCATTGCGATTGTTAAGGCAGAAGGCAGGGAGTGCAACAGTAAGTGAAGCTAGAGCCAAGGACAGGCAGAGCAAGCTAATTCTAGTTTGTACACATCCTTCTCCATGCTCAGTTCTGCAAGGACAAACACTGAAACTAGGCAGGAGGAAGATGATAGGCATCTTCTGGAGCACTTGTTGGGTATGGAATAGGAGTAGGTGTTGTTGTTGTTTTTAACCTCCATGTAGTTCATAAAGGGGACGCGGGTGGCGCTGTGGTCTAAACCACTGAGCCTAAGGCTTGCTGATCAGAAGGTCGGCGGTTTGAATCCCCGTGACAGGGTGAGCTCCCATTGCTCTGTCCCAGCTCCTGCCCACCTAGCATTTCGAAAGCACGTCAAAGTGCAAGTAGATAAATAGTTACCACTCCACTGGGAAGGTAAACGATGTTTCCGTGTGCTGCTGGCCACATGACCCGGTAGCTGTACGCCGGCTCCCTTGGCCAATAAAGCGAGATGAGCGCCACAACCCCAGAGTCAGTCACGACTGGACCTAATGGTCAGGGGTCCCTTTACCTTTACCTAGTTCATAAAGAGAAGGGGCATTTGGAGGACTGTCTATCTCCTCTGAAAAAGATGGCAAGTTGCAGGTTTGGCCAATGTGGTGCATCCAGATGTTTTTGGACTTCAGCTTCCATCATCCCTGTCCAATGACCATGCTCACAGGGACTGATGGGAACTGGATTCCAAAAATATCCCAAGGAAGAAGAAGAAGAGTTTGGATTTGATATCCCACTTTATCACTACCCAAAGGAGTCTCAAAGTGGCTAACATTCTCCTTTCCCTTCCTTTCCCTTCCTCCCCCACAACAAACACTCTGTGAAGTGAGTGGGGCTGAGAGACTTCAAAGAAGTGTGACTAGCCCAAGGTCACCCAGCAGCTGCATGTGGAGGAGCGGGGAAGCGAACCCGGTTCACCAGATTATGAGTCTACAGCTGTTAACCACTACACCACACTGGCTCTCAAGGGTCATAGGTTAGCCTTTAACTCTGTTCTGGTTCCCCACTCTTGGCAGCTAACTAATGGAGAGAAGACCAACTGACACTCCGGCTGACACCTGCTCTTCTTTCATCTCTGACTCCAAGAACATATGTGGCCATCTAGGATTACCTTACCATATTGTGGAGTTCAGATAACTTTTTAAGAGGAATGATTAGTTATGTCTTGCAAAGGCTCATTGAAAGCCAAATTTTTAGTCTTTGTTTTTAATTTTTTAAAAAAGTAAGGGCAATTTTGACAAACACCTTGAACATTCACTTCTGTAAAAGACTCAGAAAATCCCCATTCTGTTGTCACATACCACCACACCCCCAGAGCAAATGAATTCAGTGTGATTAACATCCGTACAGTGATTTGCAAAGGAAGCGATTGCAACGTGTCACTTATCGTAAAGTGTTACTGGAAAACGCATGAATCTGTAGCATCCATATTCAAAGTGCGCACTGAAGCTGCTGATGGCCCCAAAAAATGAACAATGGGAGAATCAGTTGCTACAGAGCTTTTGAATAAATCTCCATAGCTGAGATGCCATTCTTGCAAGGCACGTTAAGATCAAGAGGATTCCAATGACATATCTCTGTCTCAGCTGCATAAAAAGCTTTGATAGAGGAGAAGAAGGTGAAATGCGAACAGGGGACGCAGAAAGGGCAGAACTCCTCAATACCTTCTTTGCCTCAGTCTTCTCCAAAAAAGAAAACAATGCCCGACCTGAAGAATATGGAGCAGATGATTCAGCAGGGGAAACTCAGCCCAGAATAAGTAAGGAGGTAGTACAAGCACACTTGGCTGGTTTAGATGTATTCAAGTCTCCAGGGCCAGATGAACTACATCCCAGAGTATTAAAAGAACTGGCAGAGGTGATTTCAGAACCACTGGCAGTAATCTTTGAGAATTCTTGGAAAACAGGTGAAGTCCCAGCAGACTGGAGGAGGGCAAATGTTGTCCCTATTTTCAAAAAGGGGAAAAGAGAGGACCCAAACAATTACCGCCCAGTCAGCCTGACATCAATACCAGGAAAGATTCTAGAGCAGATCATTAAGCAAACGGTCTGTGAGCACCTAGAAAGGAACGCTGTGATCACTAAAAGTCAGCATGGGTTTCTGAAAAATAAGTCATGTCAGACTAATCTGATCTCATTTTTTGACAGAATTACAAGCCTGGTAGACGAAGGGAACACTGTGGATGTAGCCTATCTTGATTTCAGCAAGGCCTTTGACAAGGTGCCCCATGATATTCTTGTAAAGAAGCTGGTAAAATGCGGGCTAGACAATGCTACCATTCATTGGATTTGTAACTGGCTGACTGACCGAACCCAAAGGGTGCTCATCAATGGCTCCTCTTCATCCTGGAGAGAAGTGACTAGTGGGGTGCCACAGGGTTCTGTCTTGGGCCCAGTCTTATTCAACATCTTTATCAATGACTTGGATGATGGGCTTGAGGGCATCCTGATCAAGTTTGCAGATGACACCAAATTGGGAGGGGTGGCTAATACCCCAGAGGACAGGATCACACTTCAAAATGACCTTAACAGATTAGAGAACTGGGCCAAGGCAAACAGGATGAATTTTAACAGGGAGAAATGTAAAGTACTACACTTGGGCAAAAAAAATGAAAGGCACAAATACAGGATGGGTGATACCTGGCTTGAGAGCAGTACAAGTGAAAAGGATCTAGGAGTCTTGGTAGACCACAAACTTGACATGAGTCAACAGTGTGATGCAGCAGCTAAAAAAGCCAATGCAATTCTGGGCTGCATCAATAGGAGTATAGCATCTAGATCAAGGGAAGTAATAGTACCACTGTATTCCGCTCTGGTCAGACCTCACCTGGAATACTGTGTCCAGTTCTGGGCACCACAGTTCAAGAAGGATATTGACAAGCTGGAACGTGTCCAGAGGAGGGCAACCAAAATGGTCAAAGGCCTGGAAACGATGCCTTATGAGGAACGGCTTAGGGAGCTGGGTATGTTTAGCCTGGAGAAGAGAAGGTTAAGGGGTGATATGATAGCCATGTTCAAATATATAAAAGGATGTCATATAGAGGAGGGAGAAAGGTTGTTTTCTGCTGCTCCAGAGAAGCGGACACGGAGCAATGGATTCAAACTACAAGAAAGAAGATTCCACCTAAACATTAGGAAGAATTTCTTGACAGTAAGAGCTGTTCGACAGTGGAATTTGCTGCCAAGGAGTGTGGTGGAGTCTCCTTCTTTGGAGGTCTTTAAGCAGAGGCTTGACAGCCACCTGTCAGGAATGGTTTGATGGTGTTTCCTGCTTGGCAGGGGGTTGGACTGGATGGCCCTTGTGGTCTCTTCCAACTCTATGATTCTATGATTCTATGAGAGGAAATGTCTTAAAGGAGGCATTGGTTGGTGAGATGCTGGAATGGCCTTAGAAGAGATGAGAAGCAGAATGCTCAGTTGGGTGGTTCCACCAAATCCCTCCAGATATGGAAAGAAAATGTGTAGAGAGGTTATATTGGCTAGATTCTCCATGCTCAGCGTATGTGTGCTATAAGGAGTTCTGTGTTTGGAGTGATGGACTTCTATAGGGTTCCTTCACATGAAAAATGAATGTGTAGGAAAGGGCGGTGGTGGTGGCTGAAACAGTGGTGACAGGGATGGATTCAGTCCATATGGTCCATGGCACATAACTTTGTATGCTGGAGCAAGGAGGAGGACCAAAATTCAGTCCCTGGCAGCTCCCTTAAAAAAAAAAAGTCAACAGATTCAGTTAGTTAAGGATGAGCAAAGGCTTTTGTCTGGAAAGAATCTGCCAGTTGGTTAATGATACCCATTGCCGGATTAACATATAAGCTAAACAAGCTATAGCTTAGGGCCCCACTCTTTTGCCCCCCCCAAAAAAAAACAAAAACTGTTTTTTTGAAAAAAAAACTGGATGTACATTTCCAAAATATAAGATAAAAAAATAAAAAATAAATAAAACCTACATACATCAACCATGTTTTGTGTTGTGTAGGCTCCTATTTGTTATGTGCAAATGGTTTTAGATACCTACTAGGTCCTTAAATTACCATATGCAGTCATGTCCAACAGGTAGATCGTGATCTACTGGTAGATCACTGGACGTCTACGGTAGATCACTGGTAGATCACTGGCTCCCCCCAAAGAAGCTGAACAACTGTAGCTCCCCTAAAAAAAAGCTCAACATGTTACCTCCTCCCTGAGAAAACTCAACAACTTTGACCTGAACCCCCCCCCCCAAAATGGGCCTACCTCCTTCCTTAAAAAAGCTCAAGAACTCTGACCTGAACCCAAAAAAGGGGAACAAAATAAAATAAAAAAATTCCTTCCAGTGGCACCTTAGAGACCAACTAAGTTTGTTCTTGGTATGAGCTTTCGTGTACATGCACACTTCTTCAGATACACTGAAACAGAAGTCACCAGAGCCTTGTATATAGTGAGAGGGTGGGGAGGGGTATTACTCAGAGGGGTGGTGGAAATGGGTGAAAGGTTGATAGCTGTGGTAAACCTGTTGACGACTGTTAACGGCTGCAATTAGTCTTACAGGAAAAAGCAAGGGGTGAGAAGGTTAAAAAAGCTTTGTCATGTATAATGAGATAAGAATCCAATGTCTTTGTTCAGACCAGGTCTCTCCATGGTTTTAAGCTTGGTAATGAGTTGCAATTCAGCAACTTCTCTTTCCAGTCTATTTCTGAAATTCCTTTGCAATAAGACAGCTACTTTGAGATCTTGTATAGAGATCTAAAAAAGGGGGTAGATCACTTCCAGTTTTTAACTCTGTGAGTAGATCGCAGTCTCTTGGGAGTTGGCCACCCCTGCCATATAGTATATATTCAACACAAAAAACAGTGACAATTTGTTGTTGACAAAGGACAACTAGACATATAAAGAGCCCCATTACCTTCAGTAGCTTAGGGCCTCATCAAACCTAAATTTGACCCTGATGATACTTGACCAGATAGTTTGGACTGCTGAGATGTTCTAGTAGGTCAGCCGTTCTGAAACTTTTTGCAAGCAAACTTGTTGATTTCTACGGCAACTGGGGCGACATGGCACCCAATAAGTTCAGCCTGGAACTAACTAAGTGATGGCCTACAGGCTGATTGTCACCTCTGGCTTTGCAGCATTGAGCTCACAGCATAAGTGGATATTTTAGCCAGCCCCTGAGAAGATGTGATTGGTTTGGTTGGCCATGAGTTGGACCTTCAGCAGAGTGGTGAGATGCAAAGGAAGAACAGGGCTCCTCTCCGTGTCATTTCTGGGCAGAAAGGGGAGTTTCCAGAGGTTTAGTTAGAGTCACCCTGGCTTCACAAGTTATGTCAGTTTCATGTCTGATTATTTACTTATTTAATTTGAGCATCTGCAGCCCACCTGACAGATAAAGTTCACCCCTGGGCAGTTCACGGGGAGTTTAAACAATTAAATAAACAAATAAAAGCATTGCCATCCATTCAATTAACTTCATAAAAGACAGCAAAGCAGCATAAAACTACGTTAGAACCTTTTAAAATCCAGCAAGATCATTAGTTCCAGAGGTTAAAAGATAATTGTAAAAGCCCTGGGAGATAAAAGCCCTAAACGGCCTTGGCCCAGTATACCTGAAGGAGCGTCTCCACCCCCATCGTTCAGCTCTGAGGTCCAGCTCCAAGGGCCTTCTGGCAGTTCCCTCACTGCGAGAAGTGAGTTTACAGGGAACCAGGCAGAGGGCCTTCTCGGTAGTGGTGCCCACCCTATGGAATGCCCTCCCATCAGATGTCAAGGAAAAAAACAACTATCTGACTTTTAGAAGACATCTGAAGGCAGCCCTGTTTAGGGAAGTTTTTAATGTTTGAAGTTTTATTCTGTTTTTAATGTTCTGTTGAAAGCCGCCCAGAGTGTCTGGGGAAACCCAGCCAGATGGGCAGGATAGAAATAATAAATTGTTGTTGTTGTTGTTGTTGTTGATTTTTTTACAAGGATATACACCGACCAGGCACAAGGAACAACATCTGAATGGAGGTGCCAGGCAACCCTCACTTAATAATTAGAATTTCAGTTCTAATTTCAGCTCAGCTGGTTACATCACAACATAAATGCAATATTAGAACCACAGATGAAGCTGTTCCTAATCAATGCATAGGGACACTAAGATGACCAGGTGAACAAAGACATTTTAGCTGGTGCAGAAAAGACTGGAATGTGGAGAGCTGGGGAGTTTATATAGGGAGAGCATTCAATAGTCAGAATTCTACTGGTACTAGTGTAGTTAGGGGGGTGGGGCACACTGGGAAGCCACTTACTGGGGGGACAGCACTTACCGCGGTGCCTGCAGTGCACCCAGGCCACACGGCTCTCCTGGAAGTGATGCGGTGGCTCGGGTACCTGTGCCGCCCGAAAACAAGGGCGGCTGAGGGGGAGGCAGCTCTGGCTCTGTGCAGTGCGCACTGCCTCAAATTGCCCCGCCACATAGACAGCTCGCCCTGCCCCCTGGGTGTGGGGCACATGCACAGGGCACTATGCCGCTCTCTGCCGCTAGCATTGTAGCAGGCATTTTGGTAAAGGAAAGAGCAAGTAGGGCGAGAGCCTGCTAAAACTATTGTTGATAGCAACAATGCAGCAACGTTCTAGCCCTCAAGGTAGTGGCAGGGGATAAATTAGCTCACTTTCCATTTTCATGAAAATCTACCTAATTCACGCTTCCCGAACGAATAAGCAAACCAAAGCACAGAGATCCTTTGAAATTCACACATCACAGCCTTGTTTTATTTTTTAAAAAATAGTTTTTATTCAAGTTTTTTTTTTTTTTTTTGGCGTTACGATACAAACAGATAAAGAGGGAAAGGTACATCTATTGTTTCCACTTTCAATTCGTAATCTTTTTCACAGTTCATTTGCATTTAGCGAGAGACACTCTTGCCATAGGCATCTTGCATTTGGGGGGAAAGGGAGGAGAAATGGAGGTATTGCTCTTTCATTATATTGCCTATTATTAGTGTAGGGGGGTTGTGTCAGCATTGCATGGGTAAATCCTTTGTTTATGGATTTATTTATTTTTATTTTTATTGATAATGCAAGAGGTTAGGGGGTTCCGAGCTCGGTTGGTTGTGTTTAACTGATTGCAATGTGGCTTGTTTGTGTGTGTTGTGGGGGATAGGTCGTTGTCCTGTTGCGCTGCGAATGTGCTGAAGGGGAGCCGTACCGGGGTTGAGATGCGGTTCTCACACCAAAAAGTGTGCGTAGATCGCTGTAGCGATGTGCAAAACGACATTGCTATGTGAAATTGCTATCCGAGGTGCATTTATTAGGAGAAATACGTGCAAATGTGCATACAGTATCTGGTGCCGATCTTTTTAAAGAAGAAGAAGAAAAAAGTCACAGAACGATGCGGAAATGGTGGGACTTTGGAAAATGAGAAATCTAGAGAGGCCAAAATTGGCAGATCTGTCCATTGCTGCCTCAAGGTGACGCTGGTGTCATCCTGTCAACCGGTGAGCCATTCAGCTGGTTACAGACCTCCCCTCTTCTCCATTGGCAGGCACTCTGCTTACGGGTGCCTTTTCACAAAGGCACTATTTACTATTGTTCAGCTGAACAAATAATGACAGGTACATGAAATAGAGCCTGTGAGTCTCTTGCTCCCCTGTCTTGCCTCGCCGGCTGCTGGTGCTTCCTTGCAAAGTCCCCCCGGAGACGAGCCCACTTGGCACATCACTCTGTCACACACATCCATGCTTCAAAGTACTTTGCTCTGTTACTCACTGCAGAAGTGAAAAGCAGGACACAACGTGCGTTGTCCATTCTTTCTTTTATTTCTGTCCCATGTGGCCAGTAAGTCATGACCAGGAACCATGCAGCTGGAGTTTTTGTTTGTTTGATTGACTGATTTAATAAAGGTCCCAGGGTTAGCTTTACAAGAATGAAGAACAGAAGTATAAAAACAGATAATGCCGTTACAACTGTAAAAGAGGTGAAACAGTTCCAAATGGAAAAGAAGAGGATAAATTCAGGAAAAGGGGAGTAAGGTTTTTTTCCTCAAGAAAAATAGGAGCTCACCATGAAGTTGTTACAGTAAATCGCTGGGCAACTCGGGCACACACCAATCAATAAATTTTAGAAAGGGCTAATACATGGGTAAGATAAGATGATAAGATAAGATAAGATAAGATAAGATAAGATAAGATAAGATAAGATAAGATAAGATAAGATAAGATAAGATAAGATTTATTGTCATTGTCCCCTTGCAGGAACAATGAAATTACTTGGTTGCTCTATCCACTCAGATAAGGCACTCCACATAAATTTAAAATAACTACAAAACACTAATTAAAACAGTACAATACAACACAATATAACAAGTAAAATAAAATGACTTCAAAGTCCAGACTTTCCATTCAAGGCCGAAATTGCTCTGGAGAAGAAGCTGTTCCTGAGACGGCTTGTTCTCACCTTCATTGTCCTGTATCTCTGTCCCAGAGATGCACAAAGCATTAAAATTAAATAAATGGGACTCCTTGCATTCCACTCTGCTCCTCTTTTCTTCCCGCCTGCCCCCCAGAGCCAACAAATCACATGAAGCTGGGCCTGTGCAGCGGAAGCCCCTCCTCCTCTTGGCCCACTCTTCAGCAGCCTCTATGAGATGCCCATGGAGATGCCATGCAGAGGCAACAGAATGCTCCCTTGTTGGCACCACAGGTGTCATTCAGGCAGTGGCGGAGCATATGCCCGCGCTGCCCAGGGCGGGTGCATTCCCGAGGAGGGCGTGGCATGGAGGGTGCCCTCCCAGGTGCGGGATAGCCGCTTGGGTGCCTGGAGTGGAGCGAACGCCCTGCCGCCGGGGGTGGAGCAAGCCACCTACGGGGACGGAGTGAGCTGCTCCTGGGGGCGGAGCGAGCCGCCCATGACAGACATTCGGGGGTCCACCTGCCCGTGACTCCCAAGCCTCCCCAAGCTGTCAAAATGAAGGGGAAGGGGGGAATGCCACCAGCAAAACGGCTCAGGGTAGGCTTGGGAGTCGCGGGCAGGTGGCACTCCGGATGTCACCCCCTCAGTGAGGGCACCCGGGGTGGACCGCCCCCACTGCTCTCCTTCCTACGCCGCTGTGCTCAGGATAAGTGCCAGTTCACCCTCCCTCCTGAGCTCAGCAGCGGCAGCTCTGGTATGGAAAATAGGGACATTTTGAGATCAAATCAGAAACCAGAATGGCTTTTTTAATTTCAGGACTGTCCCTGGAAAAATCAGGACACTTGGAGGGTATGCATTTGGCCCTGAGATCACATTGCAAGTTGCTTGTAAACTGAAGTTTCCTGAGATTCCCTACTAATAATCTAGGCCTTATATGCAATTTTCTTTTCCCTCCACCCTCGGTTGACTCTGTTCTCAAGAACCTCTTTGCTGTGTCATTCTGTGGGTTCACCTCCTCCTACTCCGCTGCCCTTTCTGCATCTCTTGGTACATGGTGTTAGCACAAGTTGTCACCTCAGATACTGCAGCTAAAAAGCCAAGGAGAAGCGAACAGGAGGAGAGACTGAGCAGTGTCTGAGGAAAAGGTCAACAAACACTGTCAATTTCTGTTTTGGCCCGGAGCCTTACTAAAAAACACAGCATGTAGGACAAGACTCGACATCATGTAAGTTGAATTAACTACAGGGGCACTGCATTAAAGTATGCTTGGGAAAACCTCTGGAGACAGAAAAGGAAGAGGGGGAAATAGGTCGAAGTAGATAGATATAGATCATCAGAAGGAGCTAAGGAGAAAATTAAGACAATTGTTTCAGGGCAGGAATGGATGAAGTTGTTATGTATACTGCAGAGCAGACTTCAGCAACCTGGTGCCTTCCATATGCATTGGACTACAGCTCCCTCGCTGTCTGGGGCTGATGGGAATTATAGTTCAAAACGTTTGGAGAATGCCAGGTCATAGCTGTCAACTTTCGGATTTGAAAGTAAGGGATGCCGCGAGGGCGGTGCAATGGCACCAAGTAGCCTCGCCACCCTGCGCTCCAGAGGCTGCGCGCGAATGGGTGAGCGAAAGAGCGAGCGCATAGACGGCAGGCAGGCTGTCTGTCTGGTTGGGCGTGAGGGTCTGGCTGCACAAGGCATGCAAGCTCCGCCCCCAGTCGGTCTCAGACTCCTTATTGGCAGCCGAGCAACGCAGCTGAGGAGCCTCCCTGGCCGGCAGGGAGGGAGAGGAGCTGCTTCCTTTGAAATCCGAGAAATTTAAGGGATATCAACAATCCGGGATAGCAACAGGAAACGGCATTGGAATAAGGGAGTTTCCCACCAAAAAAAGGGAGGGTTGACAGCTATGCGCCAGGTTGCTGAAGGCTGCTGTAGAGCAAACTGCCCCTATACTGTTCCAAACTAGCTGGCAGCGGGAATTTTGGGGTCCATGTCACTTTTGTCACGCTTAAGCCTATTTTGTCCCATTTCTGCATTTTTATAAATGCAGTTCAATACAATCTGGAGCCCGTAATATTTTGGAAGTGCAACATCCAGCAGATAAGTAAGTTCTGCTGTGCCCATTGGCTCAGGAAATGTGGATGGTGCTAGTTATGTTTTTACAATTATTTATTACATTCATATCCCACATTTATTCCCAAGAGCTCAAGGTGGACTACAGACTGCTCCGACTCCCCATGTTGTTAAGTCAGCCGGGATAGCTCAGTTGGTTAGGGCGTGGTGCTGATGATGCCAAGGTTGCAGGTTCGATCCCCATAAGGGGAGCAGCTGTGTGTTCCAGCATTGCAAGGGGTTGGACTAAGGCAACATACAAAGGGAATTAAAAATTAGCTATATCACCATTACCTAAAAAATAATTCTTAAACAATTGCAAGAAAACAACAGCACCACACAGGAGATAACTCTAATCAAACCACAAAGGGAAAAAAAGAAAAAAAGGGGGGGGGATCATCCCTAGTTCTAATAGCAGTCAATTTATTTCTGGCTGACCACTGTCAGAGACAGGATACTAGATTAAAAGAATCCCGTGGATTGGAACCTTATGTACATAAGAAAATATATTTGTTTTATAAAATGTGATTAATTTAAATGGTCATCTACCCATCAGAGGAGCCAGTGGAAAGCATGGTTTAAACAAACCAATATTCAGGGTTTCTCCTGACTGTAGAGTTACAACACACAGGAACATTTATCCTGATATGAAACACTCTGTGTATATACATCCTTATTCCCACTTTATTATAAAATTAACCCACAATGCAAAGCGTTAATTATTGAAAATAAGCACCTCTACATATTTTATGGCGCCTATGACGAACACGTTATTGCACACCAGAGATTCACTATATTAAAAAAGCCCCCCAAATTACTCCTATCAATTAACAATATTATTATACTTAAAGTCTTGATAAATTATTGAGAAAGCTTACTACTGTGGGAGAAGTGTAAATCGAAGAGGAAAATGGAACTGTGCTTTGCCGGCAATGATTACAGCTCAGGTTCTCTCTAGGGTAAGTCATATCTTTATGAAGACTGACTTCTCTTTTTAACAGCTGTTAAGAATTCTGGTTGATATTCAGCTGCTGCGATGCCGGAAGGGCTCTGTCCGGAATTCTAAACCCTCGCGGGTTTTCAATTATAATTAGTGACTATGTACATAATATAGTATTTCAATCTTCTAATATTAATGCAATATTATGCATTACGGGAGGTGTTTGTGCGTGAGAGGGATTACACACAATATATGTACTGCCCTGTGAGGAAAGTCCGCAGTGTTTGTGGTGTTTCAGTTTAAAGCAAAGTCAAGTCAGAAGTGACAAGATAGAAGCTTATTAAAAATAATAATTATGCATGCCATGTAGAAAGTGGACAGAGAAATAATAATAATAATAATAATAATAATAATAATAATAATAATAATAATTTATTATTTATACCCCACCTATCTGGCTGGGTTTTCCCAGCCACTCTGGGCAACTTCCAACAAAATATTAAAAATACATTAAAACAACAATAATTAAAAACTTCCCTAAACAGGGCTGCCTTCAGATGTCTTCTAAAAGTCAGATAGTTCACTTCCGGCGTGGTGCGCTTCGAGAACGGGTCAGGGGAGAAAGAGCTCCGCTCATCCCGTCGCGGTTTAGAGAGGAAAGGGGGGAGCGAGGACGACGCCACCCCCCAAAAAAGATTAGGGAAGTGTTCCTAATCGAACTGAACGCCCAGCGGCGCAAAAAGGGGTTTCCTGCTCCCGGTCAGAGGTGAACGGATAAGGAATATAAAAGGACAACCGGAGAAGACGGGAGAACCTCAGCGCAACGGGGTAGAACTCTCTGCCGCGAGACGTCCCAAGGACCCACGAAAGCAAGCACCAGGTACTCTTATTATTAAACCGACGCCGAAAAAGCTACCCGAAAAGACAGACTTTGCTATTTAATTTAATTTAAGAAAAGGGTGGCAAGAACACTAACATATTAGAAAATACGGTTAAGATAATATAAAATACAGAGACTCACCCTGAGGAGACTTATTCAAGTTGCAACAAAGGAACTGTGCGTTGTAGAGAATGTGTTGGAAACGATGTGACTGTAATCCACCATTGAATGCCAAAGTAAGCTATACCCAAATTTACTGAAATATAAAAAGGAAGGAGAGGGGGAGTGCAACGAGGGAAGAGCAGGACGCCGAGGGGGAGCGATACGAGGAAAGGGGAGAGCGAAGGACGAGACAATATTGAGATCAGAAGCAGAGACAAACAAAGCCCTCGAACTGGGAAGAAAAGAACGGCAAAAAAGAAGGGAAGCAAAGAGGACATTGGAGCATAGAGAGAAAGAGGACGAGGAAGAAAGGCAACGGAGAACGCGGCGTCGGCAGATAAGCGAAAAAACGGAGTTAAGGACGATAGAATTTAATGGGACTCAGGTGCAAACAGGGGTACAGCGGGATAAAAGAATAAAGGGGAAATCTGTGGGGCAAAGGGAAGGTAATGACTATGACTCAGCAAAGAAGTAAATAAGCAGGGCCAGGGAACTTCCGGGGGAAGATTGGACAATAAGAAGAGAAGTGACGTTGGAAAGGGAAACAACTAACAGTGATACTGAAATAAAGCGCCATCTAGGGGAAGGGAGGGAGAAGGCATTCAAAAGTAGTGAAGCAAGGGAAGATTAGCGCCATCTAGGGGGAGCAGGGAAATAGAATATTATGGAAAGTGCAAACAGAGCCCACTCTCTGAACTGATTCCAACCCCACAACTGAGCTCTAAAGGAAACAGATTTAAGGGATAGGGTGGGGGTGATTATTTTGACTTGTATTTTGACTTGTATTGTTCTATATGTATTAGTAGTGATGTAATGGATATTGTGTAATCCCACAGGGGCTCTCGCAAGAATAATTCGACTGCATCTTAATTTATTTGAGAAGGACATAATTAAAATAAGTAACGCAAGTGGATCCAAAAATACAACATTTGAAGAGATATTTCAATATACTAAGATACAACATGGCAGGCCAGAACAATGACAGTAGAATTCTAGCCAAAACAAGACAACAAACGTTAACTGCCTTAGCTCAGCCAAAAAGAAACTCAATTACGGAAGCAGACCCTTTAATGGATCTGAAAGAGATGATAACCAAAATGGGCCAAAATCTTGCTGATATGGACAAAAATATAAATGAGAAATTAGATGATATGGACAGAAAGTATGAACAGAATGCATCAGTGATTAAGGAACTTTCTGAACAGGTGAAGGACCTAACAGTGAAGCATAAAGATACCGAAAAAGCAGTTCAAGAAATGAAAACAAAAACTAACAGGCAGGAGGAGGTAACAAAGAAAGTTTTGAGTGAGAACAAAGAAATTAGGAAATTCCAAGAGGCAGCCAAGGAAGATATAAAGGAACTAAAAGATTTACAAGAGTCATTATTAGACCAGATAGCCCTCTTGGAAATGCATCAAAGGGAACTTATTCTGCGCTTCAGGGGGATACCTGAAACCTTAGATGAAAATATAGAGGAAAAAATTACAAAAGAACTGGCAGGTTGGCTAGGAGTGGAGCAGGAGGGGTTGTGGATGGACATAGATAAAATCTTTCGTATAAAATATGACAACACAAAATCATTTAATGGCCCAGGTGACTGCCTAGTCTTTTTTAATTCAAGATTATTAAAAGACAAAATATTGCTCAAAAGAAGACAGACAATTTTTAGGATAGATGGTAGAAATGTAAAGATTTTCAAAGAGATCCCAAGAAGATTCCTGAAAAAGAGACAACCGTACAAGGAATTAACAGATGCACTAAACAAGAATTCAATAAAATTTAGGTGGGAGTTCCCGGAGGGAATTACCTTTACGTACAAGAACAAAAAGAACACGGTCAGATCAGAGGAAGAAGTAATAAAATTCTGGCAAATAAATAAGAAAAAACTAGGAGGGAAAGCATCAGGAGGAGAGGAAGGAGAAGAACAATCAGCAGCTACAACTTAAAAGAAAGAAAGGAAATACAACGACGCTACTCGTCTCTTTTTTTATTTAGTTTGTATTTTATTTTAAAATTAATTAAATAAAAGGTTGATTTGAGACTAAATTGAATTCTAGCCTGATTTATAAAAAAAAAAAAAAAAAAAAAAAAAGCTAAAATGAGTTTGAAAATAATATCATGGAATGTGGACGGACTAAATGATAAGAATAAGAGAAACAGAGTAGAGCATTTGCTCAAGAAAAAGAAATGGGACATAGTCTGTCTTCAGGAAACACATATAGCAAGGAAACACGAGAGAGTACTTAAAAACAGAAGATTAGGTCAAGAATTTGTAACATCTGACAAAAAGAAGAAAAGAGGGGTAGTGCTATATGTTAATGAAGAGTTGGAGGCTGAATTAGTTTTCAAAGATGATGAAGGACGAATGCTAGGAATTAAAGTGACCAAGGGAAAAGATCAAATAGTAGTAGTAGGACTATATGCACCAAATGGAGACAAAACAGAATTTTTTAAAAAAGTAGAGGAAAACTTAACAGAACAGATTGAGAATGACATAATAATAATGGGAGATCTGAATGGGGTACCCTCGATAGAGATGGACAGGACAGAAAGGAGGACTAGGAATAGGAAAGGAAGGTTACCAACAAACTTTTTCAGGATGGTAGAGAATCTAAATCTAGTAGATATATGGAGACATAGAAACCCCTTGGATAAACAATATACTTATTTTTCAGCAGCCAAAAAATCAGCTGGAAGGATAGACTCAATCTGGATAACTAATAATCTAATATCGGAAGTTAAAAAAGTGGAAATACAAACTAAAACAATATCAGACCATAATCCAGTAACCCTGGAATTTGAGAAGAAACAAAAAGGAATAAGAAGATGGAGACTCAATGAAAATATATTAAATGACGAAAAGATACTCCAAAGGGGTAGAGAACTACTAAAAGAATTTTTTCAACTTAATAAAGTACAGGACACTAGCCCCAGAGTTATCTGGGACGCGAGTAAAGCTTTTATCAGGGGCTTCTATATACAACAATCAGCTAGAAAGAAAAGACTCCAGGAAAAGAATCTAGAGAAAATAAAACAAGAAATAGGGGAGAATGAAAAAGCACTAGCAAGAAACCCCAAAAATAAAGAGGTAGAGGAAAAAATTAACTTACTCAGGACACAATTAACATCAATTCTAAACACAGAGATACAAAACAAATTAAGATGGTTAAAACAAAGAATGTTTGAATGCGCAGACAGGCCGGGCAAATTTTTAGCCTGGCAACTTAAGAGAAAACAGAAAGAAAGTTCCATAGATCAAATAAAGGTAAGAGGGAAAGTAATCAACGACCCAATAAAAATACATGAAGCTTTTACCACCTTTTATGGGAAGTTATACCAAAAGGATAGTGAAACCAAAGAAGAAATTAACAAATATTTAATTGACAAAAACATACCTAAAATAAGTGAAGGAAAAGCTAAAAAACTAAACGAGCCAGTGAGTATGCAAGAGATCCATGAAGCCATAATGAATGCAAAAATTGGGAAAGCGCCAGGTACGGACGGGCTCAGTGCCGTACATTACAAAAAGATGGAAGAAGTTATAGCCATACCACTAAAATATATAATAAATGACATATTGGAGGGAGGGAGGATTCCAGAGTCCTGGGAAACTGCCTCAATAACTTTGATCCCCAAACCAGATAAAGATAAAACAGATCTAAATAATTATAGGCCAATTTCATTACTTAATAATGATTATAAAATATTCGCAAACATACTGGCAAGAAGGTTAAAAACAGTACTAAATGAGGTCATTACGCAAAGCCAAACAGGCTTCCTGACTGGAAGGAAGATGAGAGACAATCTGAGAATGGTAGTAAACATGATAGAATACCTTGAATGGAAACCGGGGAAGAGGGCAGCCTTTGTCTTTGTAGATGCAGAAAAGGCTTTCGACAGAGTGTCATGGGAATTTATGAGAAGCATATTGGGAAGAATGGAACTGGGGGAAAGGATAACATCAGGCATTAAAGCAATCTACCAAAATCAAAAGGCCAATTTGATAATCAATGGGGAATTAACAGACTATTTTAAAATAGAGAGAGGTACAAGACAGGGCTGCCCTCTATCCCCGCTGCTATTTATCATGGTACTAGATGTTGTGATAAGAGTAATAAATGAAGAAAAGAACATCAAAGGAATAAAGTTGGGAAGATCAGAACACAAGTTAAGAGCGTTTGCGGATGACATGATTTTGATGACAGAGGAGCCAGGGGGAAGTATAATGAAAATGTTGGAGGTGATGGATGATTTTGGAAAAGTGGCCGGATTTAAATTAAACAGGGAAAAAACAAAAATAATGACAAAAAATATGAATGAAAAAGAAAAAGGAAAATTAGAATTAGATACGAAACTGGAATGCGTACAGAGAATAAAATATTTGGGGATAAATTTAACGATGAAAAATATTAACCTATATGAGGATAATTATAATAAAACTTGGAAAGTAATTAAAAAACAATTAGAAGGGTGGCAAAAACTGAATCTATCCATTCTGGGACGCATAGCGACAATAAAAATGAATGTATTACCTAAATTAATGTTCTTATTCCAAATGATCCCGATATGGATAAAGGGAGAATGCTTTAATACTTGGAAAAAAGACATTACCAAATTCATTTGGCAAAATAAAAAACCTAGAATTAAATATAAACTACTAACTGATATACCGCAAAGGGGAGGGCTGGGACTACCTGACCTAAGGCTCTACCACGATGCAGTATGCTTAGATTGGATTAAAGAATGGGTTGTGCTGAATAATCAGGAGATACTCGACCTAGAGGGGTGGAACAACTGTTATGGGTGGCACGCCTACCTGATTTATAACAAAGCGGCGTCACATAAAGAATTCCTGAACCACCCAATAAGGAACCCACTATATAAAACCTGGGAAAAATATAGATGGATTCTAGAGCCCAAAATTCCAAAATGGGCTTCCCCATTAGAAGCAATTACGATAAAAAAACTTAACATGCAAACAGCATGGCCTACATATAACGACTTAATAATAATAGAGGGGAGCAACGTAAAACTCAAAGAATACAACGATATCAAAAATGCATGCTCTACCTGGCTACAATATTATCAACTAGTACAGAGGTTTCATCAAGATAAAAAGGAGGGATTCGAACTAGGAATATCAAAAATGCAATCAGAACTAATAACACCAAGGAAAAAAACAATCTCAAAAATGTATAATTTGTTGTTAAGATGGGAGTTATTTGACGAATCAACAAAAGAAGTAATGATAAAATGGGCCATCGAATTAGGGCAAACAATTGAATTTGAGAAATGGGAAAAGCTCTGGAAAGTTGAGATGAATTTTACAGCGTGCACTACAATAAAGGAAAATATGATAAAAATGTTTTACCGGTGGTACCTTACCCCACAAAAGCTATCTAAAATATACAAAAATAAATCAGACAAATGTTGGAAGTGTAAAACAGAGACAGGTACTTTCATGCATGTTTGGTGGGATTGTAAAGTTATAAAACCATTCTGGAACGAGGTACACGAACAAATAAAGAAACTAATAAAAATCTCTATTAATAAAGTACCAGATATATTTTTGCTGAGTATAATGCCTAAGAATATTCCAGTAAACAAGAAAAATATACTGTTATACGCATCAGCAGCAGCAAGACTGCTGATAGCGAGAAACTGGAAAGGCGAGAAAATTCCAACAATAGCGGAGTGGAGAGGAAAATTCTTGGAGTTTGTAGAGATGGCAAAAATAACTGCCAATATTAGAGGAAGATCAAATCAAGAATTAATAAAAGAATGGGAAGGAATAAATGAATACATGGGAAAGTTCGGTCTGGAAGCAGTAATATAATTAATTAGAAGAGGAAGACGCATAGGTAGTGGAAAAAAAAAAAAAAAAAAAAAAACGTTTGAAAGACAATAAGAACTTATGAGAATGTAATGCAACTGAAACGAAATGAAATAGGTAACTGAAGATAACTTATAAGGTTAATCAGAGGTGAGGGGAAGCATGGGGGGGAGGGAGTAGGGAGGGGGTAGAGGATGAATTTTGGAATTGATGTAACTGATGTAATATAAAGATATATATAAGCAAACAGATACCATACTAAATTCTTTGTTAAATAATTCTTTTATTTATGTGTATTATTATATGTATTATTGGTTTGTTGTACATGATTAATGATCCACTGTAAATAATGAAGTTAATAAAGTCTAAAAAAAAAAAAAAAAAAAAAAAAAAAAAAAAAAGCTGAACCTCAAAAAAAAAAATAAAAAATAAAAATAAAAGTCAGATAGTTGTTATTTCCTTGACATCTGCTGGGAGGGCATTCCACTTGGGGGGGGGTGCCACTACCGAGAAGGCTCTCTGCCTGGTTCCCTGAAACCTCACTTCTCGCAGCGAGGGAACCGCCAGAAGGCCCTCGGAGCTGGACCTCAGTGTCCGGGCTGAACGGTGGGGGTGGAGACGCTCCTTCAGGTATACAGGACCGAGGCCGTTTAGGGCTTTAAAGGTCAGCACCAACACTTTGAATTGTGCTCGGAAACGTACTGAAATGGTCTTCTCCCTCCCTCATCATGCTAGAACTCATCCAATGAAGCTGAATGTTGGGAGATTCTGGACAGACAAAAGAAAAAACGACTTTTTCCGCATTGCATGTATGGAACTCACTCCACAGGAGGCAACGGTGCCACCAATTTGGATAGCTTTCAAAGAGGATTGGGCAAGTACCAGTTGCTGGAAACCACAGGAGCAAAGACTGCTCTTGTGCTTGAATCCTGCTTTTGAGTTTTCTGGGGTCATGTGGCAGGAGCATCTTGCTGGAAGCTGCCGCCATGGGAACCCCAATAAGTGAGGCTTTCTTAAAGGCTTTCAGGAAAAACAGGATGGGCTGCCCATGTTCTCTCTCTCTCTCTCTCTCTCTCTCTCTCTTAGCATGGAGGAAAGTTCAGCTACTTTTCTTGCTTGTTCATTTGTTTTAGATAAGACTGGAAGAAGTGTTTCACGTGACTTCTATGGGCATTCTTGCGTTAACAAATCAGCTCTCTCCAGTCCTACCTGTCCTCCTGCCGATGTACCTCACAGCTAATGTACTCACACCTTTTAAGGTTCACTTTGTGTTTTTAGCCTTAGTGGGATTCCCATCCCCCCCAACTCCTTTCATCTCCTTCTCCTTCCAGTACAGTTGGCCTTCAAGTCGGGGAAGACAGATGCTAAGGTAACCTTCTGATCTCATTCATTTATCTTGGGAGATCTCTCAATGCGATTGCATTCAGGATGATTTCAGGGGGCTATCGCTCCATGTCATCTTATTTTGCTTTCTGCTTCCTTGCTTGAAAGAATCAGTGCAAGTTAGATTCACTGCTGTGATACCTTCTGTGTCTGGAAAAGCAATATCCCAGCACTCTGTCCCACTCGCACACTACTGGAAATAAGGCACAGAGAGTCACCTGAAACTGAATCAGACTATTGTTCCATCTACCACCTACTCTGTATGTGGCTCCCTGCCTCTCTGCCCCCTGCGCCTTGTACCCCATGAAGTTATAACTAGGGGCTGTTTTGAGTTCATTATCCCAACCACACTGACTGTTCCTTCCTTCACAGAAGCTGACAGCTTTGTCCCCTGAGAGGTCAGAACATTTGTAAACTCCCCATGCCATGACAGCCTAGCCTATCAGTGTTGGTCACATGGTGACCACAAACAGAATGCAACATATGTCAAGAGCTGCCTTATACTGATCCAGATCACTGTTCCATTTACCTATTCTTATTTTCTGCTCCATGAGAACATAAGAAGAGCCGTGCCAGATCTATAAGTGGTGTCCACTTCTGATAGTGGTCAACCAGAGGCCTGTGGGCATCTGGTTGACTTTCCCTTCAGTGACTACTAGCCATGAAAGCTATGCTCTGCCCACACAGTCAGAGGCAGTAACACTTATTAAATCCAGTTGTTGGAAACTGCAGGAGGAGAGAGTGCTTCTCTTCTCAGCTCCTGCTTGAGGGTTCCCCATAGGCATCTTGGTAGACATAGTTAGAATAGGATGCTGGACTCGGCGGGTCATTGGCCTGATCCAGCAGACTCTTGTTTTGCTCTTATGTTCGCCACCATTTATGCTCACCAGCATCAGTTGTTCAGAAGCATCCCTGACTATTGACCATGCTGGTTGATGGGAGTTGTAGTCCAAAAATGACTGGAAGAAGCAAAGTCAGAAGGCTGGTGTTCTCATACTACCAGGAACTTCTGATGAAGTTCTCACAGGTCTATTCCAGCTCTCTTGCCTGAGGCATCTTCACTGGAGGCTGTCAAAGGATGGACCTTGACATTGTCTATGTGCATTGTCTATGTGCTCTGCCACTGAACTCTGGTCCTCAGTCATGTACCACCCAAGTTTTTCATGAAAAGCTTTGGATGAGGGCCCAAGCTGCAGGATTCTCTGCTCCTTTCGGATGTTCAGATAATGAAAAACTGAGAAAAGCAGGTCTGACTTTAGTGGGTATTTAAAAACACCACCCCCAAGTTGTGGGAAGCAGATTTGCTTCCAATTAATTCTTTAATTAAATGTCAGCACCCAAAGCTCGTGTTCCTTCCTGCACAATGGCAGTTTATCACTGTGTTCTCACTGGCTAAAGCAAATTAGAAGTGAAGAGAAGCTACAAAGCACTCTAAGGCTTTATTAAAAGAGAGAGAGAGAAAATCTGAGGGGCAGCAGTTCTGCAATTATTATTACCAAGGACTATATGTCAGCCAGTGGACATTGATCTGTCATGACACAATCCTGGCTGAGCAACATTCCTCATTATGCTCCGGCACGAAAATACACGGCGTATGCAAAGTGACTATGGAAGTGTGTTTCTCTCTCTGTATGTGTATATGGATTTCATAATTCACTTTGACTTTTGCATTTACTGGCTCTCACAAGTTTTCCAAGCGTATTAGCTTGAGGCCAGCGCATGACAAGAGACTGTGGCGTTGTTACAGGTCATTGGGTTGGGCTCTCGGATACGTTAGCTTGAGGAACTTCGTGAAAGGAAAGTTTCCCATCTGCCCCTCCTCTCTGTAGCCTGGTGTGGCCCTGAAAAGCTTATCTGGTGGGGGGGGGGAGTACCACCTGGAACAATATGGAATGTTCAACCAGTGGCTTCTGGGGAAGGGGGAATTGGCCAAAATAGGGATAGGCCTCTGTAAATATTTTGGGTAAGTCATTTCTTTCTTGAGAGCTTGGGGAAAGTATGGTAGAAAATTTGATGGTGATGCCTCTGAGACTATTGTGAGATGGGTGGGCGTAAGTGGAGTGACAGAATAATGATGCCAGGGAAGAGACTTCAGGACAAAGGCGGAGACTGATGCTATGTCAAAGACAAGTTCCGAACGAAGTGAGTGGAAGCCAGGGTGGTGATGGTGGTGAGGGAAAAGATACCACAAACAGAAAAAAATGCACTGGGAAAAGATATGGAAAAGGTAAACAGAGAAGAACATTACAGGGATGAAATTGAATCTGTCTTACCTCAGAGGAGGTGAAGACTGGGAAACAGATTGAGGACAAGGAAAGTATGGAACATGCTGGCTCAGGCCAATGACCCATCTAGTCCAGCATCCTGTTCTCACAGTGGCCAAACAGACGCCCATGGGAAACCCACAAGCAAAACCTGAGCACAAGAGCTCTGGCCCTTCCTGTGGTTTCCTCTAATGGGTATTCAGAAGGATACTGCCTCCAACCATAGAGACACAGCACTGTCTTCATGGCTAGTAGCCATCAGAAGGACCTAGGGCTATTAACTCCAGTGGCGAGCCAGAAAGGATGGGGGAAGGCCAATTGGATTTAGTAGGAACCACTACACTTCAGAAAAAGAATACAGGCCATCCTGTGATGAAGAGGATGCCCAACCTTCAGAGTAAGGACATACAAGGTGGTTTCTAGAGTTAAGAAACACAATGGCGTTCTAGGGATCCCAGGGTCCTCTAGAAGAGGATATTCTTACAGACATTAGTAGTAGCAGTAGTAGCAGTGGTACATTTTCTACTATGCCTTCCCAAAGCTCTTAATGAAGAGATTGCTGTTGTGGTGACCTTTGATTAATTGATACATCTTCTGAGTAATCAAAAAGTTCTCAGGTAGCAGTGCTGGGAAAGATCCTGAACTAAGACCCTGGAGAGTGAACACACCTGCCTGAGTCAGTAGAACTGGACTAGGGGGAAGGCACTTCTTAGATCTCAGTGGTATACTTATTCACTGATTGTTGAGACTTCTGAAGGACGTATGACTTCAGTGCTGAGAAGAGTTGACTCAGGCATGAATCAAACAAGGAAGCAGAGGAGCCACAAAATATGATTGCGAATTTACGGCTGGCAGCAGGGCTCATCTCCATCCCCGTGTTCTTTCTCCTTCTCTGGCTCCCCACACTTCTGTCTTCCATGGTGATGGATGAGAGTTCAAGCCGTGAAACACACTGTCAGACTAAAACCATTTGTCACAGAGGATGATGGCACTTGTCTGCACAGCGATCCCAGGTCTGAGTCATATCTTGTCCTTCTGACTAAGATGTCACTGCTATTTTTCACAGTCTTGTTTACCTGACAAATCAGGGTGCCACTTTGCTTCCAGGGGTCAATGGGCAGGGGAAGGATGCTGACCTTCAGGAAGACAGTCCAGTTACTTTCAGCATCGAGGAAGGCTTCTTTTGCCATCTGAAACTCTTGGGTCGAACAGCAAGAGGGTCTCAGATTTGCCAGTTTCTGCCTAGCTGGGCAATTCTTAAAAACAGGGATGAGGAGCCCCTTTCAGTCCGAAGGCTGCATTCCCTTCTTAGCATTCCCTTCCAAGAGCTACAGGCCAGAGGTTGAGCAACAGATGCAAATGTTAACCTTTGTACACTAGGCAAGTTTCCACCCATGCTCACACGCCCCTCTCTACCCTCCATCCAGAGGTACCATTAGAGTTCAGGCCAAGCAAAAACACCTGGCATACAAAGCAAGGGCCTGGGGAAAGTTCTGAGAACCAGATAAAGTCTGGGGGGTGGGGCTGCATTCATAGGACATAAGAAGATGCTGGCTGCTGGATCAGATAAGAGGCCAATCGAATCCTGGTCTCCCAGTGGCCATCCAGATGCCAAAGAGAAACTTGAAAGCAGGATCTGAGTTTGATAGCAATGTCTTGTGATTCCCAACGGACTGGTACATTGCATCATAAGGACAGCTCTTATCTGCTCATATACTATGTAAAGAATGAAAGTTTACTGGTGTAGTGGTTAAGAGCGGTAGACTCGTAATCTGGTGAACCGGGTTCAGTTCCCCGCTCCTCCACATGCAGCTGCTGGGTGACCTTGGGCTAGTCACACTTCTCTGAAGTCTCTCAGCCTCACTCAGCTCACAGAGTGTTTGTTTTGGGGGAGGAAGGGAAAGGAGAATGTTAGCCGCTTTGAGACTCCTTCGGGTAGTGATAAAGTGGGATATCAAATCCAAACTCCTCCTGCTCCTGCTCCTCCTCCTCTTCTTCTATTTCATCCCTATTTCCTCTTCCCACCTCTCTCTCCCCCTCAACCCCATATTGCCTATAACAGCCACGTCCAACTCCCAAGAGACTGCGATCTACTCACAGTATAAAACAACTGGCAGTGATCTACCCATTGTCATTGGAAGATTGACCAGAGTTGTTGAGCTTTTTTAAGGGAGGATGGACCAGAGTTGTTGGCCTTTTTGGGGGGAGCCAGAGTTGTTCAGATTTTTTGGGAGCCAGAGTTATTGAGCTTTCTTTAGGTTGCCAGAGTTGTTCAGCTTTTTTTTAGGGATACAGAGTTGTTGAGCTTTTTTGGGGGGGGGGGGTTAGAGATCACTCAGGGTCCTAAGGTCGACCAGGATTGACCAGGGACACCCCACGATAGACCAGTAGATCACTATTGACAGGTTGGACATGCCTGGCCTATAACATTAATGTCTCAAACTGACTGTACGAAGGACTCTACAATTTGAAATCAGAGTTGCTGAATGTACTTTTATTACTTAAGGAAAATATTTTAATGAAAACCTATAAAAATAAAAAAGGAAATTAAAAGAAATAAAAGGAAATAAAACAAGGACGGCCCTGCTGGATTACACCAAATGTCCATCTAGTCTAGCACCTTGTTCTTCAGATGCCTATGGGAGTCCTGAAAGCAGGACTTTAGTGCAGCAGCCCTCTCCCCTCTTGTGCACTCCAGGAATTGTTATTCACAGTCATAATGACTCCGCCAGTGGAGGTGGAAGGCAGCCGTCATGGCTAGTAACCATTGATAACATGCCCTCCAGTTCTGATGCTGAACCTGGATCCCCTCCTTCCAAACCCATGAGCCTCTGTGCTTATGAAACAGCTGCTATATCTCTCTTTCAAAGAAACAAAGATTACAAAGAGCCATTCTGATCTTCTTTGTAATGCTTGCAGTTCAGGCAGATTCTGTGATCAAAGAATGCATTGGCCACTGAGAACATATTCAGTCTGACACAGCCTCCCTGGGCTCCAAATTAATCCCCCCTTTTTAATCTTCATGTTAGCCAAGAACAGAAGTGTAAAATGTAGCCATAAACAGTTGGACCTTGTCCCATTATTGGGCTTATGCAAACATTAATGTGTGCTTTTTTCCAGTTTTTATTCGAAAGATTGGAGGATTTAAGCAAAGGATTTATGTAGTTCCCTTGTTCTTGGGAGGCTTTTGTTGCATTTCAGACATGAATTACGCAGAAATTGAAAGATTTTGGGGTTGCTGCTGTTGCTTTTTCTTTAAAAAAAAGAATTTAGTACAACCAAAAAAGAAAAGGAAAAAGACAACAAACATTTGCATCCAGAAAGGCAGATTAATATGCTAATACACAAATAGTAGATAAAACTAAATATTTCAGATCCATCAGATGCTTATTGTCATTTGCTACCCTCACAACAGATTAGTTTTATGGGTAAATCTATTGTGGCTGCATTTCAGATGTGCAGATTTTGTTTTCATTTTATTTTTTAAAAGGCTGCTCAAGATTTATTAGTTTCCATTAGAGTTGTACAAAGCAAGATCTTGGGAATGCTTTTGCATCTCTGGATTTTAAGTAGGTTTGGCTGACACTTGCGGTGAGTCAACAGCCTCTTCTATGTTGTTGTTGTTGTTTAGTCGTTTAGTCGTGTCCGACTCTTCGTGACCCCATGGACCAGAGCACGCCAGGCACTCCTGTCTTCCACTGTCTCCCACAGTTTGGTCAGACTCATGTTAGTAGCTTTGAGAACACTGTCCAACCATCTCATCCTCTGTCGTCCCCTTCTCCTTGTGCCCTCAATCTTCCCCAACATCAGGGTCTTTTCCAGGGAGTCTTCTCTTCTCACGAGGTGGCCAAAGTATTGGCGCCCCAGCTTCAGGATCTGTCCTTCCAGTGAGCACTCAGGGCTGATTTCCTTAAGAATTGATAGGTTTGATCTTCTAGAGACCAACTAAGTTTGTTCTTGGTATAAGCTTTCGTGTGCATGCACACTTCTGCGAATTTGTTTGCAGTCGTCAGATCCGGGGTTGGACCTGAACGTCTCTCTTCTTTCTGCAACCTTCCTCCTCCTTGAAAACTCTCTGGAATATGACCTTCAAGCTCTCCCTTGGCCGACTGTGTTTCTTTCTTCCAACCAGGAAATAAATCAGTGGGTTAATTTATTTTATTTTTATTTTTGCAGATAATCAAATCTTCACGCATCCCATCCTGACATTCTACATGCACTGGGGTATCAAACCCTGGTCTCCAAGGCTAGAGTCCAACACTGGCTTCATGGGCCTGCAGTCTGAATCATTTAAGCACCTAGCCACAGCCACAGGTGAAGCTCCTTAGCATGTTCCCTATGGCTAGCGATTTATTTACTGCACATATCATGGGATCAATGATGGGGCTTCTTCCAAATGTGCTCCAAAAAGAGCTATGGGAGAATGTCACCAAGGTTGGGAAAAGACAGTCGGGGCATTGAATGGAAGCTGCGCCACAGTGACACCATAATGTAACAGAACTAATAATGTATAAAACCCGACTACTCATTTTATAAGGAAAATACTCTTCCCAGTAATTAAATCAGCAGAGCAGAGAAAGTCAATTATGAGGCTCTGTGGCCCATACACTACGGAAGCCAATCAGCCAGCCAGCTAGGATACACCAATTCCTCTTGGAACAGGGCCCTCGATATTCTGCAGGCACAGCCTTCTGCTGGGGGATGCAAAAGATGCACATGGTTTTCTGGTCCCCAAGGGAAAGCCACATATTCACAGCTACAGATAAAATGACCACATATAAAGCAACAGGATTCTGGAAAGTTAATCCGAATCTGCATTTGAAGTGATTTATAGTGCACCATTTGATGGTAATATGATTACAGAGGACCACAGGGGTTGGCATAGTTTTGATGTTTTGAACAACTGCCTGGGACCATGGCCAAAATGAACTATTGAATGTGAACAGCTGTCATTGATAGAAAGCCAATCAACAGAGAATACTAAGTAATGCTCTACTTGAAATAATCAAACAATCTCTCCCTTCCTACTCATGGCTCTATCCTACCACCGACATCTTCTGTTGCTTCCCTGTGTCTATAAAAGATTGTAAGTGCCTTGGGGTAAGGACTAGCCTCAATGACAATCTTCTGCCTCCATTGTCAGAGCAGGATTCCTCTGAATACCACTTTCTGTGAATCATGTAAGTTCCACTAGTAGGTTTCCCAGTGGCTTCTGGTTGTCCATTGCAAAAACTGGATGCTACATCAGGTGGACCTTTCACCTAAACAAGTGGAGCTTTCCTTCTGAGCCATCATACCTGAGTCCCCCCCCCCCAAAGCATCATGTATGTAGACTTTTGTATATACATAACAACAACTGCTAAGGACCATTGCAATGACAGGCTGATCAGCAAGTTGAACTAGGAATGAGATGAACTTTGGCCAGGATGCGATGTAATGCATGAAGTAGACTACGTTGTTGTTGTTGTTGTTGTTGTTGTTTTAAAAAAGAATACATATATTATTTTGTTGCAATGTATCCTAAACATAGGGACGTGGGTGGCGCTGTGGGTTAAACCACAGAGCCTAGGGCTTGCCGATCAGAAGGTCGGCGGTTCGAATCCCCACGACGGGGTCAGCTCCCATTGCTCGGTCCCTGTTCCTGCCCACCTAGCAGTTTGAAAGCATGTCAAAGTGCAAGTAGATCAATAGGTACCGCTGCAGCAGGAAGGTAAACGGCGTTTCCATGTGCTGCTCTGGTTCACCAGAAGCGACTTAGTCATGCTGGCCACATGACCTGGAAGCTGTACGCCGGCTCCCTCGGCCAATAATGCGAGATGTGCGCCGCAACCCCAGAGTTGGTCGTGACTGGACCTAATGGTCAGGGGTCCCTTTACCTTTACCTTTTATCCTAAACATGCAGGCAGAAACATTCACAGAAAGAACAGCGGAGGTTTTGTGCAAGAGGTGGGCAGGGAGCTCTGTGCTTGTCCCTCAAGCATGCAAGTCTAACAGTCTCCAAGCTCTCCAGACATTGGGCCCATATGAGCATTTCTTGGCCCATGTAGTCTAGCATCCTCACAGTGGCTGGTGAGATGCCTATGGGCAGGATCTGAGTGCAGCAGCACCCTCCCAACAACTGGTATTCAGCTGACCTGAAATTATGGATTGAACATAAAGCAGACTTGTTGAATGCATGCTATTTTTTGGTATGGCCAGAAAAATATTTGAATCAGGATTTGGAACTGAAGGAAGTACGGTAGTTAGTTATCCTGGTTTCTTAGTGTTATAAGAGCCATGCTATGATATACATGAAACATCCTTTCTAATAGTATGCTTTTTCAGGAAAAGCAGGTTTGTGGGTCCTCGATCCATAATCGAAACGTTCTGTGTGCAGGAAGAAAGCTTTCACCCTTTCCTCCCCACACTGATTTGAAGGTGAAAATCATCTCCATTCTCAACAACTGATGTACATTTATGGTGGATAGCACTTTCACAGCACACAGCTTTCAGTGTATTTGTTTGTTAGTCTTTTATGGATATCACAGTACTAGTACTTGTCATTGTTTTTGTTGCACAAGGCTAGCACAGTCACATACCGGACGTTAGTTTTTAATATCCCATTCTTCAGCATGTTCCTAGGATGAGTTTCAAAAAGGTAAAACAAATGGGAGGGGAAGAAGGGGGGAAATGCAAGAAAATTAGCCTCCACAATATAAAATATAAAAGAGAAGCAAAGCCATTGACTCAGCCATATCCCACCTTTCTTTACCATTATTATCCTCTGTACTTCCCTCTGACGTAGGTTAGGGTAAGAGATAGTAACGAGCCTAAGGTCACCCAGTGAGCTTTGTGGGGATTTGAATCCTGGTCTCTCAAGTCCTAGTCCAACACCCTAACTACTATGCTCTCCTTAGTTGCTTTGCTGTCTGGGTGAATGCTAAAATCTGGGTGAATGCAGTTGTATTCCAGAGTTATTTCCCCACTCTCTGTTTCCATCTCTAAAGTTGTAAATCTAAGGAACAGACTTTTACTAACTGTTTCGAGTCAGTGTTGGGATCCACTCTCCGGATATTACAGTTATTATTTCTTTCCCCTACTGTTCTGCAGGATTGGAAGTGCTTTTAGACAACAGAGGTGGGAATCATAAAGTGCTTGCGTTGTGTGCAGCTGGGAATAAAATAGCTTTAAATGATTATTTACTCAGCAGGATGGACAAGTTTTAAACCTTACCACTGCACTGGCGTGCTTCAGGCAAAAGGAAAAGTTAACATTGCTTTAAATATTGTCACAACATACATTGTTGCCAAGTGATCCCCCAAAAAAACAAAAAAACAAAACACACATGCAAAACAGTAACTGCACATGGAATATGAAGATTAGTTGGGAGATCTTTTGTCAACTATGGCTTAGTTCCTGTGATATTGAGATGGCATGATAGTCTATCAAAGTACTTTAAAAAACGGTCCCCTTCCATGGCCCCTAGTCCTGCATTTAAGTGAATAAGTCTGGACATAGTGTGGTAGGGGAGTGGTACTGTGTACCCTGCCTCACATCTAATGTCTCCTTCCCTGTCCCTTCCACCCCTGACATTTCTGTATTGAGCAGGAACTCATGAAGGGGGATTATTTGCTTAAATCCACTTACAATCCTCCCTGAGATCAGGGATCCCAATTATAAAGAGGTTTAGCAGTCCTCTGAATGTGATTATAACCCCCACCCCACCCCTCAGATCCAAAATGCAATGGAACTGTGCATGTTGGGATGTTGGGAATGCCCTGTTCTCTGGTTTCAGTCCCCTCTCTGGCTCAGACAGGAGGAATCACCCAGGGGTCTGTCTTCCCCTACTTTCAGTCCAATGGACACCCCCTGATACAGCAGAGACAGCTCTTCAGAACAGGTGGAGGTCCAGAGTAGGTCTCTGTACTTTGCTGAGACAACAACCCTCCTTGGCTGAGTTGCTGCCAGTGTCTGACACAGTGATCTGTCCAGGGTCCTGATGTTTTCCCTATTTTGATCCCACACAGCCCATTTTGACTCAGCTGTATCAGGCATGGCTCTTTGGACATGGCCCTGATGATATAGCATTGCTGCTGCTTCATACCAGCCTCCTCTGGGAGCCATGAGCTGAGCTGAAGAAGAAAAAACACAATTAGCATGAGCCCAAATGGCCAGAGCTTCGCCTGTTGCAGAAGTGATGCTGAACCAAACAATGGGGAAGCCTTTTGTTTTGTTGGTTATTATGCTGCTTCAGAAATGGATGAATCAAGACTAAGGATGGATACAGATGAATAGGTAGAATGGTTACTCCACTCTGTGAAACCCATGTGAATATATTCTGGCATGCAGATTTTGACATAAATAGCTTAGGACCAGGCTGTGTGTGCTGCCAGGTTGATGTCTGTTGTGGGATTTGCGTTCCTCGAAGAAGTCACTTTCTTGCAGATTCCACATGACATCAGCAGCAAGAAAACACTAGCTGTATTTCCCTCCATTTAATCTGGATTTGCACTTTTGGGGGGGTTGAGGATCTGATAGATTTTAAAAGAGGAGGGAGCTGTTGCCAATGATCCATTTGTAATGTCTCAACAACCTATTTAAAAATCAAGTCCTTGTGTAGAACCACCCCAGATTACCTGAAGGATCACCTCTTCCCACCTGTGCCTACCCAGAGACAGAGATCATCCTCTGAAGTCCTTCTCTGACTTACTCCCCATTATGTAAGATGCTGTAGTTGGGAGATACAGGCTTGAGAATGGTCTCCCCAAGGAAGCATGTCCAACCCTCCATCTCCCCCCCCCAAAAAAACCCCTACTGCTTATCCATTTAATTTTTGTAGTCCTTTTTGCAGCCGTTGGTTTGTCTATCTGCTGGTACTGATGAAATAAAGGGGGAAGGAACTCTTCCAATTTGCTGAGACAACTGAGAGAGTGCACCCTTAAATTTAAAAAAAGATGAAGTGTGAAAGAACATCTACCTTTTGGCCTTTCCCTGGATGTAGAGCCGGACGCATATCCCTATCCACGAAAGCTTCAATCTGGCCGTGTGGGTTCATGTTTGAACAGCTCCATGTCATTTTGCCAACGAGTGTGCCAAATTGGGAAGGCAAAAAAGGGTGACTCATTTTGCGACGGGAATACAGCTCCCTCTAGGCACCCACCTCCATTTCAGCTCAGCATTAACACTGACATTTCACAAAGCTCTGACTTTGTTTCGTCTTCGGAACTTTGTCACAGAAACCTTTCATAGCACAAGCATCATTCTCAGTGTCGACCTCCGCTTGGCTAAAGGTCAGTCACATTCTAGGTTTCTGTGTAGGTCTAACATTCAGCGATCTGTACTAGAGATGACAGGGAAACATTTCACGAGAGCCTGCATGACAAAGCGGCTGGCAAGCATATCTTATCCTTGTGCTTCTTTTAAACGAATCTAGTAATTAGCTTAAAGACCAATTTGTTTCTGTGTGTTTACTTTGCATTATCCATGCTCTATGCAGCTACAGTTTCCAGGCTATATGAGTCAATGCGCTACATAATTCAATAAAGCTAAATGTAGTCTTTGTCCAGAACTGTTTCAATCATTGTTGTATGCCCCATGGTTGCTGTCAGGCTCCAGTGGTAGCTGAAGATGCTAATCCAGATGGCTCAAACGCGTGCTGTGTCACTAAATTCTCCCAACTTCCCCCCATCAATTAATGAGAAAACATATTGCATTTAATAATTTTCAAAGAGTGAGAAAAATCCGATAAAGTTCTAAAGATTGAGGTTCAGGGACCTTGCTGAGCTTCCCTTACTTTTGAGGTGCCCACGGAGCATTCATTTCATTCTAAGAATCCAACATAGCTCAGTGGTAGAGCATCTGCTTTTGATGCAGAAGGTCCCATGTTCAATTCCCCAGCATCTCCAGGTAAAGCTGGAAGAAAATCCTGGTGTAAAATCCTGGAAAGCTGTTGCCAATTAATATTGACAATATTGGGCTAGATGAACCCATGGTCTGGTTCAATGTAAGGGAGCTTCCAATATTCCTATCTCATCAGCAGTGTGCAGCATGCAGGCTTCCCGGCTTCCCACCCTTCCGTTAAAACCAGTGATTTCCCCCCTAGAAAAATAGGTGTCATAGTCCGCATGAAGTTGTTACAGTAAGTGTCACATGAAAGGTGAATCTGGTGGATGGCACTGAGTTGGATGTTCTGTTGAGCATGTGCCGAAATGATAACCGTGTCTGTATAAAATCTCCCTTGTCTTTCTTTCCAGCTAAATCTGTAACTTCCTTGGTCAGTTTCCCCCCTGAAAATTTCATAGATGCAGCCTTTTTGTTGTCATTGCCACATTTGCAAATGTTCTAAAAATTGGAGCTGCGACGACATGAAAAGCAAGCAATTCTTTGCATCTCAAATTAACATTCCCATTTTTAAAGATTAACAATGCCAAAGTTGGGGTACAAATAATGTTTTGCTTTGTGATCAAAGCGAACACTCATCAATGGCACTCATCCAAAATGGTTCCAGTTTAGAACATGCCCACCACATATGTATGGTGGTTACACATTCCCCATCTTCAACCACCTTGCAACTGTAACGTAAGCTACAAATCTCACACCCACCAAAATTCTAAAGCAATTTTAAAGTATCCTAAGAATGAGGGAGAAAAACATGAAGCTTCTTTCTCAGAGGAAGGAAACTTGAGAAATATGGAAGTCGTTAGCACAGCAAGAGATCAACCACAGAATCAAATTAGCGATAGGGGTGAAATTAATAATTACCTCAATTGGCATATGAATTTGCTCAGTTCCTGATGCTTGGCTGCATTACAATCTGAGGACCATTTCCCTCTGAAGCTTTCTTCTCCTTGTCTGGTTCAGAATGGTAAGCAAACAAATAAGTCATTGCATGAACTGCCAACTAAAGTGTTGAAAGACAGCTCCTTCATAGGTCTACACCAGGGGTCAGCAACCTTTTTCAGCCATGGGCCAGTCCACCGTTCCTCAGACCATGTGGTGGGCTGGACTCTATTTTGAAATAAATAAATAAAAATGAACGAATTCCTATGCCCCACAAATAACCCAGAGATGAATTTTAAATAAAAGCACACATTCTACTCATGTAAAAACACCAGGCAGGTCCCACAAATAACCCAGAGATGAATTTTAAAGAAAAGGACACATTCTACTCATGTGAAAACACACTGATTCCCGGATTTACTAGTACAGGAATCCCTAATTGCTAATGGTTGGTTTCTGGACTTGAAAAGTGACTAATGGATGCTATTCCACAGAGTCTAAGAAAATAGCTATTGCTTTTTTGTAAAACAAAACAAAAAAGCAGACTTGAAATAAATTTAATATCATTTTTCCAACTGCATTTGTCTCTGTGCGGCCATTACAGCTTTATTCAGTTATTTCTAGTGTCACAATGGGATGCTCCTCCTTGAGAGCCATAAACAAAGCAAGACAGATGTCATGGTAGCACATGGGCCTACGAGGAAGGCAGTCTCCATAGCAACAATAACCATGCCAAAGCTCACTCGGAAGAGAACATCTTTGCCGACTGACATGCATGTCTGCTTAGCAATTCAGATCATACTCATCGCCAAAGCTGGGCTGGAGGACTTGATTGGGATTTATTGCAATGGGCAGAAGCGGAGCAGATGTTGGGGCTTCTGAAATATGCAGGAAGCATCTCCGTTTGTCCATCTTGACAACCGCTTCAGCAGCGTTAACAGAGCTAGAATCATCTCTGGATAAGGGCTCCACAGATGAAGGTAGTTCATATTTCAAATGCTGCTTGAGATGTGCCGTCCTATTTAATATCCAAAGACCTAACTTGAGAGAGAGAGAGAGAGAGAGAGAGAGAGAGAGAGAGAGAGAGAAGGAAGCAAAGGATGAACGCTTCATTTCTAACTGAAATGTTTTCGAACCTGCAAACAGACCGGATATTTTTTAAAAAAATAGTAGTCTAAGAGTGCGATCCTCCAGTCCCTGGGAGGGTATTTCAGGGGCTATGGGATTCTTCCATCAGAATTCCCCCTCCACTCATTTTGCAAAAGACAGCTGCCATTGTCCCTCCAGCACTGATGGCCTTATGGTAGAGAGGCCAAAGCTGGTTGTTCCCAGGGACATGTTGGGGCAAATCAGAAGAGGAAAGCAAAATTCAGGGGCAAAGAGAAGGTAAGTGGTGCTACCTGAAAGAAGAGGAGGAGGAGGAGGAGGAGGAGGAGGAGGAGGAGGAAGAGACGTTTGGATTTGATATCCCGCTTTATCACTACCCGAAGGAGTCTCAAAGCGGCTAACATTCTTCTTTCCCTTCCTCCCCCACAACAAACACTCTGTGAGGTGAGTGAGGCTGAGAGACTTCAGAGAAGTGTGACTAGCCCAAGGTCACCCAGCAGCTGCATGTGCAGGAGAGGGGACGTGAACCCGGTTCCCCAGATTAGGAGTCTACCACTCTTAACCACTTCACCACACTGGCTCTCACACCTGAAAGCATTAGCTTAGTTTGTATATAAGGCATTCTGCTTCACTGTTTCATGAAGGGCACCACAATTCGTGACCTCTTTACTGGGCATTGTAACAGCACTTTTTAGGTATCTGCCCTACCTCCAGTCTCCCCAGTATCCAGCCCAATCAAAAAATGGAAACATAATATGCCACACAGCCTCCCTGCTGCCCCTAGAGTTAATGTGACTTATTGGATTACACAAAAGGGGCCCCTGGGGATAATAATAATAATAATAATAATAATAATAATAATAATAATAATAACAACAACAACAACAACAACAACAACAACTTTTATTTGTACCCCGCCCTTCCCAGCCGAAACCGGGCTCAGGGCGGCTAACAATCATAAAACCACACAACCACAAAACAAACAGTTAAAAATACAAATTAAAACAATATTACAGCATGAGATCTTTCCCATGGATCCCCATGCTCTTGCAACACAGCAGTGAGTTACTATAACAGTTCTGAAAGTTGTTAAGATGCAGATTCGTGTAGACCTACTTGGAGAATTTGCAGTCATTAAGAATCTCTATTTCATCATTCAGGTGGGTGAACAGGACTCGGGATTGCTCTTGCTAGGCAACGCAGCCTGTACTATTATATAGTGATTTCAACACATGAAAGCAAGCTCTTGTCTACACCACAAATTCAAATTAGTTTCCAATCTGTTTCATGATTCTGATTCCTAGATTATTATTATTTAAATGTACTTTAATAGAGGGAGTAGGGGGTTCTTTAAAAAGAAATTATAGTACATTCTGAAAATTATAGTTTAAATATATGCTTGGGGGGGGCAGGAACTAAGATGGTTGCAACAGCATCAACTGTGACAAGTATGCAGTGTAGATGTCAGCTGAGTCTGAAGATTCTGGGTCACCTTCACTTTTAATTCATTGTGAAACCTGAAAACTACAAAGTCACAAGCTATGAGTAAGGAAGCCTGCCTCTTTATAATTGAATTCTTGAAAGCCACAGAAGTATGCTTAAGAAATGGTTTGTTATAACTTATCAGGGTTGTATATAAGGTATTTTTAATGTCTTGCTGAATATTAATAAAAGTGAGTCATGTGCATTTTATGCTGCCAAAGCCACAATAGTCTATCATTATGTGTCATTAAAGACCTCTAAGATGCAGGAGCAATTTTCAGTAATAGAAATTTATTGACAAGAAGCCCAAATAAGTTTTTACTCCTGAATTCCCCACCCCCAACCTGGCCATTCTCCTCCATTGATGGGGGGATTGCTTTTGAAAATATGAAAGGGGAGAGAAGGGCCCCATAGGCCCCATTCTCTCACAGGTAGTTTTCTGGGGGCCACACATCAATGGTGGGTGTGATAAACATGAGTGTGGCTGGACACACACTACTCTTCTTCCTCCACCCAGGCAAAATAGAGGTATTATCATAGATCAAGGATGTGTTCCAGCCATATAAAATCACTAGAGACTCTCCTCCTTGGTATAAATCGAGCAGCAATGATAAATTATACAACTAAGAATTTGCTGCCCTCTCTCAACATCTGAAACCAGTGAGCTGAGGCAGCCACTTCACTCTTCCTGTTGGTGTCCAGTGAAGATCCGTTGATCCAAGCTGTGAGGAGGACCATAGTTCAGTGGTAAAGCCCATGATTTACATATAGAAAGTCCTAGGTTCAATGGCTGATATCGTGCCCCCAAAAACAATGTGCTTGGGTGTGGGGAACTTCAGACCCTCCAGACTTCTCCACCTGGCCCAGAACACACCCCTCACTGGCCCATGTGAAGAACCCAACTGGACTGGGCCAACCAGCATCCTGTTCTCACAGTGGTCAACCAGATGCCTAACCAGAAGCAGGACCTGGGGGCAACAGCATTCTCCCAAGCTGTGGTTTCCAGCAGCTGCTATCCAGAGGCACACTGAGAAAGAACATAGCCATTGTGGCTACCGATAGCATACCCTCCAACATTTCTCTGATGAAAATAGGGATGTCCTTACTTACTTACTTACTTACTTACTTACTTACCTACTTATTTAATATACGCCACTCATCTGACTGGGTTGCCCCACCCAGCTTCCAACATATACAGTATAATAACATAAGAAAACATTAAACATTTTTAAAAAAACTTCCCTATCCTTCCCTAAAGGTTGTATCCTTATTTATCTCCTTGGCCCCGGGGTGACATAACTCCACACCCTCCAACATTTCTCCAATGGAAACAGAAAATCTCACCATACCCTCCAACATTTCTCTAACGAAAATAGGGACGTCTTAAGGAGAAGCACAACATTTCAGGTTCAAATCAGAAACTGGGACAGCTTCTGTAAATGCGGGACAGTCTCTGGGAAATAGGGGAACTTAGAGGGTCTGGGCTAGTAGCCATTGACAGTCTCTATTGTCCATGAATTTGCCCATCCCTCTTTTAAAGCCACCCAGGTTATAGCTATACCTTCGTCTTGTTGGAGTGCATTCCATAGTTTAACTGAGTGAAGAAGAAATTGAAGAAAATGTTTAAACTAACCTTTGCAAGGAAACCAGAAGCTTTCCTACTAGGTGTAATAGGAACAATAATTCCCAAAGAACAGAAGAAATTATTTGTGTACGCCACAACAGCAGACCGGATCCTGTTAACCCAAAGATGGAAAGAAGAACAGTTTACAACAATAGAAGAATGGCAAATAAAACTTATGGACTATGCAGAAATGGCAAAACTGATGGCAAAACTCAAGAGACTCTGTCAACGAGAAGTTTAAAAAAGAATGGGGAAAATTGATTGTGTATGTGCAGAAATACTGTAAACAAGTTGGTACATTGGCAGGTTTAGATTAAGCACTTGTAAGTAGTAAAGAATTAGAGAATGTAAAAGTGTAACAAGCGGATAAAAATGATAATAGAATGCAGAGAATGATGTAAGAAGAAAAGAACCAGTAGAAGGGGGTGGAAGGAAGTCTTGAGCTTCAAAGAACATCAAAAGAAGGTTTGTAAAATAGTAAGATTTTTTTTATTAGAAGTATAAATGTTAGACGGTGGTTTGATTTCTGTATCCTTAATTTATTGATTATTATTTTTGGGGGGGAAATATAAAAAAAAAATATTTACAAAAAAAGAAGAGGAGAATGGTATAACACAGTGCCACACAGTGAGCTCTCTCTCTCTCTGCCAGCCATTGCTCTCTGCAATATTCACTCTGTTCTCCTTCTGTCCATTCCCAGGTATTTATTGAGCAAAATCATTATCTCCCTTCATCCTCCTTTTATCTTGGCTAAACAGGCCTAGCATTTTCAGCCTTCACATTGGTAATCTTGCCTTCATCATCTGGCCTTATCTCTTCTCTGAGAGCAGCCAATTAAAGATAGGGGAGTTCTGGAGGGATAGTTGGTGGAGATGAACTCCTGTTTTATTGCTCCTTCTCTCACTTTTTTCTTCCGCCTTTTCAGTGAGGTCCACAGAAACAAGGCCTTTGTTTCCTGGAAACTGGGGGTGGGTGGGTTACTAACTTGATATTTCATTCTTTAGAATTGTCAATAGATTTAAAATTAGCATTCAGTGGAGTTTTTTAAAAAAGAATTAAATTAAATTAAATTAAATTAAATTAATGGTTTAAAATCAATACTTACACACACATCAAAAGCTTGAAAAAAGAAACGAAAACAAAACAAAAGAAGCACAATACATCTCTTACAAACAAAAAAACCAATATAACAATACATCACAAATTCACAAAATTGTTCCATCAACTTCCGACTTCCTTGATATGTGTTCTTTGTTTTCTTAATTACTTTCAGTGGACTTTTGGTTCTGCACTGAAGTGGAAAGTTGTGCCAACAAAATAGGAATACCTTGAATTATGGTAGCAGTTTCTGCAAATCAAATCAAGTGTTTGTTTCATAAAATTTATATACCACTTAATGGTAGAAAAGAAAAGAAAGCTCAAAGTTGTATTCCAAAAAGATAAAACGATAAAATTACTACTAAGAAAAATTAACAACAGTAATTTAATACATTTGAAAGGTTACATTAACAGCAGGCTAAAAACAGGTTAAAACTCGCATTATCTTTCTAAACATCTGGGTAAGGTAAAGGGTAAAGGGACCCCTGACCATTAGGTCCAGTCGTGACCGACTCTGGGGTTGCGGTGCTCATCTCGCTTTATTGGCCGAGAGCCGGCGTACAGCTTCCGGGTCATGTGGCCAGCATGACAAAGCCACTTCTGGTGAATCAGAGCAGTGCACGGAAACGCTGTTTACCTTCCCGCCAGAGCGGTTCCTATTTATATACTTGCACTGGCGTGGTGGGCAGGAGCTGGGACCAAGCAACAGGAGCTCAACCCATCGCAGGGATTCGAACCGCCGACCTTCTGATCAACAAGCCCTAGGCTCTGTGGTTTAACCCACAGTGCCACCTGGGTCACGGTAAACATCTGGGTAGGCACGTCTAAACAAAAATGTTTTTTAGAAAGTGGCAAAAAGGGTATAGTGAGGGCGCTTGCTTGCCATCAATAGGCAGAGAGTTCCAAAGTGCAGACGCTGCAATGCTAAAAGATCTGAGTTCTTACAAATGCAGAGAGAGAGAGGACAGCGGCCAAAATGGCTGTCGTGGCCTCACGTGATTTCCAGCTGCACTTTTTCCAGGCATGGCGCCCAAAAGCAAGTGTTTTGAGGTGCTGCGTAAGATTGCTGTCCCCCAAAAAGCACTTTTTTGGTGGGCATGATCTCATGTGGGTCATGTGACTCACATGGGAGGGAGGACCTTCAAGATAGTGTCCTGGATTTGGGCCACGTCATATTGGAAGGTTTGCAGGTTAGACTGGGAGGTAGGTTAGACTAAGAGGCAGTGACTGGCCCCTGGTCATATGGTGAGCAGCTGGCTCGGAGAGACAGCGCCATAGACTTGCACTTCCCAGATATCACCATCACCCTTCTCTATTCAGGTAAACATAAACAATGCAGTCCCATAGACTTCAAGAAGATCAAACCTATCCATTCTTAAGGAAATCAGCCCTGGGTGCTCACTGGAAGGACAGATCTTAAAGCTGAGGCTCCAATACTTTGGCCACCTCATGAGAAGAGAAGACTCCCTGGAAAAGACCCTGATGTTGGGAAAGATGGCAGGCACAAGGAGAAGGGGACGACAGAGGATGAGATGGTTGGACAGTGTTCTCAAAGCTACCAACATGAGCCTGACCAAACTGCGGGAGGCAGTGGAAGACAGGAGTGCCTGGCGGGCTCTGGTCCATGGGGTCACGAAGAGTCAGACACAACTAAACGACTAAACAACAACAACAAAACAACGCTGGTATTGAGAGGCCAGTTCCATCCTCTCCCACTTGTTGTTAGTGCTAATAAGTTCTTGTGCATAGGGTTGCAGCCCAAGTCTGCGACCCTATATACCATTGGGAGTAAGATCCTTTAGAATCAGTGGGACTTTTCTCCGAGTAAATATGGATCAGATTGGACTGTGAGGCTCTTGGGATTGACATATTCATACACTTGCAAGCTTCGATCAAATAACTCCCCAGACAGGCTAGTTATCTGGGGAGAAAGGACCATTCAGAGCTCCTTGAAGGCAAGCGGGAAGGACAAATCAGCTCCTAGATGGCTGTGAAGTTATGAGGGCCATTACAGCTCGCTGACGAAATTGTCAAACAGGAGCAAAGGGACCTTAATGGATTTGAGAACCAAGCCCACAGAGATTAGGCGAAGAGTCTGCTTTTTGAATTGACAGAAATTGCTCCCTTTTTCGCTGTGGTTACTGTCTGGTTGCGTGAGACAGTTGGGAAGAGAGATAGAGCTCATGCCTCAGTAAGCCACAACTGAAATCATGCACTCATGAAAGGTTATAAACTCATCCTCCTCCATCCCCAATGAAATCAAAAGACCGCTACTCTGTTCAAACTTCTCCTCCCATTTTTCCTCTCAAGTGAACAGCTTAATCTCCACTGGAGAAGAGCAACAGAGGGACAAGTGACGCACTAAGGTTAGCAAATGTTTCTTTTCATTCTAGCTACAGGTGTGGGGCACCAGCACACATATTTCACCCAATTAGCATTCAATTTTATTTGTAAAACTGCAAATACTTGTTTGACTGTCGAGGAGAGCACCCAGGGTTCTTCCAGATCACCTATTTCTTGGGCATTCATCCTTATGTGTGGGCAGGGAAGATGGACAACATTGGTTATTTAGTGAGCATTCCCCCTCACTTTGTTTGTGGGGAGGTTAGATGATGCTGAGTCAATCAAGAGCTATTCCACACTTTCCAGTGCATTTCCCCATCACTTTCCATATTGTAAAAAGTCCAATCTTTGGGGAAAGACAAATTCATGAAGTGGTTACTAGGTATGATGGTTAGGTTCTACCTCCTCACCTCAAATTTACCATTGCGTGACCAGGCGTGACAGCCCCAGCCCCCAGGGATCGTGAGAAAGGAAATAAAGACTCTGACAATGTTATATGGAATTAAAATTAGGCCACAACTTTATTTAAACTTCAGAATGTAAGAAGACCTTGTCTTAGGCCTTGGGCGTGTATCCCTCCCATCCAGGGGGAACTGGGGCACATCAGGGTAATAAGGATATGGGGGTGCTCTGCTCAACGTAAGTGTAGGCAGGCAGCTCAGCCCATATCCCGGCACGCAGGGTAGTTCACTGACGACCTTTCAGTGTATGGCCAGTGACACCCATTATATAACCCCTTTAAGAAGGGACCCTGGAATCACTGCCGCAGGGGGGTGAATCACCACTTCACCCCCCCTCCCCATTATAGGGAAGAAAAGACTAAAGGATTCCACCCAAGGCCATAACCGCCAAAGTTGTGACGAATTGCTACGGGGGAGACAAAACCTGCCAATTCAGGAAAATTTCTTCCCAGTCCTTCAACACCAGCCAGTCATAGACTGTAGCCCACTAAACAGGAAAAAAAGTTAACCTGTAAACAAGAAAATGTTAAATAAGGGAGAGGAGGGAGGTTGAATCTCAAGAACCGACTGCCTGGCTAATACCAGCTCCTCCCCCTATTTATAATGGGGCTGGCCCCACCTCCTAGCAATGAAACTTAATACCGAGGCTGGGCGTGAACCTCTGAATAATAAACTGAGAAGCAGGCCAGCCCCCTTCTACTAGCAAGTTCCCCGGGAAATGTAGTACCACACACGATCCCGCAAAGGGCACCCACAATATATGATGCGAGGGCTCATTATGCAGTTGAATCCTGAAAATGGCAACAATCTGGCTCCATAGTTCAGTGATTGAGCACCAGGTTCAATCCCATACAACTTCAATCCCATACAACAAACTATGCTATAACTTTCTCCCTGCTTTGGTGTGTCATGTGGAAGATGGAAGCTTGTTTTCTCCCGCTCTGGAGACTAGAACCCAAACCAAAGGATTCAAGTTACAAGAAAGGAGATTCTGATTAAATACCATGAAGAACTTTGTGATGGTAAGAACTGTTTGACCACAGAATGCACTTCTTTGGAAAGTCATGGACTCTTCTTCATTAAAGGTTTTTAAGCAGGTCATTTGTCAGGGATGCTTAAGTTAAGATGTCTGCATTGCAAGCGGTTGAAATAGATGACTGCCAGGGTATTTTCCAACTCTACAATTCTGTGATTCCATGGTTCTATGGCATGCATGTCCAGGATCCCAACCTACCTCTCCTCTTTGAAAAATAGGTTAACCCCATCATTTATTTTCAAGACGGCCAGGAAATGCACACACCATGATATCACAATGAAATGTGGTTTGTATATCAGTTTAGTCTGCCACAAGCCATTTCCAATATCACTTTCAACATCCACAATCTTGAACATTGCGCTTTGCTCCTTTATTTATCTAGTGCAATTGCCTTTCCTTACTAACTGGCGCATGAACGCTTTATACAATTCAATGTGTCAAGTGAGAGAAATGTGCATGTGTGAAAAGTCTACATTGTGTGATTCTTGGATGGCTAAGCAAATGTGGTTCTGTGATGTGAGAAAGTGTTGCGAAGATGGGATAATGACAAAATAATACATTATATACCCTGAGTTACAAACACATGGAGAATGGATTCTGCTACTGAAATCTGAAGCATTTGTCCCTAGAACTTCTTCTCTGTTTATATAGCCAAAAAAGTTATCATTGAATGAGATCAACTTCACAGGAAACAGCAGGTGAGATAGCAAAACCAAACAAAAAATCCCAACCTGGTCCAGCTTTTTGCTCTGTATTCCAATTCACACCAAACATGCTGAATCATATGAAATTGGAATGTTCTATGTAAATGTGTGGCTTTAAAAAATAAAAGTAGTCATGCATAAAGAAAAGTAGATGTACAGTTTTACCCAACAATTCTATAGCGCTATTCCTTCAATTGTACAATGAACATGCCTAGCGGGGAGTTGGGATCACAGGGGCAAGTACCATCCAATGTCATATTTGTGTAGATTTGCATGTACACAATGTGCTTACCCATATAGAAGTCTGCACATGTTCACACAGACAGCAACCCTTTAAAAACACAATTCCTGACCATACATATGAGCCTGCACATATATATTATGTTCACCAGCAGGTACACTACAGACATGCAATCATGTGTGTGCTGTGAGTTTTGCCACCACAGTCTATGGATGAATGAACCCAAGCCCACATTCATTCATGTTCAACTATTAAGTCCATAGTGTTCTGTTTCTGCATTAATTCGCGATTACTAATAAATCCACATGAAATTTCACCCAGAATTGCACCTGAACATTCAGGCAGTGCAAAAGCCAGCAAATAATTGTGGTCTAATCCACTCAGGAGGTGCAGACTGAATCCATTCATGTTAAAATTCACAAAGATCAATTTCTGTAAGTGTTCCTGATGCCCTTTGGGTACAGACATTGTATGTGTACAGGTGTCAGGCATCAGAGGATCCAACCCCCACAGTAGGTTGCCAGGAACGGATAAGACAATTAAAGTTGTTACCAATGGTGTTTTATTCAATATTCACAGAGAGAGGCTTAGAAATGCAGCCTCTTGGGATAATGGCATTGTCCTGAGTAAATCTCCCCTCCCCTTCTCTCCCACTTCCTCATTCGTCATCCCTTCTACAGGTGGCGCTGAGGGCCTTCTGCCTCTGAGCTCTTTGCTCTCCTACTTTCAAGGCTTGCCAGGTTCTGGGAGATGGTGGGTCTGAAATGCTTTCTGATGATAACATGTCAGCCAGCTGCTCTGGCTCTGCCTCTTCCTCCTCTCCCAATTTCCCAAATTCTCCCCTCATCTTCCTCTGAGCTGTGATCTCCCTCAAACCCCTGTTGCAATTCTGAACCGTCTTCTTCTCTGGGAGGGTCAGGCTGGGGAAGCGGTTTCCACCATTCCTCCTCTGCCCAGTCCCTGACAGCAGGTCATGTGAATAGTCCGGCAGTGAAATTGCAATGAACAAGGACTCGGTTTAGCAAATGATTGGAATGTACAGTGGAACCTTTCTATCTTGCTTGCATAAACCCACCAGGAAGTGAGCTGTGGCTTCCTGTTTTAGGCAAAGATGCTGAACTGCCTTCAAGGGCAGCCCCATGGGGAGCATTCAGTTTGTTCCAGCTCCAGCTCCAGCTCCCTCTCTTTCTGCCATCTCTATCCATATGTGGCTTGTGTGCTTTGCATGTCTGAAAGGACAACCCAGATGCATCTCTTCTGCCGGACATTTGCAGAGGCAAAGTCTGCCCCCTGCTGCTTATTACCAGCATGGCATCGGATTCCCTTTCCCTCCCCTAACAAAACAATAGTAACCTTGGCATTTCCTATACGTGTCATTCCGCTAACAGGGAGCTGAGCCTTCAGCAACAGCCCACTGTCAAGAAGATGGATATTGTGGCTCAAAAATATCATATATAATAGAGGGTAATTATAACTGATTACAAACATCCAACATGTATGACCTATTTATTAGCTGTTTGGCGCATGCAGTTCCTGTCTCTGGATACAATTGTGTGCTGTTCAGAACAGATTTATTTACATCTCCTCTGGAGCCAACCCCTTGCAAGGAAAGAGAGAGGATGAATTATACCAGAGACTGATAAAGTGCTGCTGAGGGTGTCCATCGGGCCCTGCAAGAGCCTCGATAAATAAGGGATCTGAGCATCCCTGGTTATTGTTCACTGTAATGATTGTTGTGCCCTCGGTGATCTTTGTTGCCCAAGACGCCAGCAATAAGATTTACCGCCGTATTAAATAGGCCAGATCGACAGATGATCAAGAGAAACCAATAGCGACAAAGAGGGGCAGAGTAAATTGTCGCCTCGACCGAATACAAACCCAGTCTATGGAATGCTAAAGGATGATGAATAGGGAGTGGTTGCATTTGATGGCAAATGTTGAGGTGCCTATTCTGGGGGGGGGGGGATATTTGTGCTGTTCTTCAAATCTGCAACAGTTCTGTATCAAAAGTCACTGGAAGAGCATCGTCTGCAGTAATGCAATGATTTGCGAGCAAGAGAAGGAACAGGTAAATATGTATTTCTTTCTTTTTTATATAGAAAAAAATGCAACTAACTTGACACAAGCTGGGATTTATTAGAAATTTATTATTATTATTATTATTATTATTATTATTATTATTAATTTCTATACTGCACTTCACTTGAGGATCACAGGGCAGTTTACAATATAAAAACACAAACATACATAGCATAGTAACAAACTAAAACAATACCCCCCCGCCCAGTTTAAAAGACCATAGATTATTTAATTTGCCATAGACCTGCGAGAAGAGAAATGTTTTTGCCTGGCACTTGAAGATATATAATGAAGGTGCCAGGTGAGCCTCCCTGGGGAGAGAATTCTACAAATTGGGAGCCACCACAAAAAAGGCCCATTCTCACTTTGCCACTCTCCGGGCCTCTCGTGGACGGGGCACATGAAGAAGGGCCTCAGATAACTCAGTTCATATGGGGAGAGGCGGCCCTTGAGGCATTGCAGTCTTTGAGGTATTGTGGTCCTGAGCTACTTAAGGCTTTATAGGTCAAAACCAGCACTTTGAGTTGGGCTTGGAAACTAGCTGGCAGCCAGCACAGTCAAGCCAGGATTGGCATTATATGCTCCAAGTGTCTTGTTCCCTTGAGCAACCTGGCAGCTGAATTCTGCACCAGAAATTCTGAAATTTCTGAACAGTCTTCAGACACAGCACCATGTATAACGTTTCGCAGGTATCTAACCCAGAGGTTTTCAAAGCATAGACGGAAGAAGGGAGGCTATCCCTGTCTCTGGTAGGGGCGCAGATGGGCCATGAGCTGAAATAGATGGAAGGCACATAGCACCACCAAGGCCACTTGAGCCTCAAGGGAACCACCCACTAAGAGCATGCCAGTTTCATTTCAATTGAGCTTCAGTTTATTCGCTGTCATCCAGTCCATTACCAACGCAAGACAACGGTCCAGCATATCCGCTGCTTCACCTGCAGATGTAAAGGACAACTAGAGCTGGGCATCATCTTCATGCTGCTGACAACATACTCCAAACCTCCAGATGACCCAATCAGCGATGTTATATACACGTTAAGCAGCATGGAGGATGAAATCAAACCCCGAGGAACCCCACATTGAGGGCTCCATAGGCCATAAACATCTCCCCCAAAAGCATCACCTTCTGAAAAAGCATGAGTTAACAGTATATGGACAATGTATTTTTTTCTCCCATCCCTTTGAAATTCACATAGCCTTCCTCTCTGTCTGCAGTCAGGATGATGGACAGATATTCTCCTGGTTGAAACTGGAGGCCTATTTTTGGTGAGAGGAATAGCAGACCCTCCAACTGTCCCTATTTTCCAGGGACATTCCCGGATTTACAGTTTCTGATTTAATCCTGGAATGTCCCACTTTCCCTTAGGATGTCCCTATTTTCATTGGAGAAATGTTGGAGGGCATGGAGCTATCCAACCCCCAAGACATCTGAAGGCAGCCCTGTACAGGGAAGGTTCTTTAAAATGTTTTATTATGTTTCTATATACATTGGAGAGGGACACGGGTGGCGCTGTGGGTTAAACCACAGAGCCTAGGGCTTGCCGATCAGAAGGTCAGCGGTTCGAATCCCTGCAATGGGGTGAGCTCCCGTTGCTCGGTCTCTGCTCCTGCCAACCTAGCAGTTCGAAAGCACGTCAAAGTGCAAGTAGATAAATAGGTACTGCTGCAGCTGGAAGGTAAACGGCGTTTCCGTGCACTGCTCTGGTTCGCCAGAAGTGGCTGTCATGCTGGCCACATGACCCGGAAGTTGTACGCCGGCTCCCTCGGCCAGTAAAGCGAGATGAGCACCACAACCCAAGAGTCGTACGCAACTGGACCTAATGGTCAGGGGTCCCTTTACCTTTATATACATTGGAAGCTGCCCAGAGTGGTTGGGGCAACCCAGTCAGATGGGCAGGGTATAAATAGTAAAATTATTATTATGGAATAGAACAGTGATGGCTAACCTTGACACTCCAGATGTTTTGGGACTACAACTCCCATCATCCCTGACCACTGATCCTGTTAGCTAGGGATGATGGGAGTTGTAGTTCCAAAACATCTGGGGTGTCAAGGTTAGCCATCACTGGAATAGAACGTTCCTATTTTTATTGGAGAAATGTTGGAGGGTATGGGATAGGGCATGTGTTTCCTACATGACACAGGTTCTGTTTTGTGGCTTCAGATGGGCACCTGCTTGCCACCGTGAGAGCAGAATGGTGGACTGCATGGGCCTTTGGACTGACCCAGAAGGGATCACGTTCTGTTTTTAACATCTATAGCAGGGGTGTCAAACTCCGGCCCTCCAGATGTTTTGGAACTACAATTCCCATCAGCCCTAGCTAACAGGACCAGTGGTCAGGGATGATGGGAATTGTAGTCTCAAAACATCTGGAGGGCCGGAGTTTGACACCCCTGATCTATAGAAATTCTGAGGGAAGTTGAAATAGCTTCAGTCGGAATGGAGAAACTAATCAGTTGTGCTGCACATCCCTAACAGCAAGAGAATGTTCAGACACTAAGTTTGAAATGATCTTATTTTGCTCTGAACCAGCCAGATAACTGAGATAGAATTCAGTGCAGGCCCAGGAATGTCCTGGGAACCCACAGAGAAAGATGCCTTGAGATCCATCTTTTCTAGGTTTTTCAGATTGGGCTCCACTAGTTAAGACTGCCCTGCCCTGATTTTAATTCTTTACAGCGGGTTACTGTGATTTACAAGGATTTACAAGGAGTTTGATGTACAGGCATTACCCAGCGATAATATTTATGCCATGAAAATTGCATTCCCCACCAGGCCTAGGCAGAGGCAATGAATATTTTGCAAATGTATTTTAGCACTTCTCAGAGATTCCCGATGATAGAACATTCGCTGTGATTATTTTAATGCTATCACTTCTGCATTTCTCAAGAGGACTTTTTCAAATGTCATAGCTATTCTGAGTCTTTGAGATGCTCATTCTTATCTTGAAAGCGAGCAATTCTCCCCTCCCCCAAATCTTGTACAGACAGGTTAATTTAATTGTCAGGGCTATTTAAAACAAGCACCAGAAGCCCTTGCTCACTCACCTCATAAAAATAATATGAGATTTGAAGTAAATATAGAAGTAGTTTTCCTTATTTTTTTTTAAAGCCACAAGTGTTAATCAGTTCAATCAGTAGATGAATCAATTAAGCTGCAGTTGATTAATCATTGGGGATGTTTTCAAACAGAGAGGGAGGCTGCTGATTTTAAGGCATAAGTTGGATCCTAATTTTCCTCAATGAATGGGATAGAATGCATAGAAAAGAATGGGTCTTCTTCTACCTCTGTGACCCCCCCCCCCCGGTGTCAGCAAATCTGTCAATTTCAAATTCTCCCCATTTCTCATTTTCTCACCCATCAATCTTTTTCTCAGCCATTAGCCAGAGGTGTAGTGGTTTGTGGTTGCAGGAGGTCAAAGACCGATTATCATTTCTGCAGCAGGGTTACCACTTCCAGTGACTTAGACCCACCAAACCAGCCACTGAGAAGATATCTTCTCATCCTTTGTGCTCCAGTCAAAAAGGAGGCAAGTCAGCTACTGGGGATTGGCTTCTAGGGTCATTCTGGAGAGGAAAGAATGTGATTTTTTTCTAATCCCCTATTAACACCAAATTGATGGACATCTTTGCATCTTGTGGCAGCAAGTTCTGTGGGTTAACTACATGCTGTGTGAAGAAATACTTCCCTTTGTCTAAATGTAATTTCAAACCACGTGTCTTTCAGAAGATAGCCCTGCGTCCTAGCAGAAAATACAGACTGATTGCCTGACCTGGGATGAGGCAGCTTCTTCCCTCAAACTGGCTTTCGGAAAGTTTGGAACGGAGAAATCCTCTTCTCTGTTGTACAGCGTCCTTGGATGGTGGCTGGGAGGAATAAGCACAGAGATTACTTCTTCTTCTTCTTCTTTTCCAATTTTTTTTATTAGTTTTTCATAGTTTTTATATCAATCACAAATTCTATAAACATAGACACCTGAAACACATAAAACACATACATAAAAAGACAAAACAAAGAAATATATCTGAACCTAAATTCTATCCAATTAAATTCACCTACAAATTGACTTCCTCTGAACCTCCCTATCTCAAGTTCCATGCTTTACTTCTTTAGCAGTTGTCCAATTTCTTACTTCTATTTACCTGTTTACTCCTTTTTATTTCTCAATTTTTATCTTCCCATTCTCATAATCTTTATTAATCAACTTATTCCACATAGTCTCTAAGTCCTAGTTTCTAAATACTTAAACTTATCCTATCTACTAAACATCTGTTTCTAATCTGAGCCTCTTTTGGTTTTCTGAAACATTACTAAATTCAAATATTACAATATTTCTTTAAATAACTTCTAAATTTCTTCCATTCTTCCTCCACCGTCTCCTCCCTCTGGTCACGGATTCGTCCAGTCAGGTCTGCCAGCTCAATGAAGTCCATCATCTTCATTTGCCATTCTTCTATTGTGGGTATCTCAGTATTCTTCCAGTTTTTGGCAAGTAGAATTCTCGCTGCTGTTGTGGCATACAGGAAAAATCTAACATCTTTTTGGGGTATTTCATCTCCAACAATTCCAAGCAGAAAGGCCTCTGGTTTCTTAATAAATGTGTTCTTAAACACCTTTTTTAATTCATTATAAACCATTTCCCAGAAGCCTTTCACCTTGGGGCACGTCCACCACATATGATAAAGTGTGCCTTCCTTTTCTTTACACTTCCAACATTTACTCTCATTTGTATGATACATCTTTGCAAGTTTCACAGGGGTTAGATACCATCTATACATCATTTTCATCATATTTTCTTTTAAAGCATTACATGCAGTAAATTTCATTCCTTTCTTCCATAGCCTTTCCCAGTCCTCAAACATTATGTTGTGCCCCAAATCCCTTGCCCAATCAATCATAACAGTTTTAACTAATTCATCCATCGTGAAGCACAGAGATTACTTCTTGTGGCTGACTTAATTGCCCTGTTTTATTTGAACTAGTTTCCAGGTATTTTTTTAAAAGAAACATAGCATTGCTGAGAATGCTTGAGTGTTCCTGCTCGTTCTGGAATTATTGTGCTATTCAACACTAGGGTGGGGTGGGGTTATAATTAAGAAGAATATTAGATTCCAGGGGTTGTTCTTGGTAGGAGGTGGTTTTGAAGTCAGCCTTGTTTTCCTTCTGGAGGGCAGGCAGTGTCGAGGTGACGAGCATGTCGGGTCTAATTATCACCAGCGGAATGGATGATGAGGTTGCCTCCTGTGGTGTGAATGGAACCGCTTGCCCCATGCGGAATGCGAAGGATAGCAATCCCTAGATCACTGTTCCTCCTTCTGTCACCTTCGCCTTGGGACAACTTTGCACTCCGCAGCATCTGTCAGCTCCCCCCCCCCAAGCCAGTTATGTCACTGGGAAGCTGCTGACAGGCATGTTTGTGGCAAGCGGTCGGCTTTGAAGTCTTAGCGGCTTTCCATGCGAGCGGCTGCATATTTTCCCTTTAAGAAAAGGGGGGGGAATGGGTCGCTGGTACTCATACCTTGAAAAAAGCACCATGAGCGTTAGCACAAAATGACTGCTGTGGGCAGCAGAGGAGAAAAAAATGGTGATGGTACGAGAACCAGTGTGGTGCAGTGGTTAAGAGTGGTAGACTCGTAATCTGGTGAACCAGGTTCGTGTCTCCGCTCCTCCACATGCAGCTGCTGGGTGACCTTGGACTAGTCCCACTTCTTTGAAGTCTCTCAGCCCCACTCACCTCACAGAGTGTTTGTTGTGGGGAAGGAAGGGAAAGGAGATTGTGAGCCGCTTTGAGACTCCTTCGGGTAGTGATAAAGCGGGATATCAAATCCAAACTCTTCTTCTTCTAACGGAGACAGTGGGGTTAGGGTGTTGGATTAGGACCTCAGAGAGGCCAGGGTTCAAATCCTGACTCGCCCATGAAGCTCTCTGGGTGACCTTGGGCTAGCCACTGCATCTCATCCTATTGTAACTCACGTAATTGTTGTGGGGATTAAATGAGGAGCAGGAGAACCATGCACACCACCTTCAGTTCCTTGGAGAAAAAAAGTGGGATATAAATGTAAAAAATGTAAAAAAAAAAAATACTGATGTGTACCATCACAAAAAAACTCTGGGAAAAGGATAATGATTCATGCACACACACAAACACACAAATGAGTTGCTGCCTCGCTGCTAATAATAATAATAATAATAATAATAATAATAATAATAATAATTTATTTATACCCCACCCATTCTGGGCAGCTCCCAACAGAATATTAAAAACACAAGAAAACATCAAACATTAAAAACTTCCCTAAACAGATGTATTCTAAAAGTCAGATAGCTGTTTATTTCCTTGACCTCTGATGGAAGGGCGTTCCACAGGGCAGGCGCCACCACTGAGAAGGCCCTCTGCCTGGTTCTGCAGTGTCTACAGGACAAGCTGTAAACTCACTACTATGAGAGGCAAATTGTGGCTAAATTATAGCTCCTGCTTGAGGATATATGTGCACATCAATTCATTATTTCTATATGAGGCATCCTGATCTTGTAAGTACTTGTTAGATTTGTTGGAGTGAGTCAGAAGCTGCGTTGTAACAGATCGAGAAGATGGCTCAGACCCTCTTTCTGTAGACAAAGAGTCAGTTCTTTGTCTCTCTTTCTGTAGAGAGTCAGTACTTCCACCTGCAGACTGTGCAATTGGGATTCTGAGAGCCAGAAAAGTGTTCTTCCTTACGTGGCATAGACTCTCAAGAACCAGAAGCCCCAGAGTTCTTTCGTTCCTGCTGCCACTTCAAATGCACAAACAGGGAGAGCCAACAGGCATTGCAACAAGAGGGACTATCAAAAGGGGAAAGTGACAGCCACAATCATAATTAGGAATGCTGAGATCTCAGGACCAGCTGGAGCCAGAGCACAGGTGACAGGAATTGCAAGTCCCAGAAGATGTGTGAAAAAATTAGTTAGGCCTCTGGTCTCCATAGAATAGAGAAGAATTGGCACGAGATCCCAAGGACAGGGCACAATGTCTAAAGCTGCAGTCCTAAACACAACGTGAAGTCGCTCCTGTTCTTTATAATTTGTGTCTGATTAATATGCATGCACAGCACACTGCTGGGTCTTCCCATAAATACACAGCTGGCAACCAGAAGTGTAAAGAACTTGAACAAAAAACTTAAACAAGCTAAGGCGATCGTCTCTGTAGCAACCCCCTGTTTATGGGATGTTGTCCCAGGAGAGACCCACCACCTGGCACCAACCTTGCCATCTGTCGGGGACTGGGCAGAAGAGGTATGGTGGAGACTACCTCCCCAGCCTGACCATTCCAGAGAAGAAGAAGAAGAAGAAGAAGAAGAAGAAGAAGAAGAAGAAGAAGAAGAAGAAGAAGAAGACAGTTCAGAATAACTACAGGGGTTTGAGGGAGGTCACAGCTCAGAGGCAGATGAGGGGGAAAGCTGGGAAATAATGGGAGAGGAGGAAGAAGAAGCACCAGAGGGGCAACAGCTGATGGACACAGTGTCTTTAGAAATAATTCCAGATCCCCCCTCTCCCCGAACTTGGTGAGCCTTGAAAGTAGGAGAGCAAAGAGCTCAGAGGCAGAGGGCACTTCTCAGCACCCGTAGTGATGACACATGAAGGGAGAGAGGGAGGGGTGGAGACTCACTCGGGGCAACACCGTTATTCCAGGATGCTGCATTTCCAAGCTTCTCTCTGTGAATATTGAATAAAAAGCAGTTGGTAAGAACTTTTCCTTGTCTTATCCGTTCCTGGCATCCTGCCATGGGGGTTGGTTCCCCTGCCGCCTGACACCATCCTTTCAGCACCAGGCAAAGACATTTTGAGAGCCAGTGTGGTGTGAGAGCCAGTTTGGTGTAGTGGTTAAGAGTGGTAGACTCATAATCTGGTGAACAGGGTTCGAGTCTCCGCTCCTCCACATGCAGTTGCTGGGTGACCTTGAGCTAGTCACACTTCTCTGAAGTCTCTCAGCCCCACTCACCTCACAGAGTGTTTGTTGTGGGGGAGGAAGGGAAAGGAGAATGTTAGCCGCTTTGAGACTCCTTCGGGTAGTGATAATGTGGGATATCAAATCCAAACTCCTCCTCCTCTTCCTCTTCGTCTTCCTCCTCCTCCTCCTCCTCCTCCTCCTCCTCCTCTTCTTCTTCTTCTTCTTCTTCTTCTTTTCTCAAGCGTGCAGGCAGCACCAGTGATACGATATTGCATGGTTGAATCTGTTTTTGATATGTTTCTGTGATCTTATCATTGTATTTATTTATTTATTTATTTTTTAAAAAGCTTGGTTGCAAACTTATTTATTTATAAACTAAATATACATAAAACCCTGCATTGATAATGTACAGAAGGATATAAAAGCACAATAAAATAAAAATACCATAAAATAAATGTTTAGAATACAATACAGTCAAATAAATGACTAGCTCCTCTTGGAAATGTTTAAACAACTGAATAAGCCATTTTTGGCATAAAATGGAATTCAAGAAATGTCTGGAAATTAGCAGTGAGGATGCTCACTTGGGCCTTTTTTTTGGGGGGGGGAGTAGGAAGCATTATTTTAGTGGGAACTGATAGCCACTATTTTGGGATAGAAAGAAATTGGTCCTTTTCCGTGTTTGTATTGAGTTCAAAGAATTGATGCTTGCTTTGCAACCTTCGTAATGCCATAATGCTGAATACCCCCTCCTTTCCTTGATAAAATAAGCACAGATTATAGCTACAATCATTTAAAATTGGTGTCAAAATGATCCTGGTATTAAAGATCACTGGAGCTCTTCAAATATTATTTTATAGAAGACACATCCCCATTGATTTCACGAACGCTTCATCCCTGTTTATGTTTATTTGGAAATATTTACCTGCTGCCTATCATCAGATCATTTATCTGGAAGCATTGCTTAAAAGTCGACTGATTGTCATTATATCCGAGTTGGGGAATGAAAAGTGATCTGCCTGTCATGGAAGCACAAAACTAAAGGGAAGTTAATAGGAAATAAAAGTCGATGATATTTTGTCATTTGCAAACCAGAATGAATGCCTCCCTTCCTTTTGCTACCATAACAGAGCTCTTAAATATAAATCAGTAGCTGAAAAGGAAGAGATGTCAATTCATACACACATATATAGAGAGAGACTAATTTCAAATTGAATCCTCTGGCAGCAAAGTAAGATACATTTTCAATTCTCTATTGGGGGGGGGGTAGCCAACATTGTGCCAGCCAGATGCTGTTGAACTACAACTCCCATCACTCCAGCCAGAATGGTCAATGGTCACGCATGTAAGGAGTTGTAGTCACATCTTAGGAATGGGTCAGTTTCTGTGTCTCGCAGGTTCTCATTTTTCCAATCTTAAGTTTTTCCCCATTTCCACATCAATTTGCAAACTCTTAAAAAAAAAAAAGGCTTCATGAAAATCCTTCATCAGTGTATTCCCTTTAATGCACATACTTTTAAATGTATTTTTTGCCAACAATTTCCCCAAATATATTGCATTTTTGTATGTTATATGTGCATTTTTATTGGGGCCATTTCAAGACATTTTGGCACCTGAGTTGGACCTCGAAATGTCGTTCTCTACACCAGGGAAGAAGATGGTTTGGGAAGATCTACATCACGAACAAGAGTGGAGGGGAGATCAACATTGGGATTTGCTACCCTGGATAGGGCCAGTATGGTTTCAAATGGATGGCCGATCATTTGTTGAGATTCATGCATCGCAGGCGGTTGGACTCGATGATTCTTGCAGTCCCTTCAAACTCTCCAATTCTTCAATTCTATGACCCTGCCATCTGAGATGGTTGCCTCACTGCTTCATGGGCAGATTGGCCCTGATTTTTACCCCAGTATATGCATTTTTTAATTACGTATGATTTGGTGGGAAATATGCATTGCAAAATCTGGAAAAGTGTGAATTGAGAAGAGAGACTGTGTTTCAGTTCATGTATTGTTTTGGAAAAAGCCTATTTAGTAGGGTCACCTTTAGATGTGAACAAAACTGGATTTTTCCTCCATCCCTAAGGATGCCATGTGGATCATCCCTGCTCTAGAGAAAACACCTGATTGAAGAGCTCTGCCTATTTGGATGTGATATTTGCACATGTTCCATGCAGTCTGAAACTGTAGAGTCCAGGACTATGTGGTCTGTTGTTTGTGGAGCAAAATACTCACATAGGAACTAGGCCATAAAAAGAGGACATCCATGGAATCAAGATTGGGCAGGCCAAATTTCCTTCCTAATTCAAAAGTCTTGCACCACATCTTTCCAGCAATTATATCCAAAGCTACTTATGTACAACATTCAAATGCTACAAGTTTAAAACAGAAAATGTAGCAAAGGCTGGTTGGTAATAATTCATGGGGACAGATGGTGTAGTCATTTCCCAGTATTATTGGTCTTAAAAATTTATTGGGGTGGGGGTTATCTTGTTTTTAAATACGTAGGCATCAAAATGTCCCTAAAGTCTCATCTGTGAGCTGGTGCAATAGCTAAGAGATTGCTGTGTGATGCAGTGAGCCACTAGTTCAAATCTTGTCTTTGCTACAAACTCTCTAGGTGAGAGATTTTACTTTCTTGGGCTCCATGATCACTGCAGATGGTGACAGCAGTCACAAAATTAAAAGTCGCCTGCTTCTTGGGAGGAAAGTGATGACAAACCTAGACAGCACCTTAAAAAGTAGAGACATCACCTTGCTGACAAAGGTCCGTATAGTTAAAGCTATGGTTTTCCCAGTAGTGATGTATGGAAGTGAGAGTTGGACCATAAAGAAGACATGAGTCTGACCAAACTGAGGGAGGCAGTGGAAGACAGGAGTGCCTGGCATGCTCTGGTCCATGGGGTCACGAAGAGTCGGACACGACTAAACAATTCTAGGTGGCCTTAGGCAAGTCTCAATTCACATTTTGCAATTTCCTTCATCTATGAGGATAAGAAGATTCACCAACCCTACAGGGTTGATTTACAAGTTCATGAGTTCATGTATGCAATTCAGTTTGAAAACTGGAATATTATACAGAGTCTACAAACCAACCAACCCCCCTCCATGTGGTGGTACAGTCCCACCAGACTACTGTACCATATGCCCATGTGAACATTTGAATCAGCTCCAAGTCTGTTCTTTACAGACTGGGGCTTGGCCTGTTAAGGATGGCACAGGTCATGTGTTCAGGGCCATCAAATAAGAACATTGTTCCTTCGTGGCAGGTATTTATGGACCTAAACTGACTTAATGTATTTAATGTTTCCCTGTGCAGAGAGAAGTACACAGACTTTGTAGGCCTTCTTAATTAATGTATCCTTTTGGATTAATTTCCCATCCCCTCCTCGGGGCTTTTGATGATGAGCTGGTGAGCTCCTCTGTTGAAGGCATGTATTTATTGCCGAAACTCTTAGAGGTGGCTTACAAAGGATTTTCTGTCAAACATCTGGAGCCTTGCTATTTCTATCAGCCACAGTCAGGAACAGAAAGCAAACACTTTTCGTCTCGTGGCACTTTACCTGCCTTCCTTTATGTGTGCATTAACAATGGCTGCACTGATCTGTAAATGATTTTCTCCCATTATGCATTTTGTGAGTCCATATGCTGAAAACGAGATGCCCTTTTTCCTGTAAATAAAATGCAATGCATATTTTAGGGAAATGGTATGGCATTGCTGTTGTGAGTCTAACAGCCTTCCCCAACTTGGCGCCCTCTGGACATAATGGGATTCCAACTCCCATCAGTCCAGCAGTGGTCAGGGATGTAGAAGTTGTAGTTTAAAATATCTGGTGGGCACCAGGAGAGGTTGCCCTTTATGCCCTGGAAGCAGCCTATCTAGGTACTGCAAGACAGAGGATTTAAGGTTTTGGCTCAGAGCACATAACCCCTAATGTACGGTTTCATCTTGAATAGCTTCCAGCTCAAATCATGGCCATTGCCTTTCAGGGGCTAAATGGACTGGGGCCAGGGTATCTGAAAGAGTGACATTCTCCAGGCTTGCTGACTTGTTTAGTCGTTTAGTCGTGTCCGACTATATGGTTTTTCAAATTAAAGTTTTACAATCACATATCCAACATACATAATAAAAACAAGATTCCAAAGAATCTCCATATTTAAATAATCTTTGGGAAACATGGATCTAAACTCAGCTCTTTGATGAAATCTCCAGGACTTCCCTCCTCCCTTTTGTGGGTCTTATTGTTAGTCATTTCCCTCTTGCATCTTTTATAATAATCAAAATCTTTTGCATCTCCATTATATCCAAAGTTCACCATTAAACTACAAGTGTTATTCCAATCCTACTAATGATTTTAACTGTTTACAATGATTTTTAAGATAAATTATAAATTCCCCCCCCCCCATTCCTTATTACAATTTTGGTCTTCCTGATATCTGATTCTTCCGGTCATTTTGGCCATTTCGGCAAAGTCCATCAACTTGATCTGCCATTCTTCTCTGGTCGGGACTTTACCTTCTTTCCATCTCTGGGCCAATAACATCCGCGCAGCCGTGACCACATATTTAAATAATCTTTGGGAAACATGGATCTAAACTCAGCTCTTTGATGAAACCACCAAGGACAGAGGCAGGGGTAGCAGCTGGCCTCACAGGGGTTTATTGGATGCCTCACCACACCCAGAGGTGCTCATTCCTGAGGACAGAGGAGGACAACTGGGGAAAGGTGAGGCAGTAGCACCAGGACACTGAGTGGCCACTGAAATGGATAGGGGGTGGAGTCCAGCCACTTCTGGACACCCCCAGGTTCCCAAGCCTTTCCTGTAGGACCTCAATTGGAAGCAGCGGTGCTTTTAAACACCCCCTTCATCCTGAAGGTGTATGACAGAGAAATGGAAGCAAAGCTTAATTATTGCTTTTAGACACTTTAATACACTTCCATTTTGATTCAAAAGCACTTTCAGGGGATGGGAAAAAAGAGGGGGAGGTTTGAAAGATTTGAGCCATATCCAGTATGGTAGGAGTGTTTCTGGGATCTCTGAGGATCTCCTTAGGGTACTGTAGGATGGTTTATTATCCATTATCTCTAACACAAAGATAATGAAAGTGGTTCTATTGTACTAAATCTGAAACCCAAAGGAATACCGGGATTTGGCAGCCAAGATATATCTCACTTAGTTTCCACTGTGTAAACCCATCACAAATCGTACAGCAGACAGTCTGTTGGTTAAATAAGTCTACAAAGAGAGATGATGGAGGTCTTCATTTATCTTCATTGAAACACCTCTAGCTGCTGTGGAGTTGATAAAACGAATGTAATCTATTCAATATCTTTTCCTCAACCTCTTCTTTCCTCCTTCCCTCCCTCCCTCCCTGATTCTCTCCCATTTGATTAGATCTTCCATGATTAGATTTCCATGTGGAGTCTGTTGCGAAATTAACGGGAAACTAAGAAAACAGAATGTTTGACGGCAAAAGAAAGTAAAGGAGAGGAGAAATATTAAATTATACTAAAGGAAATGTGAAATTGAATGGAAAATGGTAATCCCAAGTTAAGCCTTAGCAGTTAATCATTGGTAGCATGGAATTTTGTTTGGTAGGGCTGAGAATTAAGGGGAACATACACCTTCTGTTGCTTTACTGTAATATAGGGATGCAGGTGGCACTATGGTCTAAACCACTGAGCCTCTTGGGCTTGCCTATCAGAAGGTCGGCGGTTCGAATCCCCATGATGCTGCTCTGTCCCAACTTCTGCCAACTTAGCAGTTTGAAAGCATGTCAGTACAAGTAGATAAATAGGTACCACTGTTGCGGGAAGGTAAACGGTGCTTCCATGCACTCTGGCTTCTGTTACTCTGGCTTCTGTTACGGTGTCCTGTTGTGCCAGAAGCCGTTTAGTCATGCTGGCCACATGCCCCGGAAAGCTGTCTGTGGACAAACGCCGGCTCCCTTAGCCTGAAAACGAGATGAGTGCTGCAACCCCATATTCGCCTTTGACTGGACTTACCCATCCAGGGGTCCTTTACCTTTTACCTTTAACAGTTAATCATCTCATACTCTCGTTTATTAGTTGGTGGGAGGTAATTGTAATCAGTAGCATGGAATTTTGTTTGGTAGGGCTGGGAATTAAGGGGAACATACTCCTTCTGTTGCTTTACTGTAATATACAAAGAAAACAGAGAAAGAATTGCTGAATGGGATTATATCTGGAGAGACAGTCCTTAAAGTAGGAGGGTCCCAGACTGTGCAAGGATTTAAAGGTATTTTTAAGCATAGCAACTTCAGCTAGGCCCAGAAAAAGACTGATAACTAATGTAACCAGGTACTTTCTAATGCCTATCAGAAGAAATGCAGCAATGTTCTTCGGTGTCTTCCAGCATTTGGTGCCTTGTATGGGAAGCTGCCTGACACTGAATCAGACGATGGCCCTTCTATGTCAACATTGTCTTCACTGGCAGTGGCTCCCCTGGGATCTCCCCAACCTTAGCTGTCAACTTTCGGATTTGAAAATAAGGATTTTTTTCCAAACTTTCAGATTTGAAAATAAGGGATGCCATGAGGGCGGTGCAATGGCACCAAGTAGCCTCACCCCCCTGCGCTCCAGAGGCTGCGCGCAAACGGGTGAGCGAAAGAGCGAGCGCATAGACGGCAGGCAGGCTGTCTGTCTGGTTGGGCATGAGGGTCTGGCTGCACAAGGCATGCAAGCTCCGCCCCCAGTCGGTCTCAGACTCCTTATTGGCAGCCGAGAAACGCAGCTGAGGAGCCTGCCTGGCCGGCAGGAAGGGAGAGGAACTGCTTCCTTTGAAATCTGGGAAATTTAAGGGATATCAACAATCCGGGATAGCAGCGGGAAACGGCATTGGAATAAGGGAGTTTCCTGCAAAAAAGGGAGGGTTGACAGCTATGATCCTAGCCCTACCTGGAGATGCCAGAGATTGGACCTTTCCTGCATGGGAAGCAGATGTGCTGCCACTGAGCCACAGCCCTTCCTCTATGGCACCATCTTCAGGTAGCACTCTGCACCAGTTAAACCTTCTCGGTCACCCAGGAGCAGCCCCAGCTAGAGCACTCTGCAATAATCAAGCCTGAAAGTTACAGAAACATGGGCTAGTTCAGCAAGGTCAAATAAACTTGGGAACAGGGAGGGGGCGGTCCTCCTTAGTAGTCAAAGACAGGAAAAAGCACTCCGAGAAACTCCCCTAATCTATTTCTCATGTGTGGAATCCCTGCTTCCCCACATACAAGAATCATTACTGGCAATTACATCCGCAAGCTCCTTTAATAGCCTTGGATGCTGTTCATCAGGCCCTGGAGATTTGAATTCATTTAAAGTAGCTAGGTGTTCCTTTACTGCCTGCTTTCCGCTCTTGGGCTGCAGCTCCCTCCTTACATCATTTATTCTGTTATCACCAGGTCGGGCATCGCTTTCCTTTTGGGTGAAGACAGAGGCAATGTATGTGTTGAGTAGTTTGGAAAACTCAGCAGTGGCCAGAGGATTGGAGAAGATCAGTCTACATCCCAATCCCAAAGAAGGGCAGTGCCAAAGAATGCTCCAACTACCGCACAATTGCACTCATTTCACATGCTAGCAAGGTTATGCTTAAAATTCTACAAGGCAGGCTTAAGCAGTATGTGGACCGAGAACTCCCAGAAGTGCAAGCTGGATTTCGAAGGGGCAGAGGGACCAGAGACCAAATTGCAAACATGCGCTGGATTATGGAGAGAGCAAGAGAGTTCCAGAAAAACATCTACTTCTGCTTCATTGACTACGCTAAAGCATTTGACTGTGTCGACCACAGCAAACTATGGCAAGTTCTTAAAGAAATGGGAGTGCAGGATCACCTCATCTATCTCCTGAGAAATCTCTCTGTGGGACAAGAAGCTACAGTTAGAACTGGACATGGAACAACTGATTGGTTCAAAATTGGGAAAGGAGTACGACAAGGCTGTATATTGTCTCCCTGCTTATTTAACTTATATGCAGATTTCATCATGTGAAAGGCTGGACTGGACAAATCCCAAACCGGAATTAAGATTGCCGGAAGAAATATCAACAACCTCAGATATGCTGATGATACAACCTTGATGGCAGAAAGTGAGGAGGAATTAAAGAACCTTTTAATGAGGGTGAAGGAGGAGAGCACAAAATATGGTCTGAAGCTCAACATCAAAAAAACTAAGATCATGGCCACTGGTCCCATCACCTCCTGGCAAATAGAAGGGGAAGAAATGGAGGCAGTGAGAGATTTCACTTTCTTGGGTCCCATAATCACTGCAGATGGTGACAGCAGTTATGAAATTAAAAGACCCTGCTTCTTGGGAGGAAAGCAATGACAAACCTAGACAGCATCTTAAAAAGCAAAGACATCACCTTGCCAACAAAGGTCCGTATAGTTAAAACTATGGTTTTCCCAGTAGTTATGTATGGAAGTGAGAGCTGGACCATAAAGAAGGCTGATCGCTGAAGAATTGATGCTTTTGAATTATGGTGCTGGAGGAAACTCTTGAGAGTCCCATGGACTGCAAGAAGATCAAACCTATCTGTTCTGAAAGAAATCAGCCCAAAGAAATCTGGCAAAGGGTGCAAGATCTGGAAGGACAGATCCTGAAGCTGAGGCTCCAATACTTTGGCCACCTCGTGAGAAGAGAAGACTCCCTGGAAAAGACCCTGATGTTGGGAAAGGTTGAGGGCACAAGGAGAAGGGGACGACAGAGGACGAGATGGTTGGACAGTGTTCTCGAAGCTACTAACATGAGTTTGGCCAAACTGCGGGAGGCAGTGGAAGACAGGAGTACCTGGTGTGCTCTGGTCCATGGGGTAACGAAGAGTCGGACACAACTGAACGACTGAACAACAACAACAACAGTTCCACCTTCTCTTTGTCACCCAAAGAGTGTCATTTCTCCATCTTCTCCATGTAGAGGACCTACCACTTGCCTGTTCTTCCTCTTGCTTTTGACATAGCCAAAAAAACCTTTTTAAAAAAATTAACCTCTCTTGCAAGCCTGAGCTCAAAACGGAATAATTTCTAAGCCAGCAATTCCCCGCATCTCCAAACATTCCTTCTAATTGGAGTTGCCACAAGTATTTCTGTGCTGTAACTAGGTCTACCTATACCAAATGTGTTTAGATGGACAGGTGCAAGGATGCATGAGATAGGCCAGGAGAAGTCTTGGTGGATGTTAGACCTAACAAAACTAAAACAAAAGTGTGTTTTTGCCTGCCTCCTGAGCTGCCCTCTGGTGATCCCAAAAATCTGCTGACTAGGCCCCACATTTAATTATTTAGATTCCTTTAAACTGCCTCTCTAGATTTAGTAGGTACCGTGCTCAGGATTCCTGAATTTATTCTCTGTTTTCTCTTAGGCAGTTCTCGTCCTGTGTTCCTTCATTTCCCTTTCAAAATAGCATCTTCCCGAGTTGTACCCAGCCAGGAGCCTCCAGGGTGTCCTCCATCCCCATCAAATTACATTTATTTAAACTCTGAATGTTAAGGAGACTCAGAGAGAAACTCATAAACCAGGGCAGAGGTGTCAGCTGGACTCATCCTGCTGTGGTTGAATTCACCTTGTGAATTCAATTAAGTGGTGGTTGGATTGTGCTTAGGCTAAACAGTCGCTTTCTTTGAAAACAAGTTAGAGAGATTCTGTACTCCCCAGAGAAAGCATCACATGTTCTGTCTAGTGCATGCAGAAGGGAATTTTGCAGGTTATCTCCGACCCCTTGCAGGCATGGTCCTGTCTAGGGCTACAGCTTGCATGAAACAAGGGTAGTGTCTTGCTCTTTAAGGTCATTATCATATATCTATGATGTTATATAATAATACTGCAAAAACCGCAAGGGCCAACCCCATCATATTTACAACAGACCAACTGAAATTAATGGGCATGATTAGTTTAGCTCCATTAATTGCCATGGGTCTACTCTGAGTACAGTTTAGTTGGGTGCAGCCCAATATCCCTTTAACATCTCTGTATACTGCAGGGAGATTGATTGTTTTGAACCAGGGAAGCTGTCTAGGTCTATTTAGCTCAGTCTTAGCTGAGCTGAGGAGTGGGAGAAATGTGACCCTAGAGATGTCATTGAACACCAGCTCTCATCAGCACCACCCAGCGAGACCAATAGTCAAAGATGATGGGCCACACGTTCCCCACTGCATACTCTACACTGACTGGCAGCAGCTTGCAAGGGTCTCAGACAAGGGGACTTACCCAGAAATGATTGCAATGGAGGGTGGTCTATTCAGGCTAATGGAGCTCTGTCCCACCAGCCTCAGTTAGACACCACCTGCCTGCCTTTTTGCTTACCACCAGTCCAAGGGGTGGCACAGCCTGTTGGCTTCTTCCTCCTAAGTCTCCATGTCACCCCTTGTAGAACTCAGAAGGGAAGAGGGTGGGGATCAAAGCCAGAATTAGCTGGCTCTGCCTCTCACTGGTACAGGCTCTACTTACTGATGACCTCTCTGCCAGTGGCATCACAACGGGGGGCGGTGGGGCAGGGCGCCCCTGGTGCCATGTCTGCGGGGGTGACAAGAAGACACCCTGCGGGGACTCGCAGCGGTGTGAGCAACTATTGCGCCACCACAGCCGCATGTGGAGGATGCTCTGTTCGCGGCTGCAGCCGGAGCAGAGGATCCCGGCGCTGGCGGCAAACCGCTATGTACAGCGCATGTGCGGCGTCACACACATGCACTGTACGTAACGATGCCGCACATGTGCTGTACATAGCAGTTTGACGCCGGCGCCATTTGCGGACAGCGGTGGGATCCCTCTGTCGCCACTACAGCCGCATGTAGAGGATCCCCCGCCGCTGCAGCGGCGACAGAGGGATCCCTGCACCGTCCGTACAGCACTGGAGCGGCGGCCACCACCCGCTATGTACAGCCGCACATGCGCCCTATGTAGTGACGCCCCGCCCCGGGTATCACAACGCCTTCGTTCGCCCCTGCTCTCTGCCTTCTGACCCACCAGTTCTGAAGGGCACCAACTACCACTGGATCCTTGAGATTGAACCTGATACCTCTGCATGCAAATGAAGAGCTCTGCCATGAGCTGTGGCCAATATTTAATTGCAAGCATCCATAGTGTGTGTGTGTGTGTGTGTGTGTGTGTGTGTGTGCTTTATCTCCTGGAGTTGGAGGGAGCAGGAGAGGTCACAGCAAAGTCAAGGAAGTTCAGCGCAGAACTAAATCCCCATGTGAAACCTCCTTCTAGGGATATAGAAGAAATGGCTATATACTTGTCTGTTTTGTAGTGCCGGAAAATATGGCAGGGTTTCTTACAGACTGTATGCAAGAGGGTAAAATGCTCTCCTTTGTGCACAGGCAATCCGACATCCATTAGCAGATGGAGCCAGACAAGCTTGTTTATTCTCTTCTCCTCTAGAAAAGATGAAACAAGGCCACGTTAGGTTTTGTTCCTGTTCTTTAAGAGGCTTAGTCAGAATTTGCATTGAATTGTAGATCTGTGCAGTGGTTGACATCACACTCTTTTGCTTTTCCTCCGATGGCAAGAGGGTTTTCTTCCCCCTTCCCTTTTAATTAAAAATTGCAATGAGGCAGGATGCTGAACTGTGTTTCATCACCCTGCTTCTCATCTACCTGATAAACGAAAGAAAAAGCTCATTACTAGGTGGAAGAATTAGTTTCTTATGATATCATGTTGCACCTCTGCTCTGCCACCTGCCTTGAAAAGCAATGCCGATTTTGATCCATAAAACTATATTGCTTAGTAAACGAGTGATTAATGCAGCTGAGTGATGGGTGGATGGACAGACACCTGTCCTGTTGCTCTTGTGGTTAGCTAGATCTTCCATATTACATGCAGGTAGGAGAATGAGGTGGAGGAGGTCAACTAATCCATGGAAGGAAGTTAATAATAAGTCATGCACTAATTCTCCAGCTGATCTCTATGGCCTTTGCCATGTTTACTTAGTAGTGCCTCATAAATAGCTGTAAATGTTCTAAGAGGTTGGGCTTCATTGCAAGTCCCCCCTCCCATTGGAGGTTTTTTTAAAAAAAGAAATCATTTACTAGCTCTCATAAAATGCAGAATGAAATGCACATTAACAAGCATTTTTTTAAAAACAAGAACATGAAACACCACAAAAAAGCAGCGAATGAATAATTTTTAGCATCATTGTAGGAAAGGAGGTGTCTGAATCATACATTTATAGGGACATCTTTAAGTTGAGCGAGAGAAGCAGGAAATAAACATGTCAGAATTCATCAGAAAAGCTCTATTAAATAGGAGGGGGGGAGAGATAACTTTATTTGGATCAAACATCTTTTGGAAGTCGACAGAATAAATGTTGACATGTATATATGGATTTGTAAGTAGCTTTCTTATTGTTTTCTCCTGGTCTAAACGTGCTTTGGTTGGGGATATGACATGGGTGTGTTGGATGGACAGCCAGCCTATTGAGTGGTAAACAAATTCACTTTTCATAACACTTGACACTATTTAAATTGAATCCTTGCAATGTTACTGCTACCCTGATATTGCTTTACATATAGTTGGTTTTACTGACTATTATAGCTTGTGAATTACTTTTCCTTGTGTTGTGTATTTTCAACATGCCTGTCACGGACCACTAACTTCATCTCCTGCAGATAATATTTTTGGGTGATGTTTCAAGGCATGTTTGGCAATCAACAGCCTGTAGGCCAAAGCTGACCACACTTTGTCTCATTAGGCCTCCTGTGGTTTAACTTTCATCCTCCATGGTACCTCAGCAGCAGGACATATTAGGGGACCCAGAACAGGCCACAGAAAAGAATGGCTAAAGCTGGAGGAAGAGATTCAGTAGGAAGCTGGAGGCTGCTTCCCCTGCCCTGTCTCAGGATCTGCCACCTGAGGCAGTTGTCTCACCTAACTTATGGTTGGGCTAGCCCTGTCCTGTTTTAGTTGCCTACTAGACTCCATAGGTCCAAAGGTGTGGGAAATGTCTGTCCAAGACCTCCCAAAGAAATCTGGCAAAGGGTGCAAGATCCTGTGCAGCCATAAATAGAGCATCCCCACCAACCCTTCCCCTTGCTCTTGTGAGCATATTGCACCGATCCTGGTCTGACTGCACTGGGTACCAATTAGTTTCCGGGCCCAGTTCAAAGTGCTGGTTTTGACATATAAAGCCTTAAATGGCTCAGGACTGCAATACCTCAAGGACTGTCTCTTCCCATATGAACCTACCCGGACCCTGAGATCATCTTCTGAGACCCTTCTTCATGTGCCTCCTTCTCGAGAGGTCCGGAGGGCGGCAACACAAGAACGGGGCCTTCTCTGCAGTGGCTCCCCATCTGTGGAATGCTCTCCCCAGGGTAGTTCACCTGACACCTTCATTATACACCTTTAGGCGTTCCTTTTTAACCAGGCCTTTGGTGTTTTGTGGGGTGTTTTTTTTGGGGGGGGGCTATTGGATTGTTGTTTTTATTTTTATTATGTATTTTGTGGTTATATCTTGATTTTATTCTGTGAACCGCCCTGACACCCCAGGGTATAGGGCAGTAAAATACATAAATAAATGAGCCAACACTGATTGGGTGACAATGCCTTCTAGAGAATAAGTAAATTGCACTCAGTTATCCTCATTAGATAATGTCTGAACTATCCAGTGTTTGTCTGCAATCAGCTTTCCAGATCATGTGGCCAGCATGACTAAACCGCTTCTGGTACAATGGGACACTGTAATGAGTGCCAGAGCGCATGGAAACACTGTTTACCTTCCCTCTGCAGTGGTACCTATTTATCTACTCACACTGGTATGCTTTCAAACTGCTAGGTTGGCAGAAGCTGGGACAGAGCAACAGGAGTTCACCCCGTTGGGATGATTCGAACCACCGACCTTCCGATCGGCAAACCCAAGAGACTCAGTGGTTTAGACCACAGCGCCATCTGCTCCTAAAGCCATATAATCCGATGATCAATCTGAAAAACTCATTATGGTTACCACATTAGGGCAAATATACATCCAAACCACCCAGCTTTGATTAGGTTCAGTCATGATGTCAAGGAATACAACCAAGATGGAGGCGACTCAGGAAGTTAGATGCTTTGCATTTCCTGTCTCTGAACATCTGCCATGTTTAAACAGAGTTTTAGCCTCTCCTCCACTATACGAAAACATATAAATTACCTCAGCACTGGAGGTTTTGTATCTCGATGATGTTCAGAAAGGGAAAAGGAAGTATGACTTGGCCCCAGTTTCCAGCTGATAGAAAATGATGTCATATATCCTGGAATAAACCTGTCCTCCACAAGGGCCATCTCTAAAAAGTGAGGTGTGCAGTTCAGCAGGTTGTCAAAACTGATCATTCAACATATTTCCAATGGCCACAGCAAAAAAAGGAAAGAAAATAAAATAGAAGAAGCGGCTTGGAAGATGTAATAAATCATTTGCATGCTCAGCTTGCCCAAGCTCTTTGGTTAGCTTGATTCTTTTATGCATTATACATTCTGCAGGTCTTAAAATATTTGCATATTTCATCTCACCCGGCCTACCTGATAAGTTATTTCCAAAATGTTCTCGTCATTTTCAATTTGTCATTAAGGTGGTGTCCAGACTGAGGGGTACTTTCTCCCTCCACGCTCAACACCTCCTTTGGTATCTTAAGGAGGTGAACTGCACATTTTAAAATAAATATATATATTTTTAACAGCCAACGCCGTCAAGGTTGGTAAAATACCTCCCTAATGAAATTTCATAAACCTCTCACAGAACTGCATAATTATGCGCCTCTCGAGTTCTGTAGTACTTCGTTAATGGATACAAGGTGGAGAAATGACCTTTCTTGTCCAAATTATGCTGGGATCACATTCTAATAAATTAAACCATAAAAAGTCAAGTGAACTCTCCCTGAGCTCTATTTACCCAGAAATGTCTCATATGCACAAGCTCTCGGGGATAAAGAAGGATGAAGAACAGCACAGATGAACACATGTGTCAGTGTGTTTAGTTGCTGAATTAGGGCAACTTGGCACTCAGGCACCAGTTATTTAATAAATAACACTTGCATAAATTACATTTAGGTGGAGGCAACCACAAAATAAATAAATCCCACAAGCATGGGTGTACCATTTCCATTTTCTCATTGGGATCTTCTGTTTCATCCCCAGGAAGTGGAGAGTTTCTACCAGAGCTATGTCAAAAATTTCTCCTTTGTTTTTGTTTCTCCCTTCTTACCATTCCCCATCAATTAAGGATTATGAAATATACTCGGAGTCAAGTGTGAATTTCATGTTCTTTATTCAGCTCATAGTAGCAAGGATTGACTCTTTCCCCAAAACGTCTGCCTATATATACATTATTTACACAATGGGCCCCACGTGATTGGCTAATTCCAGGCTACTCCTGTAGGCCAATCAGGTTGCAGATTCACTTCATCCAGAAGCCTGATTGGCTGCTCTTGCAGGCCAATCAGGTCGCTGATTCCCTTCCACCTGGAGCTGGATTGGGTGGCTCCTGCGGACCAATCAGACTGCTGCATTCTGGATCCTATTGTTCTAGGACCAATCAGACTGCTGCATTTTGGATCCTATTGTTCTAGGATTCAGCTCAGTACATAACAGATTATCAAAGGGAAAGGGAATTCTCATGGGTAAGATGGAGGGGCTTTGTCATACATACTTTTGTTTTTGACAAGGGAGTGCCCTTTATTTCAATCTATAAGCCAACTCACTGGTGTTCTGCACTCTGCAGCCTTCCTGGGTGTCTCCTCTTCAATCAAGTCCCAAAGAAAGACATCATGGGGCAACTCCTCCTTATAGAGTTTTTATGGATCAGGAAGTTTGTGCAACCAGAGAGGCTGCAAAGTCCTGGAGGAATATTTACTAGAATGCAAAATACACACACCAGCCTCAGCCAACTCGCAATGACAAGGTAAGTCCAGAACCCCACACTCACTAGAATTCTAAGGAATCTCTAAAATGCCTTGAGAATGAGGCAGAAGAAATAGAAGACTTTCTCAGGGGAAGAGAACTTGAAAGATCGGAGGACAGGTTTTGACACAGCTTAAGGATGCGGGTGGCGCTGTGGTCTAAACCACTGAGCCTAGGGCTTGCCGATCGGAAGGTCGGTGGTTCGAATCTCCGTGATGGGGTGAACTCCCATTGTTCGGTCCCAGCTCCTGCCCACCTAGCAGTTCGAAAGCATGTCAAATTGCAAGTAGATAAATAGGTACCATTCCGGCGGGGAGGTAAACGCCGTTTCCGTACGCTGCTCTGGTTTGCCAGAAGTGGCTTAGTCATGCTGGCCACATGACCTGGAAGCTGTCTGCGGACAAACACTGGCTCCCTCGGCCTATAGAGCGAGATGAGCGCCACAACCCCAGAGTCAACCGTGAATGGACCTAACAGTCAGGGGTACCTCTAACTTTTAAGGACTCTACACCAGTATCAGCCCAGAACTTGAGATGGTAGTGCTGTGATTTTCATGAAATTGGGCTGAATCTCATTTGGACTGCACTTACCTGACCTAATCCACATCTCCTACACTAATATACAAACCAACACATACTTATCCTTCAGTTTTTGGACTTCTCCATATTTGTGTGACACATTTTTTAAAGTCCAAATAACATTCCAAACACACAGTGTTTTGTTTTACTTTTATTTAGTGGGGTTGAGTTTTGATTTATTTATTTTTGCACATTTTAGGGGAAAATATGCATTTAGAAGCATATTTGTGTGTGTTTGTTTGTGTGTAGTCACACAAATGTTTGAACAGGGAGATGGATCCCTAGGGCTAACTAAAGCCATATGAAGCTTGCACATTGTATACTCCTGAACCCATCCCCAAGTGCTGTGCCGCAACCTGGGTGTGCGACAGTGGTGGCTGGTGCCCATTGTGTTTGGATGTGATTGGACTGGCCGGCCAATGGCAGGCTAGGGGTAGGTGGGGCCAAGAGACAATGATTGGCAGAGTCAATGAATTCTGCTTTGCTATCCACCCTCCTCCCTGGTGAGTTCTACAAGAGTTACTCTGAAACTATGGAGGTGACAGCCATGGCCATTCCTTTAACTGGTTGTAGGCAGTTGGGCTGGCTGGTTGAGGGGAAACTAATGCTGGAGGTAAAGTACCCCCCCCCAATGGAACTTCCTCCACGGGTGTGGGGTTTTAGTGGCTTCTATTTAGGGAATGCAATGTTTGAGTTGTCCTTTAATGATGTCTCTAATGGATGCATATTTAGGCTTTAAAGCATATCCTCCAACATTTATCTGATGAAAATAGGGATGCCCCATTTCACAATGAGAATTTTACTATTTATATCCTGCACATCTTACTGGGCTGCCCCAAGTACTTTGGGCAGCTTCCAACATATGTAAAAACATAATAAAACATTAAACCTTTCTTAAAACAATTTCCCTATACAGGATTGAAAATAGAGACATCCTAAGGAAAAGGGGGACATTCCAGGATCAAATCAGAAACCCAGACGACTTCTCTAAATCAGGGACATCCCTGGAAAACAGACTTTGGAGGGTCTGCTTAAGGTAGGGGGGAGGACAAAAAGGAAAGAAAGAAAGAAAGAAAGAAAGAAAGAAAGAAAGAAAGAAAGAAAGAAAGAAAGAAAGAAATTTTATTCCCAGGATGAACTATAGGAAATTTTAAACAGGCAATGGGGATTTTAAGAGAGAAGACAAAATACTAACAACACATGGGTCCTGCTGTGTGTGTGTGTGTGTGTGTGTGAGTGAGTGTGTGTGTGTACTCTTTACAAACATATTATTTAATGCAAAGAGTGGAAGCCTATGAATGAATGAATACATAAAAGGACTAAAGAAAGAGCAGACACAAACAGACCAAATGCTAGAGGCCATGGTTTAATAAATGGTTTCACTGAACACAAGCATATTCTTCTGTTTGAAAATATTCATTCCTGCCTCTGGTTCTTTTTCTTCTCCTTTGCCTTTCATTGCCATCTACGGACAACTTACGTTACATAAACTACAACGACAACAAAAAGAGACCATTGCATTTCTCGGGATGCATAGAAAAGAAAGTTCTGCTGCTTTTGAGAATTTTCAGAAAGTAGCTGTGTTCATCATGTGACAGCTTAAGGGCATATATCAGGGGTCAGCAGCCTAAGGCCCATGGGCCGGAAGTGACCTGCGGAGGTCGTTTGACCCGAACCGAGTCGCTTGCACACTGTGCTGAAGCGGCGCAGCACAATGCGGGGACTCGCTTCCGCGGCACCGAAAATCGTATCTGTGCAGACACAGATGCCAAAAATCGCAGGGATCTCCACAGGACCGATCCGGCCCAGGCAAGATAAACCTTGCTGACTGCTGGCATACATGTTTGGTGGGCTAGAGCCCATTTTTAAGATGCATTGAGCTTGATCTTCAGTTGTTCAGGTGTGCCTACATGGGCGTAAGGTGGGGGAGTGGAAATCTGCTGTTTCGGTTGATAAATAACACCTGGGACATGGTGTGTTTTGAAACTAATTTACAGCATGGTATCAAGGAGTTAGGTCATGTTTTAAATAGCCTTAGAGTTAGAAGCACAGTGAAGACTGATGCCTTCTGTTGCTCATGGATATAGCAAAGCAGTAGATGGTATCAGTGTACAAAGGCCTGGAAACGATGCCTTATGAGGAATGGCTTAGGGAGCTGGGTATGTTTAGCCTGGAGAAGAGAAGGTTAAGGGGTGATATGATAGCCATGTTCAAATATATAAAAGGATGTCATATAGAGGAGGGAGAAAAGTTGTTTTCTGCTGCTCCTGAGAAGAGGACACGGAGCAATGGATTCAAACTACAAGAAAGAAGATTCCACCTAAACATTAGAAAGAACTTCCTGACAGTAAGAGCTGTTTGACAGTGGAATTTGCTGCCAAGGAGTGTGGTGGAGTCTCCTTCTTTGGAGGTCTTTAAGCAGAGGCTTGACAGCCACCTGTCAGGAATGCTTTGATGGTGTTTCCAGCTTGGCAGGGGGGTGGACTGAATGGCCCTTGTGGTCTCTTCCAACTCTATGATTCTACACTGGAAATGGTTGTGGGAATAGGTCTTCTGAGTTTGAGGCGGAGAGTGGGGCAGGGTTGCTTCCTCAGCCAGAAAATACGGGTGAATTCCGGGTCTCTGGAGTTCTGTATCTATTTAAATGATTATAAACTAAGAGCGCATACCCACTGCAAGCGTTGGTATATATGTGTAGTTGTGTCATTGGTTGAGTCCTTGTTAACTAAAGGGCCGATGGAGCCAGGACATCATCTCCCTCAAAAATGGATACAATATCTTTCTTAAATTAAAAGTCTTCTAACATCAAGGGTTTTCGAAGACAACCTTTCTCTTAAACTAATTAACCGAAATGGGAGCCATATCCAGTCACCTCTTCTCCCTTTCTGAAAGTGACAAAAAGCAGTCTCTTAAGCATTCTCTTTGGCTTAGAGTGCCAAATGTTCTCATGCTCCGAGGGCTTAAGGAGATTAGACCAGTAATTAAATTAATGCCATTAAGGCTGAAATCAAAGGAGCCTTCGCATGCCTGGTGCCACCGTGCTTACCCAGAGCATTGATCAGAGCAATGTGGAGAGGAGATATTTTGCACACTCAAAAATAGCTCTGTTATAATGTGCTAAGAACCACCTCTGCTCCAAATGTCAAGGAACAAGTATTTTGTCCTTGAAACTCTGATTGTGGCAAGGAGCAATTTGGAATTAATTTCATATGATCCTTTTCGATTCAGACTTCATAAGCTCTGTTCATGACAGATGCCATAAACAGGGAGTTTATGTGGGAGAACTGGTTGGGAAATGAATCTGGCCAGAGGGCCAGATCCTAACACACACACACACACACACACACACACACACACACACACACTGTGCTGGTCCTGAGGGTAATGCAAGAGGCAAGGTCCAAGTCCAGTCCGAAGTCCAAGGAGTTGACGAGGGGTCATTCTGATGAAGTCAATGCAGGGTGCAGGGCAGGAATCCAGGCAGAGTCAGGAACAGGAACACAGGCAGGGTCGGGCTTCCGGTCGGCGTGCCGGAGCGGATGGTCGGGGGGACATGTCGGTCCTGACATTCCCCAATCTGACTGGGAAAAGGGGTGTCTGCGCCAGCGCCGTGGCCCCCAAAACCCCCGGGAAGGGCGTCCCGGGGTCTTTAGGACCTGTTTGAGCTCATTACGCCGATCCTACTCCCCGGGAGACCCTTGTAAGGGCTACCGAGTGCGAGCGGGAGGCGGAGCTCCAGGGTCTGCAATCCCCGTCGGGTGAAGCTGCGAGACCGTCTGTGACCGAGCACGCTGATTTCTCCAAGATTAACAATTGGATAAGTGAGTAAAAAGAACCGATTTAAAAAGATTTAGAGACTGGCTTGGGACTTCAAACGGAGGTCCGTCCCCTGCCATTGAGATGCTGATTCAGGAAATTGCAACCAAGGCATTTGAATTGCAACAAAAGATAGACTTTGTAAAGGAGATTTAACCCATTCACCACCCCTGGTCTTGGGGGTAGCTGAAGGGAAAAAGAAAAGAGACAGATATAAGGACCGATTTGGATTACTGAATTTATTGATGAGAGATTTTTGAAAAGTGATTATTGTGACTGTGGGAGCTGTGCCCCGAAACATGGCGGAGGAAAGTGATGAAACCTTGTGGAAAGTTTTGAAAGTGCTGGAGGAATACAGAGCGGAAATGAAGAAAGGGAATGCTGAAATCCGAGACTCTTTCGACAGGATAAGACAAAGACTAAACGAACTGAATGATGACCAGCTGCAGGAGGAGGGGGAGATTTGTGTCAAGGCTAAAAAGAAGAAGAAGAAATCAACAAAATCAAGTTGCAAGAGCACATCTTTTAAACACAGGAAAAATGGAACTGTTAAATCCAACAACAAGAAAGCAACCATAAGGAAAACCAGGAAGATTAAACCTATTAGGAAACAACAGAAACAACAGAAAGAAGATTTAAACGCCTTGAACTTACAAGAGGTGGTTTGGTTTGAAATTTTGAAAAGGGCCACACAAGAGAGACAATGGTTCTGGTGTCCAGAACCGCATGGGGAGGGTTGAGGGACAGTATAGAAGTATTCTGGTTTCTTTTTGGATTTTGGATATGAAATACAGATACGGCAAAGGACTAAGAGATATTATTAAGATTGCATATTATTAGTGATAAGATAAAAATAAAATTAACATCAAGGCTACGTACCGAGGGAGCGTGGGGAGGTGGAAGGGGGGAAAATGTATTTGAAATGAAATATAAGTATGCTGAGGAGGATGTAAGTGATGGTAAAAATTTAATATTTGGAGATCAAGCAGTTGAAGATGAATTAGAAACCTGTTTAACTTTGAGATTGTAAAGAAATATGGAAACAATGGGGTGGATGTGAGGGAGCCATATGAAAATATGAAAATGTTAGTATAATGAATGTGACCTGGCCTGGAAAAGGGCCAGGCCTTGGCAAAGTTAAGGAAATAATAATTGAGGACAGGAAGAAAACCTGACCTCGAGGAAATGTGAAATGCCTATAAAATTGTAAAACCAAATAAAAATTATTAAAAAAAAAAAAAAAAGGAACACAGGCAGGGTCAGGCAAGCAGCAATGTTGCTCCCACAACCTGGGGCGGGATCTGACCACCCTTTTATCTCTGCTGAGGTAATGGCCGGTCCCGATCCCCCGATGACTCACCACCCTGCCTCGCCTGAAGGCGAGCATTCCTCCTGCGAGTACTCAGATCCCTCCTTCTCTCAGCCCTGAGTCTCTGCAGCTCAGGAGAAGCCAGAGGGTTACTAGACCCAGGGGCCGCCTCAGTCTCTGATGGCCCAGCTGACGACAATGAGGTATCCTCAGCACCTGGAGCCAGGACAGGCTCAGGCCCCTGACTCGGCCCAGCTGGTGCATGTTGCAGGGGAACCTGAGCAGACTGAGGCTCTTCAGGATCAGGCCCCAGACTAGATTCAGCTGGTACCTGTGGCAGAGGATCCGACGCGGACGGAGCCTCCTCCGGTTCTGAGTCTGAGCCCGAGTGCCAGGCCATCACACACACACACACACACACAAACAGAGCACAGGCCACGTTTGAGAAGTGGGCAGGGCTCCAAACCTGCCAATCACCTGATATCAGGAGATGGAGTCAACAGGGCTTGCTCCCGGCATCAATCGGGTGACCCTCACTTTGAATGAGGTCTTTTGATATCTGCCAGCACCCATCAGCTGACAAGCAATGAATGTGCGTCTTCAGATGGGCTCACTCTCAGGGCCCGTCAGCTAGCACTGAGAGAGACAGAGAGTCCCATCAGCTGAACTAGGGAATTCCCAATGGGGAACACCTTAGTGTAACTGGTACCAGCTGTGTCCTTCCCTGCCCCACACCTGGCATCACGGAATGAACAAATGAGGTTTGCTCACTTCACTTCCAAAAGGATATTTTGCAGTTGCAAAAGGTATAGAGAAGAGCAATCAAAAATGATCAAGGCGATGGAGAAAATTCCATATGGAGAAAGGTTGGACACCCCTGTGCACCAAAGACTCTGCATCTGTGAGTCGGGAAAGATGGAGGACATTCAACACTATTTGTTACAATGCCCTTTTTATATACATCCCCTAGACAAAAATTCCTCGATTACATCCTTTGCTCTCTTTCCAACCAAACTCCCCTTGAGCAAATCTCTATTTTGCTGGCTGGCAATAATGTATTTATTACTGCACGGGTTGCAAAATTTGCCTTGGCTGCAAGTAAGTTGAGAGCTAGGCACCAAGACAAGTATCATAAGGGGGAGTGTGAGACGTGGAGTGCTTAACTTATGCAAGAGTGATTTTTTTTTTTGCATTTTTGTATGTTTGCTTTGCTGCTGCTGCTGCTGCTGCTGCTGCTGCTGTTGTTGAGTTTTAAATCAATTATTTGTATCCTACTCATCGTGGCCAATTGTGACGGCATATAGCTTTTAGCAATAAAGATTCATTCATTCATTCACGAAAGGTTGGAATGTTCATTTGGGACTTTTTAGTTTAGAAAAAAAGCCAAGTAAGAAACAACATGACAGAAATGCATACAATTATGTATGGGATGGAGAAAGTGGATAGAGAATTTTTTTCTCTCTCTGTCACAACACTAGAACTTGGGAACATCCAATGTTGGAGCACTCAGAACAGACAAAAGAAAGTACTTCTTCATGTAGTGAAAGTTAAACTATGAAATTCATTCCCACTGGAAGCAGTGATGGCCACCAACAAGGGTGGCCTTAAAAGAGGATTAGAAAAATTCATTGTGTAAAATCTATCAGTTGCTGTTTGCCATGATGGTTATCCTCTGCCTCTATGGAGGAAGACACTTGCGAAAACACAGTGGGGAGACTGCTGTTGAGCTTGGATTGTGCTTATGGGCTTCCTATAGGCATTTGGATGGCCACTGTGAGAAAAGGATGCTGAATTAAATGGACTGTTGGCCTGATCCAGTAAGCTCTTGTTATAAAGTAAATGCATGTTTAGGCTCCCTTACAGCTGAGACTGAGAAATCAGGTCCACCCTCAAAGAGGGCACGTGTTGCGCTGCGACCTGGCAACCAAACCCTTGTGTTGTGGGTGGGATCGTTTGGATAGCCACAACACCCTATTGGTAGGTCCCTCGATGCTGGGAGCAATCCAGCCAATGGGACGCAAGTAAAGGACATTGAGGGACCTATTTAAGCCCATGCACATGATCCTGAGCGTCCTCTTGGGGCTAGTGCATCGGAACACCCTCCCACCTCTCCCTATATTTAGGGCTTGTGCTTGACCTTGCTATGCCATCGTGTGTCATCTGTTGTCGGGACAGGGGCATGGCAGGAATTTCCACCACTTGGCTGATTGGCTGTTACCATTTGAGTTTCGCCTGCCACGTAGCAAATCATCACAACTTGTAAGGTTGCAGATAGGCTTTGGTTCAGGTGATAGGGGTGGCAGAACGCTCTAGCCATCTCTATGCGAAGGGTATTCCGTTAAAGGAATCCAGGGACTCAATGGTTTGGTCAACCCTGAGAGGGGGCCCGAGTCCAGGCAGACATCTGGATGGTGAACTAGTATGTCTCCACTTTCCACTGTTCCAGGTGTTTACCCTAGGCTGACCTATGCTGGTGCCCTGGGTCAGCGCTACCTGCCAAGGTTCAGGGAGCTAGTCTAACCAGAGCCTATGCAACCTCTCACTTGCTGTAATCAATAAAGTTGTGGCCTAAATTCTGCCAAAAACCAAACCAAAATTTGAGTCTTGTCTGAATTTATTTAAGGGGGAGGTTAAAGGTCTACACATGCAACTAAGATATCAAGCCAAAGGCTTCCTGAAAAGTCAACGTTCTTAGGAAGGACTTGAGGAAGGAAGGACATCGGGGTGGGGACTACATAGGTGTGCAGGGAGAGAATTCCAAGCACAGGGCCATCGAGATAGAGCAAGAAAACTCATTACAGCAGATGGCTCAGAGCCATAGCTGTCAACCCTCCCTTTTTTGGCGGGAAACTCCCTTATTCCAATGCCGTTTCCCACTGCTATCCCGGATTGTTGATATCCCTTAAATTTCCCAGATTTCAAAGGAAGCAGCTCCTCTCCCTCCCTGCCGGCCAGGGAGGCTCCTCAGCTGCGTTGCTCGGCTGCCAATAAGGAGTCTGAGACCGACTGGGGGCGGAGCTTGCATGCCTTGTGCAGCCAGACCCTCACGCCCAACTAGACAGACAGCCTGCCTGCCATCTATGCGCTCGCTCTTTCGCTCACCCATTCGTGCACAGCCTCTGGAGTGCAGGGTGGCGAGGCTACTTGGTGCCATTGCACCGCCCTCGCGGCATCCCTTATTTTCAAATCTGAAAGTTTGAAAAAATCCCTTATTTTCAAATCTGAAAGTTGACAGCTATGCTCAGAGCTAGAGGTGCATTCTTCAACACCAGTGTTGTGTCACCCTGGATGGCTCAGTTGGTTAGAGCATGGTGCTGGTAACGTCAAGGTGTCAGGTTTTGATTCCCCATATGGGATAGCTGCATATTCCTGCCCTGCAGGGGATTGGACTAGAATAGGTTCCCTTCCAACTCTACGATTCTGATTCTATGTCGTTCTCTTTGAGTCTGGACTATATGTACTTGTCCTTGGACAGAGTCACCCCCTGCAACTGACTTTCACCCTGCTTTGTAGGGTCAGTGTTGATTTGCGCTGTTGAAATCATGGCACCTTGGCCTGGAGAGTGAGCGCTGGGCTGTGCCTGCATCTTTCATGCTGCTGAAAATAAAATGACCAAATTCAATAATTTGAAGGATTGTTGTTTATCCGCTGACCCAAACAATAAAGGTGGGCACAGCTCCCCGTACACATTCATCATTTGCTCTTTGCAGTAAGTATCTAAGCTTTAGTTGTGTGTGCCTTTTGGAATGCTGTGTGATTGCAAGCCTGCCCACTAAAGGAAGCAAGGCTGCCCATTAAAAGCCAGGCGTGCTCTATAAATAGAACACTTGATTCCATCCTTTGTACTTTCCCACAGGGCTACCGCTAAACAGGACACTGCTGAAAACTGCGCAACGCCGAGCTTGCTTTGAACACAGTGGGATGCAAATATCAGAAGTTCAAGCAGTGGCTAAGAGACGCTTTATTCAATCTGATTGAAGCGGCAGGGAAATGCCAGACTTAATGGGGACGTGGTCCTAAGCAAGCAGGGCTGAATGTCTGGAAGCCAGGCAAGCACGAATACCTGGCGAGGAAGGTAGTGCAATGCAATGAAGTTGCCAAGAAGCAAAAATCCAGTGCTGCTTTCGTAAGGGGAAAAGATGAGAACTCTAGAAAACCTGTCTCCTAAAGAAGCCTTTTTGAATGTCAACATTTCTGCCTTCCCATATGCTGCCATCCTATGTTAAGGACACTTAAATCCTTTGGGGGCCTTCCGTGTTTACCTGTGATGACAATCACACCAAGGAGAGTAGAGGTGCACTGTCAGGACATTTTCCCTCTGGCTCAACCTCTTCTCCCTTCTTCAGCCCATCCATGAGTTGGAGGGTGAAGTTCTGAAGCCTCAACTTTGTAGCTGGAGGGTTTGGTTTATATATATATATATATATATATATATATATATATATATATATATATATATATATATATATATATATATATATATATATATAATTTGTATACTATTTGATTGCTATATATATCAAATAGTATACAAATGCTATTAAACAAACAAACTTGTGAATTCTCCCCAAACAATGTAGAATCACTATCATCCATGAGTGGAGAAATCCCCTTGCATTAGAACTTAGCTGACCGATTTGTGGAGGTCTCAGAAAAGGGAAAGTGGGGATTGCCAGAAGGGACAGAGCTTGCTCTCTCATGAAACTGTTAGAATAGACATTGCGCTGCTCCAGTAATAATAGCAGCAAGTCCATTCTTCTAGTGAATTCTTCCTCTCCTCAAAGTCCTGCTTAGCCACAAATTTGTTGAACAACTTTGACAAGTCTGCGAAAAACATCTTTGAGGAATACCCTTCAGCTCTTGGCACAACATATTTTTTTAAGTAATTCTGAAGCCCATGACAGCCTTCAATTTATTTTCCCTCCCCTCTCAATTCCTGAAACTTTGTTGCTACTTTAAAATAAAATGGACAAAATAGCTCATGGTTGATAATGCATTAGGTAACACATTATGTATGTGTGTCAAGCTACATGTTTGCATAACAGGAGAGTGTAAAAGAGGGTGGGTGGGAACGTGGTGTTATTACATAACTCACCTCATCTCCCAAAACAGAAGCAGAACCTGTTTTCCTCCATGTTGGCGTCTCTCAAAATGAGATGGGAACACAGAGGAACTATGCTAGTTTGTTTGGCACGGTGTGGCCTTGACTAGGAAAGAAAGGGCCCAGGACTGAGCTCCTGCTGCTGCATTATTCCTCCTTGTCTACTCCACAATTCCAGTACAAATAAAATTCAAAAGGGCTATTAGTTTCTGTTCACAAGGGTGGCCTGCCCAGTTTTGCCACCTGAGGCAGAATGGGAATTGCCATCTCCTGGTCCTACTTGCCATGTCCCATTGCCGCCATGTCCTATTGCCACCTGTCCCAGTTCTCACCTCATCTCATCATCTCAAGGAAGATGAATGGCAACACCATGTGCTTCCTCTTGGTGGCGGAAGCAGTGGGGTGGGCAGGCAGAGTGCTGCCTTTATTACTTGTGCCACCTGAGCCCATTGCTTCACCCTCCTTCATGGGGGGCCAGCTCTGCTCTTCCCCCAATCACAAGGGATTTCTTCCAAGCTGTAAGGCAACGTATGTCTCTGCTACGATTTGGCCCAAGATTTGGCCCAGCTGGTTGTTTATGAATCAACTCCACTGTCCCACAATAGAAGTAAATGAGGAAAGGCACAAAAATGCACTGAGGGGTGTTTACATCATCTTTCTTCATCACTATTGTGCATTGCTTGATTTTGTGTTATATTTAAATATCTTTGTAGGGATATAAGAAGGAACAATGGAAGAATCTGTCTTCCCCTTCCAAGGGAAGTGGGATCAATGGCCTCCCCTCTGTCAACAAGGAGAACCAGGAGTGGGCTGCAGCCCTCACAAAGCTTCAGAGGGCAGAGGATGGAGAGGAGAGCCCACATCTCTCAAGGCATCACTTTGAGCTCCCACATAGCAGTTGTCTGGGCTGTTCCCAGGTACCTCCTCTGAACTAGGTTGCCGCCTTAATTAGGTGAAAAGAAGAAGAGGAGGAGGAGGAGGAGGAGGAGTTTGGATTTGATATCCCGCTTTATCATTACCTGAAGGAGTCTCAAAGCGGCTAACATTCTCCTGTCCCTTGCTGCCCCACAACAAACACTCTGTGAGGTGAGTGGGGCTGAGAGACTTCAGAGAAGTATGACTAGCCCAAGGTCACCCAGCAGCTGCATGTGGAGGAGCGGAGACGCAAACCCGGTTCCCCAGATTACAAGTCCACCACTCTTAACCACTACACCACACTGGCTCTCAAAAAAGATTAGGAATGTCCAAGACTTAACCTGCTGGAGGTCAACATGGCACCGAGGTAAGGGAGGCCTGCCTGCATCTTCAAGGCAACCATAAAAGATGAAAAGAGACACCAGAGTAGGGTTGCATTCTATGCTAGTCCCACTAAAATAGACCCACTAAAATTAAGGAAACTAAGTTAGTCATGGCCATGTGTGTCTATTAGTATGCAATACAATACACAGCTCATAACCTGTTCCCCTCTGAGGTTACAAAGGTATTGAAAATGAGGCAATTTTGTCTCATCCCGTCCCAGCCCTCAAATACAACTTGTAAAATAAAAATTGGATGGGTTCATTAAGTATGCAGCGCAAACATGTGTAGCTTCTTCTGTCCCTGGAGCGCTGCCACAATGAAGTCATTCAAACTCTCCCTGTTTGGCTGGCAGAGTACTTGCTTGGGAGAAGGGGGGCGGGGAGAACGACAAAGAACAAACTGTCCCAAAGGAAGCCACCCACAAGGACAGACGTTAGAAGAAACAACCCAGAGACATTTTGCAAAGAAAAAACCCACACACAACCCCCCTGTGTTGCATAAGGATTCTAATCTGAAGGGTGTTAACAGTAACTGATTTCAACACTTCCTTGAGGCCTGATCTTTCCTCTGTTAGCTCTTCTGAAGTGGTGGTTTGTCTCTGGGGAACAGTTCCAAGCACTCTGAACTATACCCACAAATGGGGCCTCTTTTTTGAAAGGGAGAATGAGGGTCCTATGATAGAGGATGCAGGGTGGCTGTTTTAGGGCTCCGAGGGGACATTTGACCAAAAGAGCATCATAAGACAAGAGTCCAGTCAAATGAATCATAGAATCATAGAGTTGGAAGAGACAGAATCACAGAATCACAGAATCACAGAATCATAGAGTTGGAAGAGACCACAAGGGCCATCCAGTCCAACCCCCTGCCAAGCAGGAAACACCATCAAAGCATTCCTGACAGGTGGCTGTCAAGCCTCTGCTTAAAGACCTCCAAAGAAGGAGACTCCACCACACTCCTTGGCAGCAAATTCCATTGTCGAACAGCTCTTACTGTCAAGAAATTCTTCCTAATGTTTAGGTGGAATCTTCTTTCTTGTAGTTTGAATCCATTGCTCCGTGTCCGCTTCTCTGGAGCAGCAGAAAACAACCTTTCTCCCTCCTCTATATGACATCCTTTTATATATTTGAACATGGCTATCATATCACCCCTTAACCTTCTCTTCTCCAGGCTAAACATACCCAGCTCCCTAAGCCGTTCCTCATAAGGCATCGTTTCCAGGCCTTTGACCATTTTGGTTGCCCTCTTCTGGACACGTTCCAGCTTGTCAATATCCTTCTTGAACTGTGGTGCCCAGAACTGGACACAGTATTCCAGGTGGGGTCTGACCAGAGCGGAATACAGTGGTACTATTACTTCCCTTGATCTAGATGCTATACTCCTATTGATGCAGCCCAGAATTGCATTGGCTTTTTTAGCTGCTGCATCACACTGTTGACTCATGTCAAGTTTGTGGTCTACCAAGACTCCTAGATCCTTTTCACTTGTACTGCTCTCAAGCCAGGTATCACCCATCCTGTATTTGTGCCTTTCATTTTTTTTGCCCAAGTGTAGTACTTTACATTTCTCCCTGTTAAAATTCATCCTGTTTGCCTTGGCCCAGTTCTCTAATCTGTTAAGGTCATTTTGAAGTGTGATCCTGTCCTCTGGGGTATTAGCCACCCCTCCCAATTTGAGACCACAAGGGCCATCCAGTCCAACCCCCTGCCAAGCAGGAAACACCATCAAAGCATTCCTGTCAGGTGGCTGTCAAGCCTCTGCTTAAAGACCTCCAAAGAAGGAGACTCCACCACACTCCTTGGCAGCAAAATCCACTGTCGAACAGCTCTTACTGTCAGGAAGTTCTTCCTAATGTTTAGGTGGAATCTTCTTTCTTGTAGTTTGAATCCATTGCTCCGTGTCCTCTTATCAGGAGCAGCAGAAAACAACTTTTCTCCCTCCTCTATATGACATCCTTTTATATATTTGAACATGGCTATCATATCACCCCTTAACCTTCTCTTCTCCAGGCTAAACATACCCAGCTCCCTAAGCCGTTCCTCATAAGGCATCGTTTCTAGACCTTTGACCATTTTGGTTGCCCTCCTCTGGACATGTTCCAGCTTGTCAGTATCCTTCTTGAACTGTGGTGCCCAGAACTGGACACAGTATTCCAGGTGAGGTACACAACACACCATACAAATGTGTACACAACACACCATACATTTCGGAAGTCGAATCCTGGTCCTTAGAATTTTCAGCCGTAACCCCCACTACTTGTGTACATGTAGCAAACTGCCTTGTATCAGGTCTGACTATTTTGTCCATCTTGCCCATGTTCCCTGGCAGCAGCAACAGCTCTTCAGGGTCTCCGTCAAAGGACTTTCTCATCACCGCCTACTTGATCCTTTTATAACCGGAGATGCCTGGGATCAAATCCAGGACTTCTGCATGTAAGGCACATGCACTCCCACTGAGCGAAGGTCCACCTCACAAACAACAGAGGCAGTGAGTGGTGTTTTCCCCATGGAATCAAGGGACCAAGGAGAGTTCCCATTCAGATTCAATTCAGACTACCACAGAGTTCAATCCAGAACGAATCTGCAGGGGGGCAAACTCCCCATAACTGAAAATAAGAATGGTTTGGAGGTTATCCCACATTTATACCCCCAGACAGGTTGGATCTAGAAGCAGAGATCCTGTCCCCCAACTCCATCTGCTTTTACTTCCAGCTATGGTCAGAGCCACTGGGTGAAACGGCTTTTAAACCTCAGTCTCCCAGTGTCCATCCAACATGCTGTGCTTGAAATTGTATTGGCTCTTCTGGGATCCTGCCCAGGATTTCCAAGTTACAGAGTCAACAGAACCTGGGACACCCAAGTCCTAGTCCAGCGTAATGTTCTTACCCCCAAATTGTCAGTTTTCATTTCTTAGTGCAGAAAGTATTGATCTGGTGTGTGGAGATCTTTCTTATTCTGATTAATACAAGAGGATTCTAGAAGCTACTAGCAGCTTCTCTGTGTGAGAGAAGCAGGCAGAAGGGTCACGATTGTTTGGTTTATACCTTCTGGGAAGCAGGTTTGAAGGAGTTCTCTTATCTCTTCCTGACTATAAACAAGGCTGCCTTTACTTGGGGGTGAAAGGGGTGTGGGGCACCTGGGTGCTGAATTCTGGGGGCTGCCCGCCGCCCACCGCCCAAGCCGCCTAAGCTCTTAACTATCTACCTGTTGTGAAATAATAAATAATTTTGATCAAGCTAGAAAAACAAAATACATATATACCTAGGGATTACCGAAATGTATACCTACTGTTTCACTAAAGGACTTTCGACTTCGTGCCCTCATTTACCAAAGACGTGCCATGCCAGCGGAGGCGCTTGTCATTCTCAACGGTGCTGTGCACGCGAAATTAACTCTTACATCATAATAAAAGTGAATTTGGAAGCTAAACTAAATTTGGGGGCGCTGGGCGGATCTTTGCACCCTGGCAGTGCATATGCTAAAGAATGTGCTGACTATAAATATCGGCCAGAAGGAACCTGGGTTTCACTTTCTCTTTCTACCCCTCTTCCTTCTGGTGTGGTGTTCTGTACATAGTATGCTTAGTGTTAAGTTTCAGTCTTGTTATAAGTTTATAAATTTTTGTAAGTGATGCAACTGGATTTTTATGGACTGTGCCAATCCCGAATGTACTGGATTTGATGACTATTATGCACAAGGGACCCAGGTGGCACTGTGGGTTAAACCACTGAGCCTAGAGCTTGCTGATCAGAAGGTCGGCTGTTCGAATCCCTGCGACGGGGTGAGCTCCCATTGCTCGGTCCCAGCTCCTGCCAACCTAGCAGTTCGAAAGCACGTCAAAGTGCAAGTAGATAAATAGGAACCGCTCTGGCGGGAAGGTAAACGGCGTTTCCGTGTGCTGCTCTGGTTCACCAGAAGCGGCTTAGTCATGGTGGCCACATGACCTGGAAGCTGTACGCCGGCTCTCGGCCAATAAAGCGAGATGAGCACCGCAACCTCAGAGTCGGACACGACTGGACCTAATGGTCAGGGGTCCCTTTACCTTTACGTTTATACTCATTTGCCTTCAGCACAAGTAAAGCTCTGCTGGATGAAATATTGCCTCTGGACTATTTTTGGAAACTCTGCTACTATGTGTTTTAAGTTTTCCCTCCACATGTATGTCACAAATCACATCACTTCACACCACAACACACTGATTATCACAGTGACTCCTATGGAAACACTTAGGATGGTTTTCACTGAGGCTTGCTAACTTTATTCTGCATGTTAAAGAGCAAGTCCCTTCTGGTCTAAAACCATTCAATCAGAACAAAATGAGGTGTGTTGGCTTTTGGCTTGGTTTGGTTTTTGAAAAAGTTTGGAACAGTGGTGGCCGGTGCTCATTTGAACTGGTAGGAAGGCAGGGAGGCCAAGACCGAGTAACTGGAGCCAGAGCAAATGGCTAGTGTAGTTAGAAGCAACTAATTCTGCTCTTGTCTCCATTCACTTCCTTGTTGAGTTATACAAAAATAGTGCTAAGACTAAGGAGGTGGTGGCAGATAAGCAGTGCCACCCATATACTGCTAGTAAGTAGAGAGGTAGGCAGATGGGGGGCTTGCTTGCAAAACTGATCTTGGTAGGACAGTGCCTCACTTGCCTAATGGACCACCCTCCACTGGTTTGAGAGACATTGCATTAAATTGGACCAATTCCCTTACTAACAAGACAGATGCCGACAGCACACAGTTCATGATGTTCTGATTTTCAGCATTATCCCGAAACTTTGCATGTGCGATTGATCAGTTAATAATATTCAGTGTTGTTAATAGTTAGAAACAGCCAGTTCTGGCTTATATTGGGGTATAATTAAAGGAGCCCAAAATAATGTGGAAAAGTCTGACCTGAATATACAACACTGCTGTTTGCACGGAGTGTCATCGAAACAGTCCTTCCGGAAACAATTGAACATTAATAGGTTTTAAGTTCTCCATTTGGGGAAATGGGGGAATGGGTGAAATAGATTTTTGAAAACCAGAATCAAAGAGAGAATGATGCTATGTGTGATTTTGAAACAGGTTGCAATCTGGAGGAAGATAAATATCAGCTTTTTGATATATTTCTGCATCCAGAACCAGCTTGATATTCTTTGCCAGATAGCCTCTCGCTCTTCTCACTACTACTTCAGCTGAATGCAAGGACAATGTAGGAGATACAGGTAGACATTTCGGATGCAAATGTGCAAATCTATGGGAAAGCAGCAAGTGTTTGTATCTCTCCATCTGCTCGGGATTGGAACGAGGACATCGCAGATCTCATCTGCAGACGGATGTTGGTATTTAATGTGATTTCCAACAAATCATTCCCAGCATTCAGAACAGCACCTGACACTCATTAGTGTTTTCCTCCTGGCAAAAATTCTTGGAAAGAGTCACATGTTCTTGCAAATCTGGGGAGAGGTTTTCTGCCTGATCAAGGGTTCTTCTGAAATGTTACATTTTCTCGTGCTTAATTTCTTCCCCGGAATGGAATGGGAACTCTCCATCTCTGAAGAAGAAACAGCGGTTTCTGTTTCAATGCAAGAGTAAAGGGCAGGCTTTTCAGCAATGACAGCAGGCAGGACCGTCTCAAAATATTTTGCTGCCAGAGGTGAAACAACAATTGCTTCTAACTGCTCTTCAGAGCTCTGAAGAGGGACGAAAGCTTTGAAATCAGGCTGATTTGCTTCAGAATGCTTAGGAAGAGAGCAGCTTCACTTCAGAAGCTGTCTGAATACCCCCCAAGCAGGCTGCTTTAGCTCCAGATTGAGACTTCATTCAAGGTGGATGCACACCCCTAGTATATGTGGGCAGCGTGAGTTAGGCCAAGATTGGGGAGCCTTGTTGGACCCCAACTCCCATTATACATGACCTTGCCGCCTTGGGATGATGGAGCTTGAGTCTAATAACCTCAAGAGGGTCACTTGTTTCCTCATCTCTGATTTAAGGCTTCCTCAGTATGAGTTAAGGGGCCCATGTGGCGCTGTGGGTTAAACCACAGAGCCTAGGGCTTGCTGATCAGAAGAGAGAGAGAGTTTGGATTTGATATCCCGCTTTATCACTACCCGAAGGAGTCTCAAAGCGGCTCACAATCTCCTTTCCCTTCCTCCCCCACAACAAACACTCTGTGAGGTGAGTGGGGCTGAGAGACTTCAAAGAAGTGTGACTAGCCCAAGGTCACCCAGCAGCTGCATGTGGAGGAGCGGAGACGCGAACCCGGTTCACCAGATTACGAGTCTACCACTCTTAACCACTACACCACACTGGTGGTTCGAATCCCTGTGACGGGGTGAGCTCCCGTTGCTCGGTCCCTGCTCCTGCCCACCTAGCAGTTCGAAAGCACGTCAAAGTGCAAGTAGATAAATAGGAACCGCTGCAGCGGGAAGGTAAACGACGTTTCCGTGCGCTGCTCTGGTTCGCCTGAAGCGGCTTAGTCATGCTGGCCACATGACCCGGAAGCTGTACGCCGGCTCCCTCGGCCAGTAATGCGAGATGAGCGCCGCAACCCCAGACTTGGAAACGACTGGACCAAATGGTCAGGGGTCCCTTTACAATATGAGTTAAGCATCTGCCCCTCTCTCCTCACAGGTTTCCAATCAGACTTGCCAAGCCTCTTTCACATTCCCAAGCTGCAATTGCAGGCACTGAGCTGCAGCCTGTCCCAGAGCTGTATCTGCTTCAGCCCTGCCAAAAATATGGTTCACACAATGTTCACAAACAGCTACTAAGACCTGGAAGGGTGGGAGCTAGTGATATTTAGACCTGCTGCTTTGTTGAAATCCACCTACGTTCAGAGAATAGCCTGAATATGGGGCGGGGGGGGGGGGGGAGAGATAGAAAATAAAATAAAAGCTGTGCTTTCAAACCAAGAGGTAAACTGCTATTATAAGTATGTCAACTGGGCTAAGACAAGTGAAGGATAACAAGAAGGGCTCTCTTGAATCATTATTGTTGTTATTTTAAAAAAGAATTTAATAAATAAACTGCATGGGTTGCTTCCCAAGTTGCTACTTTTCTGTCTGTTTCTTAAGTTTTGTCTTCCTAAGCTTCTGGAGTGCTATGATTCTTCTAATATCCACAAAGGTCCTATTCTTGGTTTCTGGGAAATTCTTGAAGAGAAAAATAAACAGGCCTCCACAGACAGGCAAGAATATAAGGAAGCTGTAGGTCCCGATTGCTGGCTGGAGATGAAAAGGACAGACTTGAGCATAATACAGAATTGTATGCATCCATATTTCTCATATTTCATATCATTCTGGGATCCCCCCCCCGCTCAGGAGCGCAAAGTGCTTCTAGACTCGTGGTTCCCCACGTGGGGCACACACCACACAGGGAGGCAATTTGATTTTTAAGTGGGGGGGGGCGATTTGAGAATGAATTATTAACAGTGAATAGATATTAACTATTTTAACATGTGAATAGGAGTTCACTTTTAGAATAATAACAATAATATGCCACGGGGGGAGCATCAGGATTTTCGAGATGCTTAGGTGGGGCATGGCCCAAAAAAGGTTGGGAACCACTGTTCTAGACCATGCTCTGCTGACACTTCCTTGAGGCTCCTTCTGATTCTCTATCCTCAATCTGAGTTCCTGGCATTGGATAAGCTGGGGGATATTGCAGGGGGGGGACAATAGCCCCTGCCCCCTGCCACCATCCAGCATGCTGCTCCTGTCTTGCTTGGAGGAGCTATCCGGGCCACTGTTAAATCATCTCACCTAAACCTGAGAGTGAGCACCTCCTTGGGGAAGTTCTTCTCTACTACTGTCAGGGACCTGCCCTCCCCTGCCAGTCCGGCACTGAGCGGGAGGATGTCAGGGAATATGTAAGGGCATGTGAAATGTGTCAAAGAGCCAAGGGGGATAATAGAGTCCCAGCAGGCCTCCTTCTGCCCTTGCCCACCCCTAGCAGGCCCTGGGAAATGGTAGCCATCGACTTCATCACCGACCTGCCCATGTCCAGGGGGAAAACTGCGGTGGTGGTGGTGGACATGCTGACCAAGATGTGCCATTTCATAGCCTGTCCCAGGGCGGTTTCCGCGGAGGAGACTGCCAAACTCTTTGTCGATCATGTATTTTGCCTACACAGCGTACCATTGAGGGTTTTGAGTGACAGAGGACGGCAATTTATCTCACGGTTCTGGCGCAAGCTCATGAGCCTGCTGCAGGTGGAGCTGAGTTTGTCCATGACCAGACACCCACAGACCAATGGACATGCTGAAAGGGCTAAGGCCTCAGGGGTCAGTTGACTCGTCTCACTACTGCTAGAGCTGGACTCATCAGAGAGTGAGGAAATCAAGTGATGTCTGTATATTGCTAGTTCCTCCAACAGCAGCTGTTCTTTTGACATTAAGGTACACAAGCACAAGGTTTGATGATATAAGAAGTTTGTATCCTGCAACCCACTCAACCACTGGAAGTAGAGGGTTGAGATGTGTGGAGTAGGCTGGGAGTTTTCTTATGCAGAGTAGTAAACTCAAAGGCTTCACACATTCTACCAATCACAGCAGCGGGCATAGTGTGGGGGGCCGGGGGAGCATGGTCATGGGCAGAAATTTCTGAGACAGCAACCAGGCGCTGCCACAACAGGCTCCCTCATTGAGGCTGCAGCTGCGGGGAAGCAAGGCACACCCAGGCTGGGGTTTCAGTGGGCGCGGCAGCGGCACCTCCTTCTCCTCATGCCCATCCACGTGAAGATGAAGATGAAGGTGAAGATGCCCATCTATGCCCCACCCCTAGGCAGACCGAGAAGGAGGGGGAAGAGCAGTTTTGGTGAGCCCACCAAGGAGGGAGGGAGGAAGAAGAAGGTGGGAAGCAATTCTGGAGTAACGTTTGTTGCCCAGAACACCTTCTTGGAAGGACAGGAGGGCAAGGCAAGACAGCAGTGCTCCTGGCTTTGCATTTCTCTGCCTTATCTCTGCTCCCAAGTTGGGACTAGTTTGCAAGGCGAGACTCCCTTGATTAGATACTGGCCAGCAAAGAGACTGACCACTGCCCAGTTCAGGGAGTCGCAACACTTGCCCCGTCCTGAGCAACAGCAACCCACGCTATGCCCCTGACAAAAGCTGAAGTTACATACTCCCTGTTCCTTTCTATATCTCTAGCGGGCTTTGCACTTGAGCACATACAGTCTACAGTAGCTCTAACCCTTTGGCTAAAGCAGTTCCGGGTTAAGGCCCAGACCTCCAGGAAGCAGACAACACATGAAACTGCTTAGGTCTTTTCCAGGAGATGCCAGAGATCGAGAATGGAACTTTCTGAATGCAAACTATGGCTGCTTCCCTGGAAGCAAAAGCAACTTTTTCAAGGCTAAGCAGTGGTTGTCATGGCCAACTTGACATTTGACTATCATATTGTTTGAACCTTTTTAGGAAATATGTACATCTTCAAGATGCCTTAAAATTCACATTGAACAAAGCACAAGACAAGAATGCTGACAAATTTATCCATCTGAGGTTATGGCTTCAAACGTTGGGTTTTACCTGGGGATAATAGGATGGATGTAACTCACTGGTGCAGACTTCCCACCGTGCATCAAGCTGACTATCAATATCACTCACCACAATTTGAAGGAACACCATCATCATAAGAAAGTGTGTGAACCACTGCACAAATCCCGCAATCACAAAGGCTGAGGCCCGTGACGACTGAAGGAACATTGCCACCACAACTACATTTGGAATTGGACCTTGGTGGAAAGAAAGGGTTCATGACATGGAACACCATTTCACCATAGAACTCAAAAATTCTTCTATCCAATTAATATCTTGCATATCATTTAAGGAGACGAATACATAATGTCAGCAATTACCTGGCCCAACGGAGTGTGCTATGACAAATACTTGGACTAAAAGTATGTTGACATACGCCATATCTTCGAAGGTGATCTGTTAGAGAAAGTAGTTTGCATTTCAGTTATGTACATGTGATATTGACAGGTGCCCCTTATCTAGTGCAGGGGTAGTCAATGTTGCTGGACTACAGTTCACATCATCCCTCACCACATTCCATGTCAGTTGGGACTGATGGGAGTTGGACTCTAACATCAATGGGACGTCAACCACATTGGCTACTCCTCATATTTGCTTAGAATTTCTGGCAAATTGAATACAGCAGGTCAGGCAGAACACCAAGATCTGAGGTCTCTCTGAGTTCTCTTGCAACATCCATATGACTTTCACAGATGGGAGACTATGTCCATTCTCAGCCATTCCCTTCAAGCCTTTGTACAAAATCCAAATGAATTGCATAAACCGAAGTAACTTTTCACTCGTCTCCTTCTACAGATGTACCCATCAGCATATACAGCCAACTTTCACATTAACTTTTTTGCTATTACATAGCACAGATTAAATGGGGAGCGATAATGGGCCTAAATGACAGCCCATTTGGTGATTCTCAACTCTAAATTACAAACCTGCATTTCCAGGGCCAAGGTTAACAGAACACAGGCGATGCTGCATATCAGAAAGCCAGTCAGAAGCAGATACCTGTGTCCCTTAGAATCAGCAAGATGCATCTAGAGAATATAAAGAGAAGGAAAGGAGATCCAGAAAATACAATGCAACATAAGTTAGCTTATATTGGTTCTAGTAAAACTGGTAGAAAGCATTATTAAAGCTAATAACAGGATTTTTTCGAGTATAAAATGAGAATGTCCCATGCTTCTTGGAAGAAGGGTGGGATAAAAATGCCAATAAAAAATTAAAATCCAGTGGTGTTATGCGGTGTGGGTGGAATTCTGGTAGAAACAGACCACAAAACCAGGGGGGAGGGGCAAAACTATAGGAGACAAAAGAAACAGAGGAAAACCCCAAATACTTAAAAGGACCAGTTGTGTTTCATGCCTACACTTCTCAGGACAATCCTTCCTTGGGAAATGTTTTTATGGGCAATTCTCATCAAGTTTACAAGTGAAATTACTATAGTATTTCATTTAATTTACATTATTTAGTATAACATATAAGGTTCTTAATCAAAAATAAAATATCTAAATGGTGTACATTAAAAATATAAAATAATGATCAATAGGGCACAGAAAAATCAGCAAAATTTACAACGCAAGTAGACTATCTGAAATAATAATAAAAAGTTTTCTGTAGCTATCTAAGACAGGATAGCTGTGTTTTTCTGCTGAAGTAATGCTGTATAATGTTGTTTATAGTTTGTAGTGGTAGTAAATGATTTCAAAGCTGTGCTCCTGCCATGTGTGAGGTTGACTGATGAGACCAGCGTTCTGCTAAAAATACGTGTCCCTAAGGAATGATAGTTCTCGGACATATCGGAATGAAGATACCCTTCACTACAGAGGAATCCACATATAAACAACATATATTGAAGCATGGTGTGCCTTTGAGTTTGCACATTTAGCCAACATGGTACTCCCTAAATCTTAAGGACTCCCATCAGCTCCAGCCAGCATGGCTAATATTCAGGGATGAGGAATTCAGTAATAAGGTTCAGCTGTTCAGAATGTTGCAATATCTGAAGAACAACAGATTGGTTTCCCCTATTATATAGATTTGCAGCTTATAGGGTATATCTTTACCAAAGACAATTTAAATTTAACTGGACTTTCTTACGGGAATTTTGAGAATTGTGGTTCTTCTGCAGTAGGGGCTTCTCCTTACAGTTTGTCTAGATTTGAAATTCAATTGTCTGGATACTTTTTATCTTATTAACCCTCCACATAAATTCACTAATGGAATGAAAATAAGTGCTCCACTTAGTGAATAGGAATGTATCCCACAAAATGAAAGAAACAAATAAGCAAAATTATTTTTGATGCAAAAATAAACTAACAAACAAATTTGCAAGCTGATTTTTTTACCCCTTTGGATGACTTCCAATACAAACTAGAATACTGGTACTGTGTGTAAATAACTACCGGTATGGTTTTCTTACAAAGACTGCTCAGAGAGCTCTCATAATACTATCATTCCATATATATATATATATATATATATATATATATATATATATATATATATATATATATATATATATATATATATTTCATGGGGCTGTTGGGGGTGGGGAGACTGTGACACTTAATTTTCTTTCCTTTGAAGAACAGTGAGTTTCAAGATTCAGAAGGAAAGAATTGGAAAAGGCTTACCGCAATCATGAGTGCAATAACGCGAATAAAATTTGTTACCACACGAAGGTTCCGGGTCATTTTTTCATCTGCCCCTGCAGACATGCAGATTATTTCTAGATAATAGTGCACCTGAAATCAGAAAAAAAGAATAATCAATCGTCTAATCTGAAAGGAAGGAGTAACTGGTGGTGACTCAAGATTTTGAGGGACTGAAGAATCCTCTTTAGGGTTTCCTTAGGCATCTGGTTGGCCAATGTGGGGAACAAGATGCTGGACTACCTTGCCAGTAATACATGTGAGAAGGATCTAGGGGTCCTAGTAGACCACAGGTCTAATATGAGCCAACAGTGTGATACAGCAGCAGAAAAAGCTAATGCTATTCTATGTTGCATCAACAGAAGTATAGTGTCCCGATCGAGGGAAGTAATTGTTGGCATCTGTCTGTCTTGGGAGATAATGGAAGAGTGAGCTTATGGGGATAAAGTTAAACCATTAGAAAATGATATTGGAGAGACATGTTTTACTGCATGTGGGGCAGATGAAGGTGTCTGGTTTTGCTGCTATACATGCATCATGATATTTCTTCTCTCTGCCTTGGTCAGACCACAACTGGGCTTGAGCTAGACACATCAAAGAAGCGTTTCAGGAAAACAGTGTTATAATGCATATACAACGCATATAAAATGCTATTTATTTACCAATCTAGCTGAGTCTCTAGAGTAATGTGTCCAGTTCTGGGAATCACAATTTAATAAGGATATTACAACTGGAATGTGTGCAGAGGAGGGTGACTAAGATGATCAAGGGTCTGTAAACCAAGCCTAATGATGAATGGTTGAAGGGGTTGGGTATGTTTAACCAGGATAAGAGGAGACTGAGAGAAGATATGATAGTCATCTTCAAATATCTCAAGGATGTCACTTGGAAGGTGGAACAAGCTTCTTTTCTCCAGCTCTGGGGGAGGGCTCAAACCAATGGCTTCAAGTTACAAGAAAGGAGATTCCAACTAAATATCAGGAATTACTTTCTAACAACAACAGCAGCAGCAGCAGCAGCAAATTATTATTTATACCCTGCCCACCTGGCTGGGTTTCCCCAGCCATTCTGAGCGGCTCCCAACAGATTAAAAACAGAATAAAATATCAAACGTTAAAAACTTCCCTAAAGGGGACTGCCTTCAGATGTCTTCTAAAAGTCAGATAGTCATTTATCTCCTTGACATCCAATTGGAGGGCGTTCCACAGGGCGGGCGACAGCTGTTCAACAGTGGAATGGTCTCCCTTTGGCACCTTGTGGGCTGTCCTTCCTTGGAGGTTCTTAAGCAGAGGTTTGATGGCCATCTGCCATGGATGCTTTAGTTGAGATTCCTGCATTGCAGGGTGTGGGACTAGATGACCCTCAGGGTCATCTCGAACTCTAGAATTATTTGATCTTATTATTCTATTATTCCACTGGTCTGCTTCTTGGGCTCTTATGATCTGCATTTAACCTTGTGTTTCAGCTGCCCTTAATCTAGATGTTCACTTCCTCAGTGAATGTGGAACACACACATTGAATGTTTTTACTTTAGCATTATCTCTCAGACTGCCAGGATCCTTTAACAACTCCTGTGACTCAGAGCCACCATTTTCTTTGCCAAAACCAGCTTTAATATTATTGAGTCACAAGGAAGGGATATTTACGATATGGAGCACACATCAGATTGCCTTCCACCTCTACTTCCAGATTCTTTCTCAGAGTTTGAAGGACAATTCACAGTCATGGAAAGAATTCATTTCTACTGGCAGAGGAGTAAAAAAAAAAAAAAATGCTACAAAAACAGGAATCGTAATAGTTGGGAAATTAAACAGCCCCTGCTAGGAGTAGAGACTCTTGGTTTTCCTCCTTTGCAAAAAGGCCTTAATGGGATGTTCTTGCAATGTTCCCCCTGAACTACCCTCACCAAGTAATGTTAATCGAGAGAAACATGTTACATGACATCACCATGTTGAGTTTCCTTCAATCAAACAGACTGAACTGAATTTGCATGTTTGGGGATGCCTGGTTTAAGCGTTTCTCAGCCCCAACTGTAAATGCTAAGGAAACCTTTGGGTAAGCCTAGGTCTTGGCTGGAAGGGAAGTTGTATCCTCTGCCTTCCCTTCCTTATCCTGTTAAAGGGATTTGGGAGCAGTGGCTTCTGTCTGAAGCCCAGACGGGGACTAGGGCCATACCACCCCTCAAATGGGGAACCCTCGGGGGTTACCTCTGTTTGATGTAGGTCATAGGTTTATCCCTAAAGGTGGTTTGTCCTTAGATGTACTCCCAGCGAGCAGGTTGGTGTGATATAATCTGATATAGTTTGGCTTCACAGAATATAATAATAATAATAATAATAATAATAATAATAATAATAATAAAAAACTTTTATTTATACCCCGCCCTTCCCAGTCAGGAACCAGGCTCAGGGCGGCTAACAATCATAAAAACCACAACAAACCACAAACAATCAATTAAAAACACAGATTAAGATACAATGTAAAATTCCAATTTTAAAATGTCACCTCATTTTAAGCAGTCCACCAACAGACCAACAGAATAACATAACAAGGCAATTAAACTCCACCCAACCCAAAAGCCTGGTGAAACAGTTCAGTCTTGCAGGCCTTGCGAAAGGATGCCAGATCCTGCAAGGCCCTTGTCTGCTGTGGCAGACTATTCCACCATGTTGGGGCCATGACCGAAAACGCCCTGGCCCTAGTAGCTGTCAGCCTGATATCCTTATGGCCCGGGATCTCCAGGATGTTATTATTTGAGGACCTCAAGGTCCTACCCGGGGCATACCAGTAGAGGCGGTCCCTTAAGTACGAGGGTCCTAGGCCGCGTAGGGCTTTAAAGGTCAAAACCTTTAAATATCTATACCATAGCCCTCACATCTGCAACCGATAAAAGTTGTGGCCTATTTGATCCCACAAAACCATAAGCTGTTGTCTTGTCTGATCAATCACCCTAAAGGAACTGCAAGGTCACAGGGTCTTGGCACACAAGTAACGTAGTACACTCAAAATTTCAGAAAGCCCAGTGATACTCTTTTTCCACTGCATGATTCAAGTTTAAACCCAACTGATCTTAGTGCTCAGCCAAAGATTTACTCCCAGACAATGCCATATTTCCTGAAGAGTCTGACTATAATTTGTGCATGGATGAAGAACTTGTGGTTCTCCAAGTGTTATTGGACAGCAGCTCCTAGCTGTGACTGTTAGGCATTGAAGTCCCAACAAAACCCACAGAGTAGCTCCCTGAGTAGAAATAATGTGGCTGTGTCTAGAGACAAGCAGTGATAATTGGTGCCGCAGCCATTAAACGTTATGAGCCCTCTTTTATATGGCTCCACCTCCAAACATTTTTTTTAAGGGGGGCAATGCCTTGCTTACCGCACTGATGCCGTCAAGTTGTGCAGCACCCGTCAAGGCAATTATGGTGATGACCTGCAATCTCAGGTTTTGGGATGATAGCAGTTTAATAGCAGTCATGTTCTTTTCTTCTTTCTCAAAGAGGTCTTCCTGACAGATTTCGTCCATTTCATTTTCCACATCATCCTTGCCTCTCAACACCTGTAGTTCTGCATGGGAACAGAGGCAGAAAGGATTTGTATTCAGTAGAATGAGAGTCTCAGAAGAATGAGAATATTGTTAAGAATATTGTTCGAATCCCTGCAACGGGATGAGCTCCTGCCAACCTAGCAGTTTGAAAACACTTCAAAGTGAAGGTAGATAAATAGGTACCGCCCCAGCGGGAAGGTAAATGGCATTTACATGCACTGCTCTGGTTTCGCCAGAAGCGGCTTAGTCATGCTGGCCACATGACCCGAAAAAAACAAACGTCGGCTCCCTCAGCCAGTAAAGCGAGAAGAGCGCCGCAACCCCAGAGTCGTTCGTGACTGGACTTAACTGTCAAGGGTCCTTTACCTTTACCTTTACCACTTCCACTGGGCTACTGTGTATGAGCTCTTACTTAAAATATTTTTATTGGTGTTTTAGATACATTTTATGAATTAATTGTCTCATTGCAGCTTTAATGTATATTTTCCAAACATCAACCATCTGCTGAACGGCAGGACTATAAAAATTAAAACAAAAGAACAGCCTCTAATAGTAGAGATATAGCGGTAATGTATCACCAGCATTACCAGTAGCAATTGGAATGCCAATGGCCATAAACATGTGTGTAACAATTTACACTAATATTTCATACGCATGCACATTGTAATGAAATGGATGTAGTTGGTTCTATATTAATAACACTGGAATATAAGTGATTATTTCAAAATGCTAGAATGGGGAAATTTCGTTATTCTGGTCAATGGTGGGTGATGTCTTTTCAGCCACATGCGTTCTCATGGCTATGTATGATGCTCACACCCAGAAATCTCAATACACTTCAGAGTACCATACCTTCCCTTGCACTCTCTTCATTCTTCCTCTGAATGAGCAGATACCTCGGACTTTCAGGCAGGAAGCGTAGTACTATGATCTGAAAAATTGATATGACCCCAGAAATGCCCATCACAATCACGTGACCTGTGCAAGAAGACAGAGTGATGACAATGTGGAGAAACTGTGCCCATGCATCTGATCTCGTATAAGCCAAAGGATTAATTTATCTTAATTACCTGCTTGCGTCTCAAAGAATTCTTCTTCAACAATTAGCTGAGCCCCAAAGGTGCCCAAAGCATAAAATAGCTCGGAAAAAATGACGATAGCTCCCCTCCAGCTTGCAGGGGATATCTCTCCAAGATACAGAGGAACAACAACGGAGATTAGTCCTGGTTAGTTGATAAATAAACAGATAAATTACATTGAGCATGTGACATGTGCAAAAATGTATGAACAATCCTGAGGCTCCAGCAGGTTGTGCAAGTAATATCTCATGTCTCTAAGGTGTTCTTTTGTAGAATTCTGCAAAATGACACTAACTGCTGAGTGGAACTATATGGAGGCATTAAATCTCTCACCATAAATATGGTAACACCGCCCAGTTGTAGCTCTGAACCACACCGGCCCCCACAAGGGTGTATGGACAGGTGTTTTCAGTAGCTGCCTCTCAGCTTGGGATTGTTCTTTTGTTGGAACCTGCCCAGAGCCCGTATATCTCTGAGAAATGGTCCTATAGAGTTTCTTTTTCTTTTTTCATTTTAAAATATTAAACTTTATTAGACACAACTTAAAATATACACTCATAATATACATCAATACAATCATCAATACATTCAATACATTCATCAATACATTCATCAATACAATACAAACACAAACATACCTATACATACATACAAAATATGGCAAGACCAGTCAACTCATACACTCTATCCTCCCTCCACCCCTTCTTACATGTTTGCCACATTACCAATTACCTCCTTCTTTCATCTTCCATTCTTTCTTCCTTCGGATCTTCATCACTTCACTCCCTCCATTCAATCTTCTTCCGCCCCCCCTCCCCTTTCCCTTTTGACTTCCGCTTACCTCTACCTCAGAGTATTCTTCCAGTTTTTTATTGCTACTTTGTTTTCTCTCATTTAGGATAGTCTTTATCCTTTTTTGTATTAACCCTTTATTTTCCCCAGATCTTAATAATCCCGACACTGAAAATTTAGAAATGTATCCAAGTCCTCATAGTGGGGCATTGTTTTTTTTAAATATTCTCCAAATTTGACCCAGCCTTGCTTGAAGTTTTGATTGCTGCGGCCCCTAATTACATCTGTTAGTCTCGCCAGATATATAAAGCTAAATAGTTTCTCCTGCCATTCCTTAATACTCGGCATTTCTTCTCTCTTCCAGTATAATGCTATCAGGGTGAAATGGTCCTATAGAGTTTCAGTGCCACCTCTATCCTGTTTCCCCTTTTTTAATACGTAGTCATAAAGTAAGCCATGGCAGGTTTTTTTTTACCTTTGTGAGAAGTAAGACTTACCCCAAAAGTAAGCCATGGTGCCGCCATTGTTCCCGTCGCCTCCTCAGCCTCTCCTGCGTGTGCAGGGAGCCAGTGAACCAGTGAGAGGCACGGGGGGGAAACGCACCTCTTGCGGAGTTCTGCCCCGCCTGCTTAGCGCGCAGGGAGAGGCGTGGGGGGGGGGAAGACGTCTCTTCCTGCCCTGCCTGTTCCCTGTGCGCAGGGAGCCAGCGAACCAGTGAGAGTTCTTGCGGAGTTCTTCCGCGCCTGCTCAGTGCGCAGGGGGAGGCTGTACCGTACCATACTGACGTAATAAAAATAAGACATCCCCCCCAAAATAAGCCACCCTGTGTTTTTTTGAGGAAAAAAAATTATAAGACGGTGTCTTAAAAAGGGGGAAAGACGGTACTTGTTACCCCATCCTGCTTTACTTGGTTTTTTGGCAGCCCAGCCTCCCTCTGTTGCGGAAACAAACTATTTTTTTTTTTTTTTTAAATAATTTTTATTGATTTTTCAATATTGTCTGGCCCCGATTCAGGCCAGCTCACTTGTATTACAATCATTGTCAGGCTTCCTCTCGCCCACTCCATTATTTTCCATCTGATAGCATTTAACAATTTTTAACAGGTTTCTAATTTCATAATCAAATAATTATTTTCCTGAAATCAATCTTCAATCTTTAAACATCCCATATCTTAAATCACTTATATATCTTCATCTACATCCCTCTTGCCTCCCCCGGTCCCCGGGCAAGCAGCTATTATTTGCATTATTCACTACTTGTCATACTTATCATCTTAAACATAAAAGTACTTATCATTCACTTATATATCGTAATCTTTAAACAGTCCCTGGCGTGTCCATAAGTCAAAAACCATAAATCCACAAGTCAGGCCCTACTTTGACAGTTCTTATCCTATTCCTGCTGGTGGAGAGGCCCAAAACCAACATGAGTCCTGCATTGCATCCTCCAAACAGGCCTTTTCCAAAAACTGTGTCCTGCCTTCCCAATTCATGTTCAGTTCGTCTCGGCTTCCCTTCGGCTGCTTGTCAGTAGATGTCAATGTGCTGTTTTTTCTTATGCTTCTTCTCTTGCTTCTTGGGGTGGCAGCACATTTTCTCTTCCGGTTGTAGAATCTTTTCCTGCAGCTGATGTTTGGCAAAATAATCTTTCGTTGTCTAGCCTTGACGGATCCTGTCACTTCCTTAGTTATTTGTTCATCTGGTTCAGCAGGCACAGTGTTTGGGTTTGGCCTTATCTCATCCGTAGTCTTTCCCATCGCATTCCTCTCTCTCAGTTCCGCAATGTATTCCTGCATCTTCTCCAGCACAGTTTGCCAAGTAATATCCGGTTTCATCGCCATTTTCTTTGATCACAGTCTTTATACTTTTAAAACTTTTAAAACTTTTTCCAACTTTTTGTTCTTATAACACTTCACAAACTTTTCAACTTAAAAAATCCACAGATCTATCACAGTTCCTTCTGCTTCCCTCAGGACCAGGGGAGGCTCAAGGGTTAATTTAAAGCCGTATAACAAAAAAGTCAATTCATTCCTTTTCAATGCAACTGTATCTATTTCCTGCTTCACTGTAACAATGGAAAGGAACGGACCTCCGTGTTTTCGTTCCAATCCAGTCCAAATCCAGTCCAAATTCAATCCAAGTGCATTTTACTCACGATTCCAAATTACAGGTCTTGGAGAAATCGGCGCGCTCAGAAGAGTCGGTCTCGCAGCTTCGCCCGACGGGGAGTTTGCGGACCCTGAGGCTCCGCCGCCCGCTCACGCTCGGGAGCCCTTGCTGCGGTCTCCCGGGGAGCAGGTTCGGCGTCCGAGCCGGTGCGGGTCCATTAGACCCCGGGACGCCCTTCCCGGGGGTTTTGGGGGTCGCGGCGCTGGCGCGATGTCCCCTTTTCCCAGTCGGACGGGGGAATGTCATGGAGCGACATGTCCCCCCGACCTTCTCCTCCGGCACGTCGACCGGAAGCCCGTTGCGGAAACAAACTATTGCTCAGTGTCTCTGCTCAGCTCAGACTAACAAGATGAATTCTAGGCCAAACTACTAAACCTGGGACCTTGACTCACCTGTGCATATCCCAGTGAAGAAACGTACAGCAATTGTTAATTGATAGATTTTTACTGTATCACTAGCAGCCAATAGGACAGGAGGGATAAGACTCAAAAAGGCAGTTATCTTCAGAGCTCCTCTCCTGAAAAGACAGTGAAAGGGGGCAGTGAGGTGGGAAGATGCCAATATATGATTCCATCAAAGCAGCAAAGGGGGGAGAGGAGCTATAGAATTACAGGAATCTCCTAATCCCTTTATAACAGGGACGTGGGTGGCGCTGTGGTCTAAACCACTGAGCCTAGGGCTTGCCAATCAGAAGGTCAGCGGTTCGAATCCCTGTGACAGGGTGAGCTCCTGTTGTTCAGTCCCAGCTCCTGCCAACCTAGCAAGTCAAAGTTTGAAAGCAAGTCAAAGTGCAAGTAGATAAATAGGTACCGCTCCAGCGGGAAGGTAAGCGGCATTTCCATGCGCTGCTCTGGTTCACCAGAAGTGGCTTAGTCATGCTGGACACATGACCTGGAAAAACCTTCTGCGGACAAACACTGGCTCCCTCAGCCAGTAAAGTGAGATGAGCGTCACAACCCCAGAGTTGTTCGCAAATGGACTTGTCAGGGGTCCTTTACCTTTTTAAATCCCTTTATAGATAATTTGTTCTGGGTTTGCTAGTTATGGAAGGAAACAAGGACCTATGGAAGGTCCTGAACATCTACTCCCAAGCACTGCAAAATTACTCACACAATTTCTTTACCTTAATTAATTTCAGGAGGCATTCCTCACACATTTCCACCAGAGCTAGAAACCTGCTGCCATGCTAGATAAGATCTCTTAATCGAGGGATGCTGATGACAGAAGATGGGATCTTCTGGATGTAAACATGTGTTCTACCACTAACTTCTGTGTTCTTCCTCAGCTGTATATTAGAAAATCTGCTGGTGTATGTTTGATGATGCCTTAAGAACCAAAAAAACCGCATTGGTGGGATTATCTTGAAATTGGTAGGCATGTTCTGACTGTCAGTATTTTCACTGCAACTATTGCAGAGGCTCATGTGATCAGATGACTTTGTTTGCTATCACTGTGTGTGTAAGCAGAAGTCTAGCCAAAAAACTTCTGCTCTTTTCTCTCTCTCTATCTCTAGCTAGAAGGGTTGAGAGGATGTGTGAGAAGAAACTCACACAAAATGTTGTGTTTCTTTTGTTTATTTTGCTGTAAATAATAAATTACTTGATGCAACAATTCCTACACAAATTTGCTTTTGCTGACTCTGCTAATGCTTTATGTCTCTTGGATGTGTGCCGATGCTTTATACGGGACTCCGTCAAAAGGCACCTCCCGTTACTGACTACCTTAAAAGAAAGCTTTATCAGCACTCACACTTTATATGTGGGTGCCTTTTGCGGGATCGTGTGCTGGGCTACAGTTCCCAGGGTAGTAGGTAGGGGCTGGCTTGCTTCTCAGTGTTGTTATTCGGAGGTTCATGCCCAACTTCAGTAATCAAGTTCCTTGCTGGGAGGTTGGGCCAACCCCATTTATAAATAGGGTGTTGTGCCGACAATAGCCAGGCAGTCAGCTCTGGAGATTCCCCCTCCCTACCCTCCCTTTGTTCAATGTTTTCTTGTTTGCATGTTTTTCTTGCTGTTTAGTGGGCGCTGCTATGGTCTTTGACTGTTGTGCCTGATCAGGCAAAGGGTTTTCAGGTATGATTCCATGGACCTAAATGGATCTCACTGTGTCTCTGCCTGCCACACACCCCTTCTTGATGTATCGTTGCCCTTTCCTAAAATCCCATCCAGCTAAAGTGATGATATTGCTTATTTGATTAGCTGTTACTGTGGGCATGCAGGTCAGCAGCACCGATCTGTTCCCCTTTCCCACCATCCTAGGACATGTCATTCACCAGTCACAAATTCATCTCGATACCTGCCAAATCTATTGGCCAGAAAACCAACGGGAATGGTCCCAAAAATGGCTCCAAGTGGAAATAAAGCAATGGCGATAGCCACAATGAGCATCTGAGAATTTGGATCTTGCATCTCTTCAAAGGTTGTTATGTTGAACAAGCCATGCAGGAGCTAAGGGAGAAAAGCACAATAAATGCTTGAGATTAGGACTGCTCATGTGGCATGAGATCATGTGGGAGCAGAACGCGAGAGCCTGGGACCAACTGAATTCTGGGATGCCCAGAGAAAGTGTGCGCATGTCTCTCCCACTCACATTGAGAGCTAGGAGGCATAGGAGCCAACTCCTAGGGGATGAGTTCCTTTCCCTGCTCCCATAAACTATTTGAGGGGTCCAGCACCCACTCCCCAAGTTAATAGGCATTGCCGTTCAAACAGTATGTGTGCACTGCATCTTGTGATCGATTATGTGGGGCGGGACTTACCTGCCGCACCATATTGTATTCAAGTTGACACCCCTGCTAGGAGATATCACAAAAGGTGTGTCCACACTTTCAACAATGAAAATAGGCAAATATTTGCCTTTTTAAATTTCTTGACTCAGAGAGCAAGAACCACTGTCCTGTTTGCCTTCTATAGTCTACATTTATTTACTCAGCAGTAGCTTGCCATATACTGGCCTCTAAAGCAGGAGGAAATGGGAAATTGACTATAACTATCCCTTCTCTTTTCTTTTTGGAAAACTTAAGAAGGAAGTTTGTATGAGTCTCTCTCTCTCTCTCTCTCTGTGTGTGTGTATGTGTGAGAGAGAGAGAGAGAGAGAGAGAGAGATTTGCAGCAGTGTCCTACCCAGTTTGGGATCTGGCTACACCAGTGCCAGCCGATGTTCCCTGTCAATTTATCCCAGAAGGAATGTGGTGCTCAACAGAGAAAAGGTTTCCCAAAAATACAATAACCCCTCCTTTACGAAGCCACGTGCAACACAGGGCTATCTTACCACAAAAGGGGTGTAGAGTAAATACATATTGTATCCATTTTGTATAGTAATGAGGGAGGCAGCCATTGAAATCCAAATAAGTCTCATTGGAACCTCCTGCAGGAAGAAGAAGAAGCAGATACAGTGATGAGAATGTACAGGGCAGAATAATTATATTAAGTAACCCTTGATTGACTGTAGTTATCACTAAAACGTTTGTAGACTGAAAAATTGAGTGGAACATTAAGACATTACTTTATGTCTTAATGGAATACGCTGAGATGGATAAACTGACAGGACAGTGTGAAACCAAAATTCAGAAGAGATTAGAATGTATTTAAACAATATCTGAAAGACCACTGCAGAGAATTAGAAATTTTGACTGGTTTAAATTAACTCTTGTAATGGAAAACATCAAAAAGTAGCAAAGAATCGGTTACGAACAATCTATATCTATTATGATATGCATTTAACCAAGAACTCTGAAAGACTCAAGTAAGAAGGGGAGGGAAGTCAGAGTTAATTAGAATACTAACGAGTCAAACGATCAAGAATATATCTTTGGTTTTTTTCTTTATTATGATTTATAAAACATGTATATCAACAAGAAACTGAAAATATTACATTGTGATTTCATGTTAAGAAAGCATTTCTGTTGTTAAAAACCAATAAAGATGAATTGCAAAAAAAAAGGACATTATTTTATAATGACAACATTTGTGCACCTGGGCTAGTCCAGCTGAACGTGATTGTCATTACCACACCATCTTCTTCTAGCCATTATGGTTATTATCTCCTGTTTTATTTTATTTATTTAGTTATTTATTTGTGTTTATTACATTTATACCCTGTTTCTCCTAAAATAAGACGTAGCCATAAAATAAGCCGTAGCAGGCTTTCTACGCATTTGTGAAATATAAGCCATACCCAGAAAATAAGTCATACCCCGAAAATAAGACATAGTGACACGGCGCCTCTCCCTTAAGACAGCCTGCATAGGCGTGGCTATGCAGCATACAGACGCAGAGCGGTTAAAATAATACATCCCCCGAAAATAAGCCATACTGTGTTTTTTTGAGGGGGGGGGGAAATATAAGACAGTGTCTTATTTTAGGAGAAACACGGTAATGTAAAGGTAACGGGACCCCTGACCATTAGGTCCAGTCGCAGACGATTCTGGGGTTGCGGCGCTCATCTCGCTTTATTGGCCGAGGGAACCGGCGTACAGCTTCTGGGTCATGTGGCCAGCATGACTAAGCCGCTTCTGGGGAACCAGAGCAGCGCACGGAAACGCCGTTTACCTTCCCGCCAGGGCGGTGCCTATTTATCTACGTGCACTTTGACATGCTTTCGAACTGCTAGGTTGGCAGCAGCAAGGACCGAGCAACGGGAGCTCACCACGTCGTGGGGATTCGAACCGCTGACCTTCCGATCAGCAAGCCCTAGGCTCTGTGGTTTAACGCACAGCGCCACCCGTGTCCCTACATTTATAGACCACCTTTATCTCCCAAGGATCTCAAAGTGGTGCTGTGTGATTCTCCTCCTCTTTATTACATCCCCACGACAACCTTGTGAGGTAGGTTGGCCTAAGAGATGGTGGCTGGTCCTAGGTCAAGGCTGAGTGGGGATTTGAACCCTCCTCTCCTAGGTTACTAACCCAACACTCTAACCATTGCGCCACAATGGCTCTACACTTTTGGAGTCAGTAAATGCTTCAGAATACCAGTTTCTGGAAACCATAGGAGGGGAGAGTGTTGCACTCAGTTCTTGCTTTGGGGCTTCTCATTGGAATTGGGTTGGTTCAGTGAGAACGGGGTGCTGGCCCAGGTGGACCACTGGCCTGATCCAGCAGCTTCTTATTATCAGCATACCAACCATAAACTTGGGCCTTTGAACGACTTACCACCATATTAAAATCCATAATGCAACCAAGTTAAAGGCAAAGAAATATACCAGTGGTAAGGTAAAAGGTGAGGGACCCAGGTGGCGCTATGGGTTAAACCACAGAGTCTAGGGCTTGCTAATCAGAAGGTTGGCGGTTTGAATCCCTGCGACGGGGTGAGCTCCCGTTGCTCGGTCCCAGCTCCTGCCCACCTAGCAGTTCGAAAGCACGTCAAAGTGCAAGTAGATAAATAGGTACCGCTCCGGCAGGAAGGTAAATGGCGTTTCCATGCGCTGCTCTGGTTCGCCAGAAGCAGCTTTGTCATGCTGGCCACATGACCTGGAAGGTGTTTGCGGACAAAGGCCGGCTCCCTCGGCCTATAGAGCGAGATGAGCGCGCAACCCCAGAGTCGGACACGACTGGACCTGATGGTCAGGGGTCCCTTTACCTTTACCTTTAAGGTAAAAGGTGCTTATCTAATACCAGTGGTTAACAGCAGAAATGCAAGGTAAAAGCACCCTAAACTCAGAGCGAACCCAACAACATAAAGTCAACTTAACTGCACCCTAAAACCGGTATAGGAAAATGACTGTAGTGAAAACAAACATTTTATGTGAGCTTCCCTTATTTTATGTCAACCGTCCTGAGACCTTCGGGTATAGGGCAGTATGGAAATTAAAAATAAAATAAAATTGTGTCTGAATTAAAGTTTCTGGAATAATACAGAGATACTGTATTCACTTGCTGGCTTAAAAGGAGACTCTCTCGGGGAAGGACATTTCCCTGACAAGGTGCTTATTAAACAAAGAAAGAAAGAAAGACATTTTGTGTATACGGTACTCCACAGGACCTTTATAGGAAAGAGCCAGGTTATCTCCAGGGTGGGCTAACGCAGAGCAGGCTTTTTCCTTCCCCCAGTCTTCTGATCCAGCCAGCATGGATGGAGGAACTATGCAGCTCCATCTTGCCCTACTGCTGCTCTGCTTGGGTGCGGATTGCTCCAGAAGTCTGAATGCCACCCAAAGTACTGTATGCTATACAATTGGTTTACATTCCCAGTCTGAACCTTGGGAAACAATTACATAACAACATAGATTTTCAGTTTTTAAAAACTCAGTGGATTCCACAGATTCTTCAAGCTCACCTCACTTCTGGTTGCTGTATTGGGTGCAATGGATGCACTGAGTTCACTGATTTCACTGGGTTCTTTGGGTTCATTGGGTTCACTGGGTTCATTGGGTCCTTTGGGTGTTCTGGGTGCTTTGGATTCCACCTGCTTTTTCTTCATGGTTTCTTTTGGAGAGTCAGGGAAAATGGCTGACCTGTCAGAAAATAAGAGAGTTCTGTTGTCAGAACATAATTAACTATTTCAACTTACTTAAGAAGTACAGAAGAGGATCAGGCCAGCATTGCAATTCCAGCTACAGCCTGTCAGATAACACCAAACAACAAACGTAACAGGCTGGCAAACATAAATTCTGATAATCCAAGATATAAATAATAAAACATATGCACGTACAACACCAAAATCTGTATATAATCTGGTATAAACTAACAGAAATCACAACATGTGAATGTATCCGCTATAAAAGTCTATATATTTAAAGGTTCATACATTGGAGGTACATAGCAAATATCACAAGTCCAGTGCCCTCCATATAATTTCCAACACTTTTTTACTCTTGTTTTATACATTTTGGCCAATTTAACCAATGTTAAAAACCACCTATACATCCGCTGAAACCATATAACACCAGTCCTGAGAGATCTGGATTGGCTCCCAGTACGTTTTTGAGCACAATTCAAAGTGTTGGTGCTGACCTTTAAACCCCTAAATGGCTTCGGTCCTGTATACCTGAAGGAGTGTCTCCACCCCCATCATTCTGCCCAGACACTGAGGTCCAGCGCTGAGGGCCTTCTGGCGGTTCCCTCTTTGCGAAAAGTGAGGTTACAGGGAACCAGGCAGAGGGCCTTCTCGGTAGTGGCGCCTGCCCTGTGGAATGCCCTCTCACCAGATGTGAAAGGGGAAAAAACTTTCAGACTTTGAGAAGACATCTGAAGGCAGCCCTATTTAGGGAAGTTTTTATTTTTTAAAAAATTAATTTTTATTAATTTTACAATATTTGTCTGGCCCCGATTCAGGCCAGCTCACATAAATTACATTCAATTTCATATAACTTCCTCACGTCTACCCCATTGTTTTTCATCTGTTTGCACATAACAATTTTTGACAGGTTCCTAATTTCATAGTCAAATAGTTAATTTTCTGTTAAAGGTAGATAGCCGTGTTGGTCTGTCATAGTCAAAACAAAATAAAATAAAAAAAATTCCTTCCAGTAGCACCTTAGAGACCAACTAAGTTTGTTCTTGGTATGAGCTTTCGTGTGCATGCACACTTCTTCAGATACACTGAAACAGAAGTCACCAGACCCTGATATATAGTGAGAGGGTGGGGAGGGGTATTACTCAGAGGGGTGGTGGAAATGGGTGAAAGGTTGATAGCTGTGGTAAACCTGTTGACGACTGTAAACGGCTGCAATTAGTCTTACAGGAAAAAGCAAGGGGTCAGAAGGTTAAAAAAGCTTTGTCATGTATAATGAGATAAGAATCCAATGTCTTTGTTCAGACCAGGTCTCTCCATGGTTTTAAGCTTGGTAATGAGTTGCAATTCAGCAACTTCTCTTTCCAGTCTATTTCTGAAATTCCTTTGCAATAAGACAGCTACTTTGAGATCTTGTATAGAGTGTCCTGGGAGATTGAAGTGCTCTCCTACTGGTTTCTCTGTCTTTTGATTCCTGATGTCAGATGGACACAAATCTGACATCAGGAATCAAAAGACAGAGAAACCAGTAGGAGAGCACTTCAATCTCCCAGGACACTCTATACAAGATCTCAAAGTAGCTGTCTTATTGCAAAGGAATTTCAGAAATAGACTGGAAAGAGAAGTTGCTGAATTGCAACTCATTACCAAGCTTAAAACCATGGAGAGACCTGGTCTGAACAAAGACATTGGATTCTTATCTCATTATACATGACAAAGCTTTTTTAACCTTCTGACCCCTTGCTTTTTCCTGTAAGACTAATTGCAGCCGTTTACAGTCGTCAACAGGTTTACCACAGCTATCAACCTTTCACCCATTTCCACCACCCCTCTGAGTAATACCCCTCCCCACCCTCTCACTATATATCAGGGTCTGGTGACTTCTGTTTCAGTGTATCTGAAGAAGTGTGCATGCACATGAAAGCTCATACCAAGAACAAACTTAGTTGGTCTCTAAGGTGCTACTGGAAGGAATTTTTTTTATTTTATTTTGAGTTAATTTTCTAATATCAATCTTCAATCTTCTCACATCGTAGCATACTTATATATCTTCATCTGCGTCCCTCTTGCCTCCCCCGGTCCCTGGGTACACAGCTTTTATTTGTAATATTAACTACTTATCATACTTGACATAATTTAAAATACAAAATACTTGTGATGGCCTGGGATTCAGACTCAGACGCTGAACCTGAGGGATCCCAGCCTGCACAGGATTCCCTGCCTCCAGAACCAGCAGAGCCAGGGCTGGGGCCTGAGTCTGAAGGGGACTCACCTGTGCTAGATCCTCAGGTGCAGGCATCGGCTGAGTTTGATCTGGCCTCTGATGGAGTGGAGGACTCATTGCCTGCAGGTGCTCCACTCCCCACCCAGTCAGGGGAAGCTGAGGTTGCCTCTGGGTCCGGTAACCCTCCAGCTTCCCCTGAGTTGCAAAGGTTCAGGGCAGAGAGGCAAAGGGAACTAAGTTCCCGCAGGAGGAGTGCTCGCCTCCAAGCCAGGAGAGGCGAGTCACCTGACGATCGGAGCCGCCCTGTGCCTCGGGGCAGATAAAAGCCGGCTAGTCCCAGTCCCAAGTTTCAGGAGCAACATCGTTGCTGCCCAGTTCCTGGTTCCTGACTCCTGTTTTCCTGTCCCCGGCTTTGTTACCTCGGCTTCTGACTCCTGGCTTCCTCCTGACCTCGGCTTTGTGACTTTGGCTTCCAACTTAATCCTGACCTCGGCTTTGTGACTTCGGCTTCGTGACTTCTGGATTGGACTGACCTTGGACTGGACTAGATCTCGCCTATCGGATATCCCTTGGGACCAGCACAGTTTGCTCCTGCCACACCCGCACTCCCCCTTCGTTGGGGTGCGTTCGGGAGGAACCGGTCGTTATGACTGACCAGGCGGCTGCGCTGGCGGCATTGGCCCAGGAGAACCAGGTCTTGACCCACACAGTACAGCAGCTGAGCAATGCGGTTATGGCGCTTCAGCAGCGTTTGGACGTCTTACCGGCTCCTTGTGCCGGCGTCCCAGCTCCAGGCAAGTACCCAGTGGCCCTGCCAGAGAAATTCGATGGGTCCCCGGCCAGCTTTCCCATGTTTCTCGCCCAGGCCAAACTGTATATTCAGGGGCGAGCCCGGGATTTCCCTGACGACCGCACCAAGGTGCACTTCCTGATCAGCTTGCTAAAGGACCAGGTGGCCAAGTGGGCGTTGCCGCTGCTACGGCAAGACTCCCCCTTGCTGACAGACTATACGGGGTTTTGCAACCATTTTGAAACCGCGTTCGCCAACCCTCAGAAGGCAAGTCAAGCCAATCGGGCGATTCGGCGGTTGAAACAGGGCAAGTCCACAGTGGCCGCCTATGCCACAGAATTTCGGCTGTTGGCGCAGGACTTGACCTGGAACGATTCCGCACTTCGGGACCAGTATTTCGAGGGGCTTTCTGACGTGATACTGGACCAGCTGGCCACCTTGGATCACCCCACCACACTGGAGGCCCTCATCCAACAGAGTCTACAGATAGACGATCGGTTGGAGGACCGTCGCCAGGCCCGGGGCCGTCGGCACTCCGGGCTCCCGACTCCAGTGCTTCCCAGCAGTTCCACGGCCAGAGCCGAGTCACTAGAGGAGCCGATGCAGCTCGGGGCAGCACGGCCTCGCCTCTCCCCTTCGGAGAAGACAAGGCGTCGGGAGGGGAACCTCTGTCTCTACTGCGGGGGGAGTGGACACTACGCCCGAACATGCCCCGAGAAACGCCAGCCGCAGGGAAACCGCCAACCCGAGTAGCCAATGGCCCAGGCTATCTGGGGTCCCAAGCGTCGCATGATGGGTCCTCACCAGTGGAATTGCAACACCTCATGATCCCGGTGCGTCTGTACCCCCCAGGCAGGCCCTGGATTCTCACCCACGCTCTGGTGGATTCAGGGGCAACCCGCTCCTATATGGACTCTGCCTTCGCTGTTCAGCATCGGGTGCCACTCCAGAACAAGCCAGAACCGGTGCAGGTGGAGGCAATCGACGGACGGCTCCTGCGGTCAGGCGCCGTTACGCGGGAGACCCAGCCCTTGGTCCTGTGCCACCAGCAGCACCAGGAGGTGCGTACCCTGGACATTGCCACCATGCCCCGGTTTCCCCTGGTGCTGGGGATGGACTGGCTGGAGTCTCACAATGTTCAGATCGATTGGGTCAATCGAACTGTACGCTTCCCAGACTCGGGTTCGAATGCTCAGTCCGAGATGCTTTCGGCCGCCTCCATGGGGGGAGGCTGCGTCAACGCTCCCCGCCGTGTACCGGGACTACATAGACGTGTTCGAGGAACAGGGGGCAGACCGGCTGCCTCCTCATCGGTCCTTCGACTGCAGCATAGACCTCCATCCTGGGGCACCCCTGCCTGTGAGTCGCCTATACTCTCTTTCGGAGCCAGAGCGTGAAGCCTTACAGGACTTCCTTCACAAGAACATGGAGCGTGGGTTCATTAGGCCCTCTACCTCTCCCACCGCCGCTCCAGTACTCTTCGTTAAGAAGAAGTGTGGGGAGCTTCGCCTCTGCCATGATTACCGAGCCCTGAATAAGATCACCATCCCAGACCGGTATCCCTTGCCCCTAATTGCGGAGTTGCTGGAGCGGGTGCAAGGGGCACAGATGTTCACCAAACTGGACCTCCGGGGGGCTTACAACTTGATTCGGATCCGTGCCGGGGATGAGTGGAAGACCGCATTTGGGACCCGTTATGGGCAGTTCGAATATCTGGTCATGCCATTCGGACTATGCAACGCGCCCGCCGTGTTCCAACGGTACATCAACCACATGTTCCAGGACTTGCTAGACAAGTACGTGGTGTTGTACCTCGATGACATTCTGGTTTATTCCCGTGACCCAGCTCGCCATGAGAGTCATGTCCGGACCGTGTTGCAGCGCTTGCGGGAGCACCGCCTGTACGCTAAGCTCAGCAAGTGCGAGTTCCACCAGCGGTCAGTGGACTTCCTCGGACACCGACTCTCCCCTGACGGTGTACAGATGGACCCCGGGAAGGTGGCTGCGGTTCGAGAGTGGGCGGCGCCGCGGAACCGCAAGGACCTACAGCAGTTCCTGGGGTTCGCCAACTATTACCGGACATTCATTGCGGACTACGCTCATCGCACCACCCCGTTGACCCGTCTGCTGCGCCCCAAGACTCCCTTCTCCTGGGACGAGGAGGCTGAGGTGGCATTCCAGGGGTTGAAAGCCTGTAACCAGAAGGCGCCGATTTTACAGCATCCTGATCCCTCTCGTCCCTTCGTGGTGGAGACGGACGCCTCCAGTACGGCTCTCGGTGCTGTCCTGTCCCAGCAACACGGACCTGATGCGCCACTGCTACCCTGTGCCTACTACTCCCGGCAGCTCCTTCCGGCGGAGCGCAACTATACCGTGTGGGAGCGGGAACTACTGGCCATTAAGGTGGCCTTTGAGGTCTGGCGCCATCATCTTGAGGGGGCACGACACCCGGTGGAAGTGAGAACCGACCACCGGAATCTGGAGTATCTCCAGACCACCCGCAAGCTGAACCAGCGTCAGATCCGGTGGGCACTGTTCTTCTCCCGATTCCAGTTCCGGATCCGTTACATCCCCAGCTCCCAAAACCAGAAGGCGGACGCACTGTCCCGGAAACCGGAGGACATTGCAGAGACGGTGCAGCAGGCGGCCCCAACAACAATCGTCCCACCAGCAGCGTTCCTGGCTGTTCAGGAGACTGAGTCGCTACGGGACCGAGTGCGGAAGCAGCAACGGGTCGATGCGTAGGCTCAGGAACGGATTCAGGAATTGGCCAGTGGATCGTGCCCTCGATACCCAGAACTGGTTGTGCACCAGGGTCTGCTGATGCACCGTGGTCGGTTGTACATCCCACCAGGGCCTTTGCGGGCCGAGGTGCTCCGAATGTCACATGATGCCCCGGCAGCTGGCCACTTCGGGAGGTATCGGACCACCCACCTGGTCAGCCGGGAATTCTGGTGGCCCCACTTGAAAGCCGACGTGGCACGGTACATTGGGGGTTGCGATGTCTACCGGTGAGCCAAGGGATTGACCGGGAGACCTGCGGGACTGCTACAGCCACTGCCAGTTCCTCCTCGTCCGTGGCATACGGTTTCGTTGGATTTCGTGGTGGACCTACCCCTGTCCCATCAGTGTACCTGTCTCCTGGTATTCACGGACCACTTCACTAAGATGGTGCACTGTGCCCCGTGCTCGTCTGTACCCTCAGCCAAGGAGACGGCGCAACTGTACTTACAACACGTCTTCCGCTTACATGGCCTACCAGAACGTTTGGTCTCCGATCGCGGTGCCCAGTTCACCTCCCGCTTCTGGCGTGCTCTACATCAGGCTCTCGGGACGGAGGTCTGCCTATCTTCGGCCTACCATCCGCAGACAGATGGACAGACCGAACGGGCAAACGCGGTGTTGGAACAGTACCTCCGGTGCTACTGCAGCTTCCACCAGGACGATTGGGTCGATCACCTGGCGTTGGCCGAGTTCGCGTATAACAACGCAGTGCACGCTTCCACCCAACAGACCCCGTTTCAGGCAAACTATGGGTACCACCCGCGGTTGTTCCCAAGTGTGCTGCCGGCATCCGCAGTTCCCGCAGTGACAGACTGGCTACAAGAGCTCCAGTCGCAGCAGCAGCTTCTGACAGAGCAACTGAGCCAGGCCAAGGACGCGTATAAGGCCCAGGCCGACCGTCACCGTCAGGAGGGGCCGGAACTCCGTGTCGGTGACCTGGTATGGCTCTCCACCCGCCACCTGCACCCCTCTCGGCCTTCGCGTAAGCTGGATGCCCGCTTCACCGGCCCATTTCCGATCGTGGACCGGGTCTCACCTGTGGCCTTCCGTCTCCGGTTACCCGCGACCCTGAGGATCCACTCGGTATTCCACCGGTCCCTGCTCAGTCCGGTCGCCCCGCCCGATGAGTTCCACCCAGACCGTCCACGACCGCAGCCAGTTCTGGTTCAGGGGGAGCCCGAGTACGAGGTGGAGCACATTCTCGACTCCCGATACCGCAGGGGGAAGCTCCAATACCTCATCGACTGGAAGGGGTATGGGCCCGAGGATCGTTCGTGGGAACCAGTGGAAAACATCCATACGCCTGCCTGCCTCCGTGAGTTCCATGCAACTTACCCCAGCAAGCCTGGTCCGGCCCCTCGGTTGAGGGGGGGGCCTGGGAGGGGGGATGGTGTGATGGCCTGGGATTCAGACTCAGACGCTGAACCTGAGGGATCCCAGCCTGCACAGGATTCCCTGCCTTCAGAACCAGCAGAGCCAGGGCTGGGGCCTGAGTCTGAAGGGGACTCACCTGTGCTAGATCCTCAGGTGCAGGTATCGGCTGAGTTTGATCTGGCCTCTGATGGGGTGGAGGACTCATTGCCTGCAGGTGCTCCACTCCCCACCCAGTCAGGGGAAGCTGAGGTTGCCTCTGGGTCCGGTAACCCTCCAGCTTCTCCTGAGTTGCAAAGGTTCAGGGCAGAGAGGCAAAGGGAACTAAGTTCCCGCAGGAGGAGTGCTCGCCTCCAAGCCAGGAGAGGCGAGTCACCTGACGATCGGAGCCGCCCTGTGCCTCGGGGCAGATAAAAGCCGGCTAGTCCCAGTCCCAAGTTGCAGGAGCAACATCGTTGCTGCCCAGTTCCTGGTTCCTGGCTCCTGTGTTCCTGACCCCGGCTTTGTTACCTCGGCTTCTGACTCCTGGCTTCCTCCTGACCTCGGCTTTGTGACTTTGGCTTCCGACTTAATCCTGACCTCGGCTTTGTGACTTCGGCTTCGTGACTTCTGGATTGGACTGACCTTGGACTGGACTAGACCTCGCCTATCGGATATCCCTTGGGACCAGCACAATACTTATCCTTCACTATGTTTAATAGTATTTATCAGTCCACGGCGTGTCCATAAATCAAAAACCATAAGTCCAAAAACCAGGCAGCACTTTAACTGTTCTTATCCTATACCTGCTGGTTCTGAAATCCAGAACCAGAGTGAGTCCTGCAAAGCATCCTCCAAAACGACATTCTCCAAAATCTGTGGCCAGCCTTCCCATTCCATGCTCGGGTCGTCTCGGCTTGTCTTCCGCTTTTTGTCAATAGGTGTCAGTTTGCTGGTTTTTCTTATGATCCTTCTCTTACTACTTGAGATGACAGCTCCTTTTTTTTTACGATTAAAGGGTCTCTTCTTGCAGCTGGTGTTTACCAAAGTAAACTTTCGTTGTCCGGCCTTGACGAGTCCTGTCACTTCTTTAGTTGTTTGTTCATCTGGTTCGGCCGGCACATTATTTAGGTTTTGCCTTATCTCATCCGCTGCGTTTCCCATAGCATTCCTCTCTCTCAGTTCTGCTATGTACTCCTTCATCTTTTCCAGCACAGTTTGCCAGCTAACATCCGGTTTCACCGCCATTTTTTTTAATCACAGTTCAGGAGATTTTTTTAACTTTTAAAACTTTTAAAACTTTTCAGAACTTTTTCCTCTTAAAAAACTTCACAAACTTTAGACTTGAAAATAATCCACAAATTTATCACAGTTCCTTCTGCTTCCCCCAGGACCAGGGGAGGCTCAGGGGTTAATTTAAATCCATATATCAAAGAGTTCAATTTAGTCCTTTTCAATGCATCTGTAGCAATTTCCTGTTTCACTGTAACAATGGAAAGGAACGGACCTCCGTGTTTTCGTTCCTAACCGATCCAAATGAAGTCCAGATTTCAATTTTGTTGCATTCTACTTACAGTTCCAAATTGCAGGTCTTGGAGGAATCAGCGCGCTCCGAGGAGACGGTCTTGCAGCTTCGCCCGACGGGGAGTTTAGCGGACCCTGAGGCTCCGCCGCCCGCTCGCGCTCGGGAGCCCTTGCTATGGTCTCCCGGGGAGCAGGACCGGCGTCCGAGCCTATACAGGTCCCTTAGACCCTGGGACGCCCTTCCCGGGGGTTTTGGGGGTCGCGGCGCTGGCGCGAGCTCCCCTTTTCCCAGTCGGACAGGGGAATGTCAAGAGCGACATGTCCCCCCGACCGTCCTCTCCGGCGCACCGACCGGAAGCCCTATTTAGGGAAGTTTTTAATGTTTAATGCTGTCTTGTGTTTTTAATATTCAGTTGGAAGCCGCCTAGAGTAGCTGAGGAAACCCAGCCAGATGGGCAGGGCATTAATAAATAAATAAATAAATAAATTAATAATAATAATAATAATAATAATAATAATAATATTTTCATATAATTCTCTTTAAGTAAGGTCCAGACTGTAAATTTTAAATCATTCTTCCATAGTCTTCCCAATGTGTCATCTGAATATTATGTCCCACATCTTTTGCCCACTTTATCATAACACTCTTCATTCTAAGTTCCCCATTCCAACAACAAGTTATACATTTCTACTAGTAATTTAGTACCACTTTCTTTTATTTCTCTCTGGAAATTTGAAATTTGATAAGTAAATCCTTTCTTATTTTATCACCATATCTTTTGTTAGTTGAAATATTGTGGGAAGGAATTGCTTCGGTCCTTACACACTGATTATTTGAACATTTCAACAAAGCCCGAAGCTGTAGAGAGTTCATGTGCTGCTATTGCCAATGTTCTTGACTATGTCCGTAGATAATTAGCCAAAGGCCTGGGTGAAGAAAGGTCTATATGCATTCTCCCCCCTACATCATTTTCTTCTGAGATGGGATATGTACAGTGGTACCTTGGGTTACAGATGCTTCATGTTACAGACGCTTCAGGTTACAGACTCCGCTAACCCAAAAATAGTATTTCGGGTTAAGAACTTTGCTTCAGGATGAGAACAGAAATCGCGCGGCGGCAGAGCAGCAGCAGCGGGAGGCCCCTTTAGCTAAAGTGGTACTCAGGTTGAGAACAGTTTCAGGTTAAGAACGGACCTCCAGAATGAATTAAGTTCTTAGCCCGAGGTACCACTGTATTCTCAAAGAGGTGAACATCTCACCATATGGGATGACACCCTTCTTAATAGCTACTGAAGGATCAGGTCAGATAAATTGTCTTCTACCTCAGTTCAGGTGGCAGCCAAACCTGTGGCAGTCCTCCAAACCTACTTTCAAATAGCTTCTAAAGGGGACACTATTGTTTCTTATTGCCCCACTCATCACCGGGCGAATCCTTGTGGTATTGCATAAGACCTATACTGACTGCTCCCCACTTCTGGGCAGGGTGATGGCGGTCAACCAGGCCACTACTGTTAAGTTGTTTAGGTTGTGTACTCACCTGGACCAGGGTCCACAGCCACAGTTGGATCTCCGTTGCTGTATCCACCAGTATCACATCAGAAACAGGTGCATCTAGGGCAACCTTATTGGTCGAGGCCTCAACTGCAGCTGAATGAACTGAAACATCAAGTCAAGATTCATCTTGTACCAGGTGCTTAGCAATCTTAATCCCAGACCTCTTAGCTTGAGGTTTTTCCTTCTTCATCTGAAAATGAAGGTGATGGGGTCTCCCTCCCTCCTTCCCTCCCCTCCCCTGTGTTTGTCAGATGCTTTTCATGTTTCCCCCATGACCTCTGGGACTACACTAGCCTTTCCACAATTGTCCCACCAGCACATCCCATTTTTTTGTGTGCAAGAGCATGGCAGCCAATTTTGCAGTGCCCCAAAACATGAGTTTCTGGATCCCATGTTGTGATGCAAGAGTACGGTGCTGAAAAAAGCATGTCTTTGGGGCTCCATGATCTCAAACTAGTCCCGTGACTCATGTAGCAGCATGGTTGGGGAAATGCACATCCAGGTTTTTGGGACCCAACATGTTGGAGGGTATGCCATCCTAGAAATCTTATATATCCTATTAAAAAAAACACCCCAAATTAACAAATGGCTAGTCCAAATTACCAAGCAGAAATGAAAGGGGGGGGGGACATAGGAATGATGTACAATCCATGGCAGACACACTCCTCTGCCTGCTGCAAACACACACATGCTCACACGCACAAAAAAACCAAACACCAATAAATGCTCCAAAATGCAAAATGTTTAGAATGTGGGCAGGGTAGGTTTAAATAGCTTCCACCCAAAGCCTCTCCCCCAGCTACACTGTCAGGATGCTGTCCACAGCTCCCGGCTGGTGGCCCAGGAAAGTATAAAGACAAGAAAACATTTCATCTCGTCCTTTTTTATTTCAATCTTTACAGAGGGAGGCTATAGAACCCAGCCTCTTGGATAATGGTGTTGTCCCGAGTGAATCTCCACCCCCTGTCTCTCCCATTTCCTCACTCGTCATTCTCATCGTCTCCTCTACGGTTGCTGCTAGGTGCCCTCTGTCTTTGAGCTCTTTGCTCTCCTACTTTTAAGGCTCGCCAGGTTCTGGGAGATGGAGGGTCTGGGATGCTTTCTATAGACAACGTGTCAGCTGGGTGTTGTTCCAGCTCTCCTATGATTTCACAGCTTCTCCCCTCATCTGCCTCTGAGCTGTGACCTCCCTCGAACCCCAGTTGTAAATCTACACTGTCTTCCTCCTCCTCCTCCCTGGAAGGGTCAGGATGAGGAGGTGGTCACCCCAACCTCTGCAGGGGAGTTTGAATAGAAATATTTGAGGGTGAGCAGGCAAAAAGCACTCAAACTTACAGTCGTTTTCTATTACCGGCGAGTTGAAGGATAATTGAGCCACACCCTAAATTCTTTTGAAATAAGGCAAATGGAACTCTTAGCAGTGTTGCGGGAGCCAATCGGGGGAGGATGTTGGAAGGTTCTAGAAGAAACTGTTGACAGTTGAGAACCCAGATGATGCATAATCACTGTGTACAAAGGAGACTGGTTTAGAATTGTACTCTCACAATCATTTAATGTGGATTAATTACTGATGTGAGAAAGCAAAAATAGCAGAGTGGCAAAATGACTGTTTCTGTTTCAATGCAGGAGTAAAGGGCAGGCTTTTCAGCAATGACAGCAGGCAGGATTGTCTCAAAATATTTTGCTGCCAGAGGTGATGAAGCATTGAACGAAACAGATTGGTTATCCGGAAACTCTGTTCCGGCGATATTTGGTGACAGACTATGTATATATTGAACTTTTGAAATATTCTACCGTGACTGGTGAAAAAGATTTAGAGACTTTGGTTGCAATTTCTGATCATTTCTAAAAGGTAAAGGTAAAGGGACCCCTGACTATTAGGTCCAGTCGAGGACTGACTCTGGGGTTGCGGCGCTCACCTCGCATTATTGGCTAAGGGAGCCGGCGTACAGCTTCCAGGTCATGTGGCTAGCATGACTAAGCCGCTTCTGGCGAACCAGAGCAGTGCACGTAAACGCCGTTTACCTTCCCACTGCAGAGGTACCTATTTATCTACTTGCACTTTGATATGCTTTCGAACTGCTAGGTTGGCAGGAGCAGGGACCAAGCATTGGGAGCTCACCCCGTCACGGGGATTCGAACCGCCGACCTTCTGATCGGCAAACCCTAGGCTCTGTGGTTTAACCCACCCACGTAATCATTTGTATTAGTCTATAAATAGTGTTTACTGCCATTGTTATTGGCCATTGTGTTGTGTTATTTTGTTCAGGTTGTCTATATTGCTACCGTCTTTCCCCCTTTTTAAGACACCGTCTTATAATTTTCCCCCCTCAAAAAACCACAGGGGGGCTTATTTTCAGGGGAATGTCTTATTTTTATTACGTCAGTATGGTACGGTACAGCCTCCCCCTGCGCGCTGAGGAGGCGGGGCAGAACTCCACAAGAGGCGCATTTCCCCCCCGCGCCTCTCGCTGGTTCGCTGGCTCCCTGCGCAGTGGGAACAGGCGGGGCAGGAAGAGGCGTCTTCCCCCCCCACCTCCCCCTGCGCGCTAAGCAGGCGGGGCAGAACTCCGTAAGGGGCGCGTTCCCCCCCGTGCCTCTCACTGGATCGCTGGCTCCCTGCGCACGCAGGAGGGGCTGAGGAGTCGACGGGAACAATGGCGGCACCATGGCTTACTTTTGGGGTACGTCTTACTTCTCACAAAGGTAAAAAAAAACCTGCCATGGCTTACTTTATGACTACGTATTAAAAAAGGGGAAACAGGGTACACAGTGGTCTGTTTACGGATCAAAATATTTGCTGCCAGAGGTGAAACAACAATTCTTCATAACTGATCTTCATAGCTCTGATGAGGGACGAAAATTTTGAAATCAGGCTGATTTGCTTCAGAATGCTTCGGAAGAGAGCAGCTTCACTTCAGAAGCTGTCTGAATACCCCCAAAGCAGGCTGCTTTAGCTCCAGATTGAGACTTCATTCAAGGTGGATATACCCATAGTATATATGGGCAGCGTGAGTTAGGCCAAGATTGGGGAGCCTTCTTGAACCCCAAGTCCCATTATACAGGACCTTGCTGCCTTGGGATGATGGACCTTGAGTCTAATAACATCTAGAGGGTCACTTGTTTCCTCATCTCTGACTTAAGGCTTGCTCAGTATGAGTTAAGCATCTCCCCGTCTCTCCTCACAGGTTTCCAATCAGACTTGCCAAGCCTCTTTCACATTCCCAAGCTGCAATTGCAGGCACTGAGCTGCAGCCTATCCCAGAGCTGTATCTGCTTCAGCCCAGCCAAAATATTGTTCACACAATGTTCACAAACAGCTACTAAGACCTGGAAGGGTGGGAGCTAGTGAGATTTAGACCTGCTGCTTTGTTGAAATCTACCTACATGCACAGAATAGCCAGAATATGGGGGGGGGGGGGAGATAGAAAATAAAATAAACGCTGTCCCTTCAAACCAGGAGGTAAACTGCTATTATAAGTATGTTAACTGGGCTAAGACAAGTGAAGGATAACAAGAAGGGCTCTCTTGAATCATTATTGTTATTATTTAAAAAAAGAATTTAATAAATAAACTGCGTGGGTTGCTTCCCAAGTTTCTACTTTTCTGTCTGTTTCTTAGGTTTCGTCTTCCTAAGCTTCTGGAGTGCTATGATTCTTCTAATATCCACAAAGGTCCTATGCTTGGTTTCTGGGATATTCTTGAAGATATACCAAAACATGCCCCCACAGAAAGGAAAGAACGCAAGGAAGCTGAGGGTCCCGACTTTTGCCTGGAGATGAAAAGGACAGACTTGAGCATAATACAGAATTGTATTCATCCATATTTCGCACACATATCTTTCTGGGATCCTCCCCCCTCCCAGTAGCTCAAAGCACTTCTAGATTTGTGGTTCCCCATGTGGGGCACACACCCCACAGGGAGGCAATTTGATTTTTAGGGGGGGGCAATTTGAGAATGAATTATTAACAGTGAATACAGGTAAAGGTAAAGGGACCCCTTACCATTAGGTCCAGTCGTGACCAACTCTGCGGTTACGGCGCTCATCTCGCATTATTGGCCGAGAGAGCCGGCGTACAGCTTCCGTGTCATGTGGCAGCAAACCAGAGCAGCGCACGGAAATGCCGTTTACCTTCCCGCTGCAGCGGGTACCTATTTATCTACATGCACTTTGATTTGCTTTCGAACTGCTAGGTTGGCAGGAGCTGGGACCAAGCAACAGGAGCTCACCCTGTCGCAGGGATTCGAACCAACGACCTTCTGATCGGCAAGCCCTAGGCTCTGTGGTTTAACCCACAGCGCCACCCAATAGATATTAACTATTTTAATAGATATTAACTATTTTAACACATTAATAGGAATCCAATTTTTGAATATTCTGGGTTAAGGCCCAGACCTCCAGCCAGCAGACAACGATCAACACATGAAACTGCTTTGTACAGAGTCAGACAACTTGTCCAAGCAGCTCAGTACTTCCTACACTGCCTGGCAGCAGGTCCTTGGACAGAGGTGTTTTCCAGGAGATGCCAGAGATCAAGAATGGAACTTTCTGAATACACACTATGGCTCCTTCCCTGGAAGCAAAAGCAACTTTTTCAAGGCTAAGCAGTGGTTGTCATGGCCAACTTGACATTTGAATATTGTTCAGATTGGTTGAATGTTATTAGGAAATACAGTGGTCCCTCAACTTACGAATTTAATCCATTCCGAATGGACATTCGTAGGTCGAAAAAAATCGTAAGTCGATTTCCCATAGGAATGCATTGGGAGAAAAACATTCGGAAAAATTCGTAAGTCGAAAAAACCGCATCTAAACCGGCAACGATTTCCATTCGGATGTTGAAATATTCGTAGGCGTGCGGCCACTTTTTTTCATTCGTAAGTCGAAAAATACGGATGTCGAGTACTTCGTAAGTCGAGGGACCACTGTACGCACATCTTCAAGATGCCTTAACATTCACATTGAAGAAAGCACAAGTCAAATTTATCCATCTGAGGTTATGGCTTCATATGTTGGGTTTTACCCGGGGGCTGAGTAGGTGGATAATAGGATGGATGTAACTCACTGGTGCAGACTTCCCACCGTGCATCAAGCTGACTATCAATATCACTCACCACAATTTGAAGGAACACCATCATCATAAGAAAGTGTGTGAACCACTGCACAAATCCCGCAATCACAAAGGCTGAGGCCCGTGACGACTGAAGGAACATTGACACCACAAGTACATTTGGAATTGGACCTTGGTGGAAAGAAAGGTTCATGACATGGAACACCATTTCACCAAGGAACTCAAATATTCCTGTATCAAATTAATATCTTGCATATCATTTAAGGAGATCAGTACATAATGTGAGCAATTACCTGGCCCAATGGCGTGTGCTATCACAAATACTTGGACTAAAACTATGTTGACATACGCCATCTCTTCGATGATGTCCTGTTAGAGAAAGTAGGTTGCATTTCAGTTATGTACATGTGATATTGACAGGTGCCCCTTATCTAGTGCAGGGGTAGTCAATGTGGAATCCTCCAGATCTTGCTAGACTACAGTTCACATCATCCCTCACCACTTTCCATGTCAGTTGGGACTGATGGGAGTTGGACTCTAACATCAATGGGATGTCAACCACATTGGCTACTCCTCATATTTGCTTAGAATTTCTGGCAAATTGAATACAGCAGGTCAGGCAGAACACCAAGATCTGAGGTCTCTCTGAGTTCTCTTGCAACATCCATATGACTTTCACAGATGGGAGACTATGTCCATTCTCAGCCATTCCCTTCAAGCCTTTGCACAAAATCCAAATGAATTTTATAAACCGAAGTAACTTTTCACTCAAGTCTCATTCTACTGATGTACACATCATCATATACAGCCAACTTTCCCATTAACTTTGTTGCTATTACATAGCACGGATTATAGGGAGAGCGAGAATGGGCCTAAATGACAGCCCATTTGGTGATTCTCAACTCTAAATTACAAACCTCAATTTCCAGGCCCATTGATAACAGAACACAGACGATGCTGCACATCGCAAAGCCAGTCAGAAGCAGATACCTGTTTCCCTTAGAATCAACGATATACATCTAGAGAATATAAAGAGGAGGAAAGGAGATCCAGGAAAATACAATGCAACATAAGTTAGCTTCTATTGGTTCCTGTAAAACTGGTGTAAAGCATTATTAAAGCTAATATTAGGAAGCATACGGATGAACATATCAGTGTGGCTTCTCGAAAGGCAAGTCCTGACTAACTAACCTTTTAAGAGTTTTTTTGATAGTGTCAGTATAAGCAAGTTAATGCAGTATAACCAAATTATGCATTTGGGGGATATTCTTCAACATTACTTCACACCCTGTGAGAACAGGATGCTGGACTAGACGGGCCTTTGGCTCATCTAGAGTCTCCAGCAAGACTCTTTCAATGTTCCTATGAGGTGTGAGAGAGACCATTATGAGAGCAAATGAGGTGTGTAGCAAGTATTGTTAGACTTGATTCTTCGGAGTATAAAATGAGAATGAGCGCTCACACTTTACACTGTGGGTGCCCTTTGCGGGATCGCGCACAGCGCTTCGGACCCCAGGGAACTTACCCATTGTGTGGGCTGGCCTGCCTCTCCCTGTTATTCTTTGGAGGTTCACGCCCAGCCTCAGTTAGTCAATTTACACTGTCACATAAATAGGGGGTGGAGCCGGCAGCAGTCAGGCAGTCGGCTCAGGGGTTCAGCCACCTAACCCTCCCTTTGTTTAATGTTTCTTGTTTGCAGTTACAGGTAGGTAGCCGTGTTGGTCTGCCATAGTCGAAACAAAATAAAAAATAAAAAAATTCTTTCCAGTAGCACCTTAGAGACCAACATTCCAAAACCAAACTTAGTTGGTCTCTAAGGTGCTACTGGAAGGAATTTTTTTATTTTTTATTTTGTTCTTGTTTGCAGGTTAACCTTTTTTTCTCCCTGTTTAGCGGGTGCTGCTACGATCTTTTGACTGGTTGCTGTTGAAAAACAGGAAGGAATTTCCCTGTATTGGCAGGTTTTGTCTTCCCCGTAGCAATTCATCACAAATTAGGCGGTTTAAGGCCTTGGGCGGATTCCTTAATCTTTTCTTCCCTAAAAGTGGTGACTCACCCCCCACCCCAACCCCGCGGTGGCAATATGGGGATATGGGGTGGGATGCCTGCATGCACTTACATGGCGCAGGGCAACCCATATCCCATTTACCCTGTGGAGCCCCAGTTCCCCAGGATACACGCCCAATGCCTAAGCCAAGGTCTACCTACATTTGAAAGTTTAATAAAGTTGTGGCCATGTTTTAATTCCATAACATGTTGTCACGAGTCATTATTAATTTCTGGTGGTCCCTGGGGGCTGGGGCGGTCGCTGCCTGGTTGCACAATGCCCCATGCTCCTCAGGAAAAGGGTGGGATAAATATGCAAATAAAAATTTAAAAGCCAGTGGTGTTATGCGGTGTGGGTTGGACTCTGGTAGAAACAGACCACAAAGCCAGGGGGGAGGGGCAAAACTATAGGAGACAAAAGGAACAGAGGAAAACCCCAAATACTTAAAAGGACTAGTTGTTTTTCATGCCTACACTTCTCTGGACAATCCTTCCTTGGGGAATGTTTTTATGAGCAATTGTCATCAAGTGCACAAGTGAAATTACTATAGTATTTAATTTAATATAATTTACATTATTTAGTATACCATAAAGGTAAAGGTAAAGGGACCCCTGACCATTAGGTCCAGTCGTGTCCGACTCTGGGGTTGCGGCACTCATCTCGCTTTATTGGCCGAGAGCCGGCGTACAGCTTCCGGGTCATGTGGCCAGCATGACAAAGCCGCTTCTGGCGAACCAGAGCAGCGCACGGAAACGCCGTTTACCTTCCCGCTGCAGCGGTTCCTATTTATCTACTTGCACTTTGATGTGCTTTCGAACTGCTAGGTGGGCAGGAGCTGGGAGCTCACCCTGTCGCAGGGATTCGAACTGCCGACCTTCTGATCAGCAAACCCTAGGCTCTGTGGTTTAACCCACAGCGCCACCTGGGTCCCTTTAGTATACCATATCAGCTTCTTAATGAAAAATAAAATATCTAAATGGTGTACATTAAAAATATAAAATAATGATCAATAGGGCACACATAAAATCAGCAAAATGTTCAAAGCAAGTAGACTTTCTGAAATAATAATAAAAAGTTTTCTGTAGCCATCTAACACAGGATAGCTGTGTTTTTCTGCTGACGTAATGCTGTATACTGTGATAGTTTGTAGTTGTAGTAAGTGATTTCAAAGCTGTGCTCCTGCCATGTGTGAGGTTGACTGATGAGACCAGCAGTCTGCTAAAAATACGTGTCCCTAAGGAATGATGGTTCTCGGTCATATCTGAATGAATATATTCTTCACTCTGGAGGAATCCACATATAAACAACAGATACTGAAGTATGGTGTGCCTTTGAGTTTGCACATTTAGCCAACATGGTACTCCCTAAATCTTAAGGACTCCCATCAGCTCCAGCCAGCATGGCTAATATTCAGGGATGAGGAAAAGGTGTAGAGAAAGTTCAGTAAGTCAGTAATAAATAAATTCAGTAATAAGGTTCAGCTTTTCAGAAAGTCGCAATATCTGAAGAACAACAGATTGGTTTCCCCTGTTGTATAGATTTGCAGCTTATAGGGTATATCTTTACCACAGACAATTTAAATTTAACTGGACTTTCTTAAGGGAATTTTGAGAATTGTGGTTCTTTTGCAGTAGGGGCTTCTCCTTACAGTTTGTCTAGATTTGAAATTCAATTGTCTGGATACTTTTTATCTTATTGGCCCTCCACATAAATTCAATAATGGAATGAAAAGAAGTGTTCCACTTAGTGAATAGGAATGTATCCCACAAAATGAAAGAAACAAATAAGCAAAATTATTTTTGATGCAAAGATAAACAAACAAACAAATGTGCAAGCTGATTTTTTTTACCCCTTTGGATGACTTCCAATACAAACTGCAATACAAGTATCGTGTGTAAATAACTATGGTTCTCTTACAAAAAATGCTCAGAGGACTCTCATAATACTATCATTCATACGCACACACACACACACACACACACACACACACACACACTAGCTGACCCGGCCACGCTGTGGCTATATATGTTTGGCTATATATATAAATGGGGCTGTTGGGGGGGAGAGACCGTGACACTTTAATTTCTTTCCTTTGAAGAACATTGAGTTTCCAGATTCAGAAGGAAAGAGACAAAGAATTGGAAAAGGCTTACTGCAGTCGAGAGTGCAATTACACCAATAATAATTGTGACTATACGAATGTACAGGACCATCCTCTCATCCGCCCCTGCAGACTTGCAGATTATTTCTATATAATAGTACACCTGAAATCAGAAAAGAATAATCAATAGTCTAATCTTGGTCACACCACACCTAGGCTGGATCTTGGCACCTCAAAGAAGCGTTTCAGGAAAACGCGAGGTGAACATTATATGAGAAATCACGTTGGCAAAATCGGAACTCCACAGTGCCATCTGGTGTCACAGTGTTATCAGGCATATTGTTGTTGTTGTTCAGTCATTCAGTCGTGTCTGACTCTTCGTGACCCCATGGACCAGAGCACGCCAGGCACACCTATCCTTCACTTCCTCTCGCAGTTTGGCCAAACTCATGTTAGTAACTTCGAGAACACTGTCCAACCATCTCGTCCTCTGTCGCCCCATTCTCCTTGTGCCCTCCATCTTTCCCAACACCAGGGTCTTTTCTAGGGAGTCTTCTCTTCTCATGAGGTGGCCAAAGTATTGGAGCCTCAACTTCAGGATCTGTCCTTCTAGTGAGCATTCAGGGCTGATTTCTTTAAGAATGGATAGGTTTGATCTTCTTGCAGTCCATGGGACTCTCAAGAGTCTCCTCCAGCACCATAATTCAAAAGCATAAATTCTTCGGCGATCAGCCTTCTTGATGGTCCAGCTCTCACATCCATACATCACTACTGGGAAAACCATAGCTTTAACTATACGGACCTTTGTTGGCAAGGTGATGTCTTTGCTTTTTAAGATGCTGTCTAGGTTTGTCATTGCTTTTCTCCCAAGAAGCAGGCGTCTTCTAATTTTGTGACTGCTGTCACCATCTGCAGTGATTATGGAACCCAAGAAAGTGAAATCTCTCACTGCCTCCATTTCTTCCCCTTCTATTTGCCAGGAGGAGATGGGACCAGTGGCCATGATCTTAGTTTTTTTGATGTTGAGCTTCAGACCATATTTTGCGCTCTCCTCTTTCACCCTCATTAAAAGGTTCTTTAATTCCTCCTCACTTTCTGCCATCAAGGTTGTATGATCAGCATATCTGAGGTTGTTGATATTTCTTCCGGCAATCTTAATTCCGGCTTGGGATTCATCCAGTCCAGCCTTTCGCATGATGAATTCTGCATATAAGTTAAATAAGCAGGGAGACAATATACAGCCTTGTCGTACTCCTTTCCCAATTTTGAACCAATCAGTTATTCCATATCCAATTCTAACTGTAGCTTCTTGTCCCACACAGAGATTTCTCAGGAGACGGATGAGGTGATCAAGCACTCCCATTTATTTAAGAACTTGCCATAGTTTGCTGTGGTCGACACAGTCAAAAGCTTTTGCGTAGTCAATGAAGCAGAAGTAAATGTTTTTCTGGAACTCTCTAACTTTCTCCATAATCCAGCTCATGTTTGCAATTTGGTCTCTGGTCCCTCTGCCCCTTCGAAATCCAGCTTGCACTTCTGGGAGTTCTTGGTCCACATACTGCTTAAGCCTGCCTTGTAGAATTTTTAGCAAAACCTTGCTAGCGTGTGAAATGAGCGCAATTGTGCGGTAGTTGGAGCATTCTTTGGCACTGCCCTTCTTTGGGATTGGGATGTAGACTGATCTTCTCCAATCCTCTGGCCACTGCTGAGTTTTCCAAACTTGCTGGCATATTGAGTGTAGCACCTTAACAGCATCATCTTTTAAAATTTTAAATAGTTCAGCTGGAATATCATCACTTCTATTGGCCTTGTTGTTAGCAAGGCTTTCTAAGGCCCATTTGACTTCACTCTCCAGGAGTGTATGTATCAAGCATATACAACACATATAAAATGTTATTTCTTTATCAATCTAGCTGAGTCTCTGGAGTAATGTGTCCAGTTTTGGGAATCACAATTTAATAGGGATATTACAAAAACTGGAACATGTGCAGAGGAGGGCGACCAAGATGATCAAGGGTCTGGAAACCAAGGCTTATGATGAATGGTTGAAGGGGTTGGATATATTTAGTCAGAATAAGATTAGCCTGAGAGAAGATATGATAGCCATCTTCAAATATCTCTAGGGTTGTCATGTGGAACAAGCTTCTTTTCTCCTTCTAGGGGGGGGGGTCGGACTTGAACCAATGGCTTCAAGTTACAAGAAAGGAGATTCCAACTAAATATCAGGAAGAACTTTCTGACAACAACAACAACAACAATTTATTATTTATACCCTGCTCATCTGGCTGGGTTTCCCTAGCCACTCTGGGCAGCTCCCAACAGATTAAAAACAGAATAAAACATCAAACTTCCCGAAACAGGAATGCCATCAGAAGTCTTCTAAAAATCAGATAGTTGTTTATTTCCTTGACATCTGATGGGAGGGCATTCCACATGGCAGTCGCCAGTACTGAGTAAGAGCTGTTTGACAATGGAATGGTCTCACTTGGGAACTTTGGGGCTCTCCTTCCTTGGAGGTTTTTAAGCAGAGGTTGGATGGCCAGCCCTATAAAAGAGGCTCTTCATGAGGTTGGAGGAACATCACCCGGCTGTGAGGCATGGAGGCCGCTCCCTGCAAGGCCCTTTCTACCTGGCGTACGGGACGAGGCCCAGACTCACCAGCGCCACTGAAGAGGCTCCTCATGAGGCCGAAGGAACATCGCCCAGCTATTGTTTTATTGATTTACCGGTAATATGCTGTACACCGCTTTGAGGTTTTTATTAAAAATCTAAAGCGGTATAGAAATTAAATAAATAAATAGAATTTGCATGATTCCCAATCATGCAATAGACAATTGCCATATACAGCTCTCAGTGTATTTAGCTCAGAGCTGGGCCATAAAGAAGGTTGACCGTCAAAGAATTGATGCTTTTGAATTATGGTGCTGGAGGAGACTCTTGAGAGTCCCATGGACCGCAAGAAGATCAAACCTATCCATTCTTAAGGAAATCAGCCCTCAGTGCTCACTGGAAGGACAGATCCTGAAGCTGAGACTCCAATACTTTGGCCACCTCATGAGAAGAGAAGACTCCCTGGGAAAGACCCTGATGTTGGGAAAGATGGAGGGCACCAGGAAAAGGGGACGACAGAGGACAATATGGTTGGACAGAGTTCTCGAAGCTACCAACATGAGTTTGACCAAACTGTGGGAGGCAGTGGAAGACAAGAGTGCCTGGCGTGCTCTGGTCCATGGGGTAATGAAGAGTTTGGACACGACTAAATGACTAAACAACAACAACAACAACAACAACAACAACAACAACAACAACAACTGCTTACACTGAATGGTTGGTGCTTGTAAGGGTTTAAGCGTTTTTCAGCATCAACTGTAAATGCTAAGGAAACCTTTGGGTAAGCCTAGGTCTTGGCTGGAAGGGAAGTTGTAGCCTCTGCCTGCCCTTCCTTGGTTAAGGGCATCCTGTTAAAGGGATCCGGGAGGAATGGATTCTGTCTGAAGCCCAGACGGGGACTAGGGCCATAACACTCCTCAAATGGGGAACCCTTGGGGGGTACCCCTGTTTGATGTAGGTCAAAGGTGGTTTCTCCTTAGATGCACTCCCAGCAGGCAGGCTGGCGTGATATAATCTGATACAGTTTGGCTTCACCCAATGCCTATGCCAAACCACTCACATGTGTAACCGATAAAAGTTGTGGCCTATTTGATCCCATAAAACCATATGCTGTTGTCTTGTCTGATTAATCACCCTTAATGAACTGCAAAGTCATGGGGTCTTGGCACACAAATAATGTAGTACACTCAACATTTCAGAAAAAGGTAAAGGTAAAGGACCTCTGACAGTTAAGTCCAGTCACAGACGACTCTGCGGGTTCGGCGCTCATCTCACTTTACAGACTGAGGGAGCTGGTGTTTGTCTGCAGACAGTTTTTCCAGGTCATGTGGCCAGCATGATTAAGCCGCTTCTACTTGTACTTTGGGGCGTGCTCTGGAACTGCTAGGTTGACAGGAGCTGGGACCGAGCATCGGGAGCTCACTCCGTCGCGGGGATTCCAACCGCCGACCTTCTGATCGGCAAGCCCAAGCCCAGTACCAATCTTTTCCACTGCATGATTCAAATTTAAACCGAACTGATCTTAGTGCTCTGTAGCTGTCAAAGATTTACTCCCAGACAATGGCATATTTCCCGAAGCGTCTGACTATAACTTGTGCATGGATGGAGAACTTGTGGTTCTCCAGGTGTTATTGGACAGCAGCTTCTAGCTGTGACTGATAGGAATTGGAGTCCCAATAAAACCCACAGAGTAGCTCCCTGAGTAGAAATAATCTGGCTGTGTCTAGAGACAAGCAGTGATAATTGACTCCACAGCCTTTAAACCTTATGAGCCCTCATTTATCTGGCTCCACCTCCAAACATTTTTTTAAAGGGGGGCAATGCCTTGCTTACCGCACCAATGCCGTCAAGCTGTGCACCACCCGTCAAGACAACTATGGCGATGACCTGCATTCTCAAGTTTGGGGATGATAGCAGTTTAAGAGCAGTCATGTGCTTTTCTGCTTTCTCATAGAGGTCCTCCTGACGGAGTTCGTTCATTTCATTCTCCACATCATCCTTGCCTCTCAATACCTTCAGTTCTGCATGGGAACAGAGGCAGAAAGGATTTGGATTCAGTAGAATAAGAGTCTCAGAAGAATGAGGATATTGTTAAGAAGGACGCAGGAAAGGGAAAGTCCAGATGGTCAAATCTCTGGCAGCTTTTAAAATGGTCAGTATAAATGTTCAGCTAGGATATAATAATAATAATAATAATAATAATAATAATAATAATAATAATAATAATAATATTTTATTTATACCCCGCCCTTCCCAGCCAAGACCGGGCTCAGAGCGGCTAACACCAATAAAATCACAAAACATACAAAACAATCAATTAAAATGCAGGTTAAAATACAATTTAAACTTTAAAATGCAGCCTCATTTTTAAGTAGCCCACCAATCAAACCATAAAGGAATGAAACATCAGGGTTAAACTGATGTTAACCCTGATGTTAACCCAGTTATACAACACTGATTGGAGATAATATTTAACAGGGCCAAGAGGCTGCCACTGTGGTGAAGGAACGGAGTTAAGGAAGTTATTCAAAGCAAAAAAAGAGGACTTCTTTCAGAAAATGGAAGTCACATACAAATGAAACTAAAACTTGGAGAGGAGGGGGGACCCATTAGGCAGTAGTGGGGAGGAGTCAGCAATCATTGTGGATGTTTGGCTGCATTCAGACAGTTCTTTATTCCGCGTCCAGGCATTTATTTACCTGATAATTTCCACAATTTATGTGACCCTTCCCACAACTTAAAAGTCTCTTCTGGATATCTAGCAGAAGGTTAGCATTTATTTCCATGTCAATTGCTTCCTGAAAAAAAATCTGCTTCCAACTCCATTAACTTTAAAAAAAAAAATGCAGGTTTGCACTATAATTCTTGCACAGTGACAAAATTGGGGGTAGTATTCTGGCATACAGTTCTTCCCTGCCACTTTCATGGGTGAATAATAGGGGAACAGAAGCATGCATGCACTTAAAGAGTGGTGACATGTCTCTAATATCAACTGGTGTTGTGCCACACCATATCCATGTTAGAGAAAAGCAAATACAGTGGTACCTCGAGTTACATGCTTAATCCATTCCAGAGGTCCGTTCATAAGTGGAAACCGCTCATGAGGCATGCTTTCGCTAATGGCACCTCCCGCTGCTGCAGTGCCGCTTGAGCGCAACTTCCACTCGCATCCCAGGGCAAAATTCGCAACAGGGGGCATCTACTTCTGGGTTAGCGTAGCCTGTAACCCGAAGCATTCGTAAGGGGGACGATATGTAACATGAGGTAAGGTAAAGTAAAGGGACCACTGACAATTAGGTCCAGTCGTGACAGACTCTGGGGTTGCAGCACTCATCTCGCGTTATTGGCCGAGGGAGCCGGCGTACAGCTTCCGGGTCATGTAGCCAGCATGACAAAGCCGCTTCTGGCGAACCAGAGCAGCGCACAGAAACGCCGTTTACCTTCCCGCCGGAGCAGTACCTATTTATCTACTTGCACTTTGACATGCTTTCGAACTGCTCGGTTGGCAGGAGCAGGGACCGAGCAACGGGAGCTCACTCCATCATGGGGATTCGAACTGCCAACCTTCTGATCGGCAAGCCCTAGGCTCAGTGGTTTAACCCACAGCGCCACCCGCGCCCCATGTAACAAGAGGTACCACTGTATATTTCCTTCTTTTGAGTTTTTAGTTCATGGATGTGCTAGTTTAAACTACACAAAGGAACAAAAGCAATCTAGTCATCACTTGTTTGGATGTATCTTTGACTAATTTAACCCCACCCCTAAAAGCTGAGCTTTTTTGCTCTTCTTTCCAGACAAGATGTCTGCTGTTTTCTCTCTCTTATCTCCATTCATCTGGTAAATAGCTCATACATGAATAAAGCCACTGAATTCCAGAAGCTGTAAACGATTACTTCATTCTAATTCACCCAAGTTGCAACGTCTGCTAACAACCCACTGGTGTGAATGAAAATTAGTTTGGCATAGCAGTACATCAATCAAAAAGCCGCAGTTCCATGATGTTGCTGCAGATAATGCAGTAAAAAAGGGTGTGCTAGAAATAGGGGGTAGATGACCCTCAGGGTTTCAACCATATCTGCAATTCTATGATAGAAGTGCTAGCTTTATAACCAGGAAAACTAATGCAATAATTCTCACATCTGAATGCAGCCATAGCACCAATTATATGGGGTTGTATCCAACTAAGTTCTACTCAACATAAGCCTACATCAGACATGCCCATTCATTTCAATGGGCTTAACTCTGAGTAGGGCAAGTATTGGAAACAGCCTGAAACCAATTATACTGTTTATGCACATGCTTTCTTCTCTCAGTCACCGCTAAGGCAGTAAAGTACACAATACCAGGGATGTGGGTTCAAGTCCCATACTGGGCAAAATATTCCTGCCTTGCAGGAATATTTTGGACAGGATCACAGTTCAAAAAGACCTTAGCAGATTAGAGAACTGGGCCAAGGCAAACAGGATGAATTTTAACAGGGAGAAATGTAAAGTACTACACTTGGGCAAAAAAATTGAAAGGCACAAATACAGGATGGGTGACACCTGGCTGTACATGTGAGCAGTACATGTGAAAAGGATCTAGGAGTCTTGGTAGACCACAAACTTGACATGAGTCAACAGTGTGATGCAGCAGCTAAAAAAGCCAATGCAATTCTGGGCTGCATCAATAGGAGTATAGCATCTAGATCAAGGGAAGTAATAGTACCACTGTATTCCACTCTGGTCAGACCCCACCTGGAATACTGTGTCCAATTCTGGGCACCACAGTTCAAGAAGGATACTGACAAGCTGGAACGTGTCCAGAAGAGGGCAACCAAAATGGTCAAAGGCTTGGAAACGATGCCTTATGAGGAACGGCTTAGGGAGCTGGGTATGTTTAGCCTGGAGAAGAGAAGGTTAAGGGGTGATATGATAGCCATGTTCAAATATATAAAAGGATGTCATATAGAGGAGGGAGAAAAGTTGTTTTCTGCTGCTCCTGAGAAGCGGACATGGAGCAATGGATTCAAACTACAAGAAAGAAGATTCCACCTAAACATAAGGAAGAACTTCCTGACAGTAAGAGCTGTTCGACAGTGGAATTTGCTGCCAAGGAGTGTGGTGGAGTCTCCTTCTTTGGAGGTCTTTAAGCAGAGGCTTGACAGCCATCTGTCAAGAATGCTTTGATGGTGTTCCTGCTTGGCAGGGGGTTGGACTGGATGGCCCTTGTGGTCTCTTCCAACTCTGATTCTATGATTCTATGATTCTAGGTGGTTGGACTAGATGATTCTCATGCTCACATCCAACTCTATGATTCTATGAAACTGCATTACAGGAAAATTGCCTATAGAGTTACATATCTACCACTTCACCTGGGGTACTGTGTACGAGCTCCTCAGAAAATATCACATGATACTGTTTTAGGCTAGCATCTTTTGCATGTTTTCAGGCCAATTGTTCAGTATAAACCAAGGCTGTCCATCATGCTGGCACCATTTTCTTGTCCAGATTTTTGGGCGGTCGGGGGGGGGGCAGTGACATTGCTGATTGAAGCGGTATTTTACTCAGTTCCTACTTAAATATTTTTATTGGTGTTTTAGATACATTTTATGAATTAGTTGTCTCATTGCAGCTTTAATGTATATTTTACAGACATCAACCATCTGCTGAATGGCAGGACTATAAAAACTAAAACAAAACAACAGCCTCTAATAGTAGAGATATAGAGGTAATGTATCACCATTATTGCTAGGAGCCATTGGAAACCCAGTGGGAATAAACATGTGTGTAACAATTTACACTAATATTTCAAATGCATGCATTGGAATATAAGAGATTATTTCAAAATGCTAGAATGGGGAGATTTCATTATTCTGGCCAATGGTGGGTGATGTCTCTTCAGCCACATGCGTTCTCATGGCTATGTATGATGCTCACACCCAGAAACCTCAATACAGTTCAGGGTACCATACCTTCCCTTGCACTCTCTTCCTTCTTCCTCTGAATGAGCAGATATCTCGGACTTTCAGGCATGAAGCGTAGTACTATGATCTGAAAAATTGGCATGACCCCAGAAATGCCCATCACAAGGAAGTAACCTGTGCAAGAAGACGACAATGTGGAGAAACTGTGGCCATGCATCTGATCTCGTATAAGCCAAAGGATTAATTTATATTAATTACCTCCTCGCATCCTAAAGATTTCTTCTTCAACAAATACCTGACCCATTAAGAGGCCCAAAGAATAAAATAGCTGGGATATCATGACGATGGCTCCCCTCACGCTGCCAGGGGCGATCTCTCCAAGATACAGAGGAACAACAACGGAGATTAGTCCTGGTTAGTTGATACATAAACAGATAAATTACATCGAGCATGTGACATGTGCAAAAATGTATGAACAATCCTGAGGCTCCAGTAGGTTGTGCAAGTAATATCTCATGTTTCCAAGGTGTTCTTTTGTAGAATTCTGCAGAATGTCACCAACCGCTGAGTGGAACTATATGGAGGTATGAAATCTCACACCATAGCTTTTAATGAAACCGACCCCCACAAGGGCATACAGACAGGTGTTCTCCGTAGCTGCCTCTCAACTTAGGAATGTTCTTTTGTTGGAACCTGCCCAGAGTCCGTATAGCTCTGAGAAACGACATTAAATCATTTAATTCAAACTAATAGTGTTGGTCACTGTTAAGGTAGCACAACTAGCCAAACTGATACCGGTAGTACTGGACTACAATTCACATACAATTTTCTGACGATTGGCCATGGAATAGCTATTGGCTGAGATGGATGGAAACTACAGTCAAACAACCCCCATGGTGGTGTGTTATTTGGTACAATAATTAGTATACTAATTAACCCAAGGCCTTGGGAAACCACATACTTTATATTCAAATAATAATAATTCTGCTCAGCGATTCCTCTTTTTGTATTTTACAAAAATGCATTTTCCAACTCATGGTCCTATAGAGTTTCAATGCCACCTCTTCCTGTTACCCCATCCTAGGTGAACTATCTGAGCCACAACACTGGTTTCCAAAGTCAAATAGGGAGATGTGTGTGAAAACGAGACACACTGATACTGCTTTACTTGGTTCTTTGGCAGCCCAGCCTCCCTCTGTTGTGGAAACAAACTATTGCTCAGTGTCTCTGCTCAGCTCAGACTAACAAGATGAATTCTAGGCCAAACTGCTAAACCTGGGACCTTGACTCACCTGTGCATAATCCAGTGTAGAAACGTACAGCAATTGTGAATTCGTGGTTATTTACTGTATCACCAACAGCCAATAGGACAGGAGGGATAAGACTCAAAAAGCAAGTTATCTTCACAGCACCTCTCCTGAAAAGAAAGTGAAAGGGGGCAGTGAGGTGGGAAGATGTCAATATATGATTCCATCAAAGCAGCAAAGGGGGGAGAGGAGCTATAGGAATACAGGACTCTCCTAATCTCTTCATATATAATTTGTTCTGGGTTTGCTAGTGTTGTTGTTTAGTCGTGTCCGACTCTTCGTGACCCCATGGACCAGAGCACGCCAGGCACTCCTGTCTTCCACTGCCTCCCGCAGTTTGGTCAAACTCATGTGAGTAGCTTCGAGAACACTGTCCAACCATCTCGTCCTTTGTCGTCTCCTTCTCCTTGTGCCCTCAATCTTTCTCAACATCAGGGTCTTTTCCAGGGAGTCTTCTCTTCTCATGAGGTGGCCAAAGTATTGGATCCTCAGCTTCAGGATCTGTCCTTCCTAGGAGCACTCAGAGCTGTTTTCCTTCAGAATGGATAGGTTTGATCTTCTTTCAGTCCATGGGACTCTCAAGAGTCTCCTCCAGCACCATAATTCAAAAGCATCAATTCTTTGGTGATCAGCCTTCTTTATGGTCCAGCTCTCACTTCCATACATCACTACTGGGAAAACCATAGCTTTAACTATACGGACCTTTGTCGGCAAGGTGATGTCTCTGCTTTTTAAGATGCTGTCGAAGTTTGTCATTGCTTTTCTCCCAAGAAGCAGGCGTGTTTAATTTCGTGACTGCTGTCACCATCTGCAGTGATCATGGAGCCAAAGAAAGTAAAATCTCTCACTGCCTCCATTTCTTCCCCTTCTATTTGCCATGAGGTGATGCGACCAGTGGCCATGATCTTAGTTTTTTTGATGTTGAGCTTCAGACCATATTTTGCACTCTCCTCTTTCACCCTCATTAAGAGGTTCTTTAATTCCTCCTTGCTTTCTGCCATCAAAATTGTGTCACCTGCATATTTAAGGTTGTTTATTTTTCTTCCGGCAATCTTAATTCCGGCTTTGGATTCATCCAGTCCAGCCTTTTGCATGATGAATTGTGCGTATGAGTTAAATAAGCAAGGAGACAATATACAGCCTTCTCGTACTACTTTCCCAATTTTGAACCAATCAGCTGTTCCATATCCAGTTCTAACTGTAGCTTCTTGCCCCACATAGAGATTTCTCAGGAGATAGATGAGGTGATCCTGCACTCCCATTTCTTTAAGAACTAGCCATAGTTTGCTGTGGTCGACACAGTCCAATGCCTTTGCGTAGTCAATGAAGCAGAAGTAGATTTTTTTTTCTGGAACTCTCTATCTTTCTCCATAATCCAGCACATGTTTGCAATTTGGTCTCTGGTTCCCCTGCTCCTTTGAAATCCAGCTTGCACTTCTGGGAGTTCTCGGTCCACATACTGCTTAAGCCTGCCTTGTAGAATTTTAAGCATAACCTTGATAGTGTGTGAAATGAGTGCAATTGTGTGATTGTGCGGTAGTTGGAGCTTGTGTTTGCTAGTAATGGGTGGAAACAAGGACCCATGGAATACCCTCAAATTCTACTCCCAAGCACTGTAAAATTACTCACACACTCTCTTTACCTTAACAAATTTCAGGAGGCATTGCTCACACATTTCCACGAGAGCTAGAAACCTGCTGCCATGCTAGATAAGATCTCTTAATCAAGGGATGCTGATGACAGAAGATGGGATCTTCTGGATGTAAACATGTGTTCTACCACTAACTTTTGGGTTCTTCCTCAGCTGTATATTAGAACATCTTCTGGTGTATGTTAGATGATGTCTTAATAAGCAAATTGATCAAAACCGCATTGGTGGGATTTTGCGTGTGTAGGTCACCCAGCCATTCCCCACCAATAACTCACACCTGAAGCATAAATTTTGGTTTAGGTTTTTGGCATAATTTTGGCCACAACTTTATTGAATTACAAATCACGTGAGTGGTTGCGTAGGCATTGGTTCGCACTGTCCACTAGACAGGGCTGACTCCTTGTCAGCAAGACTATCTGTCCTCTTGACAGAGCTGACCACTGGTCAGCGATTGGGGAAACCATTAGCTGGGGAGAGTAGTGGGGCTGGTAAATCGGAGCCTCCCCCTCCCCAGGGGTTCCAGGGGCTCTTGCGTAGGCCCTGCAACCCCGGGTTCGGACAAGCATGTTGAGCCCCCGGGCTTCCTTTAACGGAATTCCCATCACCATCATCCTTCTTGGATGGCACCAACCACTGAACCAATGCCTAACCGCCAACCGTACAAGTTGTGACTAATTGCTGTATAGTAGGCAAAAACCAAGAGGCACGGCCAATCAGCCAAATGGACAAAATTCCTACTAGGCCCCTCAAGCGGAGGCGACCCCTAGACAGGCACAGCAAGGTCAAAGCATACTCCTATACCAGGGAGGGGGGGACGGGAGATCCGAAGCTCCAGACAAGAGTGCCCAATGAATCACGTGCTGATCCATATAAAGGACACTGAGCTGTCAATCACCTGCCTTATTTAAATTTGGTCAGCCCAATTTGGTCAATAAGTGCTGTGGCCACCAGCCCTTCCCCTAAACCAAGAGGAATGGCTTCAATGCCCACCCCGCAACTCAGGCTCTCTCTTTGAGAACCCCCTTATCTTGAAATTGGTAGACAGTTTCTGACTACCTTAAAACAAAGCTTTATCAGCTGACAAAAGGTTTTCAGGTATGATTCCATGAACCTAAATGGATCTCACTGTGTCTCTGCCTGCCACACACCCCTTCTTGATGTGTCGTTGCCCTTTCCTAAAATCCCATCCAGCTAAAATGATGGTATTGCTTATTTGATTAGCTGTTACTGTGGGCATGCAGGTCAGCAGCACCGATCTGTTCCCCTTCCCCACCATCCTAGGACATGTCATTCACCAGTCACAAATTCATCTCGATACCTGCCAAATCTATTGGCCAGAAAACCAACGGGAATGGTCCCAAAAATGGCTCCAAGTGGAAATAAAGCAATGGTGATAGCCACAATGTACATCTGAGAATCTGGATCTTGCATCTCTTCAAAGGTTGTTATGTTGAACAAGTCATGCAGGAGCTAAGGGAGAAAAGCACAATAAATGCTTGAGATTAGGACTGCTCATGTGGCATGAGATCATGTGGGAGCAGAACGCGAGAGCCTGGGACCAACTGAATGATGGCCGAGGATCTGCAGACAATTCTGGGATGCCCAGGGAAAGTATGTGCATGTCTCTCCCACTCACATTGAAAGCTAGGAGGCATAGGGGCCAACTCCTAGGGGTTGAGGTCTCTTTCCCTCCTCCCATAAACTATTTGAGGGGGCCAGCACCCACTCCCCAAGTTAATAGGCATTGCTGTTCAAACAGTGTGTGTGCACTGTGTCTTGTGATGGATTATGTGGGGCGGGACTTTCCTGCTGCACCATATTGTATTCTAGTTGACACCCCGATAGGAGATATCACAAAACTTGTGTCCACACTTTCAAGAATGAAAATAGGCAAATATTTGCCTTTTTAAATTTCTAGACTCAAAGAGCAAGAACCACTCTCCTGTTTGCCTTCTATAGTCTACATTTATTTACTCAGCAGTAGCTTGTCATATACTGGCTTCTAAAGCATGAGGCATTAGGAAATTGACTATAACTATCCCCCCTCCTTTCTTTTTGATAAACTTAAGAAGGAAATTGCTGTGAGTCTCTCTCTCTCTCTCTCTCTCTCTCTCTCTCTCTCTCTCTCTCTCTGTGTGTGTGTGTGTGTGTGTGTGTGTGTGAGAGAGAGAGAGAGAGAGAGAGAGAGAGAGAGAGAGAGTTGGCTACACCAGTACCAGCCTATGTTCCCCAACAATTTATCCCAGAAGAAATGTGATGCTCAACAGAGAAGAGGTCTCCTAGGTCCAAAATAACCCCTCATTTAAGAAGCCACGTGCAACACAGGGCTATCTTACCACAAAAGGGGTGTAGAGTAACCACATATTGTATCCATATTGTACAGTAATGAGGCAGGCAGCCATTGAAACCCAAATAAGTCTCATTGGGACCTCCTGCGGGAAGAAGCAGCAGCAGATACAGTGATGAGAAAGTACAGGGCAGAATACTTATATTAAGCAACCATTGATTAACTACAGTTATCACTAAAAACGATAGAGTGGAACATTAAGACATTATTTTATAATGGCAACATTTATGCACCTTGGCTAGTCCAGCCGAATATGATCATCCTTACCACACCATCTCATACTAGCCATGAAGGTTATTATCTCCTGTTTGTTTTTGTTTATTTGTGCTTATTACATTTACAGACCACCTTTATCTCCCAAGGATCTCAAAGTGGTGCTGTGTGATTCTCCTCCTCTTCATTACATCCTCATGACAACCCTGTGAGGTAGGTTGGCCTAAGAGATGGTGGCTGGCCCTAGGTCAAGGCTGAGTGGGGATTTGAACCTCCTCTCCTAGGGTGCTAGCCCAACACTCTAACCATTGCACCACAATGGCTCTACACTTTTGGAGTCAGAGAATACCAGTTTCTGGAAACCATAGGAGGGGAGAGTGTTGCGCTCAGGTCTTGCTTTGGGGCTTCTCATCGGAATCTGGTTGGTTGAGTGCGAATGGGGTGCTGGACAAGGTAGGCCACAGGCCTGATACAGCAGGTTCTTATTATCAGCATACCAACCATTAACTTGGTCCTTTAAATGGCTTACCACCATATTAAAATCCATAATACAACAAAGTTAAAAACAAAGAAATATACCAGTGGTATATATATGGTAAGGGACGCGGGTGGCGCTGTGGTCTAAACCACAGAGCCTAGGGCTTGCCGATAGGAAGGTTGGCGGTTCAAGTCTCCATGACGGGGTGAGCTCCCGTTGTTCAGTCCCAGCTCCTGCACACCTAGCAGTTCGAAAGCAAGTCAAAGTGCAAGTAGATAAATAGGTACCGCTCCGGCGGGAACATAAACGGCATTTCCGTGTGCTGCACTGGTTTGCCAGAAGCAGCTTAGTCATGCTGGCTGCATGACCCATAAGCTTTCTGCAGACAAATGCCAGCTCCCTTGGCCTATAGAGCAAGATAAGCGCACAACCCCAGAGGCGTCTGCGACTGGACTTAACTGTCAGGGGTACCTTTAAGGTAAAAAGTGCTTGCTTAATACCAGTTGTAAACAGCACAAATGCAAGGTAAAAGCATCCAAAAGTCAGAGCAAACCCAACAACATACCGTAAATTCAACTTAACTGCACCCTAAAACCAGTATAGGGAAATGACTGTAGTTCAAATAAACATGCTTGTTTGATTTCAAATTAAAGTGCCTGGAAGAATACATAGATATTCACTTGCTGCCTAAAAGGGTACTCTCTCTGGGAAGGACATTCCCCTGACAAGACCCTTATTAAACAAAACAAAAACAGAAAAGGACATTTTTGTACATGGTATTCCACCGGACCTTTAGAGGAAAGAGCTGGCTAATTTGGGGTGTTTGTGTGTTAATTATATAGCACCAATTTTGTTTTATTGAGGCATATGCTGTGGGTTTGTTCTTTCCATCCTTGATGTTTGCAGATGTTCACAAATGTTTAAATATAGTAAATTGAATCCAGGTTTGGTTATACTTGCAGTCTACCCATTGGATTACTCTAAGCATGAGTAAGGCTACAACCCAACCCTGCATGGTCCTCCATGGTGGAGAAACAGATGGAGCTCACATCTCTCTCCACCCCCAAACCCCAGAATGGCTTTCTGCAAGCCTTGCCCTGCTGCATAGCTTTCTGTTGCATTCACTGTGGTCAGGTGGAAGCAAAATTAGTGGTGTCCTTGCTGAGTGTAGGAGAGAAGGGGATGAGATGGTTCAGCATCCAATGAATCCCATGATGTCCCTACTGCTATTGCTTGATGACATCTGGTCTGATCTATGCCCAAATGCCAGGTTATTTCTAGGGTGGGGTAACTCAGAGCAGGCTTTTTCCTTCCCCCAGCCTTCTGATCCAGCCAGCATGGATGGAGGAACTATGCAGCTCCATCTTGCCCTACTGCTGCTCTGCTTGGGTGTGGATTGCTCCAGAAGTCTGAATGCCACCCAAAGTACTGTATGCCATTCAATTGGTTTACATTCCCAGTCTGAACCTTGGGAAACAATTACATAACAACATAGATTTTCATTTTTATAAACTCAGTTGATTCCACAGATTCTTCAGGCTCACCTCTCTCCTGGTTGCTGCATTGTGTGCATTGGGTGCACTGAGTTCACTGAGTTCACTGAGTTCACTGGGTTCTTTGGATTCACTGGGTTCACTGGGTTCATTGTGTGCTTTGTGTGTTTTGTGTGTTTTGTGTGCTTTGTGTGTTTTGGGTGCTTTGGGTGCCGCCTGCTTTTTCTTCATGGTTTCTTTTTGAGAGTCGGGAAAAATGGCTGACCTGTCAGAGAATAAGAGAGTGCTGTTGACAGAACATAATTAACTATTTCAACTTACTTAAGAAGTACAGAAGAGGATCAGGCCAGCATTGCAATTTCAGCAGCAGCCTGTCAGATAGGTAGGTTACAATCAAGGCATGGAAGTGTGACTGGCTCTGCTTGTGTGTGTGTTGAGGGAAGTGGAGAAGCCTACATTTTTGTAGGTCTGGTTGGTAGCCCTCTCCTCTATGACACTGTCTGATACTCGTTTGAAACTGCCCAAGTTGGTGGCCATCACTGCCTCACACTGCGGGAGTGAGTTCCATAGATTAACCGCTGTCTGTTGCCTTCAGAAGGTATGATGAGCCTGCGGGATCAGGCGACTAACCCCCGCCACCATCCGACCAGATGCCCGTGGGAAGCCCACCAGTTGGACATGAGGAGGATAGCAACCTTCTTCCACTTGTGAGTCATGGTATCCAGAGGCCCAATGCCTCTGACAATGGTGACAGAACACAGCCATTTGTGGCCAGTAGCTGCATCTGACAGCCTGGCTCCTCCGTGAATTTGTCTTAATCCCCTTTTACAGTGGCGGCTGTTTCGTTGGAAATGCCGTTTCTCCTCCACCCCGCTTACTAACCTAGAAATGTGGGGAAGCGTAACTAGAAATGGAGAGAGCAAGAGAGAGGGGTGGGGGCCTCCGATTCCACAACACCAGGAGCAAAAAAATGCCCCTTTCCAGCGCAGGCGACAATGCTTTCGCTAAGGTTAAAACCCTTTTGAAAATGAGCATCGGGGCAGCCGTAGAGGGAGAAAGGAAGAAAATAACTTTAATAAGAATGATGTGATTTTTATTTTATTTTTAAAAATGTTATTGCTTTTAAAATTCCACAAGTATATAGCAACGGGATTCTGATTACATTGTAATAATGCAGACCTTATGGGGGTCTCCTACGCAGATTTGCCACTACCGCAGTGACCATCACCACATCTTTTGTTAGTTTAAATATTGTGGGAAGGAATTGCTTATTTGTGGGAAGGAATTGATTATTTGAACATTTCAACAAAGCCCAAAGCTATAGAGCAGGCATGTCCAACAGGTAGATCGTGATCTACTGGTAGATCACCGGACGTCTGCGGTAGATCACTGGTAGATCATTGGCTCCCACCAAAGAAGCTGAATAATTGTGCCCCCCCTAAAAAAAGCTCAACATTTTACCTCCTCTCTGAAAAAACTCAACAGCTTTGACCTGAACCCCCAAAAAGGGGTAGATCACTGCCAGTTTTTAACTCTGTGAGTAGATCACAGTCTCTTGGGAGTTGGCCACCCCTGCTATAGAGAGTTCATGTGCTGCTATTGCCAGTGTTCTTGACTACGTCCGTATATAGTTTAATTAGCCAAAGGCCTGGGTGAAGAAAGACATTTATGCATTCTCCCCTCTTCATTTCTTTTTAGCTTGGATATGTATTCTCAAAGAGGTGAACATCTCACCAAATGGGACGACAACCTCCTTAATAGCTGCTGAAGGATCAAGGTCAGAGGAATTGAATTCTACCTCAGTTCACATGGCAGCTAGACCTGTGGCAGTCCTCCAAACCTACTTACAAGTAGCCTCTAAAGGGGGCACTATTGTTTCTTATTGCCCCACTCATCACCTGGAGAATCCTTGTGGCATTACGTAAGACCAATACTGACTGCTCCCCACTTCTGGGCAGGGTGATGGTGGTCAACCAGGTCACTAGTGTAGTTGTTTAGGTTGTGTACTCACCTGGACCAGGATCCACAGCTACAGTTGGATCTCCAGTGCCGTATCCACCAGTATCACATCAGAAACAGGTGCATCTAGGGCAACCTTATTGGTTGAGGCCTCAACTGCAGCTGAACGAACTGAAACATCAAGTCAAGATTCAATTTGTACCTGGTGCTTAGCACTCTTAATCCCAGACCTCTTAGCTTGAGGTTTTTCCACTAGCAGTCTTTTTTCATTATTGAGGCTATGCAAAGACTCCAAACATTCATTGGTCCTCCTTCATCTCTTTGTGTGCGTCAAATGCTTTTCATGTTTCCCCCATGACTTCTGGGACTACAGTAGCCTTTCCACACTTGTCCCACCAGCACATCCCATTTTTTTGTGTGTGCAAGAGCATAGCAGCCATTTTTGCAGTGCCCCAAAACATGAGTTTCTGGGTGCCATGTTGTGATGCAAGAGTACGGCTCTGAAAAAAAACATGTCTATGGGGCTCCATGATCTTAAACTAGTCACGTGACTCATGTAGGAGCATGGCTGGGATAATGCACGTCCAAGTTTTTGGACTCAACATGTTGGAGGGTATGCCATCCTAGAAATCTTCTATATCCTGAAAAAACCCACCAAATTAACAAATGACAAGTCCAAAATACCAAGCAGAAATGAAAGGGGGAAAAACATAGAAACCATGCCCAATCCATGGTAGACACACACCTCTGCCTGCTGCAAAAAATAATAATAATCAGGAAATGCCAATAAATGCTGCAGAAGGCAAAGTGTTCAGAAAGTGGGCAGGGTAGGTTTAAATAGCTTCCACCCAAAGCCTCTCCCCCAGATATAATGAGGCTACACTGTCAGGATGCTGGCCGCAGCTCCCGGCTGGTGGCCCAGGAAAGTATAAAGACAAGGAAGCATTTCTTATCGTCCTTTTTTATTTCAATCTTTACAGAGGGAGGCTATAGAACCCAGCCTCTTGGATAATGGCATTGTCCCGAGTGAATCTCTACCCCCATTCTCTCCCACTTCCTCACTCGTCATTCTCATCGTCTCCTCTACGGGTGCTGCTAGGTGCCCTCTGTCTTTGAGCTCTTTGCTCTCCTACTTTTAAGGCTCGCCAGGTTCTGGGAGATGGAGGGTCTGGGATGCTTTCTAAAGACAACGTGTCAGCTGGGTGTTGTTCCAGCTCTCCTATGATTTCACAGCTTTCCCCCTCATCTGCCTCTGAGCTGCGACCTCCCTCAACCCCCTGTTGTAAATCTATACTGTCTTCCTCTTCCTCCTCCCTGACATACACATAGTCTGGTCATATCTTACATGCAGACGTATTGGGGCAGGCTTCAAAATATAAAGACCCACAGAACTGGGTAGAGTTGAAATCTGTCTAGTGGTATTCACCCCAACCTATGCAGGGGTGTCTTGATAGAAATATTTGAGGGTGAGCAGGCAAAAATCACTCAAACTTACAGTCGTTTACTATTACCGGTGAGTTGAAGGATAATTGAGCCACACCCTAAATTCTTTTGAAATAAGGCAAATGGAACTCTTAGCAGTGTTGCGGGAGCCATTCAGGGGAGGATGTTGGAAGGTTCTAGAAGAAACTGTTGACAGTTGAGAACCCAGATGATGCATAATCACTGTGTACAAAGGAGACTGGTTTAGAATTGTACTCTCACAATCATTTAATGTGGATAATGTGGATTACTGGTGTGAGAAAGCAAGAATAGCATAGTGGCAAAATGACTGAGTGATGGATAAGGAAGGCACCCATTCAGATCTCATCGAGCTATGCCTGAATAACACTAGGTGGTCTTAACGTTCACTCAGCCTCCCCACCCTGACCCCTGCCTCAACTCCTTCATCTGCAATATGGGGATAATAATGACTGATCTTCCAGTGTCGTCATTAGAATTGCAGTATAATCTCAGGAACACACCTGAAAGTGCTGTATGCAAATGCTATATCTCTTGCACCATTGAACATTTCACATTGGAAACGATGGAGCTCCTTTGAGAATAGTTCAATTCTTACTCTGGGACGGATTTCTTTGAAATACTAATTGAAAATTTGCATTGATAGGATCACCTCTTCCTTATTATTATGATCGAGAAGAAGGGGATCTGGGTAGAGATGTATCAGTATTTGCTAATTCAATAAATGGAAGCCATATTGTCACAAATACACCTGACTTTTCTAAGGCATCTTTTGTGTTTTGTTCTCTATGCTTGTGCCCAAATTACTCCACTAAAGAAAAGTTATTTGTCAAGCTCTTTCGATTCATCACTGGATCCCTCAATCCACCCTCTTTTGATTCATCCGCTTTTGTATCCCCCCAGTATTTAGAAATGCCCATCTTAATTCTTCTTATAATATTTTGATCAAGTTATTATGCTTCATATTCTCATTAAGAACAGAGAACAATGATAACAACACCAGTTCCTGTATGCATATTATGTCCTGAGCTATGATTTGCCCCTCATTTTTCATTCCTTTCAGTATTTAGATGGCAATATATGGTTTAGCTAGAGTCCAGCAACAGTTTTAAAATGTTCTCAACATTGCAGCAGTTGTGGTATGTGGGAATGGATGCCTGTGCATGGCACAATGTTTCGGTGTTCATGTGTATCTCTGTACAGCCATGCTCATGAGGGACTTCCATGTCTGACTTCTAGATACCCTTTGGAAGCAGCTAAACCTGAAAGAATGATGACACCAACACACATTTAAGAAATCTTTTCCGACAGGGAGAATGATTTACCAGGGATAAGTAACAAAATGATAGATCTGGTAGATTGGGAGAGCTGGGGATCTATGGGGCCAGCAACTAGACACATATAAATTCAAAGGGGAAAGAACTTCCTGCTCATTCTATGTTCTGAACTTCCAGTTATTCATTGGACCAAGAATCTCCTCGCTGCGTGTTTAGACCTTTTACCCTGACCCTAGAAATAAATTCAGACATGACTCAAATTTTGGTTTTGGTTTTTGGCAGAATTTAGGCCACAACTTTATTGATTACAATCAAGTGAGTGGTTGTACAGGCTCTGGTTCGACTAGTTCCCTGCACCGGTGCAGGCAGCGCTGACCCAGAGCTCTATCGTAGGTCAGCCTAGGGTAAACACCAGGGCTGGTGGACGGGGGTGACCCAGCTGTTCCGCTGCCTTGGCGAGCCCTGGATTCTGGTACGGGTGTAGCCCCTTTCAGGGTTCACCAAACCATTGAATCCTTGGATTCCTTTACCGGAATACCTTTGGCATAGGGATGGCCAGACCGTTCTGCCACCCCTATCACTTGAACCAGAGCCTATCCGCCAACCTTACAAATTGTGGCGATTTGCTACGTGGCAGGCGAAATCCAAGTGGCACCAGCCAATCAGCCAAGTGGGGAAAATTCCTGCCGTGCCCCTGCCTCAACAACAGGCGACACACAACGGCATAGCAAGGTCAAGCGCAAGCCCTAAATATAGGGAGAGGTGGGTGGGTGTTCCGATGCACTAGCCCCAAAGAGGAAGCTCAGGGTCACGTGCATGGGTTTAAATAGGTCCTTTGATGTCCTCGATGAGAGCCAATGTGGTGTAGTGGTTAAGAGCAGTAGACTTGTAATCTGGGGAACCAGGTTCGTATCTCCACTCCTCCACATGCAGCTGCTGGGTGACCTTGGGCTAGTCACACTTCTTGAAGTCTCTCAACCCCACTCACCTCACAGAGTGTTTGTTGTGGGGGAGGAAGGGAAAGGAGAATGTTAACCGCTTTGAGACTCCTTTGGGTAGTGATAAAGTGGGATATCAAATCCAAACTTCTTCTTCTTCTTCTTTTCCTCGCGTCCCATAGGTCAGATTGAACCCAGCAACAAGGGACCTACTAATAGGGTGTTGTGGCAATCCAATGGTCCCACCCACAACAACACAGGTTCTGGTGGCCAGGTCACACCGCAACACATGCCCTCTTTGAGGGAGGACCCGATTAGTCAACACTGATAAGCTTTGGGACTGAGGTAGCATGGAAAAGATGCATACCCTCCCAGTGTCCCGATTTTACAGGAACAATCCCAGAATTACAGAAGTCATCCCAGTTTTTTGTTTGATCCTGGAATGTCCTGGTTTTCTTCTTTCCTTCCCTCCATGTCTCGTAAAACAATTAAAAGTGGTGTGTGTGTGTGTGTGTGTGTGTGTGTGTGTAGGTGCAAAAACGGAGTCCTGTTTATACTGAAACTAAAATACCTGCACCAAATGAAGGAAATGGAGAAGCCGGCATATGAAACCCTTCCTATAATTTTGAAGGAAAAGATCACCTGTCCATTTTAAATACTTTAATTGCAATGCTTCAGCAGCCAGCCATTTCTTATGAATTGTTGGTGGGTGTTATGAGAGGAAGGGAAGGTGTTGCAGTGCTTATCTGCTGTCTCGCTAGTACCATTAACTACTCATAAATCAGGTTGGAAGAAAGAATCCAGAAAGTTTATTTACTGCAGTAAAGTGTTTCAGCAGGATCACTCCACAAAGGCTGGAACCCCCACTCAGAGGTCAGGGATGGGGGTTATTTATAAGCTTTTACCACAAAGCATCACAATTTCCTCCAATCATATGCTTTCTCATTACCTCATTCAAAAAAAGCATACAAGCTGTCGTTAGCCAGAACTTATTTAGTCACATTTCATTTTAGTGTGCCTGCGCTTCTAACATAAGCATATTCGTAGCTCAACATCTACTATGCATAAGCATAACCTTCCCATGGATACATTTTGTAGCAAAAGCTATTGTGCTTCTATTGTGCTTTGTATTGTGTATGCTGTGAACCTGTGTGTATTGCGATTTTCGCTTCTCCCTCTTATGGCGGGGGGAGGCTTGCAAAGTGAAAAGCTTTCTCAGCAGTTTGTTAGCAGTTTCTTAAAGCAATAGGCTAATATAAGTTCCTTTTACTTGCACTATCACATTTTGGGGGCCCTGGGGGCCCCTCCCACAAAGAGAACCCATGCCATGCCTTGTGTTTTGAAAGATGTCCTCCAATTTCTCCAGGGTTTTCTTCTTCTATGAAAAAGAGTACTATTTTTCTCTTCCATTCTCAGGCATTTATCCAGAATTATTCCATTCTTAAGCATTTATCCAGAATTTCTGTAGGTGTTAGTTTTTTGTTTGTTTGTTTTTGTTTTTTAGCATACCTTATTGTTTCTGTTCAGCCCAAGCTTTCTGATGTGAGAAGACACCATGGGAGTTACCTCATGACGTCTTCCCCTGGGAGTTAATTCAAGCATGGGCAAACTGGGAAGGCGACATAGTGCAAACCACTGGTGAGATATTTTGTAGAATGAAAGAGCACTTGCAAATATCTTTAGCCACTTCAAAGGTAAGGGAACTGTAAGAAAAATCTCTACGAGAATTTCACCCAAATTCTCCTGTTGACAATATCTGGTGGTGGATACGTACGCCTATTTTGTGCTAGGTGAAAGATAAATAAATGAATGTTTCTGCATCGGTAGATGATAAAGCAGAACACATTGTGTAAAGTAAACCAGTAGCAGAATAACAGGAAATGTCAGGTGAAAGTGTGAAAGAATAGTGGTTCGGACTGAAGCATATCCATAAACCCCTAGTGTGAGGAGAGAAAACGATCCATCTTTAAAGTGGGTTGTCTTTAGATAACACCCCCCCCCACAAAAAAAGCCCAAAGAATCTGGGGAACTGTAGTTTCTTAAGGGTGCTGGAAATTAGGCCTGTGGGGTAAACTACAGCTCCCGTGATGCTTTTTTTTTTTTTTCAGGGATGTGTGCCTGACTATGAGTGTTCTTCCCTCCCAGTCCAGATAATGATGGACTCACACAGCCTACCACTTAGAGAAGGCAGGGACATGTAATTTGAATCACAACAGCAATGGGAGGTCCCATAGGCTTGGGGAAGAGCTACCTTAATACAGAACAGCCCAAAATAAACCTATAATACCAAAGAAGGAGAGGAAAGAGCTGGGAAGCTCATCTTTTCTTTTCTTTTTTTCATTTTATCTACAACCCTTGGAATCATAACATCGGAAGCCAGAAGATCTGAACAGAGCCATCCTACTAGTGCCTACAAAAAAACAACAACAATTGACTTTTTTTCTGATTCAGCAGGAAACAGAATTCTAGTTCTATCGCCCCAGCAACTGTTCCAAGTTAAATTATTGTGAGAATACGACCATAGAGCAGTCTCCTTTGGATCATCTCAGCTCCCAACTGACAACAGCTTATTGGAACCTTCTGACATCCTTCCCCCTGATTGGCTCTCGCAACACCAATAGAGTTCCGAGTGCTTTAAATAATAATAATAATAGTAGGAATTGACTCTGTCCTCCCTCTTCACCAGTCTGGGATCACTATGGTAAGAAATATTTGTTTTGTCTGTTTCTTCTCCACATATTGGGCAGCAGGGGGTGGTGACACTTGTGCACATAATTCCACTAACATGGAGTGTCTGCATGTAGGCGTCTCGTGGCCAGTGATGAGCCAATTGGTCCTCCATGCTGGCTAGGAGGTCAGATTCTAGGTGTGCCTGCTGGCAGGCCTGGGGGGTGGACACTTCCTGGGACCAACTGAGGCCAGCAGGTTTCACTTGGGTTCACTTGTCCAGTATTTAAAGTGGCCTACCCCTGCTCCTAGGGACGCGGGTGGTGCTGTGGGTTAAACCACAGAGTCTACGGCTTGCCGATCAGAAAGTCGGCGGTTCGAATCCCCACGGCGGTGATTGATGACCAGCATAGTGGTAAATTTTAAAGTGCAGATGCTCATTATGGCAGATCCATACTCATGCCCCCAAAGGAGACTCCAAAAATGCAGGTATTCAATTTATTAAGAGCTGCATGACAGCACTCCTATGGATATTCAGCTTCTACAACGCATGAGCTCGTTCAAAATACATTCAACCACAAAAAGTGCAAATTTTAGCTTTTCATTATAAATGCAAACAAGCTTGCAAAGAAGTGTTAAAATGTAGAGCGGTATATGAAGACGAAACCTTATCAAAGTACTCTGCATCCACTTGATTATTTTCTATATACCGATTTTCTCTAAGATATCCATCACAAACATCACCTAATTCATTTGAAAAAAGAAAGGAGGTTTCATCTGTTATCCTGGTGCATTTGCCAGGTAACACAAACACTTCTGCTTTGAAGAAGTCCCAGAGCTGCAATCCCCTGTCGTCGTCCTCCTCCTCCATTATACCACTGGTGATGACCCTTAGGTTAGGTTAGGTTGTGGTTTTTTGTTGTTTTTAATGATTTAGGCTAAAATGAAGATCTGGAGCTAGGTGCTGGGAAATAGGTTAAGTCAAAAGAACTCTCTTATTCCTCAACAGGTGAGTGTGTTTTCTGACTCTTACACAAGAAAGCATGGACCAAGGAAATGAGAAAGCCGATGCAGAAATCAAGAGAGGGGTGAACTCAGAGGGTTTTGCCCAATCCACTTTTCAAGAAGCCAGGAATAGCAAGAAGAATGTAGACAATGCAGCAACCAAAAAAGGGGTGAGTGAGAGTGGAGTGCTTCATCCAATCCACTACCTAAAAAACCATGGATAAAAAGGAGGACACAACTGATGCATCAGTCACTAATGGTGTAATCCTATGCACAATGAGCAAGTTGGTTTAAGTTAAAGGTAAAGGGACCCCTGACCATTAGGTCCAGTCGTGACCGACTCTGGGGTTGCGGCGCTCATCTCGCATTTTTGGCCGAGGGAGCTGGCGTACAGCTTCCAGGCCATGTGGCCAGCATGACAAAGCCACTTCTGGCGAACCAGAGCAGCACATGGAAACGCCGTTTACCATCCCGCCAGAGCGGTACCTATTTATCTACTTGCACTTTGACGTGCTTTCGAACTGCTAGGTTGGCAGGAGCAGGGACTGAGCAATGGGAGCTTACCCCGTCGCAGGGATTCGAACCGCCAACCTTCTGATCGGCAAGCCCTAGGCTCTGTGGTTTAACCCACAGCGTTAAGCCAGCATAAATTTACACCAGAACCAGACTCCATTAATCAGTGGGGCCAGTGCTGCTCTGCTTAAGCCTGGCAGAGGTAAAAAAAAAACTTCAAAATAGTGTTCTATGCTGTGTTCCCAGGTCACATGACCAAGCTCAACATGCTTAAGATCAAACCTAAATCCATTCTGATTCCACCTTCCCCACACCCCCAGAATACCATTTTTGAGGACTTACTCCAGCATCAGTTCAGCCAGCTACAGTTCAACACACCTGCTTCATGCAGTCATATGCCTATGACAGTTGAACACTGACAGGGGGTTGGACGAGATTATCTTCAAGATCCCTTCCAATTCTATCCTCCTATGTAGGTGATTTTTATTACCAGCTGAGCATTTTTAACGTAGAATGGTAGCTTCAGTCGCATGGACTCCATATATCTATTCCAAAGAATAGGCACCTCTGGGCATTAGGTCAACTCCTCGACCTAGAAAGTCATAGAAAGTCATAGATCTTCAAGATAGGGGTGTAGCTTGAACCAATCACAATAAAGGATACCAACTGATATCTGTATTGCATAGGTAACATATCTATTAAGGGTGTGGTGCCTAGCAATAAAGGACTACAGATAATTGAAATTAAGCAGGACTCAGTTTAGCATTGTGGTGAAATAGAACCAGTCCATTAAAAGGAAAGGAAAGGAAAAGGTTTGGTATATAATATTGCCTTCTCCTACTCCCATAGGTACCCACCTGCTCCTTGCTATGCTAACTGGCCCTTTGGAGGCAAGTGATGAGAGAAAGGGCTTTTTAAGAGGTGGAGCCCCCTTCATGAAATGTTCTCCCTAGATAAAGTCTCCAGGCAGTGTCTACATTGTGGCTATTTGTGTTGTTTAGATTTAATATTTTTCTTTGTTTCTAATTTTGTAGTAGTTTGAATTTTAATGAGGTTGGAAACCACCCAGAGAACTCAGCTAATGGTTGGTACAAAAAAATGCATTTATGAAGCAATGTCCAGGTGTCAGACCTATATATTTATTCTGTCTTTCCATTTAGGATCTTTTTAGTGGTAAGTATACTTAATTAACAATGTACAGTCTCATCCCAGTATTTGCTGCTCCTTCTTGTAGGAGCTGTCCTTGGTGCTGATTCTGGTAACAGTTGCTTCCTGTCTCATATCTGTGCAGCATGGCTACAATCTGTGGGTACTCTACAACACTATTGGGGTAAGATGGCAGTACAGCACAGATGGCTTCAAAAAGCAAAGGCTTTGGCCCTTCAGAATGCAAGGGCCTATTTACTAGAAGGAGCGTCTCCACCCCCATTGTTCAGCCCAGACACTGAGGTCCAGTTCCAAGGTCCTTCTAGTGGTTTCCTCATCGCAAGAAGTGAAGCTACAGGGAACCAGGCAAAGGGCCTTCTCGGCAGTGGCGCCTTCCCTGTGGATCACCCCCCAGTCAGATGTCAAGAAGATAAAGAACTACACAACTTTTAGAATACATCTAAAGACACCCTGTATCAGGAAGTCTTTAATGTTTGATTTTTTATTATGTTTTTATATGTGCTGGACTGCTCCCCAGAGTTGCTGGGGAAACTAGATAGGCAGGGTATAAATAATAAAACTATTATTGTTATTATTATTGTTGTTGGAGATAGGCCATGTAGCTCATTGTATGCACTGACAGGCCATGGCCCTCCTGGATTTCAGCTAAGTCCCAAGCTCTCTAGGATTTTTTCCATGTGATCTGTGGTGAGGTCCTAATCATTATGTGCTTATCTCCTAGCTCCTGCCTAGCTTCTATAATGTAACAGGAGCAGAAGAAGCAGATTTTCAGACTACCCTTCTGTCTATCACCGTGACTATATTTCCACTTGGAGCCTCCTTTGCGACCATTCCTGCTGGTTGGTTGTTAGATAGATTTGGCAGGTATAGAGATAAACTTGAGACTTGTGATCTACATGACCTAGTATGCAAGGGTGTGGTGATGGGGGAATGTTGCTGTCTACAGCCCCTCTAACCCAGGGTAACATCTTATAAAGATACAATAACATTATCATTCCTCTTGCTCATTGAAGCAATAGGGTGGGATTTCAGAGATAGAAAAATGCACAGGCATTTGTCAGATCACATTTAACAATTGTTAGACATTTCATGGAGGGATATGTAGCAGTCAAAAACACAATAGGATTTAGTTAGGGCCCTGGAGACCTAATGGTGGCTAATGAAGCTTTGTTTTTAGGAGGTGGGTACATGCCTTCTGAATTCAAGATAATCCTTTCAATGTGGTTTCGTTCAATTATGTACCTAGGGCAGGCACCTAAAGATTTTTCCAAGTAAGTAGTAGAGCACATGCCTCCATTAAGAAGATCCCAAACTCTCTCACCAGTTTCCCCAACTAACAAAACTTACCTAGCATAGTGACAAATATTAGTTTTCTAGCCCTTGAGGAAATTCAGAGTGTCCTACAATCTTTGAGATATCAGATTTGGTAGTAGGAGTTTTGGTACCTTGTGTAGTTCTTTCTCCCGTTGCAAACAATGACAACCAAAAGCGATTGTCCAAACAACAACAACAACAACAACAACAACAACCCCAAAACAACAACAACAACAACCCTGAGGACTCCCTTGCAGTTCCATAGTTCCTCCTCTCCTTTGCTCTTTAGATGGTATGATATATTCCCTACCTCACTGCTCCATTTCACTATCTTTTCAGGAAAGTTGCATTGTTCGTAACTAACTTTTCAACCATTATATTTGCTGTTGTGATGGCTTTCTCACTTTCAATACATAATCATGGATACATCATCTTTTCACGTCTCTGCTCTGGAATAAGCACAGGTGAGTCAGGGTCCTGGATTTAGTGCCTTATATTTTCAAAAAGTTAAGGACACCCGGTCAGAAGCCAGCCTGCAATTTGTGCCATTCAGCTGATTAGTTCAGGAACACTGAAATTTGGCACCTGAAAAGGAGCAGGAGAATAGGTCCTTGCACCCTCTGTGCTGTTATGGGTGAGATAAATCCTTTCACGAAGCAGTTTTCCCAGGAGTCTATGACTGCCTGTACCAATGCTGTGGGATCCATTAGACAGCCCCCCTCTCTCACATGCACAGTTTATATCTGGCCACACACCCCGCCCCCCGGTTTGCTGCTTCAGTGCTCCAGTTGGTTCATCCTCAGCAACCATTCCTTTTGCATCCCATTCAGTTAGCCCACTTTGATCATTTTCCTCCTTCTCAGCAAGTCCTTTTACAGCAATATTCTCTCCCCTTGGCTACAGCAGGTTAAGGAGGCAACTTCACCAGATTTTGCCACAGAGTTTGGCAAGGGTACTCAGGTGCCTATGCCTTCAATTGCTGAGCAACCCATATCTGCCCCCTTCCATTGATTGCCCTACTTTCCAGATACGGGAATATACAATGAAAGATACCAATCAGTGTAGATCTGACTTTGCTCTCAAATGTGCACATGAAGCTTGTACATTGGCTATTAGAGCCTCAGTCTCCACCTCTGTTTCCCCCCCCCCAAGGCAGTACTATCTTCAATTGAAGATGTTCTAGGCTATCCAACTCAGGAACCTGGCAGAATTCAGAAGCCACTTCTAAAACCTTCCCCATGTCCTTGCATTCATCTCTGACTCGTCTGTGGACTCTGCCCAGTCCTCCTCTCATGCAATGGCTGCTGGAATGGTCACAAGGAGACACCTGATGGCTAACTGACTGGGAGGTGGATGCTTCCTTGTGTACCAGTTTAACCTCTATGACATTTGTAGGCACTAAACCTTTTGGAGATGTTGCCCTGGAGGAAGTTCTAGCTGAAACCAAAGATGAGAAGTTGTTGCCTTCTCAATGAAGAGATGATTACCATTATTTCAAGTATCCCTTTTTGCCCTTTAACTCCTTCCAAGAGTTCCTTTCATGGGTGCAAAGGGACCTTCCCCAATTTCCTCCCACTATATGCAACATGCAGCATTCCCAAATCTATTCTGGAGGATTGAAGAAGAAAAAACTATAGGAAAATATTTGCTAGGTCATCATGGGGGGAAAAGAATTGGACAATGTTCATTTGCGCACATTGTGCTGATGGGATGATTTGCATAGTAATTTGTTGAATACAAGCCTCAATAAATACCTGTAAATTATGTCACATGCATGTTGTGTATTACCATTTGAATTTCTATCTAACCAGGAATATGCTTCTGTGTTGGCCCTCTGTATCTTGGCGAGATCTCTCCTAGAAGCCTAAGGGGAGGCATCATCATGATGTACCAACTGTTTTATTTCTTTGGTCTCCTCGTGGCTCAGATACTTTGTCTTCAAGAAGTCTTCGGGACGGGAAAAGGTACCGTATTTTTCGCTCTATAAGGCACACCTGACCATAGGACGCACCTAGTTTTTAGAGGGGAAAAGCCCCATTTTTTTGAGGATCAGCTCAAATTTCTGCAGCTTCTTTTGTAAAGGAGAAAAGCCCAATTTTTTTGAGGATCAGCTCAAATTTCTGCAGCTTCTTTTGCAAAGGAGAAAAGCCCCATTTTTTGAGGATCAGCTCAAATTTCTGCAGCTTCTTTTGCAAAGGAGAAAAGCCCCATTTTTTGAGGATCAGCTCAAAGTTGTTGAGCTTCTTTTGCAGAGGGGAAAAACCCCCGTTTTATGGGGTTTAACTCACGGTTCTGCAGCTTCAGGAAGCCATTTCTACAGTTTCCAAACAATTAATCTAATCAGCCAGTCACATGTCGCTGGGGAAACAGCGTTTGCTGAGCAGCTGCTCAGGGGGCTTCCTTTCAACACCCCCTTCTCTCTCTTTTTTTAAAAAAGCACGATCTGCTTTTGCCCCTGGGCAGTTCAGCTCCAGGGACCACACATTCGCTCCATAAGACGCACAGACATTTCCCCTTACTTTTTAGGAGGAAAAAAGTGTGTCTTATGGAGCGAAAAATACGGTAATTCAGTGACATTAATTCTTTGCCTTATAGTATAGCAGAGGGGAGTGCTGCCCAGGAATTTGTGGAAACCAGTTTTGTAGATAACACGATTCATTTAAAAACCACAATGGTTTTTGGATGTGCTTGCTTTTAAAATAAGTAAGTAAGTAAGTTTCTGGTACTCACCATGATGTTGTTACAATAAGTGCCATGTTTTTAACATGTGGGAGGAAAAGGTGCCGGTACTACAACATTAATTCCCACCAAAATGGGGAAATGCTTTTTGGCCTGCCATCTTGATTCAAAATGACATCTGGCATCCACATGTTGATTAAGGCACCCCAACTTTGAAACCCTCATGCTGAGTTTGGTGATTATGTCTCGAAAGCCATCCAAAGCCACAGAGAACAGAATGACCAACCAACAAACAAGCCCCTTTCTCAAACATATGGTAGATAGCATCAGATGGAGCGCTGCTGTTTCTTCACCTTATCTTTGCCATCAGGTATACATCTGTCTCCTTCCACAGGCTTCCCAATGCTGATAAAACTTTTTGGTGTTATGCCATTGGTTCAGTTGCCTCTACTGCCCTTCTTACCTGAAAGCCCTAGGTACCTACTCATTCAGAAGAAGGATGAAGAGAGCTCAAGGCAAGGTACGAGATGTTGAATTGCACTGGGACCTCTAAGTGTGAGCACCCTACATAGCTGTGCAATGTCACCCACTATTGGCTAGTCACATAAGGTCTCCCCATTCTAGCATTCTTGTTATTCCTACGCTGTCAGTCATAAGTGTGCAATGGAATTTGTAGGACTTTATAAAGGCACTTTATACCCACATGATCATCAAGGCAGTGTTAGCCTGGGTTTTATGTTTTGTATGAGGGTTTCCACTACTCAGACATGAAGGAATCCTCAGCTGACAAAACATTTTGGCCACAACGACAAATCCTCAAGGTAGCTAGAGATTTCATAATCTTTGTTGACCTTGCAAGAGGGCAGGGACTCCAGGGCAGTCAAGCCTCCCTCATGTTGATCCACAAATCCCATGTTTCCAAGTAAAGGAAATAATATATTTGCTAATAACATGCACTATGACCAATGCGCCTCCTCAGCACTGTCTACCAGGCATTCCAGATGTTCTGTCTTCTGCAGCCATCGCACTGGGCGGGCAAATCATTAGCTATATTTGTTGCCTAATAATTTAATTGTATTTGGATTATGGAGGTGTTTATTCAGCAAAAAATAAACCTCCAAGGAATGGACCCCTTCTAAGGGATACAGTTCCTGTACCTTAGAGTTATGACCTCTTTCCCCCATTATTTTCTATTATTCTTAATTTTTTTTAGTACAGTGGTACCTCTGGTTAAGTACTTAATTCGTTCCGGAGGTCCGTTCTTAACCTGAAACTGTTCTTAACCTGAAGCACCACTTTAGCTAATGGGGCCTCTCGCTGCCGCTGCGCCGCCAGAGCACAATTTATGTTCTTATCCTGAAGCAAAGTTCTTAACCTGAAGCATTATTTCTGGGTTAGCGGAGTTCTTAACCTGAAGCGTATGTAACCTGAGGTACCACTGTAATATGCTCCTCAAATTCTGTTTATGCCTTCCTGCCTTTCTTTTGCTAAAGTTTCTGTTCTGTTTTTTGTTTTTCTTATTTGGACATGACTTCTATTTTCCAAAACAAACCTTTTTTTTTTTTTGGCCTTGAATTGCTTCCTTTATTGTATTCATTCACCAGAGAGGCATCCTCTTGACCTTGGTGGTATATTTACTGCTCTGCAGTGAGCATTCTGACTTCTATCTTTATGGCATTCAATGGCTCCCAAGCATTCTGGAAAGATTTCACCCTCTTGACTTCCTTCATCCAACTTTTCCTTTGTTACCAGTCTCTTCTTCTTCTTTTAGAAAGTACCTCTTTTGAAGTCTGATCCTCTCTGCCTCTGTTCTTAACATAGCACTGAAGAAACTAAGGAACAGAAATGATGTGGAGGATGAGATTGAAGAGCTCCATCAGGAGGATATTGTTGAAAAGTCAGAAAAGAACATGACACCTCTTAAACTGCTATATTCCAAAAAACTGCGAAGGCAAGTCATTGCCATAATTGTCTTGATGGTTGGACAACAGTTCGATGGCATCAGTGTGGTAAGGAAGGTTGAGCTAGGTGAATTGAAGGCCTCTGTTGTACATAAAATTTAGAGGCTGTCATACCAACTACCACTGTTTGTCTCTATGGATGGCCACATTCTTTGCCCCTGTTCTGTTTTTCAGATGCTTCTCCAAGTGTTAGAAGTATCAAACTCTGTAACACAGGGAGAGGGAAACCGTAGGCTTGTAGGTATTGTTGGGGCTCCAGCTCTCATTGGCGAAGCCAGGAAGAAGATGCATAACTGCTGTGATCAATGGTATCAGTCCCATTCAAGGTGGCCCGTGGTCAGGGATAATGGGAGTTCTTGTCCAAAAACACATGGTGGGCTGCAGATTTCCCACCGCTGCCCAAGTAAATTGTGTTGCTCTACAGCAGGCATGTCCAACAGGTAGATCGTGATCTACTGGTAGACCACTGGATGTCTGTGGTAGATCACTGGTAGATCACTGGATGTCTGTGGTAGATCACTGGTAGATCACTGGCTCCCCCCAAAGAAACTCAGCAACTTTGGCTCCCCTAAAAAAAGCTCTACATCTTTGCCCTGAAGCCCCCAAAACAGGGCTTTCCTTCCTAAAAAAAAGCTCAACAACCTCAACCTGAACCCCCCAAAAGGGGGTAGATCACTGCCAGTTTTTAACTCTATGAGTAGATCGCAGTCTCTTGGAAGTTGGCCACCCCTGCTCTACAGGAAAGATGGCATTGTCGAGGAGTAAACCTTCCAGAAGTACAGAGTGCTGAGGTCATTGGGGTAATCCTGAATGGCGAGTCATGCAGGGTCATTGACTGGCATTGTTTCTTAAATGTGAATTGTATTCTCGTTAACTTTTCAATAATTCAAAAATCCAAGCCAAGTGGTGAAGCTAATCTGTTGAGTGGGTGGGGGTGTGTCCATTTATACCCTGCCTTTTTCCCTGATGAAACTCAAGGCAGCTTGCAGATAAAAATAAGAGAAGGTTAATAAGGTTATAAATAGCATAAAAACATTACAAACTACAAGCTAACATTACCAACCTATAATACTGATGCAGAGCTGAAATACCCTTAATAATTACCTGAATCAGCAAGGCTTGGACACAGGAAAAAGGTTGCATACATGCTCTCAAATGGAAAAGGGACAGATGCTCAAAGAAATGGATATTCTTTCCACTGGAAAGGAAACTATATCCCAACCAAAGAGGAATGGTTGAATAAATTATGTGAATATTTGGGATTAACAATGTTAACTGATTTAATAAGAAAAAACCCAAAAAGCATAATTCAGAAACAATGGAAATGTTTAATTGATTATTTATGCAGACAAGGATCAAATACAAGATTTTGGTTGTGTTTAGAGTAGATTTGTGAGAGATCCAGAAAATTTAGTGATTTGGTCATTTATGTGGGATTCTATGGGAGAAAAAAATATGGAATAACAGATACAATTTTTGTTTAAAATTGTTTATAGGAAGTGCAGCGTAAGCGGTAGAAGTCAATCAATGAAATGTTATTATTATTTACATATTGAAATATATGTGGAATAAATTTGGAAGAAATTCTTTCTATTTTCTTCCTTTTTTCTTCTATTTTTTGTTTCTTTTTCTTCTATTTACCCTTTATTCTTCCCTTTTTTCCTTCTTCTTTTTCTCTTCTCTTTCTTCTATATTTTTCTTTTTTTATTAATAACATTATCGAGAACTTTGTATACAGGTATGTAATTGTAATACAATATTTTGATTTTGTAATAATTATGTTAAATTAATAAAATTCATATTTTAAAAAGAAAATAAAAGAAAGGGATATTTATGCTATTCCATTGAAGGAGATGATTCCCCCCCAAAAAAAAAAAACTTTCTCAATTATAGAGAAAAGCAAGACTGCATTACACAAAAAATCCCACTACATGAAATGATTTGATCAATCACATGCCAAAGTACATACATTAGAACTTCTGCAGCAATTTTGATCAGAGGTATACCTGATGGCAAATCTCAGTAGGCCCTGATTTTGCAAGGAAGAGATCCAAGTCAACTGTCCCTTATCTTAGAAGGGGCTGTTTCTAAAGAATAGCTATCTTCATTTTCAACTTTGATCCTCTAATGCAGAGCTTTCCAAACTGTGTGTCACGACACATTAGTGTGTCAGCTGCAGTGTGTAGGTGTGTTGCGCCAATGCGGCCCGCACTCCTCCTGGGGCTGGAAAGGGAGCAGGCAGCGCCCCTTGTTTGCTAGTAGAACTGAAATGGGTGTGTCACAAAAATGACACATGGCTAAAAAGTGTGTCACCAACATGGAAAGTTTGGAAAGCTCTGCTCTAATGTGTAGAAAAGTTGTAGGGAGATGTGAATTTTCATGCCAAGATTACATGTTCGGCAGACTGGGGAAAATTTGGAAATGGAGGGAGATGCCAGGAAAATTGTAGCTCTGAAGCATAAAGGTAAAGGTAAAGGGACCCCTGACCATTAGGTCCAGTCGTGGACGACTCTGGGGTTGCGGCACTCATCTCGCTTTATTGGCCGAGAGCCGGCGTACAGCATCCAGGTCATGTGGCCAGCATGACAAAGCCGCTTCTGGCGAACCAGAGCAGCGCATGGAAATGCCGTTTACCTTCCTGCCAGAACGGTTCCTATTTATCTACTTGCACTTTGACGTGCTTTCGAACTGCTAGGTGGGCAGGAGCAACGGGAGCTCACCCCATCACAGGGATTCTAACCACTGACCTTCTGATCAGCAAGCCCTAGGCTCTGTGGTTTAACCCACAGCATAGGACATGTTATTCAAAGAGTCAAGACAATTATAGAGATCATGCTAGAATAGGGGCTGCTGATATCCAAGGCTCGGTGCGAAACACGAAAAGAGTCCTGCAGAATCGGATCAATTATGTATCTTTGTCAACATCCTTTTTCTTCCATTCAGATAAGACTTGTAATGGTATGCATCTTTTTCCAGGCATACTATTATGCAGAGAGAAACTTCAGAAATATAAATATGGGGATATATTCGTCCCGATTTGTGACAATAGCAACCACCACTTTTTTATGCATCTCAATGGTATTTGGGGTAAGCATCTTCTACCTCTTTCTTGCTAACCTTCTAGATCTTGGAAATGCATGCAACCTTTTATAACTATTTTGTGCCAATTTAGGTCCCACCCCCCACCCCTTTCATAAAAACCACAAGAATTATAGTTTTGCATGAGTTATACTTCCCAAAGATGGAAAAGGAAATTAGTGCTACACCAGTTTAGGACTGCGGTACAGATATGTCCGAAAGACTGCAATCTGTACACCCAGGATAGTTAACATGGTGCTCTCCTGAATTTGTTAGATTATAACTCCCACCAATACTTACCTGGCAGGGGAGACACCTTGATCACGAAGGAGGTTTTCCCAGGGTGAGACTCATCCATTGCACTGCGGGTGTGCTGCTTTTTTTTAAGTCGCTGCTTTTTTGCGGGTGTGCTGCTTTTTAAAGCTGTTTTTAAAGTCGTTTTTAATCAATGTTTTATATTTGCTGTTAGCTGCCCTGAGCCCGGTTTTTAAATTGGGACGGGCGGGGTATAAATAAAAATATTATTATTATTATTATTATTATTATTATTATTATTATTATTAACTGAACATTCTGGCTGAGTCTGATAAGAGTTGTAGTCCAACAACATCTGGAAGCTAAACCATTTCTGAAAACTTATTTTACTGCACGTCCCCAGTTCTTTGAGTAGGTATGTAAAGGCTTTCATTCAATTCCTTCTTATTTAAGATCCTTGACACACATGCACACACACAGTTGTGGCAAACACTCACTGCACTGTTGTTTTTACGTGGATTCTTGCTTAATGTAAGCTTGTATGTGAACCTAAAGAGTTGCCCTGATCTTTTTTTTTTTTAAAAAAAAAATCCCAATGTGTTGCTGTGTGCTCTCTTCACATTGACCTGTATTTCTGATTCGGCTCCCCTCCCCCCATCAAAGAATCATGGGTTTGGAATGGGCACAGGGTATCATCCAGACTGGCCCTTGCAAGTCATAACTTTCTTACACAGACATTCACTAAAAAAAAAAAGAAACTCTAAAATACTAGTATAGCAGGACCTACCTTTAGAGAAGCCAAATTGATGCCTCTTCAGCATGTCTTATTCCTCCATATCAGGCATCCCCAAACTGCGCCCCTCCAGATGTTTTGGCCTACAACTCCCATGATCCCTAGCTAACAGGACCAGTGGTCAGGGATGATGGGAATTGTAGTCCAAAACATCTGGAGGGCCGAAGTTTGGGGATGCCTGCTCATATGCTTGGTAATTTTATCTTTATTAATGCTTTCCACCAGTTGTACAGGGGCAGACATAAAGTAACCAATTTTGATTTACAGGATCTCTTCCTTTGTCTTTATATTCTTTAGATTTTTGTTACTGATTATAAGGGGCGCAGGTTTTCGCTTCTCATTGGCTTTGGGGTGAGCAGTTTCATCTGTGTCCTGTTAACCATGGTCATGGAAATGCAGGTTTGTAACTGGTGGCATTTAGAGCTGAGAATCGCTAAATGGGCTGTCCTCTAGCCCGCTTCCCCTGTAACATGCACTATGTAACAGCTCCAAAGCTAGTGGGGAAGCTGGCAGTAGAGGCATCAGAACATTTCCTTTTTCCAAAACTATGTATGCAAGCTGAGGTGATTTGAAATGGCTGTACAGTTGGTTGGTGCTTCCAACAAATCATGGAATCATAGAATTACAGAGTTGGAAGGGACCCCGAGGGTCAGCTAGTCCAACCCTCTTCAATGCACGAATCTGAGCTAAAGCATCCATGACAAATATCCATCTAAACTCTACTTTAAAACTTCCGGTCTTGGAGACTCAAGTTCAAATGTTGGCCGGTATAAGTTAGCCTCCTATGTTTCTATGAATGAATAAGAATGAGCATAGTCACCACCCTGTGAAAATTACATGGATGTTGCATTCCAAAATGACAGATTTCACAGGGGCTCAGTTCTTGGTGTTTTGCACCACCTACTGCATTCTGTGGACTAGAATTTTAAGGAATAAGGGATAGCAAATGGAAAGATGAGTTTTGCTCTTGGACCCAACTCCCGGCAGCCACAACCAGCATGATGTGAATTATAGTCTAGCAGCATCAGTACTATGTCATGCTGGCCACATGACCCGGAAAGCTGTCTGGATAAACACCAGCTCCCTCGGCCTGAAGCGAGATGAGTGCTGCACCCCATAGTCACATTTGACTGGACTTAACTGTCCACAGGGGTCCTTTACCTTTTTATGCAATTTGACGTATACCAAAAAACAGTCAAGCAGTATATAACTTTTATGAAATAAAGGGCACCTGACAATATCACAAGTACATAGCTGAAATACAGTCTACTTTCTCCAACAGAGTGCCATCTCAGATATGGGGTATCTCAGCCTAATCTTAATCTACATATTCCTTTTTGCACATGCCATTGGGCCAGGTAAGTGCTTAGATGATGTGTCGAGCTCTTTAGATGTTGGGGGAGAGATGAATAAGTGATCAATGTAAGTGATCATGGTAGAAAGACACACAGGTATGGGGAGGTGGTAATTCACCATAGAAGACTAGGGAATTACTGTTAATGTTGCACTCCTCACATAGAGAGATTCATGGTTGCCTGACTGCTGTGTGTGCTGTGGCAACCTGAGTTATATCTAACTTGAATGTGGATAAGGTTGTTCATGTGACATGTGTTGCTGAGACCTGGGTGGGTGAGCTAGGAGAACTGATCACATCCAAATGTGCCCATCAAGATACACGGTGTTGCATGAGCACAGGCTTCAGGTTTTGGGGGTGATGGAGAGGGAGGGGTTGCTGTGATTCATAGGACACCCATCTCAGTCAGTAGGAAGCTCCTCCATCTTGGAGCTAGTCATGAGAGCCAGCACCTGGCATCAGGCCGAGGAGATAGTAAATTGAGTTGCTTCTCCAGTGCAAAAGATGCCATTCTACACTTTGGTATACCAGAGAAGTAAAGACAAGGCAATGACACAGAGGACAGTTAGAGTGCAAGTGGTTATTTTCACTTGATATTTTGTTGGCATTTGATACCATTGGTGGTGGTGTGACTTGGTGAGATGGCTACTGGAGACATTCTTTTACAGTGGTTCTAATACTCCTGTTTCAGAGCCCTGGGTGGTTATCTCTTGGTCCCCTGCCAATTGTGCTCTGACATCCTTCAGGGTACCATATTTTTCTCCATGCTGTTTCCCTATGAAGCCATTGTGGGAATAGTCAGATTTGGGAAGAGCTGTCACCAGTGCAGTAATGATACCCAATCTCTATTTCTCTGTAACATCTGTATCAGGAGAAGTCTGCAAGCCCTGCACTGTCACCTTGACTCAGTAGAGGTCTGGATAAGGATCAGCAAACTGAGTTTGAACCCTGCCAGTTATTGTGGGCCCATGCCATCCATTTGCTGAAAACCTCTAGGATGGATTACTGCAATGCATTCTTTCCCAGGCTACCAATGAGGTTGGGCTGGAACCCACAACTAGCACAATAAGCAATGCCCCAACTGGTCACTGGTGCAGTCTTTCACTACCCTGTTACACTGCTACTAAAGGGATTACACTGGCTGTTGTTTAGCTACAAAGCTAAGTTCAAGGTGTTGCTCCTGGTGTGCAAAGTCCCATACAGCTTGAGAAAGGAATGCCTAAGATATCATCTCACTCCTTATATACCCATCAACGACTGTGCTCTGAAGGTAGGGACCTATTGCAAATACCATCTCATCAGGAGGTCTGTTCCATATGATGTCCGAATCTGATCTTGAGTGTGGTGCCACCTTGCCTTTGGCATCCTCTCCCATCACTCATCAGCAAGGTTGGTTGTGTTTTTGGCACCATTTGAAGACCTTCCTTCTTCAACAAGCCTTTTAAGTGGAGATCTTTATCCTAATATGCACCTGTATTGGTTTTGAAATTACGGGATTGTCTTTAGCTGTTTTTATTGTGGCTGTTTTTACTGTGAAATTATCTGAGATATCTTACGGGAAGCAATAATAAATCGAATCAAGTAAAACAATAACTAGGAAAGATCAATTTTCAAGGGTGGGGGAGTATTAAATTCCTGGAATCCTTTCTATCCACCAAGGTCTACTTCCAACTGTGCTTGTAGTGGAGCTCTTCCTTCAGTCATCACGATCATCAGCCACTGTGATTGCACAATTTTTTCATTGGTTCCTAAGCGTCATCATAGGATTGATTCTCCTTTACATAGAGGTGAGTGATTTTGAAGGTAATTTTGATGAGGAGTGCAGACTTTGCTATTTACAACCATTATTTCCCCCCCCAAAAAAAATAATGAGGGGAGCTGGGTGGAGCCAAGAAGGATATATGGTTGTTATGGATGGGTGGATGGATGGATGGATAGATGATAGATAGAGCTCTACATTACACTCATGTCTGCTTCTTTCTCTGCTTCCCTGCCCCCATTTTTCTCATCTCTAGATACGTATTGGGCCCTACAGCTTAATCCTTTTCTGTCCATTCAGCTTCGCCATCTTTATTTATATATTCAAGTTCGTTCCAGAAACCAGAAACAGAACCTTTTTGGACATCAGGGGGGAAGTGACCTCCCGGAACCCCAGGAGGGTACATTTCCAGTTGCAGTCGCCCGAGTAGAAACTTGTTAAGCAGCATGTGCAGTTTGTTCATTTATTAAATAGGTGGTTTTTTTAATAAAAAAAAAAAGAAATAAAAACAAACAATATACCAAGAGAGTTCTTATGGTTACTCTTAAACTGAATAATGACAATGATGATGTTGCAGTTTTCCTTTTTGTCTGAACACCCCACTCCGTTTTCAGGCTTTTCCGTGCCATGAAAGTGGCCAAATTTCAGGAAGACAACAGACAAATACCTCAACAGCTACCACCCTTCCAGGTCTTAGTATTTATTTATTTTTTAATTATTTTTGGGTGAATGTCTTGTGAACAGTATTTTGGCTGGGCCAAATTAAATTCCACTCCAGAACAGGCTACATCTTTGTTGCCTTTACTTATTTATTACAGACATGTAGTTACAGACATCCTGAATGACAGCTCATCATATAGGCTATGATCACCACTTCGTTAATCACTACAGCACCACCTTGGGGTGAAAAATTGCCTGTTTCTCATCCCAGCACCTAGCTGCTACTTTTAACAGCACTGAAGTTTACTCTAGGGTAGGGCACCCCCATTCCCATACTTCTCCAAGGGGTGATTGAAAGGGGCGCCACCTACAGTATGCCAAATGAAATAGCTCCAGTTCCAGAAGTGGTACATAAATGACCCGATGCCCATATTAATCCCTTGAAAATCTAATGCTGTCTTTAAGACCTGTCATTCCCAGAGGGACTTGTTTCATTGATTTCCATGCATGCTGTGGCAGGGAGACCCACTTCTAGCTAGTTGCTCATAGGAACCTTCAATTACATATTAAAACCAGTAAGAGACAACTCATTTTTCCTTCTTTTCAATTTAATTTTAATGCCATCATCATCGCAGAGGTGTCTATGAAAGGGACACATTGATTGAAAATGTCTAGTAAACCGGATCAGTAGTTGGATTCCTACAATCCCTCATCACTGTCATATAGGCTTGCCAAATATCCTCATATTTGGCAAGCCTATATGACAGTGATGAGCGATTGAGGGTTGGTTCTGTGGTATTATGGCAGTGGACAAAGTTTGGAGGAGGAGGAGGAGGAGGAGGAGGAGGAGGAGGAGGAGGAGTTGAAGAAAGAAGAAAGAAGAAGAAGAAGAAGAAGAAGAAGAAGAAGAAGAAGAAGAAGAAGCAACAGTTAGGGAGCCCTCAGAACTTCCCATACCCTTGGGGATAGTCTACCCCTGAAGATCTAATGCTCTGGTTGATCTTTCCAGTGGGTAGACCTTAGGCCCTCATCTCACTATAGCAGGCTTCCTCAAACTCGGCTCTCCAGATGTTTTGAGACTACAATTCCCATCATCCCTGACCTCTGGTCCTGCTAGCTAGGGATCATGGGAGTTGTAGGCCAAATACATTTGGAGGGCCGAGTTTGAGGAAGCCTGCACTATAGGATGGTGACCATAAGGCCATAGATATGATAGCTTCTGAGTGTAATCCTTAAGGATGGTGGAGCACATTTGACTCCCTGGTGTACTGACATACCCTACCGGTACATAGAATAGTCCAGACAACAGCTGGGGCGCAGGAGGCATAACAATTGCTGCAAAGATGAAACAACACAAGCTTCGAGCACATAATGGTGCCCATTGCATGGTGGTGAAAGCAGTGAAGAGGGCCTACTTTGCTGCTTCTATCATGTCCCCATGAAATCAGCTCATGGAGGCAGTCCATTGGCTGTTAACACCTATCTTGATAGATGGAACCTGGGATACCTTAGAGACCCTCTGCGAGTTGCTTCCTAGGCACTTGAGGACAAATCCATTTGTTTCTGTAATGAGAGAGATGTCACAATAGATGCAGTCACGAGTGAGATTTCCAATGCACCATCAAGCCATGCTTTGTGGGATCAGTTTCAGGTTTTGCAGTCTGATGGCTTTCAAAGGATCATAGAATTGGAAGCAACCCAAAGGGTCATCAGGCCTTAGTCCCCTGCAATGCAGGAATCACAGTTATCTGACAGATGGGCATCTGAACTCTACTTGAAAACCTCCAATGAAAGAAAACCCACCACCTTCGAAAGTAGTCCATTCCGCTGCCAAATATTTCTTACTGTCAGAAAGGTCTTCCTAAATGCTTAGTTGGAATCTCCTTTCTTGTTACTTGAATCCATTGGATAAGGTTCTACCCTCTGAAACAGCTGAAAACAAGCTTAATCCATCTTCTGAGTGAAAGCCCTTCAAACTTTGAGAAGGTGCCTGTGAATAAGTGCTCAATAATGTGCTCTTGGGATCCTTGCCCATCATTGCTAAGTAAAGCTAGCAGGAGGAGGGGCATAAATTGGGTGGGTTCAGGGTGTGGTGAACAGGTCTCTGCATGACTGGATGGCACCAGACACCTTGAAAAGGAGATGATGATGCAACCACTCCTCAAAAAGCCCACCTTGTACCTGATGGCCCTTAATGACTACAGCCCTGCCTCAAGCATCTCATTTTATGGGCAAGTACTTGTGACAGTACGCGGGTGGTGCTGTGGGTTAAACCACAGAGCCTAGGACTTGTTGATCAGAAGGTCGGCGGTTCGAATCCCTGCGACGGGGTGAGATCCCGTTGCTCGGTCCCTGCTCCTGCCAACCTAGCAGTTCGAAAGCACGTCAAAGTGCAAGTAGATAAGTAGGTACCGCTCCAGCGGGAAGGTAAACGGCGTTTACGTGCACTGCTCTGGTTCGCCAGAAGCGGCTTTGTCATGCTGGACACATGACCCGGAAGCTGTCTGCGGACAAACGCCGACTCCCTCGGCCAGTAAAGCGAGATGAGTGCCACAACCCCAGAGTCGTCCGCGACTGGACCTAATGGTCAGGGGTCCCTTTACCCTTTACCTTTACTTGTGAGAGTACCAGAGGAGAAGTGACCACTGGGAGGAGCGCAGAAAGAAAAAACACAATGGTATGCCTGCATCAGCACAACCGTACACTTTCATCTGCCCCAGCTCTCTCTCCTGTATCAGTCTCTACAGCCACAGCAGACGCTGTAACTCTCCAATGGTTTGACTTCTCTTCAAAAGGTGCACTCTTCCATTGTCTCCTGAGACAGATGGATGTCAACGAAACTTACGAGGCCATGGTGACATAGCTGCAGACACTCCTGGAGGAAACTGGTTCATATTTTCATACATTTATTTCATATTTATTTTGTGACATTTATATACTGCTTGACTGTAAATAAAGCCTCAAAGCAGTTTACAAACAGAATAAAGTAAAATGGCATCAGTAAAAAGAGTTAAAACTATTTAAACTTTTTTTAAAAAAACCAGCAATCAACTAAAAAGAGATTAAAACACCCATTGGCATTTCACGTTTTATATTTGTCCACAGATTGAGTGGGCATATATGGGGTAAGGCGGTCTCACAAATAAACAGGTCCCAAGTTGTTACAGGTTTTATATGCTAATAGTAGCACCCAGTAGGAAATCAGCAACCAATGCAGATCTCTGAGCACAAGGAAGAGCACAGCATAGTTCTAACTCCCATCAGCAAATGTTCGATGTGGAAGCTACAAAGTCCCAAATAAAGCACATTGCAGTAATCCAGTCTGAAAGAAACCAACATATGAACTACTGTGACCAACCTTTCCTGCTTCAGGAATGGTCATAGCTGGCCATAGGTGCCAACTCCTAGTGACTGAGGTCCCTGTCGCTCCCCCAATAAAATACTTGAGGAGGCCAGGGCCCCCCAAAATTGATGGGCATTCAAAGGGTGTGTGCACACCACATCTTGTGATTGATTATGTGGGGTGGGGCTTACCTGGGTTTCCCCAATATTTTATTCAAGTTGGAACCCCTGCAGCTGGTATACCAACTGCACTTGATAAAAGGCCCTTCTAGCCTCAAATGCTATCTGAGCCTCCAGGGACACAGCTGGATCCAGAAGCACCCCCCAGACTGTCAAAGTGCTCCTTCAGGGGAGTCCAACCCCATTTAGGGTAGGCAGCTGATCAATTTCTCAGACATGAGAACTACTCACCCACAATGCCTCTGTCTTGCCAGGATTCCAGTTCAGTTTGTTTTTCTTCATCCATCCTATTGCTGCACCCAAGCACTTCCCCAGGGACTGCGTGGCATCTCCTCATTCCATCATGGAGAAACAGAGCTGTGTGTCATCTGCATGCCAACAGCACCTTGCCTGCTGTCAGGTTTGCTAACGGTTGCTCATGAGTAAAGACAAAGTCCGTCTTGTTTTTCAACTATTTTATTGTGCAAAGTATGTACAGCGCGGAACTATCCTAAAACATGACCATCTAGTCGCTAGCAGAATCCGGAAGTGCCCCCCTCCTGCTGCGGCGCCAACACCCTAAAGTGCCGCCTCCTTTCTCCTCTGACCCTTCTGTGTAAAGCAGGCGCCGGAAACGGTTCTCCTCCTCGGAATGGGTCTGCTGAGCGGTGCCAGGTCTCTCTGCATCATCCTGGAGACCCCTTCCCATCTGGCTTCTCCCTGGTGACTCCTCCTCCCCCGGGGAGGAGTTGACAGACTCACTGGAAGACGTGTCCGTCGACAACAAAGGCTGAGGCTGCCGGTACCCACTCAGTGCCTGACTGGCAGGGGAGGGCATGTCCCTGACACCTGCAAACTCCTAATGACTGCTCCCAGCGGCTTCATATAGAAATTAAATAGCATTGGTGACAACCTTGGAACCAAGGGACTGAAAGGCAATTTCTCAATCCTACTGTCTGGACTTGGTCCCAAATGTAGGATTGGAACAGTGTCTCCAATTCTCATTCACCAGAGGTGAATGGTATTCAAAGCCAAAGAAAGATCTAGAAAGAGCAACATGTTTCACTCCCCCATCCATCACCTGATAGAGGCCATTTATCAGGGCAACCAACATTCAGTCCTGAACCCATGTCTGAATCTAAATGGAAATGGGGCTACATAATATTATTTAGACCCATTCCGATATGGGCTCAGGCCTGGGAATGGGATTGAGTCTGTCCTGGTTGCCCTGATGGATCAGTTTTTGACACCATTGACCATTATATATTCCTGGACAGTGTAGGGGGTGGGTGGGTATCAGGGAGTAATGTTCTGCAGTGATTCTCGAAGGTAGCATTGCATGACTTCTTGGCCTGCTGGTTCTTGAACTATGGGGTGCTGTGGAGAACTATATTGTCTCAGATGCTATCAAATATCTATATCAAGCCATTGTGAGTTTTGGAGTAAGGTGTCTTCAGCATCCTGGTGATACCCAACTTTCTCAGTAACATCTGAATTAGGAATAACTGGGAAGACCCTGGCCTGTACTCTGGGTGTAGTGGTGGTCTGGATGAATGGGTAAATAGGGTCTGGCAAGACAGAAGCTGTGTGGGTGAGTTGTTCCAGGATCTAGAAAGACAGTAAGTTGCCTGCCCTGAATGAGGTTGAGATTTTCCTACAGGAGCAGGTACTTAACTTTTGGGCGTTCTTGGGTCCAGCTCTGACAATGGAGGTGAAGATGCCCTCTGTAGCCAGGAGTGCCTTTTACCAACTTAGGTTATTGGTATAACGGCATTAATTACAGGACATTTAAAGCACATAACTTTTTTAAGAAATATGACAGGAAACTCTTGATATTGTTTTGTTTGTAAGGATTTATTCATGTATTTAAAAATTGAAAGATTCATTATTCTTTTTCAACACACACAAACACACAAACCATATTGGCTTTTAAATCAGTGAAGGAGAAACTATTGTAGAGTAAACCATTGCAATATATGCGAGTGGTTCAAAGAGCCTCCAACAATTGGGGGCTGGAATATGGAACATGGAGCGTGGAATATGGAACATTGTCTGGCACGACAACTGAAGCATTCTAAAAACAGCTATTTTGAAATGTGAAATGCTGGAAGCTAAATGAAGCACAGCATTTTCCTAAAACATTTTCAAATGTTTCCTGGGAATTTATATTGGAGTCCAAATGACGACCCTGCAAGGAAGGTCAATGTTATTATCCTCACGTCGCAGCAGGAGGAAGTAAGGCTGTGAAAGAATGTGGTCACACTATGGATATTCTGTGCAGCGGACTTCCCTATTCAGTCATCTCGCCACAATGCTATTCTAGCTCCATCATGCCAGCAACCAACCCACATTAAATTGCTGTGACAATGCGATTCTAAACCAGACTTGTAAGCAGGGATGATCTCAGAACCCAACTGTCAACAGCTTTCTGGAACCTTCTGACCTCCTTCCTCTGATTGGCTCTCACAACACAGAGTTCCGAGAGCTTTACTTCAGAATAAAAGAAGGCTTGACTCAATACTCCACTCCTCGCCAGTAAGAGATAGCTACAGTAAGTCCATGTGTTCTTTGCCTGTTCATCCTCTTCATTCATGTCCTGCATAAGATGAGGAGGCGGGCTACAGTTCGATTCCATACCTATCCAGTTCAGTGGTTATTTAAATGGTGTCACAATCTAAGTGTCCAAGGTGAAGATGGAATTCCATCAAAGAAAAGGAAGGAAGTATCCAGCTTCTGCTTGATTATTTTCCATATTTGGACTTTAGCTAACCTAATCTAGCACAAAAATTAGCTATCACCTCACGTCAACAGATGACATAATCACTCCTGCTCTGAAAACAAATCCTTGAATTCCAGTGCCCTGTGCCTCTGGACCCACCTAATACTATAATAATAATAATAATAATAATAATAATAATAATAATAATAATAATAATAATAATTTATTATTTGTACCCCGCCCATTTGGCTGGGTCTCCCCAGCCACTCTGGGCGGCTTCCAGCAACATTAAAATACATTAACAAATCACAGATTAAAAATTTCCCTGAACAGGGCTGCCTTCAGGTGTTTTCTAAATGTCATGTAGTTGTTGATCCTTCTAACCTCTGGTGGGAGAGCGTTCCACAGGGCGGGCGCCACTACCGAGAAGGCCCTCTGCCTGGTTCCCTGTAGCTTTGCTTCTCGCAGTGAGGGAACCGCCAGAAGGCCCTCGGCGCTGAATCTCAGTGTCCGGGCTGAACGGTGGGGGTGGAGACGCTCCTTCAGGTAAACAGGACCGAGGCCGTTTAGGGCTTTAAAGGTCAGCACCAACACTTTGAATTGTGCTCGGAAACGTACTGGGAGCCAATGTAGTTCTCTCAGGACCGGTGTTATGTGGTCCCGGCGGCCACTCCCAGTCACCAGTCTAGCTGCCACATTCTGGATTAATTGCAATTTCCGGGTCACCTTCAAAGGTAGCCCCACGTAGAGCGCATTGCAGTAGTCCAAGCGGGAGATAACTAGAGCATGCACCACTCTGGTGAGACAGTCTGCGGGCAGGTAGGGTCTCAGCCTGCGTACCAGATGGAGCTGGTAGACAGCCGCCCTGGACACAGAATTAACCTGCGCCTCCATGGACAGCTGTGAGTCCAAAATGACTCCCAGGCTTCGCACCTGGTCCTTCAGGGGCACAATTACCCCATTCAGGACCAGGGAATCCCCCACACCCGCCCGCCCCCTGTCCCCCAAAAACAGTACTTCTGTCTTGTCAGGATTCAACCTCAATCTGTTAGCCGCCATCCATCCTCCAACCACCTCCAGACACTCACACAGGACCTTCACCGCCTTCACTGGTTCTGATTTGAAAGAGACAAACACCCAGCCCAAACCCCCTGATGATCTCTCCCAGCGGCTTCATATAGATATTAAAAAGCATGGGGGAGAGGACGGAACCCTGAGGCACCCCACAAGTGAGAGCCTAGGGGTCTGCACACTCATCTCCCACCACCACTTTCTGAACACGGCCCAGGAGGAAGGAGATCACAAGCCTGGTGATCTCCATAGGATAAAATCCCAGGCATGACTGTTAGACATACTAACTAAATGGAAGAGCCTCAAAACCTATGGGTCTGTATCTGTGAAACAAATGGTAGGTGCAAATGAAAAGCACTCTCTTATGTCTTGACAGGTGAGCCTTCTTTTTGGGCTCCTACACAAGAAACTATGCCTCAAAAAGAGGAGGTAGACAATGAAACAATCAACACCCAGATGAGTTCAGAGGAAGCAACCAACATCCTGGTGAGTTCAGAGGAAGCAACCAATATCCGGGTGAGTTCGGTGGAAACAGCCAACACCCGAATGAGTTCGGTGGAAACAGCCAACACCCGAATGAGTTCGGTGGAAACAGCCAACACCTGGCTGAGTTCGGTGGAAACAGTCAACACCCGGGTGAATTCGGAGGAAACAACCAACACCCGGGTGCGTTCAGAGGAAACACCCAAGACACAGGTGAGTCCTATCAATCCAAATTGATGTGTAAATGTTTTCCAGATTCTTATAGGTAGACCAACCCATAATACATTGGGTTTGAATTAGGCATTCTTAGGGTAGTCCCAATGTAGAAAGGAAAGATATTATGCGTTGTTCTAAATCTATATGATGAATATGTTAGTTTAGTATAATAAAAATAATTGATAAAATAATTTAGCATACCAGCTGGGTTTGAAGCCCATAAAACTTAGTTACATGACCTGGTTCCCTAGCATAGAGCACATTCTCCGTCTGCCAGACTTAGGCAGCTTCATGCTTCATCTGCATAAGATTATTCCCTAAATGTTGCCCAATTTAGATCTGAATCTTGCCCTTATTTGCATTGTATTTATGAATATTTCCAGGAATGTGGTTGTCGGGATTTAGTAAAATCCTGTGATGGATAAATTTATTTTTTGGGAGGATTAAGTTCAAAACTGAACCTTTTTTCCCCCTTTGAGTAGTTTCAGTGTGATGGGCCAAAACTGGTAAGATGTCACCTGGGTTTGGGGGAAAGTTCCAGGGCCACTGGGAATTTACAGCCCTCATTTCAAGACTGGTACTGAAATTGTTAAGGACACCCATCCATTTCTAATCAGTGATATCTTGCAGCTGGGGCCTGTGACAGGTTTTCACCTCCTGATTGGACTGTAAGATTCCAGTTTCCCGACTCTTGGATTGATTGTGGAATGAAATGGGTACTAGAAATTAACTGGAAATATGCTGATCATGACTTGGTTACTTCCAACAAGGCACAAGAAACAATGTACTCTCCGTATTAAGATAGAGAAGGAATATGTGGCAGGAGTAGTTAGAAGAACGGCCATCATAGCTGCAGCAGGGAGTGGTAGTCTGTTTTGTTCTCAGTGCTACCTGTCTCTCCCTGTGCCAGGCACTAGTTGGATGAGGAGGAGTGGTGGAAGTCAACCACCCAAGATCCCCTCCAGGGAGGGCACAGAAGAAGACAACTTAGATCCTAGGTCCTGGTGGTGTGACACTGAAGAGCAGTCTGCAGAAGGGATGAGCTGGGAGGTGCTAGAATCGGGAGGTCTGAGTGATCAAAAGGGGGTCAGGAGAAGGAGACCCTTCCAGGACAGGGTGAGAGGCTGAGAGTCACAGTGTGTGAGCAGACTTGGACAGAGAGGAGTCAGAGGTGGCCCCTGCTACACAGAAAGGACGGTCCCAGTCCTGCTGTCTCTCCTCCCACCCTGACATCCCTCTCAAGGAAAGTCCTGTACATTGCAGAGCAACAGGCCAGACAGGCCCAGAGGAGGAGCTCACCCTCTCTACATAGCCTTTGTCTGCAAGGAGGGATCCAGATTGATAGGCTAGAGGGGGGTGGGCAGAGCTAGTGGTCAGTTTCAGCTATGTCTTTGCTGGATTAAGGCAAACCAGAGGACTCTGCTGTGTGCCTTCTGTGTGTGTGTGTGTGTGTGTGTGTGTGTGTGTGTGTGTGTGTGCCTGCCCTGTGGTTGACCTGGCTCCCTGACAGCTCCTTGACACCCTGTCACCCTGCTTTCCATGCACTGAGCGTGGACATCAGAAAAGAGGCACATACACTGTCAGGAAACTGAACTCCACAGAAAGTTCACTCATGATCTCATGGAACATCTACACATGAGCAGCTGTTGTCATGTATCTGACCTTGTGCAGTTTCGTCACAGTACCTGCTTATTCTTCCTGTAGGAGTCATCAAAGGTGCTTATTTGGGTCTCAATTGCTTCCTGCCTCCTATCACAGTGTGATGGTTACAACATTTGGCTACTCTACTCTCCAACTGTGGTAAGATGGTGCTGCAGTGTAGCTGGCTTATTAAAGCAGCAGTTATTATAGGGTTTTTACATTGTTGAGGGCCACATTCCACGTAGGGTAATTTGAGGGGGGCCACATACTGGCAGTAGGAATGGAAGGATCTGCCTGTTTTGGTTCTCTCGTTTTCTCTTTTTTCTCCCCAGTCTTAAATTTGGTTCCCCACATTTCCATAGCAAGATGCTTATTTTCTGTTTAAAAATCTTCATGAATTTTCAGGCTGGTCATTTGTGCCTTTCTAGGGTCAGATAAGCATGGAATGCAATGATTCGGTGTTCACACAGTGTAGGAGTGAGGCATGAGAGTTGCAAAATGCAGAAACACAAGAATCAAATTATCCATTGGCACATTGATATACAATCCTATATAAAAGGTAAAGGTAAAAGACCCCTGGCAGTTAAGTCCAGTCGCAAATGACGCTGGGGTTGTGGCGCTCATCTCGCTTTACTGGCCGAAGGAGCTGACATTTGTCCACAGACAGTTTTTCCAGGTCATGTGGCCAGCGTGATTAAGCCACTTCTGGTGAAACCAGAGCAGCACACAGAAACGCCATTTGCCTTCCTGCCGGAGCAGTACCTATTTATCTACTTGCACTTTGACGTGCTTTTGAACTGCTAAGTTGGCAGGAGCTGGGACCGAGCAATGGGAGCTCACCCCGTCGCGGGGATTCGAACTGCCGACCTTCCGATCAGCAAGCCCTAGGCTCAGTGGTTTAGACCACAGTGCCACCCGCATCCCTATAATCCTATATAGACTTCTGCAATTACTATTGGAAAAATGTCCATATCTGTCGTGACCCTCCTGGGCATGCACGTGGCATGTGAATGTGCACACACAGTGAGAACGGACAGCATCTCTTCCACTTCACCCCATTTCCTTTCTAACTGCTCCACCATAATATAACAGCAGCAGCAACAACAACAACAACAACAACAACAACAACAACAACAACAACTTTATTATTTATACCCCACCCATCTTGCTGGGTTGTAAACACCACTGAATTTGTTTGTGTTGCAGCTGATCCATAATTCATAAGCTACACCCATTTTGAGTCTTAGCATTTAAAAAAAATATTCTTAAGTTTGGCAAAAAGGGATTGTTACATTACTAATGCAAGCTGCTTCACAAGCAGGAACCCCAAACATGCCTGAAGTATTGAGAAGTTTGATAAATGACAGAATGACATAAAGATGGGGGCAACGTTTGTGATTTCTGGGACATCGCAGATGCTCACCTTGTGCACATGACCAACTTTTTCACTATGGATGAGGCAGAGTCATTCCTCTTCCCGAACACTCCCACTGTCCATCCAGCATTGGCTGCAGCTCCCTGCCAAGAATTTGCTGTTTCATTTGTTTGTAAAACATAGGACAAATGTCTTAAAGTATCTACACTAGCTCCCAGTACGTTTCCAAGCACCATTCAAAGTGTTGGTGCTGACCTTTAAAGCCTTCAGGGGCCTTGGCCGTGTATACATGTAGGAGCGTCTCCACCCCACATCACTCAGCTCTGATGGCCTTCTGGCAGTTCCCTCCCTGCAAGAAGTGAACCTACAGGGAACCAGGCTTAGGGCCTTCTTGGCAGAGGTGCCCTCCCTGTGGAAAGCCCTCCCATCAGATGACAAGGAGATAAAGGACTATACAACTTTTAGAAGACATCTGAAGGCAGCCCTGTATTGGGAAGTTTTTAGTGTTTGATGTCTTACTGTACTTTAGTTTGTTGGATGCTGCCCAGAGTGGCTGGGGTAACCCAGTCAGATGGGCAGCATATTGATGCTGTTGATGATGCTGATGATGCTGATGCTGAAAGCTTCCTCATACTGAGTCAGGCCATTGGTACATCTAGCTCAACAGTGTTCACACTAACTAGTCAAGACTCTCCAGGGTTTCAGCCAGGTCTCAGCCTCTCAGTTTTTGCTGCCATACACTCTGCGGAGAGGTCCTAATGTTGAATGTTATGTGTTTCTCTCCTAGATCCTGCATGAGCTGTACAACACAACTGTGTTGGAAGAGCTTGGGGATGTAGATTCTAAGCTGGTCCTGGCCACTATCCCTTTGGCTTTATTTCCATTCGGAGCTATCTGTGGGTCCATTCCTGTTGCTTGGCTGATGGATAGATTTGGCAGGTATAGATATAACCCTCTAAGTGGTGAATTGCATTTCCTAGCATGCTGAGGGGATGTGGGAATGGGTGGTTGCTGCTGGCCTACATCCCCCAGTAACATCTAATAAAAGATAAAATGCCATCAACTTTGTTAGTTTCATTCCACCTGCCCAAGGTATTCAACCAAATGGAATGAGATTTGAGAGAAAGGCAAAGGGGATAATGTCAGATAATTTTTATCTTTCACTAAACATTTCAGGGAGTGTTGTATGGCAGGGAGGGACAGAGTCCTGGAATCTTATCTAATCACCTTTAGCTAGCTAACTAAACTTTGTATTAGGGTGGTGGGAACATGCCCTCCAAATGCATTATAATCCTACAGACACAAAATTAGTTGAAACCACATTGTTAGGTTTATCTTTCACTAAACTAACACTACAGACACTACAATATTTAAGTATTCTTATTATTAAAAGGACGTAGATTGCACACAAATTGGATAACTGAGATTTTGGAGGGGGTAAACATTTCATGCTGGATTTGCATATTTTAAGAGTCGCCTTTAGGGTAGTTACCCAATCTAGATTCTTTAACCTGTTCCCCACTAAGAGAATAGCATCCATTGAATTCCCCATACAGTGGTACCTCGGGTTAAGTACTTAATTCGTTCCGGAGGTCCATTCTTAACCTGAAGCGTACTTAACCTGAAGCACCACTTTAGCTAATGGGACCTCCTGCTGCCGCTGCGCCGCCAGAGCACAATTTCTGTTCTTAGCAGAGTTCTTAACCTGAAGCGTACTTAACCTGAAGCGTACTTAACCCGAGGTACCACTGTATTGCACATTTGTTCAGTTTGTTTCTAGGCTTTTGCTGTATTACTCGATATTAGGGGTATCCCCTGCTTTTGACTGGTTAGCTTCACAATATAATTTAATTTATCCAAGCGCTTTTTAAACTGTTCTGTATAGGTAAAATTTCTTCACCCAAGCCTCTTTAGATTCAAATATAAATGTTTCTAAAAGTTTTTGCCAAGCAGCCAAAATTTAGGGTGATATATCCACAGGAAGAACTTGGAAATGCTACAACTTAGGCAATGTAACAACTTAGGCAGACAAGGTGTTTTTTTTACAGAAACATTTTTCTCAGTACGGCAAGATCAAAGGAAGTCTACCTTTCAAAATCACTTTATTATTATTATTATTATTATTATTATTATTATTATTAACCAGTGGGACAAAGCTGTCCAGAGATTATAGGAGCCCTGCTAGAAATAGTTTCTTTAGGTTCATGGTTCCCCAAACTTCCAAATATTGGAAGCTTTTATATCTACGTGGTACTCTTAAGTACCATTGGAATTAGAGTCTGAATCTGGGGGGGGGGGGGATGTTGAAAACACTTAACATTGATTTTGATTAATTTATTTTAGCCCTGCTATGTCCATTCAGTTCCTGGTGTAAATAAGGTGGTGTGTTTAAGGCATCTGCTAGCGTCATGACCATGTTGTGATCAGCATTTAAGTTAGCCAGATGTTCCTTACTTTTTATTATGATGCGTTTAATATTTAGGTAGTTTCGAAGAGCCTCCTCTAATGGTTTTATTATTTGGGTTGTTTCTAAGAACCTCCTCTAATGGTTCCATAGCCGATACAAAAAGAAGGGATATGGCAAAGGGAAGCCCTGTTTAGCCATACTTGAGATGCTTAGTGTGTCCCAACCATTTACTCTCAAAATAGCAGTAGAGTTCTCCCGAATTTGAGAGATGGAATGAGTGATGTAACATCCCAAATTCAGTCCGAACAGTTGAAGTAGGAAGCACCATAATTCCTCTCTCTCTCTCTCTCTCTCTCTCTCTCTCTCTCTCTCGTAACTTATTTTCATTTTTTGATAGTACCTTATATTCATTGGCATCTCCTCCCTCACCTCCGCCTTTACTGTTTTTTTCAGGAAAGGTACTTTGATGATAACTGACATTTTATACATTTTATGTTCTGTACTATTGGGTCTCTCACACTTGATAAGAACCTATGGACACAGCCTCTTTATGCATTTCTGCTTTGGAATATGTTCGGGTAAGTCGGAGTCCTCAATTTATTGGCTTGCCTTTTTGTAAAAAGAAATCATCCTGAAATGCACAAGATTCATCTGAGATGTTTTCAGGGACTGACTGGATGATGAGTGGGGGCACCAGCCAGGGAACCCCCAAGGGAAACCTCAGAGAAGGAAGTCTCAGAACTCGGGGATTGGTGGTGGGACACCAAGGAGAGGTCAGAGGGAGAAGAGTGGGAGAATTTGTTGGATGCTGTAGGGGCAACATGATTTAGTGAGCAGGGAGAGCCTGTGACAGGGAGCAATTCAGACTCAGATGCTGAGGCCCGCTATGGGGCTGCTGCGTGCGAGTGCCGGCTCGTGGGGCTGCCCCGTCCGTGCTGCTTTAAAGCAGCACGGACGGGGCAGCCCCACGAGCCGGCGCTCACTGGGCGGGTCCCCGTAGGAGCAGCAGCGCCGTCCGGGATGCACTGTGCATGCCCGAAAATTCCAGGATTTCTGGGTATGCGCAGTCCGTCCTGACGCATGCGACGTGACATCACGATGCATGCGTCAGGATGCCCCGCCCCCAGGGGGTGTCTCCGCGCGGCAACGCCGCCCCGGGCACCCAAGAGGCTTCCTATGCCTCTGACTATGATGTCAAATATCATCTCTCCATGTAGCTTGATCCAGCGACCTTGCATGCAAATTGTGAAAGACAGCATGGCATTTTGCAGAAGTCTATGGGGGGACCTCTTAAATTCATAAGGAGTTAACTGCATGACTCATTGTGGCCTTCTGTACCACACAGAGTTCTCTATATATGTTTCTATACAGTGTGTCACAGGCTCATTGTAAATTATATTTTGATTTATCACCTAACCAGGAATAACCTTCTGTGTTGTCTCCATATATCTTGGGGAAATCTCCCCTATCCACCTGAGGGGACGCATAACGATGATGCACAGTCTGTTTTCTTCTTTTGGTGTTCTGTTGGCTCAGATACTTTCTCTCCCAGAAATTATGGGGAACCCAAAAGGTAATTCAGAGAAATTCATCCTTTGACTTACAGCTTTTCAGATGTTCCACCTCAGTGTTTTCACATTATCAATCACTCTTATTTTCTTTCACAGATTTACCATTTCTGACAAGCATTTCTGTGGCCATGCCATTGCTTCAGGTCTTTCTACTGCCCTTACTTCCGGAAAGTCCTAGGTATCTCTTCATTCAGAAGGAGGATGAAAATACTGCAATAAAAGGTACTGGGGCCTCTAGGTATGGGCACTATAAAGAGCTGTGATATCCCTTCAGGCTGAAGAGACCTCAGGCATCTTTGGCCTGTTGCTTAATTCATCCTAGGATTATCAGATCATTCATGTTGATAATCCTCTCATTAATAGAGGGTCATCAACAGCCTTTTCGTAACAATGCACATATAACTGATATATAAATGTACTTTCCTTTCACACAACAATTTAGGGTATAATATATGCTAAGACATTGAATGGCTACTTTCAGTGATGGCAATAGAGTCAGAGTCAGTATACCTCTGAATAAAAGTTGCTGAGTATCATGAGTGGAACAATGTGGCTTCAAGCTACAAGAAAGGAGATTCCGACTTAAGCTTTCGGAAAAACTTTCTGACAGTAAGATCTGTTCGGCAGTGGAACAGACTCCCATGAGAGGTTGTGGGCTCTCCTACCCTGGGGGTTTTTAAGCAGAGGCTGGATGGCCATCTGTCATGGATGCTATAAACATGATGATCCACCTGGAGTGGTTTAGTGCACTGTGTTTAGGCTCTGAAACAGAGAAATCGTCTGCTTGTTTTTTAAATCAAGTTTTCAAAATTGCATGGGGATGTGTTGAAGGGGGAGGGGGAGGTGTGTTGCTTGTCTCCAGAAATGTAAAAGGAAGCAGCTAATATCCCTTGTGGCATGTATGGAAGTATGAAAAACAAGAGGAATTCTAGGAACAATGGAATTAACAAAACAATACTACACACATGATGGAAATATATGATATGCAAGTATAAATGATAGCAACTGTTGTGTAATAGTTGCAACAATTACAAATACAGCAAGTATCCCAGTACAATTTCCTCAAATACCACAAATTATTATTAAGAGATTCCCAAGATTGCTTTTTTATGGTTCTGAATTACTCCCAAGCGTTCCAGAGAGATTAAACCCTCCAGACTTCCCCTTTCCAACTTAGAATATATAGAATAGAATATAGAATATATTTATTGTCATTGTCCCCTTCGGGAACAACGAAATTACTTGGCTGCTCCATCCACCCAGATAGGGCACTCCACGCAAAGACAAAACAACTACAAAAACACTGATTAAAACCAAACACACTGATTAAAACAATGATAAAACATAACAGGTAAGATTAGATGACTTCAAAGTCCAGGCTTCCCATTCAAGGCCGCGATCGCTCTGGAGAAGAAGCTGTTTCTAAGACGGCTTGTTCTTGTTGTTGAAACTTCCTTTCAATCAATCCACTTACTTACTTACTTACTTACTTATTTTAGAAGTCCCCCCCCCTTCAAAGTCTAATCCTCTCTGCCTCTGTTCACACCCAGTACTGAAGAAGCTGCGAGACACTGACGATGTGGACGATGAGATAGAAGAGCTCCAAGTGGAGGACATAATGGAGAAAGACGAAAAGAACATGGATTCACTTAAGCTAATAAGGACCCCAAGCCTAAAATGGCATGTCATCCGCATCATTGTCTTGATGGGTGGAGAGCAGCTTGATGGCCTCAATGTGGTAAGGAAAGCAATATCCCAAGTTCTTAGGAGGTTCAACCATGTAAAATGAGAATGTATTTCACAAAAAGGTTCAGAAGCACCAATTGTCGCTGGTTGTCTCTAGGAATGGCCCATGTTGATGCACTCAGGGGTCTGCTCTGTTTTCTAGATTCTATTCCAGGGATCAGGACTATCTAACCACCCTTAAGGGGAGGCCTGTGGCACACCTGATGTTGGTGAATCCCAGTTCCAATCAACTCTAGACAACATGGCCAGTGATATATATCCTGATAACACCCAGGGTGCCTCAAGGTTTCCATCTTCACCCTAGTGGATGTCAGGGACTGGCTGGTTGAGGAGGAGTGGTGGAAACCACCTGACCAAGAGCCCCCCAGGGAAAATGCAGAGGAAGAGGATTTAGATCCGGGATCCTGGTGGTGAACAAATGGACACACCTCAGAGGAGGGGAAGAGCTGGGAAGTACTGGAGACTGGGAGCTTGGAGAAGGAGGAAGAGGAGGAAACAGGAGAGTGCCGCAGCACAGAGCTAAGACAGGAATCAGACTTAGCAGCTTCATCACAGAGCCACTCTGAGAAATTTTCTGCTGACAACCTGCGTGCCCCTACTCCCAGAACAATGCATCTATTGCATGTTACTGAGCACAGAGCCAGGCAGAAACAGAGAGGGTCCCTTGGGGCTCACCATAGACAGAGGGAGGGGCCTGACACAGAGGGATAGGGAGTGAAGTGGGAGGTACAAGCCAGTCTGAGCAAAAGCTTCAACCAGACAGGAGCAACCATAGAAGTCTCCATGTGTTCTCTGTTCTGCTTCCTTTATTTTTTTTTTTTTTTTTTTAAAACTAACTGTAAGGGGTGCGGGTGGCACTGTGGGTTAAACCACAGAGCCTAGGGCTTGCCGATCAGAAGGTCGGTGGTTTGAATCCCCACAACGGGATGAGCTCCCATTGCTGTGTCCCAACTCCTGCCAACCTAGCAGTTCGAAAGCACATCAAAGTGCAAGTAGATAAATAGGTACCGCTGCGGCGGGAAGGTAAACGGCATTTCCGTGTGCTGCTCTGGGTCACTAGAAGAGGCTTAGTCATGCTGGCCACATGACCCGGAAGCTGTACGCCGGCTCCCTCGGCCAATAAAGCGAGATGAGCGCCGCAACCCCAGAGTCGTCCGCGACTGGACCTAATGGTCAGGGGTCCCTTTACCTTTTTAACTGTAAGTGAGCTGTCACTGTCTTTCTCTGCTCTGTGAATGACCTGAGAGTGTATCTACTGGGAATATGGCATTGTCTAGGATAGGGGCAGACTATGGTCTTTCAGATTTCAGTGGCGCCCTGTGCAAGGTCAAAATTCACCACCACTACCCGCCTCTTGTTTTCCATTCTGTGAATGCACTACTTCATACTTGTAATGCCCTGTGGTGCCCTCCTCAGCTCAGCACCTGGTGTGGAGGAACTCTGCCTCTGCCTAAGCATATAGATTTCACAGGCACAGAACACTAAAGACATCAGGGTGATGTAGAATGAGGCATTACACAGATTGGCATGATTCCTTTAAGTTTCTGAAATGTTAATGGTCTGACATCTAATGTGAGATAACATGATTCCCACGTATCAGATTAACGTATGGATTGGAATGCAATGATCTTTCAGGTTTTGCACTTGTTGAAATTTTGCAATATGTTGCTCAGCTCAGAAAAATGTACCAGGTATTTAAATATGTATCGAAATAGGAATATTTGTGCAGAAACGTCTGGTTTCCAGATTAATGCAGAAATAGTACAGAACAGATTTGTTAATGAACACACGTGAAGTTAAAATGGATGGAAAATGAACTGATATGTCCATTATTTGACACAACATCACTATGTTCTGCATTTTCCTATTTCAATTCATTTTCTCAGCATGAAGGAAGAGAGAAAAATCAACATGATTATGCTATAGAATTATGGAATTGTGGAGTTGGATGATGTTCCAAAGGTCATCTAATTCATTCCCCTGCGATGCAAGAGTCATGGCTAAAGAGTCCCTGACAAATGACCACCCAATTCCTGCTTTAAAAGTTCCAGTAAAGGGAACTACCCCCTTCAGAAATACTGTTCCATTGTCAAACAGCTCTTACCATCAGAAAGTTCTTCCTAAGAATAAAATAATAGAATTGTAGAGTTGTTAGGGTTCCAAAGAGTCATTTAGTCCAACACACTGCAATTTCAACGAAAGAATCCATGACAGATTGCATCCATGTTTAATCAGAATGCCCCTTTTATCTTCAAATATCTAAAGGGCTGTCACATCTAAGGTGGAGCAAGCTTGTTTTTCGTTACTCCAGAGGGTAATACAAATAACTCATGATAATAGCTGCTTACCTCAGGGCTCCAAGGGGTGGGCCTTTGCTGTCTGGCGTAGCCATGCCACCAACACCAGGGGCAGTGGGGGCAGTGGCATGGTTTGTGCTGCCAGGAGGGGGTCAATTAAGCTTCACGTCCAGTTGTGTGAACATGAAGTGACAGGGCTCCAGGCCAAGGGCCAGTCAGAAGGGTCCAGAAGCCTTGGACATGTGTGGAGTGATGCCTGGGCTCTGGTATTTTTACCCAAATACTCCCAACCTGCCTTCCATGCTCCAAGTCATGGATTTCTTCACAAGTGTACATATCCTTTACATATAATGCTACTTCTCTTTCCTTCCTGTTTGATTAGTTTATACCCCTCAATTACTATATTCCAACCATGAGTCTCATCCCATTAGGTTTCAGAAAAGCCTATTATATCATATTTGCCCTCCTGTTTTAAGAGCTCAAGTTCATCTTGTTTCTTTCCCGTGCTCTGTGAATTAGTATAAAGAAAACTGAATCTACAAATAATTCTTTCCAGCTGCTTCCTTCTGGTTTCGCCCCCTGTGTATTTGCAGAGCCCAGTGATACTGCTCCAGTTCCCTGTACATCAATGTCATGTAACAATCTTTGAGAATTCTTGGACAGCAGATTAGGTCCTTGCAAACTGCAGGTGGACAAATGTTGTACCCATCTTTAAAAAGGGAAAAAAAATAAGATACGGGTAACTACTGACTAGTCAGCTTGAGGTTGATACCAGGAAAGGCTCTAGAACATTTAATTAAATGGCCAGTGTGTGAATACTTAGAAATGGGTGCTGTGATGACTAAGACCTAGCATGGGGGTTTTTTTTTTGGTTTTTTTTTTTTTAAGAAGAAGTCATGCCAGACAAATCTCAATACTTTACACAGAGAGAGTTGCAACCTTGGTGGATCAGAGGAAAGCTGGGGATGTAGTGGATCTTCATTTCAGTATGGCTTTTGACAAAGTCCCCCATGATATTCTCGTGGAGAAGCTGGTAAAATGTGGGCTGGATGAGTTCACTTTTAGGTGGACTTGTAGCTGCCTGACTGACTGGTCCCAAAGAGTGCTCACCAATGGTTCCTCATCATCCTGGGAAATAGTGACAAGTAAGAGCTGCTTCTGATGGTAAGAGCTGTTGACAGTGGAGTGAGCTCTCTTGGAAGATGGTGGAATCTCCTTCCTTGGAGGTTTTTAAACAGAGGTTGGATGGCCACCTGTTATGAATGCTTTAGTTGAGACTCCTGCATTGCGGGCAGTTGAGCTACATGACCTTAGGAGTCCCTTCCAACTCTACAGTTCTATGATTCTATGTCACATATTTGTGTTACTCGGCTTTTTGGGCGGTGATGCAGTTTAGGGGACACCTGTAGTTAACACCATCACTTTAGACTTAGATTTTGCAAAGGAGGAGAGCCAAGTCAGAAGTCTCTTCTCTTTGGCCCCTTCCAACGCTACAGTTCTATGATTTGATGTTGAATTATTTTCCATCTTTGCCAGTCACTAAAATTAAGTCAAGCATGACAAGCATATGAGGAAAAGGACAACTCTGAAGCACAGGACTTGCTACTTAAAGAGTCTAGTCAATTACAGTGGTCCCTCGACTTACAAATTTAATCCGTTCCGAATGGACGCTCGTAGGTCAAAAAGTTTGTAAGTCAAAAAAAGTGATTTCCCATAGGAATGCATTGGGAGAAAAAATATTCGGGAAAATTCGTAAGTCGAAAAAAACCGCATCTAAAATTCGTAAGTCGAGGAAACCGCATCTAAAACCGGCAATGATTTCCATTTGGATGTCGAAAAATTCGTAGGCATGCGGCCACTTTTTTCATTCGTAAATCGAAAAATTCGGATGTCGAGTGCTTCGTAAGTCGAGGGTCCACTGTATACAGAGGAACCTAAATTAAAGGACTTCTAGGTTAAGAGCAGCTGACATCCAGAAAAGAACAACAACCACCAAAATAACCAGAAAACGAACTCTAGGATTTCTCAGAATCCCAGGTCACCATCATGTGTTTCTTACCCTCACCTAACACTTTTTATTGTGATGGTCTGATTTCAGGCATACTATTATAAAGAGAGACTCATGTTGCCTACAGAGCCAGCTATTAGGGAATCACATCTATTTTTGATAGTCGGAAGCACTGTTTATTTCTGTGCAATTGCGTTATCGGTAAGCCTCCTCTACCTTTCCTCTCACTTTTTAAGTCTTCAAAATCACTCTTCTTCATTAGACTGATCCTCACCGCAGCGTTCTATATCTTTTCTGCCATATTATTTTCTGTGCAGCAGCTCTTTCTAAGACAGGCATGTCCAAAGTCAGTTTCGGGGGCCTAATCTGGCCCGCCGGTCAGTTTAATATGGCCGCTGTGGCAGTTTATTTCCTGGGGTAAAATCCTAAAAAAAAGCTCAACAACTTCAATCCTAAAGAAAGGTCAACAACTTTGGTCAGTCCTTTGGTCGGCCCTCACGCATGTTCACTTCATTAAATCTGGCCCTCTTTGAAAAAAGTTTGGACACCCCAGTTCTAAGAGAAGCCCTTAGATTTAAACAAATTCCATGGCTCCTTGCTTTACTTGGAACTGTCCCAAGGTTGTTTTTTTTAAAATCACTTTGCATATGCACGTGTTAGAAGAAGCAAGAGCTCCTGTCTTTATGTACTTTATTCTGCTACATTAACTATTTCACCAATGTACTCTAATGGGAATTGCCTTTTTTAGCCTAAATGGCCTACTGTATGGAGAAGATATATCACCCCTATCTTACTATCATAGAACTACAATTCCTAAAAGTCCTCTGGAAAAAGGAATTAATATTAAACCTGTTTAAGTCTGTGATACAGATGTATCCAAGTGGCTGCAATCCTATACATCTGGAGTAGCCAACAAGCTGCTCTCTAGATGCTGTTGGAATACAAGTGCTTTATTTCTATGAAAAAGGTGCTGGTACACACCATGCCCCCTATCTCCCCCACCTCCACCCGGCTGCCATTTGCATGCCCACCTGCTTGCTCCCTCCCCCTTTGCCTGAGACTGCTTCTGCCACCGCCGCCACTTCCTGCAGTGGCAGGCACAGCCTCTCAGAGGCACTTTGTCCTCCTACTTCACCGCTTCCCACAGTGGCACTTTGGCGTGACCCCTTTTACGATTATCAAACCGCCGTCCGGGAAGGTTCCTGGCAATCATAAAAATGTCGCACCAAAGCGCCTCTGCTATGGTGAGACCTTCTTACGATTGTCAGGCACCTTCCTGGAAGGCATTTTGGCAACTATTCAACTTTAATCAGGCCACACCTGGAATACTGTGTCCAGTTCCGGGCATCACGATTTAAGAAAGATGATGACGAGCTGGAACATGGGCAGAGGAGGGCAACCAGGATGGTCAAAGGTCTAGAAGCCAAGCCTTGTGAGGAACAGTTGAAGGAGCTGGGTATGTATAGCCTGGAAAAGAGAAGACTGAAGGGAGATATGATAGCCATCTTCAAGTATCGGAAGGATGGAGCAAGCTTGTTTCCACCTGCTTTGGAAGGTAGGACTCGAACCAATGGCTTAAAGTTGCAGGAAAGGAGATTCCAACTAGACAAATGGATTTATTTATTTTTCTGACAGTAAGAGCTGTTTGATAGTGGAACTCTCCTTCCTTGGAGGTTTTTAAGCAGAGGTTGGCTGGTCACCTGCCAAAGATGTTTTAGCTGAGATTCATGCATTGCAGGGGGTTGGACTGGATGACCCTTGGGGTCCCTTCCAACTCTAAGATTCTGTGATTCTATGATTCTAACTGTAAAAGGGTCTCACATCAGGAAGTGGTGGCAGCAGGCAAGAGGTGGTACATACAGCCTCGAAGAAAGCACTGAAGACAACTTACACCATTCCTTACTATTGGCCCCGATAGCTAGGGTCAATGTGAATTGTAATCTCACTACACATGAAAGGTATTTTGTTGGCTAAACATGCTACATATGCTTACCTGGGATCAGAAGCGCTTATCTCTGAGTGGATATGTAGAGGATTGCATTATAAGTCTTAGCTTCAGGTCCTTTTTCATTTAAGAGCCTTGACCCCTGACTGTGGTTGTCTATACACAAATTCAGTATGCCACACTTCAAAATCTGCTGTTCATACAGTGATCCCTCGATTTACGAGTAACCCGACTTCCGTATTTTTCGAGTTACGAGGGATCAAAGCGGCCGCAGCTTCCGAATTTTTTCGACTTCCGATCGGAAGCCACGGCTGCTTTAGATGCGGTTTTTTTGAGTCCTGAAGGTTTTTTCGACCTACGAATGCGTTCTTCAATGCATTCCTATGGGGACTCAACTTACGATTTTTTTGACTTACGAGGAATCCGTCGGAACGGATTACCTTCATATGTCGAGGGTCCACTGTATATGCATTCCTTCTCAATGAAGGGTGTGAATAAGCCCCAAGATGTTCCTTGTAACTCTGTGTTAAAAACAACAACAACAACAATTGTTTACTGTTTTGCCCTATGCTCTCTCTGCTTTGATCTGTAATTCAGGTTCTGGGCAAAACTGTCCAAAACAAAGCTCTCCCATTACCTGTTTGCTATAACAGGGAACAAAAATAATAATAATAAACAGATGCCAATTTTCCTTTTTTGACCAAAATTATGAAAATTTACGGAACAGGAGCCCCTCCAGAGTGAATGAAGCCTGTTTTTCGACTACAGATCCCATCATCACTAGCTATCACTAGCTAGCAGGACCACTAGCTAGCAGGACCAGCAGGAGGTCCTAGTTTGGGAAACACTGTTTTAATGTACTGTTAAAACAAAATAAAAAATAAAAAAATTCCTTCCAGTAGCACCTTAGAGACCAACTAAGTTTGTTCTTGGTATGAGCTTTCGTGTGCATGCACACTTCTTCAGATACACTGAAACAGAAGTCACCAGACCCTTATATATAGTGAGAGGGTGGGAGGGGTATTACTCAGAAGGGTGGTGGGAATGGGTGATAGGCTGATAGCTGTGGTGAACCTGCTGACGACTGTTAACGACTGCAATTAGTCTTACAGGTAAAAGCAAGGGGTGAGAAGGTTAAAAATAGCTTTGTCATGTATAATGAGATAAGAATCCAAAGTCTTTGTTCAGACCAGGTCTCTCCATGGTTTTAAGTTTGGTAATGAGTTGCAATTCAGCAACTTCTCTTTCCAGTCTATTTCTGAAATTCCAGTCTACCTTCTCACCCCTTGCTTTTTCCTGTAAGACTAATTGCAGTCGTTAACAGTCGTCAGCAGGTTCACCACAGCTATCAGCCTATCACCCATTCCCACCACCCTTCTGAATAATACCCCTCCCCACCCTCTCACGATATATAAGGGTCTGGTGACTTCTCTTTCAGTGTATCTGAAGAAGTGTGCATGCACACAAAATCTCATACCAAGAACAAACTTAGTTGGTCTCTAAGGTGCTACTGGAAGGATTTTATTATTATTATTTTGTTTTGACTATGGCAGACCAACACGGCTACCTACCTGGAACTGGAATTAATGTACTGTTGTAATGCCTAAAGTCCCTCTTTCTTGTCTCTATATTCTCTAGATGTATCTGGCTGATTCTAAGGGGCGCAAGTTTCTGCTTCTCACTGGCTCTGGGATCTGCATCGTGACCTGTATCATGCTAACCATGTCGCTGGATTTGCTGGTTTGTATTTTGGTAGATTTCGAGCTGAGAATCATTAAATAGGTCGTCGTTTGGCCTTGTACCCCCTCCATCTTTAATCTGTATCATCCAAAGCCAATGTTTAAATTGGCTGTAGAAGTGACAGGACATTTCTTTAAGAATTATAAGAACATGGCATACAAACGGAGGTGATTTAAAATGGATGTGCTTCTGGCTGGTACATCTGTAGAAAGGGACTTGAGAGAAAAGTTGCATTGGATTTTTAACCTTCAGCTGAATTTTGTATGAAGTCTTGAAGTGAATGGATGAGAAAGAACATAGTTTCCCATTGACAGATGTTTCCTGTGAAAGTTACAGGAAATATGGAAATATGGGAGCTTACCACACAAATTTCCTGTTTCAAGCGAGACATCCCAGATTGACAGAAGCCTGCCTGGCTTCTGATCTGAATCCTGGATGTCCCATTTTAGCTCCCCGTACTCTGGCTTCACCAGAGTGTGGGACCCAAAGACACAGGCTTTTTTGGTCCCACACTGTGGCGCGAGTCAGTTGACTCGCAGCAGAGCGTGGGACAAAAGAACGGAACAGCCGATGTACTTATGGAAGCTGGAACCACACTTCTGGGATTGAAGCCAACAGGGACCCAAAGAGTGCAGAACCAAAAGAGACATATCCTTTGGTTCTACATTCTTTTGGTTCCACACCTTCACTAGCTGGCTGTCATCCCACCCTACCCCCCCGACACTGCCGGTATGCTAGCAGGCAGTGGGTGGCAGCGGCAGGTGGCAGGATTGTGCAGGTCTGTATGTGTCCCAAATCACCCTCCCAAAATGTGTGTGGGGGGGGTATGTGGTAAGTAGTATGTGTGACAACCCTTCAGATGTTGCTGCATTCCTATTCTCATCAGTCTCGATCAAGCATGGCCAATGTTTAGGAATGTTGCGTGGCAAGGTCCTGAACCCTCCCCCATTGTAGAATAAAGACACTTGACCCCAGAATTTAGGTTAATGGGCTGAAAACGGCAAAACTTTATTGGTTACAGAATGTGAGTGGTATTGGCTTAGGCATTGGAACCAATGACTATATCGGACTCCTGCCCGCCTGCAGGGAGTCTAATAAGGGTTAACCACCGATAGGGGGAGCCCTGTTGGTGCACATCAACTAGGAATTCCCCCATGGGCACCGATAGGGGTTGTGCTATGGCTGTGGCCCCCATCTGGGCTTCCGACAGAGGACACCCCCCCCCCAGATTCCTTTAACGGAATACCCTTGAAATAGAAGGGGTAGGTGATGGCCGCCACCTCCCCTCCCCTCCAACCGAACACTCCAATGCCTAACTGCCAAACCTTACAAAGTTGTGACGATTTGCTACGAGGTAGGCGGAAAGCCAAGTGGCTGGTGCCAATTTGCCAAGCAGGCAAAATTCCTACCTTCAACAGGTGACCAACCAATGTCCATAGCAAGGTCAAAGGATAAGGACCTAACCTTAGGGAGGGAGGGAGAACTGCACAAGCGGGTGCGAGGTAAAAGAGAGTGAGAGCCTGGCCACTACTTGTTTAAATGGGCTAAGCCACACACCCCTCGGCCGATCAGACTGGCGAATATGAAATGATGCGATCAGGAACTCCCTGTGACGTGGAGCTACTTAAGCCCCGCCTGCATGGGTCGGGCTCATGATCTGCCCACAACGTCGACTCCCTGCGAGGGGAATTGGCTTTGCGAACTGTGGTCCAACAAAATATGGAGGGCACCACAAGGACTACCCCTGGAAATTTCACTAGCAGCTTGTTCACATTTAAGCTTGATCACACCTAGAATCCAAGAATTGCAGAGCTGGAATGGAACACAAGGGTCATCTAGTCCAACCCCTTGGAATGCAGGAATCTTTTGCCCATCGGGGAATCCACGTTTTCTCCATTAGAATTTGGCCTCCTTAGTATGCACACAGGCAGATTTTCAGTTGGAGCTGAAGACCAAATCTGACTGTTTTCATTTGTACCAGTAGGTGTTGCCTTTTGCCTTGTCCCCCATCTTCCAGTCTGTAGATTCAAATTTATTTTTTTCACAAACCACGCATGTATTAAGGAATCAGTTGAGCAGTAGACATGCCTTTTAAAATAAATTGTGTCCAAAGCACACATCCAAGAATCCCCAAGTCAATATAACCTTTGCATGGGCACCCTTTATTTTATTTTCAATCTTAAAATAAAAAATAGGCAAAATAGAAATTTCCCGTTCTAACACAGGAAGATGGTTCTAGTGGAAATCAATCTATATATATATATATATATATGTTCCCATTGTGTGTTTGTCTGAAACACCCTTGCTGCGTAACCGCTGGACCAAATCGCATCAAATTAGGACACAGCGTTCCATTACCATGGCATACTAATCTGGCATAATAAAAATTAAGAAAAACCACACCTGTCATACCTTAAATAAAGTTTAAACACAAAAAAACCATCGCAGGCATTAGATGTCATCAGCAAAACAGCGCCCTCTATCAACGGCTATGCTGGCACTACAGCTACAAAAGCAAAACAATGGTGCAGCTTTTATACATCACAGCAAAGCCTCAGAGCTCCATCAGCCATTTGCAAGCTCGCAAACCGGTAAGGCCGGCACTGTCACCACAGCCCGGGTTGTCGCCATTAACACCATCAAATGCAGACCGAGCCCAACTGCCGCCCAGGCCCCTTAGCCACCCCGCCACCGTGAAAGGCAGACCCCAGCCATTCTCCCCAGCCGCTCACGACTACGCCGTCAGAGCCAGCCTGGGCCGCCCGCTGCCTACTTCCCCACCGCAGCTGCCATGAAAGGCAGGTCGGACACCATCCCCACAGCCGCTGCCAGCCCTCTCCTCTCCTACCACCACCCACAGACACAGCCATCAACACCACAGCATTCACACACATAGCCACAGCAAGGCGTGGCCGGGTCAGCTAGTAGTGTCATATAATTTGAAATCAGCAGGAAAGTATTAATCAGGAAAATCTGGAGAAATACAGCGGTACCTCTGGTTACAAACTTAATCCATTCTGGAGGTCCGTTCTTAACCTGAAACCGTTCTTAGCCTGAAGTACCACTTTAGCTAATGGGGCTCCCGCTGCCGCCGCCGCGCAGTTTCTGTTCTCATCCTGGGGCAAAGTTCTTAACCCGAGGTACTACTTGTACTACTTCCAGGTTAGCGGAGTCTGTAACCCGAAGTGTTTGCAACCCGAGGTGTTTGCAACCCGAGGTATCACTGTAATTGTTTTCCTGTATTTAATTGTTGTTGTTGTTTTAAAACATAAGAAGACAAAGAATATACTGCTGCAGAGATTTTCAAAAATAGGCACTACCACTACCCAAAGTAAAACTGGCACCATGATGGTGCAAGGTGAGTGGAAAGTCAGAATGTATGCTTCATCTCATAGGGGGGAAAGAGAGAGGCAATGTGCCCATTATCTTGAGTGGAGTTGCATTTTTCAAAACTTATTCGGTTCACCTTGAATTGGTGGGCGAGGGGGGGGGGAATCCAGATGTACAGGGAGGAAACTCATGGAAAATGAGCTGGTGGACAATCCTACCTTAATTGGAACACAAACATTTCAAATGCACATTAAACTCAGCTTTGGAGAATCCCCATAATGTAAACATGACCTGCTTTCTCCAACAGAAACATATCCCACAAATGGATCGTGCAAGAAAAGTTTTAGAAAATGTATTCATTTTTGGACATGGTATAGGGTCAGGTAAGTGCTTAGATATTATTATTATTATTATTATTATTATTACTACTACTACTACTGTTATTATTATTACTGTTATTATTATTATTATTACTATTATTATTACTATACCACCCTTCATCCATAGATCTCAAGGTGGTTCATAACATACACAACATATGTTAAACACATTTAAAAGGCTATAGGATGTTAATCAGCCAAAGGCCGCATTGAAGAGGAACGTTTTTTCCCCTGGAAACTAGAACTTGGATGTCATTCTCCAAGAAACATTTCAGCTTTCAGTGTTCCAACATACGTTACTTATATATTTTTTTAGGTTCAATGCTCAGGAATGCATGGAGGCTCTGAACATTGAATATTACTGCAAAAGCTGAAAAATGCAGGTTACACATAGCTCCATTAACAAGTTGTTTCAAAACCTGTGCAATCCAGGGAAAGCATTCGGTCAGGAGAGAAAAGTGTTAAGTGACTAACAATGCTGTAAAGGCAGATATGGACCTTGCTTTGCTCAGACAGGTTTGCTCATTTATTGTCTTTGCATTGTGTTCTTTAGATGATGCGCAATATATGAATGCAGTAGATAATCTAGTGAGTCAAATTGGGGGGGGGGGGTGTAGGGGAGAAGCGGTATTCGATGCCCTAAATCTTTTCTGTCTACCAAGGTTCTATTTCATCTGTAATTCTGTTGGAGCTGTTCCTTCAGTCATCCCGGGCCTCAGCATTTGCGATTGCAGGATTTGTGCATTGGTTCAGCAGGTTTCTTATAGAATTCACATTCTTTTACGTTGAGGTGAGTCGTTTTGAATTTCCGTTTGGTCGTAAGTGCGTAATCTGAGCCGGTAAACAAAGCTCAGCCCCTTGTCGCACCATTATTGTTTCCCCAAACCCACAAATGAAGCCATACCCTTGAAGTTATTTATTTGCCATTGTTTCTACCCTTCCCCCCAATCCAGCCAGTGTGTTTTGTTAAAGCTGAACGTTAAACCATCTCAGGAATCTGCATATTTTCCAATCAGGTTCAGTGCAGTGATGAGGAAACTCTGCCCTTCCAGATGTTGCTGGACTGCACCTCCCAACATCCCTGGGTACACCATCCTGAGATCATCATCATCATCATCATCCCCTGCCCATCTGACTGGGTTGCCTAAGTCACTCTGGGTAGCTGGTATATAAATTGAATTAATAATAATATCCATGCGAACACCAGCACCTTCCACTCTGCCACTAATCGTTTAGAAAGAGATATATTCTGCTGGAAGTGGCACAGAGTGGCTGGGGAAACCCAGATGGGTGGGGTATAAATAATAAAATTATTTATTTAAGGAGTGCAACTCTGCAGATGTCTCTCCAGAGGAGGACCTCCCTGTCATCTCTGCCCACCTCTTGCTCTGCCTGCATTATTGACCCACACAGTCAAACTCTTTCAGTGCCCCGGACAGAACCCATGGTGCCTCTGTTGCGAACCCCTTTCTCCAGTCAGCCACTCCGTTACTAATTTATGATTTTCTCAAGGTGTGCAGGATATAACCTTATCCCCTTCCACCTTATCCTCCGAGGTTCGACTTTGCACCTGATCTCCCTTTGCTCTAAGGGGATCCCAGTAACGTGAGTGCTCCTGTCCAGCTGCCGTGGCCTGTTATATTTCTTGCTCTGGGCTGTTAAGATGAAAAACCCCGATGCCTACAGTCTTGGGCCTCCTTCACTCTGGATCCCTCACTGTATCAGCTGCCTAGCCACCACTAGCAACTCTGTGGCATGTCCAAGATTTCCACCCTCTAGCCCCTCCTTAGTGCAACTCCCAGACACAAACTATCCCCCTCAGGTCAGTTTTGCCTTTCCACTGAGTTCACTCTATTGAGAGCATATATATATGATGTGCTGGACCAAACAGATGACGATACTTCTTTGCACAACAAGAACAAGACTTTATTTTCCAAAAAGCATAATGGTTTCAGTATTTCATTGTTATTGAGCTTAGTTTCATTACAGTTTAGTTCTCTACTAGTTTCACAAACATTAACTAAACCTACCCAAAACCTCCCTCACACTCTCCTATCTCCTCCCTCTCCCTCTCCTATCTAACTCACTCCCACGAACACTCCACCACGAACCAACGGCTGCTCCCTCCCTTTAAACCTTAGAATGTTCCGCCTCCCAAGAGCGAGCTGCCATTCAAACAGTGTTATAACTTAACCCATAAAATGCTGGGAGAAACTAAACATTCTTCTTGCCAAAAGGGCTGATCCGTTACAGCCTCCTAAGACAAGAAGGCCATGGCTGGCTTCTTTGGGTGGAATTGCTGGTGGACTCATAGCAAGCAAGCAGGAAGGAGCCAACCCTGAATATGCACAATAACGTTGAGCAAAACAGAGACAGGTCAACCTGGCGCAGTTGGGTGGGGACCTGGTCCACAATGCACCACTGACCTTAAACTGACACTTGCGGTAAATGTCTGGAGGTCTGATCTTGAGCTGCTTGAAGGGTAAACTCCAAAAGAATATGTGTGTGACAAATAAATAACCAAGATTCTGTTTCTCTCCTTCCTTCCTTCCTTCCTTCCTTCCTTCCTTCCTTCCTTCCGCCCCTTTTTTGTTCCATCTCTAGACAAATATGGGAGCCTATATCTTCCTTCTTTTCTGGCCTATCTCTGTAGCTACCTTTTTCGTTATCTTCATGATTATACCAGAAACAAAAATGAAGGCCTTTGTACAGATCAGGAGATCCATGCTGACCCGGAAGCACAGGAAGAAACATACCAAGAAGAGGCGCAGCAAGTAGAACCTCAGGAAGCATCCTATGCAGATTATTTCATTGTTTGTGTATATATTAAATAGCTTTTTTTTTTTAAATAAATGCAATTATTCAAAGAGAGCTGTTACTGTTATTCTTCCACTGTCTAAAACTGTAATCATTTTGATAAATAATGATGATGGTAGTCATCATTATTTTTCATCAGCTATTTCATCAGCTATTCTTAAAGAAAAATAGGTGCTGGAACTCACCATAGAGGTCTGCCTGGAAAACCTAAAGCCCTGCTGGTACATGGGAGACCAAGTGAAAAAAAAGAAAGAAATTTGAATTGGCCCCGCCCCATAGTTTGACCAATCGCAGCCAGGAGTGGCAAGGAGCTACGTGGAGTCATAGATCTAAAGAAGAAGTAGACTCACACACGCTGGCCAGCTTCCATTTTGACTTCCATGTTCGTTTGGGAACAATAATACCAGAGTTGTCGGAATGGAGATAAAAAATCTGTGAATTTATGACAATGGCAAAATTAACAGCGTCAGTGATAGGAGGCTCTATTCAGAAAGTTAATAAAGAATGGGAAAGCGTAGAACTATATATGGAGAAATATGGAAAAGAAAATTAGTTATTAGCAAATATAAAAGATCATCAATCGCAAGGTTATTGGATCATACTATGAAAAGAATGTGTATATTAAGAACAAAAATAAATAACACAGCAGAATAGGATATGATAGCACCAATAAGATCGCACATAGGTGAGGGAAGGAGGGAAAGAGGGAGGGGAGAGGATGAGAGGGGGGGAGCATAAATAACATTTGAAGAAATATCAAAGTAATACATGATGTTAATCTGCGATATCTTTTTTATTTCTTTATTGTTATGTTTTATCTGTTTTTTCCCCTTATGTTTATGTTTTGACATAATTTTCAATAAAGATTATTTTAAAATAAAGTTATCAAAAATGTTCCAAGGAGGTTCACCAAACTGTTGGAGATGCAAAAACAGATGTGGGGTCTTACTACCACATGTGGTGGACCTGCACAGTTATTGGGGAATATTGGGACAATATATACAATGTTGAAGAAATTGTTCAAAATCACCTTTAACACCCCCCCCCCCAGAGATTTTCTTCTTGGGGATTTTACCTCTAGAAATTAAAAAGGAGATAAGATCGTTATTTATGTATGCTATCACAGCAGCTAGAATTCTTGTGGCAAGGAATTGGAAAAACCAAGCAGTACCAACAACTATAGACTGGCAGATACTTATGTTAGAATACCTACAACTAGCAAAATTGACGGGAGGAGTTAGAGGAGAAATGAAACAAAAAACTTTTGGAGAATGGAAAATATTTAAGGAATATATAAGAATATATTGTAATAACAAGACCATATTAGCAGAACTAGAGTGATACTTGCAAGTAGAATAATAATGAATATTTTCAGAGATAGATGCAAAAATATTGAAGACCAAAACTGTGCGGGAAATATATTGAAAATTTGGAAAGTACAATGAGAAAGATAAGAAGACTTTTATGTATGAAGCGTGTTGATGTAAGTTAATCTTCTTTATTCTTCTTTTTTCTTTTCTTTTATTCTTTTTCTGTTTTTGTATTTTTATTCTTTTTTCTTTCTTCTTTTTTATTTATGTTGTTGAGATTGTTAATCTTTTTAATGGTGTGATTTAAATCAATAAAGATTATGTCAGGGATGTGCCCACCCCTGCCAGTCCGGCACTGAGTGCATACAGGGAGCCTCCGCTGGTGTTGAAGACGGATTCATCTCACAGCGAGTCTGGCAGCCCCTCTTCGGGGGAGGAGCAGTTAGTGGGTGGGAGTCAGGGAGTGAGAGGTCTCCAGGAAGATACAGAGAGACCTGGCAACACCCAGCAGACTCGCTTGGAGGGGGAGACGTCAGTTCCGGCACCCACTTCACGTAGAAGGAGAAGGCGGCAATTCAGAGTTGCCGAGACTTTGGTGTTGGCGCCAAAACAGGAGGGGGACACTTCCGGATTCTGCAATTGACTAGGCAGTCATGTTTGAACTGAACTCTGCACTGTACATAGTTTGCACTAATAAAAAGACATAAAGACAAAGATGACTTGGTCTTTACTATTGAGCAATCGATGAGGGAACCTGACAGATTATTTTTTTTAAAATAAAAAAAGAAATGTTCATTTGGGGCTTCTCAGAAGTACATAAAGGCAAGAAGCAGGTGGGGCAAGCACCCGTCCGCAATGACACCCACCTCAGAAGTGCCAGAATAGCTCTCCGGCACGCACCAGCTGAAAAAAAAAGTACTGATAACAGTAGCACGTTTCCCTCCTGGGCTGAAGACAAGGTCTTTCTTACCCCTTCTGCCCCCCCCAACCCACCCTAGTTTCCTGGCTTTTCAGTGAAACTGGGGATATTTCAAGAAAGCAACAGCTCATCATTTGCCACCTTTGCAATGCTCAGGAGGGAGAAAAGTTGTTTTCTGCTGCTCCTGAGAAGAAGATACGGAGCAATGGATTCAAACTACAAGAAAGAAGATTCCACCTAAACATTAGAAAGAACTTCCTGACAGTAAGAGCTGTTCGACAGTGGAATTTGCTGCCAAGGAGTGTGGTGGAGTCTCCTTCTTTAGAGGTCTTTAAGCAGAGGCTTGACAGTCACCTGTCAGGAATGCTTTGATGGTGTTTCCTGCTTGGCAGGGGGTTGGACTGGATGGCCCTTGGGGTCTCTTCCAACTCTATGATTCTATGTTTGTGAATATTGTGTGGCCTGGGCTGAATTAGATGCCCCTCTGGAATTGATTGCAGCTGAGTGGCTTGATTTGTTACTGATAAGGTAAATAGAGGCCTGTTCAGACTGAGTGGAGTCCTGTCTTTCCCCATGGATGAAGAAAGATGCAGCCCTCTAGATATTACTGGATTTACTCTAATCTGCCGAAGCCATCTTGGTGAATTGTCGTGGATCTATACTTGAGCAGCTGTTCGCACATAAATATTGCATATGGGGGTATACATGCATAGAGACCCTTTGGCAGATAGCCATGCTAAATGGGTGGCCAGAAGCGGGCAGGGCCAATGGGGGAATGTTGGGTTCTGTGACTGTCCTACACATAAGTACCATATTCAAATGGCTATGTTTTAATACCTAAAGTGATCACAAAAGACAACAAGCCCCACAAACAGAACTTGCCATGAGCACAGAACAGGCAAGAAGGTGGTGCAGTTCTTCAGCATCCCTTTCTCATATCACTATCCTTTCAATTAGAACCTAGACCTGCCAGTCCCCCCTCACCCCACCCTAAAACAGCAGCACCAGGTTGCCCCCGCATGTACCGGGGCGCTGTGACGCAGCGCATGAATAACGGGGCATGCGCGTGTGGCCGCACCACACTTTGTGGGTGCCCTGCCCCCTCATTCAAAATGTTGTGGGAGCCACGGCACCCAGGGTCCATGGGACCTGGCGCCTATGCCCTGAGGTATTTCTTATATGGCCAGCTTATTGTGAGAACGCAATGCTAATGTGAACATTGGGTTAAATTGCAAAGTGCTTGGGCTCATTTTTGAGTTATCACATCTCTTCACACAGCTGGAGGTTCTGAGATAAGAGGTCAGGTGCACTGGGTTACCATAGCAACAGAGCAGAGGTCAAGTGTATGACTTTGCCGAGTCAATTCACTCTCCTATTGGTTCCTTACTTGCCTTTTCACCAAATTAATCCCCCGCTCCAGTATTGAGCTCTTTCCTTTTGGAGCAGTTACTTCGGCAGCCATTTCATTGTGGTTGACCTTTTCTGCACCATTTCTGGCTCTACAATATTATTTTCATGCTGTGGTGCCCTGGTCTGTACATGGTATTGCAAGTTTGGCCTTATGATATTGGCAGTTTTAATGTCAATCCCTTCCTAGCAATCCCTAACAGAGAGAATTCACAGTTAAAGGTAGATAGCCGTGTTGGTCTGTCATAGTCAAAACAAAATAAAATAAAAAAATTCCTTCCAGTAGCACCTTAGAGACCAACTAAGTTTGTTCTTGGTATGAGCTTTCGTGTGCATGCACACTTCTTCAGAGAGAATTCACCTTTTCTACAACCACCACGTGTTGGGACAGCATTTTCATTGAGCTGTCCACCATGACCCCAAGTGCTCTTCCAGGGTCAATCACAGACTCTGATGAGTTCAGCCCCTCTTAGTGTACATCAGTGTTTCCCAAACTTGGGTCTCTAGCTGTTTTTGGACTACAACTCCCATCGACCCTACCTCTCAGGACCAGTGTTCAGGAATTATGGAAATTGTAGCCCAAAAACAGCTGGAGAAACATGTTTGGGAAACACTGGGGTACATACTAAATTAGAGGGGGAAATTGCCCCAATATGCATCATTTATACTTGCCTTATACTGACACACTGTCATTGTCATCGTCATCATTACCATCATCCGATCAGAAGGAATTACATTTTGTGAAAGCAAGCTGATACCACGTCTGCAAAAATTGTTCATCTGTATACTTGGTAATCTTATATTTAAAAAATAATAATGAATTTCATCAGCTGTCCAGGAAGAAACATCAACCAGTGAGTAATTCATCAGATCTCCCAGCCTTATCTTTGTTTTCTCTAGATGTTTATCACTGATTCACAGGTTTCTTCTGCTCACTGACTTTGGCATCTGCAGCATTGTCACTGTTCTGTTAACCATGACCCTGGAACTGCAGGTTTGTGAATGATGGCATTTAGAGTTGAAAATGACTTTGAACTTCTCCCTCTCCCTGCCATCCAACCCATAATACAGTATGTACTACGTAACAGCACCAAAGTCCATGGAAAAGTTGGCTGTAGCTACCACACACCATTTATTTCTTTTCCTTTTCTGTTTTTAAATTATGCACATGAACTTAGGTTAATTTAAATGGATGTGCTTTCTAAGTGAGAAAAAGTTAGTTTTGATTTTAACATTCAACTGAACTGAACTGAACCTCATTTTTTGCCTGTCCTAGAGAACTAGTGCAATACTTGTTACTGATATCAATGTAGTTTATGAGTCTTGCTGTTGTTTTTCATTTTCATTTTTTTTTTTTTTTTTTTTTTTGCTTATGGCTAAGAATGTAACTTGCTATAAGTTCGTTATTTTATCAAACTATCAGGGATATAGTTTTGGGTCTTTATTTTTTGTTGGAAATGTCTATATGATATCGCTAAGGTTTGGCACTCTTATTGTAACTAAATTTTGTGTTGTCGTGATATTGAACGTTTGCTTTTTCAAAACTTTAGAAAAAATTAAAAATAATAAAATTGCAACAATTATACAACCTTTGCTTGCTACCATCCCTTGAACAATCAGTGCAAATCAGTGTGAATCCTGTGTTGCTGAAATTTTGAAAGGGTATGGTGTGGCGATCACACAGGGTCCCCGGACGTTTCACCGTCTATTGATCCCTGTGCCTCCACTTTATTTCTCGCTGCCACCAACCAGGCCCCTACCTGGTAACATACGGAGTCCAGTCAGGGTTAACGTGTAACATAAAACTTTGGTTGTTTTATTATATTTTAACAAGCGTGTGGTTTCATAAACGATCTCAATCCATTACAAACATAGGGCGTCTATTCAGACTTATAGCATCATCTCCCGGCTCGCACTCTCTAAACCACCTCAGCTAATTATTTTTCTTCTTAGCTCCTAACTGTTCCTGACTCTGCTTATTCTATTACCCTAACTTCAGCTACCCACTAACTCCAGCTACTCACTCTAACCAACCACCCAACCCGCCAACCACCTCGTCTCTCCCCCAGAGCTGGTTTTATAGTCCCTCTCACTCCAACCCCCCCCCCTTGGGTTCTGATTGGGTATCCTGTTTAACTATTTCACCTCCAGCCCCCTCATGTTAACGTCACATATGGTCCTTCATCGATTGAGATATTTGCTTTTCAATTTAGCTTTTGCATTTGGAAGCCTATAAACATTTGCTTTGCTATGATCATTGTTTGTTTACTTGTCTATCTGCTGCCATTAAATAAAAGATTGTACCATAAGTGTGCGCGTTTTTGTGTGCAGCCACAATGATGAGCACCAACAATGATGGGCAGTTAGTCCATCATCAAAAGTTGAAAGGTTAGATAGCACCTATTTTAAAATGATTCTCTCTCCCCCCCCAGTTTGTTTTTAAAGCACAATCTCGCCTTCTACATCAATGGACAGGGCCATTCCACCCATCAGGCAAGGTAAGGCAACCGCCTCATGTGGCAGGACCCAAAGGAGGAACAGCTGCCAATGCGATCTTTATCCTCCTCTTAGTTCATGGGTAGGGAAACTAAGGCCCGGGGGCTGGATCCGGCCCAATCGCCTTCTCAATCCGGCCCGCGGACGGTCTGGGAATCAGCATGCTTTTGCATGAGTAGAATGTGTCCTTTTATTTAAAATGCATCTCTGGGTTATTTATGGAGCATAGGAATTTGTTCATCCCCACCCCAAAAATATATATATATAGTCCGCCCCCCACCACAAGGCCTGAGGAACAGTGGAGTGGCCCCCTGCTGAAAAAGTTTGCTGAGCCCTGTCTTAGTTTATCAGTCCATGGCTGTAAACTATGGCCAGAAAAGCCACCTCGACTATGATTGATAAGTGAAGTTAATATCAAAGCTACATACCCTGGGGCTAGGGGAGGGAAGAGGGTTGTACTTGTAATTGAATATAAGTGTGCTACAGATGTGAGAAGAAGGAAATATAATTTAATCTGAAGATGATATATTTGATATTGAATTTAGAACCTGTTAAGATTGATATATGCAAACAGATGAAATCAATAGGGGGGGGGGCAAGAGGAAGTCATTTGGTACTGTTTATGTTAGAAGTGACCTGGCCTGAATCGGGGCCAGGCACTGGCAATGTAAAGGGCAATATGTACGGTCAGGAATGTTAAGATGCCTATAAAATTGTAAAACCAATAAATATTATTTAAAAAGAAAAAAGAAAAGCCACCTCGACTGGACTGTCACCATCCGCTTTGTATCAACTGGGCTACGACATCGCCTTTGTATCCATGAGGCAAAAGCTTTGGGACATCTCACATAGTGACCTGCGATCTAGATCCAGTGTAATCTGTGGCCCGATTGCAGCTGGAATCCAATACGGGCACGACTTTCAGTTAACCTCATATCTTAGGAATTTGTCCGTACCCACCTATCAGCGTTTATTTACCATAGCTAGATTAAATGTATTTCCATTGGAAGTTCTAAATGGTAGACTGAGAGGCATCCCCTATCAGAATAGGCTTTGTTTATGTTCTTAGGACATCGCAAGAAACAAACACCATCATGCTCTAGACATAACAAAATGACTACCTGTCTCTTTCACCTTTTGTTTGGTTGTCTTAACTATATCTTGCTTTGAAACTGTTTTGTGGGTCCATGGACCGCAATAAAGATATATATTAAAGATATATATATATTATTGTGTGTCCTGACTTCAAGCTTCAAGATGGAGGGTGAGGGAACAACTGTAGTCGCCTGCAATTCCTGCGCAATGTTTGCCTTCTTGCCAAAGGATGTAGGCAGCTACACCTGCAGCAAGTGCAAGTTGGTTGCCCTACTAGAAGACAAGATCCGGCAACTTCAGGAGGGGGAGGGAACAACTGTAGTCGCCTGTAATTCCTGCGAAATGTTTGTCTTCTTGCCAAAGGTTGTAGACAGCTACACCTGCAGCAACTGCAAGTTGGTTGCCCTACTCGAAGACAAGGTCCAGCAACTTCAGGCCCGTGTATCTACGCTCCAGAAAATTAAAGAGCTGGAGCTTTTCTTGGATGCAGCAGAGCACACTGTCTCCACCAAGCAGGAGACAGGGCACATCCCTGAGGAGGAGATCAGTTCCCCAACTCAGGAGCCAGATGTATGGAGGAACGTGACTCACAGAAGTAGAATGCCCAAGGATCACTCTGAGTGTTTAGAACTACAAAATCGATTTGAAGTGCTCTCAAATCTGGAAGATGAAGAACAAACTCCATTGGAAGATCTCTCCCTCATCACTGTTGATGAGGTATATGAAGACGAGCAGCATAGTCAGTCCTCCGGGAATGTGCAGGTGACCTTGGAAGGGACAGCACATGTAAGAATCCCGACCAAGCCTAAGAGAAGGCGTGTAGTGGTGATAGGGGATTCCCTACTGAGGGGTACCGAAGCAGTGATCTGTGGGCCTGACAAGATGTCTCGAGAGGTGTGCTGTCTCCCCGGGGCCAAGATCCATGATATAACAGAACGGCTGCAAGGAATAATAAAACCCACGGATAAAAACCCCTTCCTTTTAGTCCATGTGGGAACCAATGACACCGCAAGCCATAGCCTCCAGAAGATCAAAAGTGATTATGAGGCTCTGGGCAGGAAGTTGAAGCAATTAAATGCACAAATTGTCATCTCATCTGTCCTCCCAGTTGAACGCCGTGGCCCAGGAAGAGAGGGAAAAATAGGAAAAGTGAACAACTGGCTTCGCAAATGGTGCCAGCAGGAACGGTTTGGATTCTTAGATCACGGTCTGCAGTTTCTTGAAGATGGACTTCTGGCAAGTGATGGGCTGCACCTCACAAGGGTTGGGAGGAATGTTTTTGCCAACAATCTCAAAAACCTCATCAGGAGGGATTTAAACTGACTTATGTGGGGGAGGGAGACAGTGGTCCTGAAGGTAGGAGTCTATCAAATGCTGAAGATGATCATCCAAAAGTCAAGGACCAAATGGAGCAAACAGCACACAGACCTAGCGGTGGGAGGAAAAAATCCTTAAGTAGGAGACTAGGGGGAATGATCAATGGTTTTCAATGTCTGTATACAAATGCACAGAGCATGGGAAATAAACAAGATGAACTTGAGCTCTTGGTACAGCAAACTAAATATGACATAATAGGCATCACTGAAACCTGGTGGGATGAGTCTCATGATTGGAATGTAGTAATAGAGGGATACAATCTATTTCAGAGAAATAGACCAAACAGGAAAGGAGGAGGAGTGGCGTTATATGTCAGAGATGTGTATACCTGTGAAGAGATCCATGATTTAAAACTTCAAAGCCAAATTGAGAGTATCTGGGTCAAAATTAAGGGAGAGAAAAATAACAGTGATCTCATTGTGGGAGTGTACTATAGATCCCCAAGCCAAACTGAGGACATAGATGATGCCTTCCTGGAACAGATGACCAAGCATTCAAAAGGAAATGAGATAGTAGTAATGGGGGATTTCAACTATCCTGATATTTGTTGGATGTCAAACTCAGCCAAGAGCATAAGGTCGAACAGATTCCTCACTGGCCTTGCACAATTTCATTGTCCAGAAAGTGGGAGAAGCAACAAGAGGATCAGCCATTTTAGATCTGGTCCTAACCAATAGTGATGACCTGGTTAGTGGGGTAGAAGTGGCAGGATCATTAGGTGGGAGTGATCATGCTCTTCTGGAGTTTATTATACATCAGAAAGGAGCAACCAAGCATACTAAGACTCAAATTCTAGACTTTAAGAAAGCCGACTTCAGAAAACTTAGGGAAATGCTGGGTGTGATCCCATGGTCAGTAATACTAAAAGGGAAGGGAGTTCATGATGGATGGGAGTTGGTTAAAAGGGAGATATTAAAAGCACAACTTCAAGCAGTACCAATGAGACGAAAACATGGAAGGTGCCTAAAGAAGCCAGGGTGGCTATCTAAAGAACTTTTAACTGAGTTAAGATTTAAAAGGGATATGTACAAGAAATGGAAAAAGGGGGAAACCACCAGAGAGGAATTCAAACAAATAGCCAGCACATGTAGAGACAAAGTCAGAAAAGCTAAAGCACAGAATGAACTCAGGCTTGCTAGAGAGGTTAAAAGCAATAAAAAGAGTTTTTATGGGTATGTCCGTAGCAAAAGGAAGAACAAGGAAACAGTGGGGTCACTTAGAGGAGAAGAAGGTGAAATGCGAACAGGGGACGCAGAAAGGGCAGAACTCCTCAATACCTTCTTTGCCTCAGTCTTCTCCAAAAAAGAAAACAATGCCCGACTTGAAGAATATGGAGCAGATGATTCAGCAGGGGAAACACAGCCCAGAATAAGTAAGGAGGTAGTACAAGAACACTTGGCCAGTTTAGATGTATTCAAGTCTCCAGGGCCAGATGAATTACATCCCCGAGTATTAAAAGAACTGGCAGAGGTGATTTCAGAACCACTGGCAGGAATCTTTGAGAATTCCTGGAAAACAGGCGAAGTCCCAGCAGACTGGAGGAGGGCAAATGTTGTCCCTATTTTCAAAAAGGGGAAAAGAGAGGACCCAAACAATTACCGCCCAGTCAGCCTGACATCAATACCAGGAAAGATTCTAGAGCAGATCATTAAGCAAACGGTATGTGAGTACCTAGAAAGGAACGCTGTGATCACTAAAAGTCAGCATGGGTTTCTGAAAAATAAGTCATGTCAGACTAATCTGATCTCATTTTTTGACAGAATTACAAGCCTGGTAGACGAAGGGAACACTGTGGATGTAGCCTATCTTGATTTCAGCAAGGCCTTTGACAAGGTGCCCCATGATATTCTTGTAAAGAAGCTGGTAAAATGCGGGCTAGACAATGCTACCATTCAGTGGATTTGTAACTGGCTGACTGACCGAACCCAAAGGGTGCTCATCAATGGCTCCTCTTCATCCTGGAGAGAAGTGACTAGTGGGGTGCCACAGGGTTCTGTCTTGGGACCAGTCTTATTCAACATCTTTATCAATGACTTGGATGATGGGCTTGAGGGCATCCTGATCAAGTTTGCAGATGACACCAAATTGGGAGGGGTGGCTAATACCCCAGAGGACAGGATCACACTTCAAAATGACCTTAACAGATTAGAGAACTGGGCCAAGGCAAACAGGATGAATTTAAACAGGGAGAAATGTAAAGTACTACACTTGGGCAAAAAAAATGAAAGGCACAAATACAGGATGGGTGATACCTGGCTTGAGAGCAGTACAAGTGAAAAGGATCTAGGAGTCTTGGTAGACCACTAACTTGACATGAGTCAACAGTGAGATGCAGCAGCTAAAAAAGCCAATGCAATTCTGGGCTGCATCAATAGGAGTATATCATCTAGATCAAGGGAAGTAATAGTACCACTGTATTCCGCTCTGGTCAGACCTCACCTGGAATACTGTGTCCAGTTCTGGGCACCACAGTTCAAGAAGGATATTGACAAGCTGGAACGTGTCCAGAGGAGGGCAACCAAAATGGTCAAAGGCCTGGAAACGATGCCTTAAGAGGAACGGCTTAGGGAGCTGGGTATGTTTAGCCTGGAGAAGAGAAGGCTAAGGGGTGATATGATAGCCATGTTCAAATATATAAAATGATGTCATATAGAGGAGGGAGAAAGGTTGTTTTCTGCTGCTCCAGAGAAGCGGACACGGAGCAATGGATTCAAACTACAAGAAAGAAGATTCCACCTAAACATTAGGAAGAATTTCTTGACAGTAAGAGCTGTTCGACAGTGGAATTTGCTGCCAAGGAGTGTGGTGGAGTCTCCTTCTTTGGAGGTCTTTAAGCAGAGGCTTGACAGCCACCTGTCAGGAATGCTTTGATGGTGTTTCCTGCTTGGCAGGGGGTTGGACTGGATGGCCCTTGTGGTCTCTTCCAACTCTATGATTCTATGATTCTATGATTCTATGATTCTATGATTATCTTCCTCTTGTTCCTGATGTAGTTCTTCACCCACCCCTTCTTCCTTAGCTGGGGAGGAGGTGGTGGTATTTTGTTGTTCACTTCAGATTCCAAAACGTATTGGGCCGGCCCTATCAATGGAGAAGCGGCTAATGTAGTTGCACCATATGCTAGCTGGTAAAAGATCCTCCAGTTAAGAAGGCCAGGACTGGCAGGGAAAGGCAGTGGTTAGAACATGGATACCCAGCATGAAAACTACTGACACATTCCAATAAAAACAAAAACAAAAAACCACAGCTCCCTATTTTGAAACGTGAAACATTGGAAGCTACATGAGATGTAGCATTTGTATAAAGCAATTTCCCATTGCTTCCAGGATATCATATCATGGTCCTCAGAACCACTCTGGAATGTACGTCACTATGATTAAACCCATCTTGCAGGTGGAGAGAGAATGTAGTCTGTCTAGGGCCACCTATGCTATCATGCATGCCAGATAAGGACTTCCAGATTCATAGCTCAGTCACTTCCCAGATTTGTTATTCTAGACCTATCATCCCACCAAATAACCCACATCAATTTATTGTCAGAATAAACCATTCTCTGTTGCAAGCAGAGATATTGCATCATCTCCGCTCCCAACTGTCAACAGCTTCCTGGAACCTTCAGAGACATCCATCCTCTGATTGGCTCTTGCCACACTGCCATAGTTCTGAATGCTTTATTCCAATATAAAGTAGGACTTGGCTCAGTTCCTCTCTCCTCACAATTAAGAGAAAGCTACTGTAAGTTTGTGAACTCTTGCCTACTCATCCTCAAACGCTAATCTGCTTAATACTCCTCACAGCCAGGTGGGGAGGCTGCCTATAGACAGATTCCATCTGTAGCCGGTTCTGTGGTTATTTATATAATCAATGACACTGGGTTCAATAGCTCCTGTACTCTTTTTTCCAGATCCTTCAGGAATTTCAGCAAATATTAAAAGGATCAGTGCAAGAGGACTAACACAGTTCCCTGCCATGATTTACTCACTGTCAATGATTTGGTGATGGCCAGTTGTGCTCTGATAATCTGTGAAGGTCGTGAAATACAAATGTAATAAATAAATCATATTAATAATATATCATCATGGCAGATCCTTCCCTGTATCCCCAGGGAGAATTAAAAAAGTCAGGCAGCAATGCTCAATTTACTAGGATCTGCATGAATGTACTCCTGTGAACATTCAACTACTATAACACAATAAGCTTTATCAAAAGGTCTTCAGCCAAAGTGTAAACAATATTGCAAAGTAGTGTTAAAATTTAAGCAGCCAGTGTGAAGAAGAAACCCCATAAAAGATCAAGTAAACACCAAGCATTTACTTGATTATTTTCCATATTCCAACTTCCTCTAAGCTAATGTGTCACAAACTTTATCAGCTCATTCACCAGACAGAGCAAGGAAGGTCCATCAGTTACCCTGATGCATCCAGCCAGACCCAGCCAGAGGGGTGGGGTACAAATAAAAAATTATTATTATTATTATTATTATTATTATTATTATTATTATTATTATTATTATTATTATTATCCAACAAATGACATAATTACTCCTGCTGTATCAATCTAGTGCTTGGAGCAAATCAGCAACACCATCTTGTTCCCCAACAGGTGAACCTTATTTTCTGACTGGTACAGAAGAAAACATGATTAAAAATAAGAAGATAGTCAATGCAGCAATGAGGAAACGGGTGAGCTTGGAGGACTTTGTCCAAACAATGAGGTTTATGGGAAATCTAAGTTGATGCATACATCTTTTCCAGACTTCCAAAAGGTACCCCATAGTACTTTGGGTTTGATGCAGAATTTGTGGTTCTAAGGGTGCAAACCTTAAGAACTCGGTGTTAGCCAAATGGGCTTGAGATCCATAAAAAAGTCTCCCCATTCTGGTCCTGCCCTCACCATGCCCCCAGAATGCATTCATTCATTCACTCATTCACACATTCATTCATTCAGTTTAAACCAACCTCAACTTATCCAGCTTCGGCTCAGAATTTGTCATTCTTAGAGTACTGTAGTACCAATGAACAGCTTTCAGTGTGCTTTCTCTAAGCATGGATCCAAGGCAATACATTATAATATTAATTATATATTAAATCTCTATGATTAATTAATATGTTGATATAGTATAACCAAGAACTGATAAGCCTAATACAATATATTAATGTATAATAGCATTAGGATATAATAGATTATTCATTATATTATTACAATATCCTCCCCTGCCCTATTATGTATTACTATTAATAGTAATCAATTCATATCATCATTTTATTCCTGCAGTGTAATGCAATGTGTTATTTAATATGCTCCCATGTTAACCTCCATTATATAAATTATAATTTACAAAATCAAAATCCTGAGCTAAGCAATTTCGTAGGAATGTCATAACCAAGAAACAATAGAGCAGCAGAATAGATGTACAGCTAACAGCTGTGGCGGGGTGTGTGTGTGGGATTTGCTGCATGCTGAGCAAACATCAGAGTGGGTCCTGGGATAGCTGGGGAAAGAATCTGATCAGCAAAGTGCCAACAAAGAGAAGCCTTTTCCATTAATAAACATCTGCCTCATTCCAGTCTTTCACCTGTGCCTATATTACACCAAGCAGGGAGTTGGACTGGATGATGATCAGGTTCCTTCCAACTCTATCTCTGTGGATGGTTTTGGTTGGCAGTAGAGTAACATGTTCTGGCAGTTTCTGTTGTATTGGCTCTGCTATACAAAGTCACCCAGCTCCAAGGTGGTGGTGAAGCTTGAACTAACCACCAAGTAGAATGCCAAACCCTATCCATACTGCACAGACCACACATCTGCTCAGGGTATGAACCCGGACAGTTTCAATTTCCCAGTATTTTGGAGCTTGAGTGAATGTGGGAAGCCCTTTAAAAATGTGTTTTTGCTAATTGAATATAAATCGAGTCCAGGTAGCAAATTTTGCAGAGCGAGAAACGGAGAAGACAAATTGAGAAATTAGAAAATTTGAACAAGTGGGTAGGGTAAGATGGGGTGGAGACAAAGAACACTACAATGGATTCAAACTACAAGAAAGAAGATTCCACCTAAACATTAGGAAGAACTTCCTGACAGTAAGAGCTGTTCGGCAGTGGAATTTGCTGCCAAGGAGTGTGGTGGAGTCTCCTTCTTTGGAGGTCTTTAAGCAGAGGCTTGACAACCACCTGTCAGGAATGCTTTGATGGTGTTTCCTGCTTGGCAGGGGGTTGGACTGGATGGCCCTTGTGGTCTCTTCCAACTCTATGATTCTAACACGTGGATTCTCATTTCCGACTAAATGTGGTCCCGTTTTGTATCTGGATCTCATATTTACAGTATTTACAGCCTCCCTCCAGAGAACGCACTCCCTCCAGATGTCAAAGAGAGAAACAGCTACCAGACCTTTAGAAGACATCTGAAGGCAGCCCTGTTTAGGGAGGCTTTTAATGTTTAATAGATTTAATGTTTTATATTTTATTTTGTTTTGACTATGACAGACCAACACGGCTATCTACCTTTAAATGTTTAATAGAGTATTGCATTTTAATGTTCTGTTGGAAGCCGCCCAGAGTGGCTGGGGAAACCCAACCAGATGGGCGGGATATAAATAATAAATTATTATTATTATTATTATTATTATTATTATTATTATTATTATCAGTGTATTTAGGAATATTTCCAGGAACATCCATGCTTCCTGGGGGCATGATGGGAGTTGAAATGGACCTTGTTGATCCAAGTGGGGAGAAACACAAGAAATAAACTAGTAATATGCCAATTATGATTTGGGTGCTTCCAGCAAGATACCAAAAACAATGTGCTCTCAGTGTTAGGAGGCAGAAGAACAGTGTGGTAGACACTAGCCCTATTCATGTGTAGTTAAATAGGCGTAGGGCAATCCTGGGTGCATCAGGGAGTGGCACTCTGTTCCTTTCCCCAGTGCTACATCAGTCCCTGTGCTCCTACTGTCCACACAGAGTGTTGACATCTGAAACAAGGGATCCACACAATCAGAGAACCCAATGGCACAGAAAGTACACCCACAAGCTTGTGGAACTTCTATATCATGGGTAGGCAACCTAAGGCCCGTGGGCTGGATGTGGCCCAATCGCCTTCTCAATCTGGCCTGCGGACGGTCCGGGAATCAGCGTGTTTTTACATGAGTAGAATGTGTCCTTTTATTTAAAATGCATCTCTGCGTTATTTGTGGGGCATAGGAATTCGTTCATTATATTTCTTTTCAAAATATAGTCCGGCCCCACACAAGGTCTGAGGGACAGGGGACCGGCCCCCTGCTGAAAAAGTTTGTTGCGTGTTGAGACCCCGCAACCACCCCCTCAAAGATGAATAAAGACACCAGGACACAGAATATATGGTCAATGTTATTGGGCAAATTTTGGCCACAACTTTTATTGGTTACAGAATGTGAGCGGTAATTGGCTGAGGCATTGGATAGACCAGACTATATCTGACTCCTGCCCACAGCGCAGGAAGTCTGGTAAGGGTGAACCACCGGTAGGGGGAGCCCCGTCGATGCGGACCAACTCGGGCTCCCCCTGGGTTCCCGAAGGGGTCGTGGCATGGCCCTAGCCCTGCCCCGGGCTTCGGACAAGATCCAAACCCCCAGATTCCTTTAATGGAATACCCTTAAGCTTGGAGGGGCAGGCGATGGCCTCCCCTCCCCCGACATGTGGTCACCCAATGCTCGCGCCTCTGTTTAAAAGGGTCCCAGCCACACCCCCACAGTCAGCCGATTGGCCGGCTGCTGGTGACGTGGCTGGGATCCCCTGGGCAATGCGGGACAACGTCCCCTGCGCCCGGAGGAGAGTGGGTGGCCGCGCGGTCCACCGCAACCCCGCCCCACGGTTAAGTGGAGCGGATCTGACCCCTGTTATTGTTATGATATACCCGACCTGGGGCAAGTTGTGAGACTGCCCCAAAGCCAGAGCACATCAGATGAGCACATCCCCGGCTACAGAGAGTCCGGAGTGCCAGTTAATATGCGATTGTTCCCAGATAGAAAAACAATACACACATAGCCTTTTAGGCTAATCTATTTATTCCAAGCAATTGTGCAGATTTCTCTGCTGCCAGCCCAGTGCAACTGGTCTGCCATTTCGCCGTCCGTCTTGCTTGAGGACAAGCAGTAAAGTGAAGGTAAGTGAGCAAGCAGGCTCAGATTACAACAGTACATTCCATAGCAGGAAGTAAACAAAACATGCTTTCTCACAGTATTGTGTGAGAGATAATAGCTACACCATTTTAGTCACGCAGCTTTAGCCACTTGACTTGTACATAATTCATAACAGTTATATGTAAGAAGCTGTCCATATGTATTTTGCCCTGTACATTCTCGTCACAGTATATGTTGCTTCTTTCTGTAGGACCTGTCAAAGATGCTTATGTGGGTTTCAGTGGCTTCCTGCCTCCTATCACAGCATGATGGTTACAGTACGGCGTTACTCATCTCTTTATCTATGGTAAGATGGCCTGCAGTGGAGATGGCTTTTTAACGCAGGGGTTAGAGTAGGGCTGGGGGTGTTTTGCTCTGTCGAGGGCCACGTTTTGTCCAGGGTAATTTGATGGTAGGGGTGAAAGGATCTTCCAGTTTCAGTTTCAACAGTTTCTCATTTTCCCAATCTTAGATTTGGTTTCCCACCTTTCTGCAGCAAGATGCTGTTTTTTGTGTGAAAAGAAAACTCTTTAGCATTGCTTCTAATAATTTTTCTCATTTTTTGTCTTATGTTTTGACTACTGTATAGATTTGTGCAAGCAATTTCTCCTTAATATACGTAACCCATTTTTGGACTGTTACATTTAATAGTGGATTCGTTTTATGCGCACTTTTACCCAATACAGTGGTACCTCGGGCTAAGTACTTAATTCGTTCCGGAGGTCCGTTCTTAACCTGAAGCGTACTTAACCTGAAGCACCACTTTAGCTAATGGGACCTCCTGCTGCCACTGCGCCACCAGAGCACGATTTCTGTTCTTAGCGGAGTTCTTAACCTGAAGTGTACTTAACCTGAAGCGCACTTAACCCAAGGTACCACTGTATCTGCAGTTTTATAAACTTCTGTTACTTGACCATAAATTTACTTTTGCAGAGAGAGGGTGGGGATTCCCTTTTTTCTAAAGTTTCATGGGTATATATGAGCTCAACAAGATGGGAACTTCATGCCACCAAAACCTCTTTCTCTCTGGCCCTTGAAAAGTCACTAGGTGAATCCTCTTCATCAGTCCTGCCTCACATTTCCTTTTGCTAGGCTGGAACTGTTGCAATGCCTCCTTGCTTGCTAGAATGGATAATCTCTTAGAGCAGTCAAATGAAACTTTAACACAAGGCATGATAAAAGTCTGACTGCCAGAATGCGGCCCCTGCAAGGCTGCTTACTGCAGAATTCATCTTATGGGATGATAAAGGTCCCCACCCCTGCTCTAGAAGACTGCATGCATGCGAATCTGCAAGTACATGGATGCACAGTGAAAATGCACAGCTTCCGTTCCATTTCACCCCATATCCCTCCCAACTGCCCCACTGCAATTCAAACACCACCACTGGATTCGTCTGTGTGGTAGGTGAACTATAATTTGTAAGCTATGTCTATTTTTTATTTTTTTTATTTTTTTTTAAATAATTTTTATTAATTTTAAAATTTTATAGACATAAAACCTTACATTTCGGTCAGTATTCATCACTCCCCACCTCTCACCATGAGGAGTTATTTAATCTTACCCTCCCTCTCACAGAGGTAAACCCATTCATTATTTTCCCTGACCTTAGACCAATCATTATCTAACTTCGGCCTAACCCTATTCTCAGGTAGACCATTCTTGGTTACAAAACATATCCATAATGACTTCCTCCGCACCTCCCCAGTGGCTGCATTAAACAAAACATAATTCTGGTTCAGGTACATAGGTGTGCTAAACACATCTTTAACATTAATCCAAAACATAATTCTAACTCAAATACAATATCCTTAATTCTTATTTCACCTCATCTTCTAGTTCCAACCTCCGCGTCCTCCTCCCAAATCTTCTATAAGGTTCCTTCTGACTCCCCTTAATCTTCAGGCTCCTAACTTCGAATGATCCTAACATAATCCTAGCTCAAAACCATGTCCAGCATAGATGTTCAAAATCCACATATATAATCAGTCCCTGGTTGCCCACCTACCCTGCTCAACCCTCCCCTCGCCGTTCCCCAGTCCAAGCCCAAGTGCTTGCTTGCAGTTGGGCTTCATCATCTCTGTGTCTTCTCCGCTGTTCCAGCTCCCAGTCTTTAAAAAAAAACTTCTTCTCCTTCATTGATGTCCTCTTGCGCTGAAAAACGTTGACTTTCGCAGATGTTGTTTTCTTGATTCTTTTCTTGGGTCCAGTTATCTTGTGCCGAGAAGAAATTTTCCTGCAGCGAGGCTTCTCTTTAACCTTGGGGGGGATTTCTCCCCCTTCCATCCTTTGTACAGCTGGGATGACATCACTGTTGTTTACAACTCCTCTCATTCTTGCGGTTTCCGCTTGGAACTCCTTTCTCAGTTCCCAGATTTTTTCAAGGACCCTCTTCCAGCCTCCTTTGTCCAAATCATCCTCCATTTTCAAAGACATAGTTATGCAAAGTTCCACACCGAACCAAATCCAAACTCAAAATCCAGGTTCTACAATAAAATCCAACAGGTCCGATTCAATCCACACATATCAAAGTTGTTAGTTAGTTGCCCCCCCGATCAGGGGTGTCAAAAGGATCGAATCTCTGTTGCCAAGCCAAATTCCGTTACAATTTCAATTGCATCGGTAATAAAGTTCCTGATTTAGTGCCACAATAGCAAGGGACGGACCTCCGTAAATTACATCCCTGTACTTCGTCAAATTAGTCCAAATTCTTCGGTACTTTTCTAGTACTCACGGTTAAGGTAGCCAATCTTGTCGTTTTGCGGAGAAATCAGCGCGCTCAGCTGGGAAGGGCTCGCAGCTTCAACCCGACGGGCAATGGCGGTCCGTGGAGCTCCGTCGCCCCGCGTCTCACACGGCAGCCTCTACTGTGGCCGCCGCGGGAGTTGGGGTGACGTTGAGAGCTACTGCCGGACCTAAGGTCCCGGGATCAAGACTCCCGGGAGTTTTGGGGGCTGTGTCGCCGTCGCAAGCACCCCTTTAAAGCCGGTCGGGTCGGGGAATGCCAGCAGCGGCATGTCCCCCGACCTTCCCCTCCGGCGCGCCGACCGGAAGCCAAGCTATGTCTATTTTTAGTCTGAGCCTTTAAAAACATATTCTGTATAAAAAATTGAGGGACCATTATGGTCAAGTTATGAATGCAACCTGCATGATGGGCTGTTTTTTAATAAATGAACAAACAAGGCCTGCAGAGCATTATTATTATTATTATTATTATTATTATTATTATTATTATTAAATCTATACTGCCCTTCATTTGTAGATCTCAGGGCGTTTCACAGCATAAATATACAAGATAAAGCTAGCTCCCCTTAGATCATGCCCTTGGGGATTCTTCCATTTCTCATTCTGTGGAAAGGAGAGTGTGAACATGCTGGGAAGGTGGGCTTGGCTGACTGGCCGTGCTCTTGAGGTTTTCATACAGTTCTTGTGCTCTTAGCTTTTCCTGTCATGTAATCTGTAGGGACGCGGGTGGCGCTGTGGTCTAAACCACAGAGCCTAGGGTTTGCCGATCAGAAGGTCGGCGGTTCGAATCCCCGCGACGGTGTGAGCTCCCATTGCTCTGTTCCAGCTCCTGCCAACCTAGCAGTTTGAAAGCACGTCCAAGTGCAAGTAGATAAATAGGTACCACTCCAGCGGAAAGGTAAATGTCGTTTCAGTGCACTGCTCTGGTTCGCCAGAAGAGGCTTAGTCATGCTGGCCACATGACCCGGAAGCTGTACAACCGGCTCCCTCGGCCAATAAAGCGAGATGAGCGCTGCAACCCCAGAGCCGTCCGCGACTGGACCTAACGGTCAGGGGTCCCTTTACCTTTACCTTACATTGATTATTGCTTTCATTTTATGTATCAGTGGTCTTTTTTACCTAATCTGTAGAGTGGTCCTAATGCTGAACGTTATGTGTTTCTCTCACAGGAGAAGCGGGAGTTTTTTAACGTAACAGAATATACTGAGATGGAGATCGAACTTTCTCACTTAAGCCTGGTCACAAATGAAACGACGCTCTGGTACTTTGGAAACTTTGTCGGGTCCCTTTTTGTTGGCTGGTTGGTGGAGAGATTTGGCAGGTATAAACACGTGACAGGTAAACTACACTAGTCCTGCATTCCTGCATTCCAGGGAGTTGGACTAGATGACTCTGGGGTCCCTTCAAACTCTGCAATTCTATGATTCTATGATAGTCATGGTGGTGGTGTTGCTGCGGACCTACATGCCTCCCTCAGTATCAAATAAAAGATACAATGTCATCACTATTGCTGGTTTCATTCCCCCTGCCTAGGACATGCAACCACATGTAAAGGGAAATGCAGGAGGGAAATTCGGTGTTGTCAGATCACCTTCACCTATTACTAGCCATTTCAGAGAGGGATGTGGCAGGGAAAGAAAGAGTATAATCTTATGAGGTCCCTCAAATCATAGTTGATGACCATTAGTCAGGTAATGAATCTTTGTTTTAAGAAGGTGGGAAGACGCCCAGGGCCGGCGCGTCCATTAAGGTGAACTAGGCAGTTGCCTAGGGCGCCAAAATGGAGGGGGCGCTGGCCAGCCTGCCCCCCGCCCCCCGCCGCCCCCCGCTGCCCCAAGCAGCAGCACAGAAAGCAGCTGGGGGCGAAAACCGCGGCGGCGGGGGCGCCAAAATGGAGAGGGCACTGGCCAGCCTGCCCCCCCCCCCCGCTGCCCGGTGCCGCCCCAACCAGCGGCGAAAACCGCGGCGGCGCGTGGCGCCCGGCCGGCAGGGGGCAGGGCACCGTACGTCATGCGCAATGACGTCACATGGCCTGCCCCCTCGCCTAGGGTGCCAAAATCCCTAGCACCGGTCCTGAAGACGCCCTCCAAGCACAAGTTAATCCTACCAATGTGGTTTTAAATAATGATGTATCTGGCATAAGACCTCATATGAGTGTGCAGATTTTCTAGTATGCCACTGTGGAAGGGCCACGTCAGTTGTGGAGCATATATTTCTATGCAGAGTATTTCATGCTCTTTCATCACTATCTTCCAAGTAAGAGAATTTACCTAGCATGGCAGCAAACATCAAATTTCTAGCCCATATTTTTTTAAAAAAAAAAAAAACTTTGAGCAATGTCTCCTGAAATCTGTAGGTGGAAAGGGAAAAAAAATGGTTCCTGGGCAATTTTACCAGACATGGGAGTGGGAATTTCAGTGCCTTAGGTACTTTTTGTCTCTTTTCAAAACTAGCAAAACCAAAAGAAATCATCCTCCAAACATTATTGACCATATTACAATTCCATAGTTTTCTCAATTGTCTGATCTTTTGATTGTACCTTACATTCATTGGTTTCGCCCTCCCCCCAATCCCCTTTTACTGTCTTTACAGGAAAGGTGCATTAGTGATAACTAACCTTTTATGCATTACATCTTCTGTGATAATGCTTTTTTCATGTACGTTAAAATTCTATGGATGCATCCTCTTCACCAACTTCTTTGCTGGAATGTGTTCAGGTGAGTCAGGGTCCTGGAATCAGCATCTTGCTCCCCCCCCCCTTTTAAGAAAAAGAAGCCCAGTTGCAAGATGGTTGCAGTGCCACCTTCCCCCTGGGAGTGATAATAATAATAATAATAATAATAATAATAATAATAATAATAATAATAATAATAATAATAATTTATTATTTCTACCCAGCCACTCTGGGCGGCTTCCAACAGAAGGTTAAAAATACATTAAAACATCAGTCATTAAAAACTTCCTTAAACAGGGCTGCCTTCAGATGTCTTCTAAATGCCATATAGTTGTTTATTAAGGGGTGATAAGATGAACTCAGACAACGATCTGGTTTAAAAATGGCCACAACTTTATTGGCTGCAGATGTAGGTGGAACTTTGGCTCAGGCATTGGACGTACTGCATATCTGTTCCAGTCTCCTGCAGGAAGGTTGAAACCATTTCAGGGTTTTGACAAGCAGTCCAATGAGACAGGACTCCATCCACGATCTGATATCCACAATCATCGGTCTTTGGTTTCCTTCTTCATTTGGCTGTTCTGCCAACTGAGCTGAGAGTGTTCTTAAATGCATCACCGGTGAGCCGGGCATGAAAGCAGACAATGCCTGGCCAACCAGCAAAGCACTGACCAGCAATAAGGGCCTCTGATTGGCCCATTTGAAAAGAAGGTTTTGGCGGGCAATCATGCCCAGATCAACTAGCTAAGGGAATTCTGATCAAGTTTGCAGATGACACCAAATTGGGAGGGGTGGCTAATACCCCAGAGGACAGGATCACACTTCAAAATGACCTTAACAGATTAGAGAACTGGGCCAAGGCAAACAGGATGAATTTTAACAGGGAGAAATGTAAAGTACTACACTTGGGGGAAAAAAATGAAAGGCACAAATACAGGATGGGTGACACCTGGCTTGAGAGCAGTACATGTGAAAAGGATCTAGGAGTCTTGGTAGACCATAAACTTGACATGAGTCAACAGTGTGATGCAGCAGCTAAAAAAGCCAATGCAATTCTGGGCTGCATCAATAGGAGTATAGCATCTAGATCAAGGGAAGTAATAGTACCACTGTATTCCGCTCTGGTCAGACCCCACCTGGAATACTGTGTCCAATTCTGGGCACCACAGTTCAAGAAGGATACTGACAAGCTGGAACGTGTCCAGAAGAGGGCAACCAAAATGGTCAAAGGCTTGGAAACGATGCCTTATGAGGAATGGCTTAGGGAGCTGGGTATGTTTAGCCTGGAGAAGAAAAGGTTAAGGGGTGATATGATAGCCATGTTCAAATATATAAAAGGATGTCATATAGAGGAGGGAGAAAGGTTGTTTTCTGCTGCTCCAGAGAAGCGGACACGGAGCAATAGATTCAAACTACAAGAAAGAAGATTCCACCTAAACATTAGGAAGAACTTCCTGACAGTAAGAGCTGTTCGACAGTGGAATTTGCTGCCAGGGAGTGTGGTGGAGTCTCCTTCTTTGGAGGTCTTTAAGCAGAGGCTTGACAGCCACCTGTCAAGAATGCTTTGATGGTGTTCCTGCTTGGCAGGGGGTTGGACTGGATGGCCCTTGTGGTTTCTTCCAACTCTATGATTCTATGATTCCCAGACAGTTGGGTTTCTAGCAACCCAGTACAGCTGGTGTGCTAACCTGGAACAGAATCCAGACATGGGGGATGAACAACTCGAGACATGGCCCAAGCTGTTAGTGCAATTTCACCCAGTCTAGGTTACACCAACAACTTTGAGTTGAAAAAGATATTCACAGATGACCAAGAAAGAAGAATAAATGAAATGATATGAATATCATGCAAAGAAAATTTTGTGTGTAGAAATGAGTTTGATGTTTTGTTTTGTTTAACATAAAATATTTGCCATCCCAAGGATGTGGTAATTTGCATGCAAATTATTCTACACCGTGGGAAGCAGTGTTGTTGGATTACATCAGGCATAGGCAAACTCTGGCCCTCCAGATTTTTGGGACTACAATTCCCATCATCCCTGACCACTGGTCCTGTTAGCTAGGGATGATGGGAATGGTAGTCCCAAACATCTGGAGGGCTAGAGTTTGCCTATGCCTGGATTACATCATCATATTTATGGTGTCAAATGCTCTGGCTTTGGCAAGGAGCATGGGGAATAAATTTTCAAAGTTGAGAGGCAGCAGCTGAGAACACCTTTCTGTGTTCAATTTTGCTTAGTGCTACAAGTGGGCAAAATCTTCATATCTATGGTGTCAAATGCCATCTCACCTTGCAGTTTGACCCACTGGCCATAAATATAAGTTGTGAAGGACAGAATTGCATTTTGCAGAAGCCCACAGGGGACATCATAGGAATCTACCTATGTGACTCACTGTGCCATGCAGACATGCCTATGCATTTCTGCACATCACATCACGTGTATATTGTGAATTATCCATTGAAAGCATACACTTGTTTATACATTTCTGCAAATTATGTCACACACTCATTGTGAATTGTGCTTTAATTTATCATTGAACCAGGAATAATCTTCTGTGTTGTCCCTCTGTATCTTCTTGAGATTTCCCCTAAAAGCCTGAGGGGAGGCATAACCATGATGCATCATCTGTTTTCTACTCTCGGTTATCTGTTGTTTGAGATACTTAATCTTCAGCAACTTCTTGGGGCACAACAAGGTAATTCAAAAGAATTAATATTTTGGCTTAAAGCATATCAAATATTCCAGCACAGTTTTTTTCTGCATTATCAACACACTATCTCCTTGCATAGGTTTCCCAATTCTGGCAAGCTTTCCTGTAATCATGCCAATACTTCAGAGCTTTGCGCTGCCCTACCTTCCTGAAAGTCCTAGGTATCTTTTCATCCAGAGGAAGGATGTAGCGAGTGCAAGACAAGGTAAAATATTCTGAATTGTACAGTTTTTATTGATCTTCTTAATATAGAGTCAACAACCATTTTGTAGCAAAACAGATACATGTGAGGTGGAATCCAATACTAGTCCTGCTCAGAACAGATCCAATGATGTAAATAAACACGACTAACCTAGGGACATTGATTTCAATAGGTTTACTCTGAATAGGACTTAAACTACAACCCATTGCCATGAACCACATGGAGGTGCTGTGGCAGGATTGGTTACAGGGGGATGAGGAATGGGATCTGCTCTCTGTGTCTGTTGCTGGGAAGCAGTCTGCTTGGAGACATTTGTACTCCACTGGTGTGGGACATCCTAGCAGAGGAGGGACAGATTGCTCCAGCAACCAGAGATACACAAAACTTGAGTTGGACAGATTCAGGCCCGGTGTCCAAGGACACATTGTCAGATGCACTGCAACAAACAGACCCAGCCTACTTGTTGAAGTGCCCTCTTGTTTGCCCATCACTTGGAACAAGAACTATTCAAATGACTATGCCCACCCAGTTCTTCAAAATGAGAGCCAAGGGGGCCAGACAGGAATTCAGAAAATGTCTTAGCTTATGCCTAGCCATACACTTTAATTAATTTTTATTCAAGTTTTTTTTATATTACAAAACAGATAAAGAGGGAAACGCACATCTATTTCCTCCAATTTCAATTCACAGTCTTTTCCACAATTCATTTAAATATAGTGAGAGACACTTTTGTCATAGACATCTTGCATTTGGGGAAAAGGGAGGGGGGAAAGATGTGTTATTGTTCTTTTGTTCTATTGCTTATTATTAGTTGAGTAGGTTTGTGTCAGCATCATGTGGGTAGGTCCTTTGTTTATGTATTTTGTTTTTATTGTTAATGTGAGAGATTAGGAGGTCCTGAGCTTGGTTGGCTGCATTCAGTTGACTGCAGTGTGGCTTGTTTGTTGAGGGAGGAGGGTAGGTTGTTGGGTCAGGTTTGCCATAGTGATTCGTATGCTGTTGGGAAAGTTTTCTCCTTTGAAGTCTAATCCTTTCTGCCTCTATTCACACCAAGCACTGAAGAAGCTAAGAGAAAGGGATGAAGTGGAGGATGAGATTCAAGATCTGAAGCTGGAGGACATCACTGAGAAGGAAGAAAAGAATATGAATCCTCTAAAACTGCTGATGACCCCAAGCCTACGACGAGAAGTCTTCCCCATAGTTGCCTTGATTGGTGGAGAAAACCTCAATGCCCTCAATGCGGTAAGGAAAGCAAGATCCCAAGATGTTAGGAGGATGGGCCCGGTAAACTGAGGGTGCATTTCAAACCAAGTTCAGAGGCACCAATTATCACTCTTTGTCTTGAGGAATGCCCTAGATCTTTCCACTAAGGGAGCTGTTTTGTTCTCTGGATTCTATTCCAGGAGCCAGGACAATCCAACACCCCTACTGGGAAGTCTGTGACCCAACCAGTGTTGTTGGGCTCCAGTTCCCATCACCTCCAGCCAGCATGGCTAATGATTAGGAATCAATTAATCACTCACTCACTCATTTTATTTGTTAAATCCATGCTCAAGGCAGCTTACAACTTATAAAATAATACACAACAACAAATATAACAGAAGCAGTCATCAACAATAATGGGTGGATTTGTCCAAAAACATCTGGGCGTCTCTTCCATCATGAATGGTCATGTTCTCCTGGAAACATGGGTGTCAATTAAAAAAAATGGGAGGGGGGCAAGTAAGCCCTGCCCCATATAAATTATAAATTGTGCTCAGTATTTCCCTGTATGTGTGTGAAGGCATTGAATGTCCCAAGGTCACCCAGTGAGCTTCATGGCCAAGTGGGGATTTGAACCCTTGTCTCCCAGGTCCTAGTCTAACCACTCTAACCACTACACCACACTGGATCTCAAGGAACCTGGAAGTAGTTTATCTTCTAGACTAAGAGCAGCTGACATCCAAGTTTCAGTCCAAAAAGAGAGAGATAAAGAACATTTCAGAATCAGAACATTGAGTTCAACATCCTGTTTCTCACATTAGCCCACAGCGGAATCTTCAATTTCTTTCTTTCTTTCTTTCTTTATTTATTTTATTAATAATAAACTTTATTAGTTAAAATCAAATAATACATACATCCAAACAAACAATCCAAAAACAAACAAGCAAACAAGCAAACAATGAAACAAGAAAAACAATAAGAAAAGAAAGAAAAGAAAAAAAAAACAATAAAAAAGCTTCCAGCCTATCTGGTACTGCTGTAATTTTTTACCCATGGTTCTTTGTATACCTTATCCAATTTACTATTCCTTTTGCTTATTCATGCTATAGCCCTTTTGTATGTTACATTAGAAGATTGGCTCTCTCTACCATCTTACCGGTATATTCTTTAAATTTTCCCCAGTCTTTCTCTAATCTTTGGGTTGAGACCCCTCTAGCTTCTCCAATCTTCGTTGCCATTTTTTGATATGTTATTACTTTCAATTGCCATTCTTCTATACTCGGCACTGTATTACTTTTCCAATTTTTAGCGATCAGAAGTCTCGCTGCCGTCATTGCGTGCATTATTATGCACCTATCTTCTTCCTTTATTTCATTTTCCAACATCCCTAGCAAAAATATCTCCGGATTTTTTTTTTGAAGGAGTATTTTACAATTTTTTTGTTTTCATTATATAATTTTTCCCAGAAACTTTTAATTTTTTTGCAGTTCCACCAAATATGGATGAATGTACCTGGTTCTTCGTTACACCTCCAACAGGTATTATCACTCCCTTTAAACATTTTTGCAATTCTGGTTGGAGTCAGATACCACCTATAATGCATTTTGTAGATGTTTTCCTTTAAATCATAATTTGGGGTAAACTTAATATCTTTTAACCAGAGATTTTCCCATTTCCCCTGACTTATTACTGTCCCCAGTTCTTGATTCCACTTACTCATTATCTTATTAACATACTCTTCATCTACTTTTGTATCTAATAACACATCATACAATTTTCCTATAAATTTTCCATCTCTTTCTAATAGAATCTCCTCCAATTTTGATTTCTTTTTATCAAAGCCAATTGTTTTATCTTTTTGAAATCTTTCTCTAATTTGAAAATATTGTAGCCAAACTTTTAAAAATTGTTCAATTTCATTATATTCCTTCAATTTGAAATTACCCTCTGATTCTTCTAATAGTATTCTATAGGTCGGCCAAATTCCCTCCAAATTGGTTCTTTTAACCGCCACTATCTCCAATGGGGAGATCCATCCTGGTACCTTTGGCTCCAGTCTTTCTTTGTATTTCATCCATATATTATAAAATGATCTCCTTATTAAGTTATTGGTGAAACTGCTATGCATCTTCCCATCCATTAAATATTTGTGCCAACCAAAACACATTCCTACACTTTCTATATCCAAGACTTCATCATCTTTCAACTCCATCCATTCTTTTAACCAGACTAGGCCTGCGGCATCGTGATATTTCTCCATGTCTGGTAGTCCGAAACCTCCTTTCTCTTTCCTCTCTATCAATATTTCATATTTTATTCTAGGTTTTCTTCCACTCCACACAAACTTTGACAGATCTTTTCTCCACTCTTGAAAGCATTTTGCCTTACATAATATAGGTAGACACTGAAACAAATAAATCATTTGTGGTACGGTAATACACACATCTTGACTATCGATATTCTTCCCATCATAGACAAGTTCAATTTGGCCCAATTTGTTAATTTTAATTTTATCTCTTTCCATTTTTTCATAATTTTCTTGATACAGATCTAAGTTGTTTGTTGTCATATTTATTCCTAAATATTTTATTTTCTTTTTAATTTCTATTCCTGTCATCTCTTGCAATTTTTGTTTTTGATCTGGTTCCAAATTTTTTGTCAACATATTTGTTTTCTTATAATTAATTTTAAATCCTGCCAATCTGCCATAGTTGTTCATTATCTCTAATGATTTCGGGATGCTATTAAGGGGGTCCTCCGTTGTTATGATGACATCATCAGCAAATGCCCTTACCTTATAGTGTTTTTTACCCACCACTATTCCCTTAATATCTTTATTTTCTCTAATTTTTCTAAGTAGAATTTCTAATGTTATTATAAATAAAGTTGGTGAGAGGGGGCACCCTTGCCTTGTGCCTTTAGATATTTCTATATTTTTCGTCATTCTTCCATTTATAATCAGTTTTGCTTTTTGACTTTGATATATCGCACTAATTGCTTTGTATATTTGTTCTCCTATTCCTAATTCCTGAAGCGATTTCATCATAAATTTCCATGAAACGTTGTCGAACGCTTTCTCTGCGCCGACTGCCATAATTACCCCTTCTTTCCCTCTATCATTTTCTAATTTTTCCAAAATATTTAGGATATTCCTTATATTATCTTTGATTTGTCTGCCTTTCATAAATCCAGCTTGATTTTTATGAATTATTGATTTTAATATATTGTTTATTCTTTTTGCTATGATTGCAGCAAATATTTTATAGTCACAATTTAATAAGCTGATGGGTCTATAATTACCTAATTCCTCTTTCTCTATATTCGTTTTCGGTATCAGAGTGATCATCACTTCTCCCCAAGATTGGGGTAATACTCCTTTCTTTAAAATATTATTCATTAATTGGAGTAGTAGTGGTGTCAGGGTTTCTTCTAAATGTTTATAATATTCATTTGGTATCCCATCCGGGCCTGGTGACTTCCCTTTTTTTAATTTGCATATAATTTCTTTTATTTCTTCCATTGTAATCTCCTTATTTAATTGTTTCACTTCTTCTGCCATTAGTTTTGGTAATTTACAACCTTTTATATAACTTTCTATTTCTTTCTCATCCTCATTGTTTCTTTTATACAAGGCTGTATAATAATTTTCGAATGCTTTTAGTATTTCTGATGGTTTATTTATAATCTGATCATTTAATCTAATTCTGTTGATTATTCTTTCATTTTTTTTCTTTTTAACCTGCCACGCTAGCAGTTTTCCTGGTTTGTTAGCCCATTCAAAATTTTTGTACTTCCAATATTGTAATTTTTGTTCTATTTCATTATCAATTAAATTTTCGTATTCAGTCCTTAAAATTTTTAACTCTTGGTTTATCTTATTACTTTTAGTTCTATACATAAGTTTTTCTTTTCTTCTTATTTCATCTAACAAATCCTGTTTTTTTTGTTCTCTCTTTTTTTTCTTATTGGCCCCTTGCTGAATGAAGTATCCCCTAATTACTGCTTTCCCCGCGTCCCACACTGTTCCAATATCTATTTCCCCATTCATATTCAAATCCATATAATTTTTCATTACTTTGTGGGCTCCTTCAATTATTTTTTCATCATTCAATAAAAATACATTCAATCTCCAGTTCTTATTATTTTTCTCCTTCTCCTTAATTATTACTGACACTGCACTATGATCTGATATACTTCTGGGCCTAATCTCCACTGATTCTATTCTATTTATTAATTCTTTTGTCGCCCAAATCCCATCAATTCTGCTTGCAGATTGGTGTGTTTCCGAGTAATATGTATAATCTTTTTGAATCGGATATCTGTGTCTCCACATATCGTTTAGTTCAAGATTGTCTACCATATCGAAAAAACTGTTGGGTAATTTATTTTGTCTTCCTTTTTTCTTTTTACTTGACCTATCAAGTTCCGGGTTTGTGACCCCGTTTAAGTCACCCAGCACGATAATTTGCATATTTAAATTTTCTAGCAATTTACTTTCTAGACTTTTGAAAAAATCTGTCTTACTTCCATTTGGAGCGTAAATTCCGGCTACCATAATTTGTTCTCCTTCTACCATTAGTTTTACAATTACCACCCTTCCTTCCTTATCTTTCCAAATCAGCTCTGGTTCCCATTTCCTTTTCACATATAACACTACTCCTCTCTTTTTTTTCTCATTTGCTGTTATAAATTCCATCCCCAATTTTTCATTGATTAATACCTTTTCTTGTTTTTTATTTACATGGGTTTCCTGCAAGCAGATCACATCCCAATTTGATTTTTTAAGGATGTGACCAGTTCTATTTCTTCTTTTTTTATCATTCAAGCCATTAATGTTCCAAGATATTATTTTAAGATTCATCTAATTTAGTAGTATATAAGCCTTGGTTTAAAAGTGAAAAGTCTGAGTCCTTTTGGAAGGAAGTGTGTTGCTTAAGTCTCTTTCTCTTCCTCTCTCTCTTCTTCTTCACTCTCCGATGCCTCGCCCTCTTCTTCGTCCGTCTGGGTTCCTGTCGCGTTGTCCTCCTCTTCTCTTGCTTCCTCTTCTTGTTCTTGAATCATTCTTTTCTTTTCTTTGACTTTTTTACCTCCCAACTCTTGCCGATATTTCCTCCAAAACATGTCTGCGTCTGGCACATTTCTGAACTTCCTTTTCACACCTCTGTAGAAAAATGAGAGTCCCTCTGGGTATTCCCATCGAAAGGGGATCTTCCTTTCTGACAGTGGTTTCGTTAAAAATCTGTATTTCTGCCTTTTCTGGACCAATCTTGGAGGGACTTCCTTCATTATTGCTATCTCCACTCCTCCTATTCTTAGCTTGCTCTTGCCTTTTCTTTGCAGAACTCTATTTTTCATCCATGTTGTATTAAAGGTTACTAAGCAATCACCCGGCCAATTATTTATTCTAGCTTTCCTTGAATTCACTCTGAAGGCGTTTTCTATACGTTCTTCTATCTCAAGTTCTCCAATCTCTAGCCATTTTGCCAATTCTTCCGTTATCATTTTAATCGTGTCTTCGTTCTCTCTCTCTGGGATATTCCTAAATCTCAATGTTTTCCCCCGTAACTGCATCTGTAACATGGCTAGAGCATCACCTTCTGCCTCTTGTGTTGCCCTGCAAGCTTGCAGTTCTTCTCTTATTTTAATCATTTCTGTTCTCCCTTCTCTTTTTTCTTTATTTAATTTTTTCATATTGTTTTCCACTGTTGCTTTAATTTCCTCATTTTTCCCTTTTATTTCTTCCAGACACTTCTTTATTCCTTCCTTGTCCTTATCATTAGTCTCTATTTTCTCCTCGATTTTTTCCACTTTTTTCTCCAGACTATTTATTCTTTCATTCATTTCTTTTTTAATTTCAGCAAGGTCTTTTCTCACTTCCCCCATATCTTCCTTCAACGATAGGATGAGATCTTTTAAGTCCATCTCCTGTCCTGTTACCATCACTGAGCTTCCCGCCGATGGGCTTCCCGCCAGTGGGCTTCCCGCTACTGAGTTTCTTCTTGGAAGTAAGGATGAACTAGGCAGGGTTGAGGGTTTCTTTGATTTATCTCCCATTTTCCGTCGTTTCCCCCCGCCTTGCCGCAGCCCTCCTTTCATCCACACGGTGTCGCAATTTTTGTTTTTTTATTTTATTTCCCTTGGGGTGTTTTTCTTGTTTCCCCCACTAGCGGCCGCTGTTTTCCCTTTCCGTGTTCGATCTCTCTTGCCTCTAATCCACCCATGGCTTGCTCTCTATTCCTCTACTTCCTCCTTCTCCTTTGTCTTTCGCTTAGTCATGCAGGGTATCCTCCATCTTTATTCCTCCTCATAATGCTCCGCTTCAAAAAAGTGAGTATTTTCTTCTTTTATTTATTTAGTCTCTTATCCGGTTTTCTCTCAATCTTTAATTGAGAGAAAATTAAAATTTCTTTAATCTTTTTTTTTCCAGGGCTTAGCTTAATGTATACGCGTAGGTTTTGCCGCAATACCGTGGCTCCCCCTGTCTCTTTTTCCTTTTGTATTATATTGGTATTGTTTATTGGCGACGTTACTGTGCTTATGCCTTCTAATGTTGATTTTAAAACAGTCTTCCCCCCCGTTCTCTGCCTGTTTCCATTCAATTTTTGCTTAGCTTGCTGGCTTACAGCTTTCCGTTGTTACAGGGGCGGCGTTTATTTTCCCTTTGTGTCAATCCCAAACGTCCCATTTATAAAGTTCAGGTAAAAAAGACAGAGAAAATTTTACTGTCACTGTTGCGTCGGTTTTTGAAGCCTTCTGCTGAGGGGATTTGATTTCTCTGCATCTCAGTGCCCTAGGGGACCTCTCTCCTTCTCCCGTTCTGTTACCAGAATAGCAAGGAATAGGGGGTTCCCTTTCAGACACCACCGACTTCTCGGACCGGGATCGCCTCCCGGGCCTTTTCTGAGGGGTACTTGGCTTTAGCTCTCCCCCAATTCCTCAGCGGACGCCCCGTGGAAGCAGGTTCACTCAAGTCGCACCCAACAGCAACCAGCGGTAAAACCGGAATCCTGGAATCTTCAATTTCTAATAACCTTAGGCGACCACCAGTTGCTTCTTCCAGTCACTCAAGGCTTTTCATTGTGTTGGTCTGATTTCAGCTATACTATTACTCAGAAAGAATCTACCTGGCTATGGGAGTAGAACCACATAACCTCCAGCTGACTGTTATAGGCAGAAATGCTTTTTATTGCTGTGCAACCGCATTTACGGTAAGCCTCCCCCGGCTTTTTATTCTCTTGCTTTCTAATTCTTGAAAATCAGTCTTCTTAAAAGTCTTTGCTGTGAACCTTTACATCCCTTCCATGGCTATTTATGGTGCAACAGCTCCCTCCGCCCTCAATAAATCATGGGAATTGTAGGTCTATGAAGGTTCCCTCATTCTTCTTTGTAAGAAAACTCCATAGATTTAAATGCAGTTCATGGAAACTGTAAATTGACTGAAGCATTTTTTTTTTTAATCCCTTTTCAAATTTGTTTTAATATGTTTGATGTTATTATTATTTCTTCACTTGAGATAGAAAAGAAAACTCACATCCTTCTATCATAGAACTGCAGTTCCCAAGATCATTTGAGAAAGCTGAAGGGAGCAATCCTATGCACAAGAAGCTGGTGTAGAGCAAGTCAGTGTACACTAAGATGGTGTCAAGGTACATGAGATCCAGTTTTAGGGTTCCTGCCGCTCTGCTTAACCATGGCAGAGGGGAAACTGCAATGCGTTCTATGTGGGGCTACCTTTGAAGGTGACCCAGAAACTATAACTAATCCAGAATGCAGCAGCTAGACTGGTGACTGGGAGCGGCCACCGGGAGCATATAACACAGGTTCTAAAGGATCTTCATTGGCTCCCAGTGCATTTCTGAGCACAATTCAAAGTGTTGGTGCTGACTTTTAAAGCCCTAAATGGCCTCAGCCCAGTATACCTGAAGGAGCATCTCCACCCCCATCGTTCTGCCCGGACACTGAGATCCTCTTCCAAGGGTCTTCCCCGGGCTCCCTCACTGTGAGAAGTGAGGTTATAGGGAACCAGGCAGAGGGCCTTCTCGGTAGAGTCACCCTCCCTGTGGAACACCCTCCCTTCAGATGTCAAGGAAATAAAAAACTATCTGACTTTTAGAAGACATCTGAAAGCAGCCCTGTATTGGGAAGTTTTCAATGTTTGATGTTTTAGTATGTTCTGATTTGTGCTGTGAGCCACCCAGAGTGGCTTGGGAAACTCAGCCAGATGGGTGGGGTATAAATAATATAGTAGTAGTAGTACTAGTAGTAGTAGTAGTAGTTGTTTGTTAAAGAACTGTTAGCTTTGGGCTGGAAAAGCCCCAAAGCCTTGCAGCACTGCAAAACAATGGAGTCCAGCAGGTTTCTGTGCTTAGTGGCAGGGCCGGCGCGTCCATTAAGGCAAACTAGGCAGTTGCCTAGGGCGGCAAAATGGAGGGGGCGCTGGCCAGCCTGCCCCTCGCCCCCCGCCACCGCCCGGTGCCGCCCCAACCAGCGGCGAAAACCGCGGCAGCACGGGGTGCCCGGCCGGCAGGGGGCAGGGCACCGTACGTCATGCGCAATGACGTCACATGGCCCGCCCCCTCGCCTAGGGCGCCAAAATCCCTAGCACCGGTCCTGCTTACTAGCAGTGTTTACCTTCAGCAGAGTTTCTTCCTTGCGCAGCTTCTTTGTGTGCCTTGTGTGCCCTGTGGAGCTTCAGAGACTTGCCAGCAATAATTCCTCACAGAGTTCAGCTTGATTCTAACAAGCAAGCTTTCTTAAAGGCATAAATCACAGCAGAAAATCTCCCGGAGACGCGAGGCACATTTTGCTCTCTGCGTCTCCGGTTGAAAAACAAAACCAGAATGTACAGACAAACAAAAGTGTCACATTTCACACAAGCTTCCATTTACAGCAATACCCAGATGTGTGAAACATAATCCCTGTGGGCAGTACGCACCTCTTGAGCTTATTAACCCTGTAAGCTCCAAACCTCACACCCCCTCTTGTCCCGCACCACAGGGACAGCATAAGCATATTACTTACCCCAAACACAAACTCTCACAGAACTCCCCATGACGTTGGAAGCTCAGTGGTTTGGTGAACCCAACTGCTGGGTTCATCCGACTAGGACAGTACTCCAGCTTTACCAAGCCGGTCTGGATACTTTGGCACACACCTCAGAAAAGAACGTCCAGGTGTTTGGTTCTGGCCTTGAAATGTCCAGACTCTGCCAACTTCAAACAGGGTTGGTTGTCCTCCCAAACAGTGACGGGTAGGCAACACTCACCGTAGATCTCTTGGACCAAACACTTATAGTACTCCAGTTCCCTACAAAGCTCTGACAGTGCACTGTATTTGGCTTCTGCAGAAGAATAAGCAATGAGGCTCTGGTTCCGGGACTTCCACCCGACTAGAGATCCTCCAAACTTCACAACCATTCCAGACACAGATTTCCTGTCCTCGAAATTTGCTCAATCGCTGTCGCACCAGCACGTGAGCTGGGGCTCACCAGCTGGCAACAACCTCAGGCAAAACTCCTTTGTCTTCTGCAAATACCTCAGCACTCTCTCGATGCCATTCCAGGAATGCACACTGGGCTTTGTAGCCTCCCTGCTGAGCAGATTCACAGCAACCGCTATGTCAGGTCTGCTCCACTGGGAAAGAAACAACAGACTCTCTAGAGCTGACTGAAACATCTCGGGGCTCTGGAACTCAGAGCGTTCCCCGGACTGACTGTCCTTAACGAAACAAGTCTCCATGGGTGTTCTGACACCAGCACACCCAGACATCCTGAACTTCTTCAGCAGCTGCTCTATCTTGCCTGTCTGACTGAGCAAGAAATTGCCATCTTCGGCTCTGTCTACCTGAACACCTAGGTAAACACTAACAGGGCCTTAGGTCCTTGAGCTTGAAGTACTGGCCAAGCTCCTCTGCGAACTGTTGCACCTGTTCCCTGGTCTTTGCCAAGAAAATGATGTCTTCATCGTACAGATGAACCAGCTCCTGCTCTTGGCCTTCTCCAGCCAGATACAGGCAGCTATTAGCATGACTCTTGCTAAAACCTAGCTCTTCCAAAGCATCATGCAAGCACGTGGTCCAATCCCTGGCTGACTCCTTCAGGCCATAGATTGCCTTGTGCAACCTCCACACCTGATTTGGCCTGTTGCCCTCGAACCCTGGTGGAGGTAACATGTACAACTCCTCATCCAAGTTCAAACAGGCAACACCCATATCGAAGTGATTTACCTCAAAAACTCTTTGAGTTGCGACTGCTAACAGCATGCACATTGTTTCGCTTCTGGAAGTATGAGCGTCCATTAACTCGGTGTCATGGACCCCCTTCCTCTCAGTGAAACCTCTGGCTACTAGCCTAGCCTTGTGCTGAAACCCTCCAGTTGCTGTTGTCTTGAGTCTGTAACCCAACGACTGCTCACTGCCTGCTTTCCTTCTGGCAGCGTCATGGGCGTGTACACATTCAAAGACCTCATTGAGTTCACCTCCTCTTTCATGTTGTTGCTGTTGAACAAGCCTTTAAAATAACACTCTACGCCACATTGCCAGGTCACATGACTGGGCTGAATGGGCTTAAGTCATCACTCTCTGATCCCATTCCTGCCACACACCCAGAATATCCCCCTTTTTGGAACTTACACTGCCCCCAGTTCTGCCAAACTGTATCTTTGGCTGAGCTGGGGTTAGGTAATTGAGGCCAGGGGATCCACTGCATCCTAAGCTGCTCAACTTGGCAGACCTCATGAGCCTGTGATGCAGTTGTTACCTAAAGACTGCTAGCTAAATATCTCTGTACACCTCTACCATGTGCCCCTTTGCTTTTTTTTTTTTCTAAACGAATCTTCTGCCCCAATGTTCAACTCTTTCCAAACAGGGAAGTTACTTCATAGAATCATAGAGTTGGAAGGGATCCTGAGGATCATCTAGACCAACCTCCTGCAATGCAGAAATATGCAGTTGTCCCATATGGGGATCAAACCTTGCTGTTACCAGCACCACGCTTTAAGCAACGGAGCTATTTGACATTATCATCATGGCTGGGCTCTTGTGTACCTTTTCCAATGCTGTGATATTGTTGTTGTGAAGATTTTGTCTAATGGCATTATTACTTCAGGAGTTTTATCTTCAGTCCCCTTCCTGTTTATCCCTTACAGAGAATTCACTTTTTTTCACAGCCGCCATGTGTTGGGGACAACGTTTTCATTGAGCTACCCACCATGCAGTGGGGAGATTTTAGTGGGGAGAATAGCCCCAATATGCACCGTTTATGCTTTCTTATACTGACACTCTCAAAGAAATCCAAAAGGGTCATTAGCAGGGAGAGGAGCCAAGCTGGTATTTCTTCAGCATGACTTGTTCATATATATGCTTTTAATTTTATCTTTAATAGTGCTTTCCGCCAGCTGTACAGGTAAAGGCATAAGCTAACCAGCTTGTAGCTAAGAGGATTTTTTTCTTTCTCTTTATACTCTTTAGATCTATCTCACTGATTCTAAGGGGCACAGGTTGCTGCTTCTCATTGGCTTTGCGATATGCATCATTTCCTGTGTTCTGTTAACCCTGAGCCTGGAACTGCAGGTTTGTGATTGGTGGCATTTAGAGAAGGACTAAGAGGGCTGCTCTTTGCCTCTGTTCCTTCCTCTGTAACAGCTCCAAAGCAATGGGCAAGTAGGCAGTAGATGTGACAGAACATTTATTTTCTTGAAACATTTTCCATTTTCTGATCTTCCCTGCGAAAGTCAGGTGGGCGCTCCAGTCCAAGGCAAGAGATCTCAAAGAGATCTTCACTCTATGGTCCAGCAGTTCTATGGAATAAGAGATGGTAATTGCTTAAGAGAAAACTTTATGAAGATACAGCATAGGTGGTATCTGACACCCAACAGATTAGCAAAAATGTCAAAATCAATAAAAGGTAACTGTTGGAAGTGTAAAACAACAGAAGGAACCTTCTACCACATGTGGTGGCCATGTAGCATAACTAAAAATTATTGGGAAATGATTTTTAAAAAAACCTTTTGTTAAAAACACAGAAACACTACTGTTGGGTTTAATAACAACAGAAGTTTCCAATAAAGAAAGAAAGTTGTTTCTGTATGCCACAATGGCTGCCATGTATTGTGCTGCCATAGCACAAAGATGGAAAACTGATAAAGTGCCAATGAAAGAATTCTGGCATAGCAAACTGTTAGAATATGTGGAGTTTAGCAGAGATGACCACTGGAATTAGAAACAAAAACAATGAAAGATATAAAGAATACTGGATATTATAATAATAATAATAATAATAATAATAATAATAATAATAATAATAATTTATTTGTACCCCACCCATCTGACTGGGAATATATGTGAAAGTATTATAAACAAATACTTTACCTAGCAGGATGGTAAAACTTTCAACACAGTAAGAATTAATTAAAGACTATAAAAGCAGTTGCAATAGACGGGGTGAACTAAGGAAACATGAGGAAAAGAGGGGTTAAAAGGAACCATGGAAAGAGAGGATAGAAAGTGAATGAATGTTTTCTGATTTTTTGTCGATTATTTAAAATATTTGAAAGGAAATATTTTTCTTTGTTGTATGATTTATGTTTATGCTTCGTTGATGTGGAATGTTATCAGAAAAGCAAATAAATACTGCAAAATATTTTTTTAAGAGGTGGCAGTTGCAAATATGGGATGTATCAAGAGTTCATGTCCTCCAGATGTTGGATTCCAATTTGCATCACCCTCAACCAGCATGGTTAATGATTAGGGATGATGTGAATTATGATCCAGCAACATCTGGAGGATGCCACATTGATTGCCCCTGTGCTAGATAAAGGACACCTGTCATTAGGGGTTCATCCACATTTGAGCCTGATCTCATGTGGAATCCGTGCTTCCTCCTTTTGAATCCATGTTTCCTACACACACATGCACATTTGCAGTTGGAATTGAAGAAATCCACTTGTTCCCATTAGTACCAGCTGGCATTTCCTTTTGTCTTTGTCCTGCCTTCCAACTTGTTTTTTTAGAATGTGTTCATTTTCCACAAACAGGGCATACATGCAGAAATCAGCTGAGACGTCAATGCACATTTTCAAAGAAATGGCATCTGTCACAAGAGCACACATCCACACATTCCCAATTCATTGCAAACTTCTATGGCATACTTCATTTTACGTTCAATCCCCAAAAGATAGACATTTTCAATTCCAAAACAGGAAGATTATTATAATTAATGGTAAGAAGGGGGGGGGGAATGAAGCAGGGAGATCTGGAGAATTCATTGTTTTTCAGTTCTTGAATTGCACAAATCTGATTGAAATAAAAATAAAAATGAGAAACACAACTGCAGCAGAGGTAATAAAAATAGGTGCCACTGCTACCCACAAAGAATTGATGTTATGGGGAGGTAGGGTGTATGGAAAGGAAAGTAGTCAAAAAGGATACTTCATCCCACTGGAAAAAAGCGAGGTGATGTGTCTTTTGCCTTGAATGGAGTTGTATTTTTTGAATTTTCTTTTTATTTGGGTTATCCTTGGATTTGTGAAATCTGAATTTACAGGGAGGAACCTGCAGGATAGGAGCTGTTTGAGAGGGACTACATGTGGGAAATGCTGCCTAAATATGAACACATGAAATCCAGGTGTAAATGATCCCCAGTATGTAATGGAAATACTACCCTACTTTCTTCAACAGGCCTCCTTCGAACACATGGTGTTTTTCAGCACAGTTGTTGACCACTTGCACATCTTTGGAGAAGGCTTAGGAACAGGTAAGTGTTCAGATGATGTGCTGTGCTCTTTAGATGATGCAAAAGATATAAATACAATAGATACCCCCCCCCAAAAAAAGGTGAAAAGGTGGTATTCAATGCCCTGAATCATTTCTCTCTACTTAGGTCCTATTCCATCTGTAATTGTGATGGAGTTGTTTCTTCAATCATCTCGGTCCTCAGCCCTTGTGATTGCAGGAATAGTGCATTGCTTAATGAGCTATCTTGAATACTTCACATCCATTTATGTGGGGGTGAGTGATTTTGAATGTCAGTTTGATAAAAAGTGCATCGTTTCAGTCACTAAACTAAGCTCAACCCCTTCCCACACCATTATTGCCCCCTTCCATGAAGCCATGTCCTTAGTGATTTTGATTTATCTGCCATTATTACTTCCCCTTCCCCAACCCAGTCAGTGTGTTTTGTTAAAGCTGAATGTTAAATTGTTTCATAAATATACAGTATACATTTATCAGCTGGGTTTGGTGTAGTGATGGCAAAGCTTTGCCCTTCCAGATGTTGCTGGATTGTAAATTCCAACATCTCTGCATAATGGCCATCCTTGCTAGGGCTTATGGGAGTTGGAACCCTACAACTTCTAGGTGGCCACGGCTTCTACATTTAGTCAGTAGGCTTGGGGATCAAATGCCCAGTTGGTCATGAAGCCCATGACCAACCCATGTCTTTGGGCAAATCACTCTTGCTCTCAGGTGATGTCCCACATCTCGTTGACAGAGCACATGGTTTGCATGCAGAAGGTCCCAGAATGAACTCCTGACACCTCCACTGAAGCCCTCAAAAGACCTGTCTGAGAAGTTGTAGAGGTGCTGCCAGGCAGCGTAGACAATAGCAAGTTAGATGGACAAGTAGTCTGTCTCTGTAGAAGGCAGTGTTATGTGTTCATAACTGTGATTGGTTTTGTCTCGCCACAAGGAAGAGAGACACCAGCCATTATTACTTACAACAGAGGAATGGTGGCAGCAACAGCTGTAGCACGCACAACTTGGAGACCAGATCTGCCCCCCCACCACCATGCCACCTCTACACTGACCTCTTGGCAAAACAGAGGTGCTGCTGGTTTCCTGATGTAGATCTTTACTTCACCACCACCCTGTTCCTGATATAGATCTCGCCCCTTCTTCCCCAGTGGGATGTGTAAGCCATTCTGTGGTTCGCCTCAGGTGCCGAAATGTCATGGGCCAGCCCTGGTCATAAGGGTAGTGGTCGCTCCATCATTAGCCAGCAGCACAACCGTAGGGAGCATGCTGCATAGTCTCCTCCCCCACCTCTAAGACCAATAGTACTTTCCAAGGCAAGAGAGACTTAGCTAGGTTTTTGGGTGGACTGGCAAGGCTCTGGGACAAGTGGTAGCAGCAGGAAGGAGACAACCCTCAATGAGCAAGACAACATGAAGCAAAACTGAGGCGGGCCAGCATGGAGCAGAAATGCCAGGAGCTGGTTCACAAGCTACCCCTCATTCTGAACTGCCATCTGGCGCAAATGTGGCAGCAAGGGTCAGAGGATGACTGGTCTTGATCTTCTTGTTGGGGAAAGTCAAGGAGAATATTTGTACAACAGGCAAATAAAAATATTCTGATTCTTTCCTCCCCTCTCCTTTTCTTTCACCTCTAGAAATATATTGGAGCCTTCATTTTCCTCCTTTTCTGGCCTATCTCTGTAGCCGCAATTTTTTATATTTTCATGTATGTCCCAGAAACGAAAAACAGGACCTTTGTGGGTATCAGGAGACGCGCGGCATTGAAAAGGGCCGTGAAGATCCACATCAAGAAGCAGGAGGAAAATTAGAAACTCAGAAAGCACCCCTTTCGGTAGATGGTTTGTTTGTTTGTTTATTAAATAGATTTTTAAGACTAATGGAATGATTCCAAAAGAGTAGTTACTGTTATCCTTCAACTCTCTATGTCCAGTTGGCTAAATTTCAATAGTGGCAACTTCCCTCCTGGGCTGAAGACAATACCTTCTTTTCTCCTCCCAACCTGCCCTTTCCCAACCCAACCCAGTTTCATGGCTTCTCTGTGAAAGTGGGAATATTTCAAGAAAGCAACAGACCTACGCCTCATCGGTTGCCACCCTTCTAGACCTCTGCAGTTGTTTGTGAATATTGCGTGGCTGATATTTGGGCTGGGCTGAACTGAACTGGATGCACCTCTGGAATTGGCTGCAGCTCAGTGGTTTTATTTATTTGTTACTGGTATGCAGCAATTGCAGCTTGGGGAACCTGTTAAGTCTGAGTCGAGTCCTGTAAGGAGAGATGGAGCAGTGCGTAACTCATGCTGGGGATAACTTCTCAGGAATGACTCTCCTGAAATTATTGGACTAATACATATCTGCTGAATTCAGCATAGTCAAAATTCATGGAAGATGGGAATTGGGGGTCCAATAGTATCTGATGGATCAGTTCCCTCATGTCAGGCTTAACTCCCTATTTATGAAACCTCAGTACTAAGCTGACACTGCCTGCCTTTTGACCTAATTGGATTGCTGCTCAAGTCCTAAGTAGTCTGAAGTAAATTCACAGTCTGAATGTAAACCACTTACAAGGACTATCAATCGTCCCATGAGTGTGGAGAACCAGCCCTTTGACTTCTGTCTGCAAGTGGTTTGTATGCAATCCACTTACACAGAGACTTCTGAAAGGATTGTTCTCTCCATCAATCGGCTGATGGGAACAGAAGCCATCTCCAGAGAGCCAGTGTGGTGTAGTAGTTGGAGTGTTGGACTACGACCTGGGAGACTGCAGGGTTCGAATCCCCACTGGGTGACATTGGGCCAGTCACCATCTGTCAACCTAACCTACCTCACAGGGTTGTTATAAGGATGACATGGTGAAGAACAGAACCATGTACACCACCTTTGGCTCCTTGGAAGAAAAGGGTTGCATATAAATGTAATAAACACAAATATAATGCTCAAAGTAGCAATTCATCCAGGAAAAGGAAGGAAGGAAGGAAGGAAGGAAGGAAGGAAGGAAGGAAGGAAGGAAGGAAGGACTCTCCTTTCAAAGCAAGCTGTTGGTGTCAATTTTCTGGTTGATATTGGCAGCCCCACTGTCATAATGATGCCAGGTGAGCAACGGGGGGGGGGCACCCATACACCTGTCAATCTGGGCCCAGGTCTAGTTCCCTATCCTTGAAGTACAGCTTCCAATCAGGAACTGATTTTACCAGGGCTATCCTTTATCTCCAATCACAGTGCTGTGATTCCTATCTAATGCTTATACTAAAAGGGAGATATGGGCAGATGTCTCGGACCACAAGTGTGCATGTCTATAGCAAGGCAACCGTAAATGGAAAGCTGTAGTTGTGTGTGTCAAACTCTCCATCTGCTTGGGACTGGAATGAGGACATTGCAGATCCAACAGATCCTTCCCTGAATTCAGAGCAGCACCTGACACTCATCAGCGTGTTCCTCCTGGCAAAAATTCTTGGAAAGAGGTACAAGTCCTGCAGATATACTTTCTGCCTGATCAAGGGTTCTTCAGAAACATTACATTTGCTAGTGCTTAATTGCTTCCACGGGATGGAATGGTGCACTCTCCATATCTGAGGAAGAAAGGTGAAATATAATCGGAGTCAAGTGTGAATTTCAGGCTCTTTATTCAGCTCATAGTAGCAAGGAATCAATCTTTCCCCCAAACATCTGCTATATATGCATTGTTTACACAATGGGCCCCACGTGATTGGCTAATTCTAGGCTACTCCTGTATGCCAATCAGGTTGTGGATTCACTTCATCCAGGAGCCTGATTGGCTGCTCTTGCAGGCCAATCAGGTTGCTGATTCACTTCCACCTGGAGCTGGATTGGGTGGCTCCTGCGGACCAATCAGACTGCTGCATTTTGGATCCTATTGTTCTAGGATTCAGCTCAGTACAAAACAAAAGGGTGGTTTCTTTTTCAATGCGAGAGAAAGGGGCAGGTCATTCAGCAATGAGAGAAGGTAGGACGGACCCAACATATTTTGAAATTGTAAAACAACAATTGTCACCACTCCTTCCCAAATCAAGAGGTACAGTACGCAAAGCTTGCCAAGTTGTTCTGTCCCCGGGAGGGATAAATCCCCCATTTACTACTCTCCAGAAATAAAAACACAATAATCAACAACTAACAATGTTATACCCTCTCAAGTCCTCAAATTCTTTTAATTTAAACTCTTCTCCCTCTTCTCTTAATAAATTTCTATAAGTTGCTGTCTAATGGTAGGTCCAGATCTGAAAAAGAGCACTCTTCCTCATACAGCATGTAATTAACTTCTGGATTTCTCTACTGCAAAGTTTGGCTACTGACTGAAAAGGGTTTTAAAAGAATATGACACACGGGGGGATTGCAGGATTGGTCTATAAATCATGTGGATGAGAGAATGTCCCATAATCATTTCATTCCTTTACTGTTTCCTTAGATCACTGCAGCCCCCAGTTCTTGTGAATCTAGGATTCCTTAATAGAAAAGATCACTGTGGAATTTGAGTATGCACACAGTTTGTCACAACTTTCGTTTATTTTTCTCCTTTTTCTCTTTCCAACTACAGTACATTAACAATCTGCACATGTGGACATCGATGTAGTGATGAAACACTGCAAAAAAATAAAAAAGTAGTAGCAGGAACATCAATATGGATTCTTAGATGGAATCTTTCTGTCTGAGACTGAACTTCTTGCACTTGACAAAGATTTTTTTAAAATTTCAGCAGGCATTTAAGGCACGGTGCCCCTCCCCATGATGGTTTTTATGATTAACTGGTTTTACCTACCATTCATTTTGCAACTTTATTTCACATGGCTTAGAAGCTATGGTGTTCAGGAGTACATAAACAGGTGGAAATACTTCATCAGTTAATTATTTAATATATGTATCATTTCATCCTGATACTTTATCAGTGCCCATGTTTGCACGTTGGCAAAACATTGCACAAAATAATATTGGTCCAATTGAATGTACAATACCATCAAGTTTTCATACCATCAGTTAATAATAATAATAATAATAATAATAATAATAATAATAATAATAATAATAATTTATTATTTATACCCCTCCCATCTGGCTGGGTTTCCCCAGCCACTCTGGGCGGCTTCCAACAGAACATTAAAATACAATAATCTATTAAACATTAAAAGCCTCCCTAAACAGGGCTGCCTTCAGATGTCTTCTAAAGGTCTGGTAGTTGTTGTTCTCTTTGACATCTGAAGGGAGGGCGTTCCACAGGGCAGGCGCCACTACCGGGAAGGCCCTCTGCCTGGTTCCCTGTAACTTGGCTTCTTGCAGTGAGGGAACCGCCAGAAGGCCCTCTGCACTGGACCTCAGTGTCCGGGCTGAATGATGGGGGTGGAGACGCTCCTTCAGGTATACTGGGCCGAGGCTGTTTAGGGCTTTAAAGTTCAGCACCAACACTTTGAATTGTGCTCGGAAACTTACTTCTTCATGTCTGCTGGGGCAACACAGATCAGCCCCAGCAGCTGGATCTAGTTTTCAGGCTGCTCCATCATCTCCTCTGCTTTTTCATATTCAGTATCCATCATTTTATGACTTTAAACCACAGCTGTGAAGCTTTTAACCATCTTCCCATTGTCCAAGATTACTTCAGTCACACGCAGGCTGTTATTTCTGCAACACTTGCAGCCGGTGAAGGAGTTCAAGGACAGTCAATATCATGCCTGGCTTGTTCCATGCCACTAATCTCAAAAATAAAAGGAGATGTCACCTTCTACCCTTCCAAGTAGAGATAGCACTGCCACTGGCCCTGGAAATCTGGTGAAAATCTGAATGGATTCATCTGGCCAAGTCCTGCCCCCAAATGATTGTATTCAGCTTTGAAAGGAGAAAAATACAGTTCACATTTAAAAAGGTTAAAACATGGCACCCAAGGTGCTAAAAACGGAGTTTCCCCGGCACGGAAGCATTATTGCTTATCAAATATCTTTTTCTAGAGAGGGGGGGGGAAGCACCTCAAAGACACATTTATACAGCTGGGAAAGCCTGTTGGAACAAAACTGTCTTCAGTTGTTTTACAAAAATGCAGATAGCAGGTGCTTGTTGTATCTCAACAGGGATGCAATTCCACAAAGTGGGGCTGCCATGCTTAAACCCCTCCTCCAAGTAAATGCAGAGCAGTAAATGATAATCTAATTGACCAGAATGGGCTCATATGCATCTCTGTACCCAGATCCAATGTGATTGTGGGTAGAAATGCTAGTGAACCGCTCAAATAATTATTATTTTCAGATACAGTGGTACTTTAGTTCTCAAACTGTTCCGGAAGTCCGTTCCAAAGCCAAAGTGTTCCAAAACCAAGGTGCGCTTTCCCATAGAAAGTAATGCAGAATGGATTAATCTGTTCCAGACTTTTAAAAACAAACCCCAAAACAGCAATTTAAGATGAATTCTACTATCTAACAAGACCACTGATCCATAAAATGAACGCAATAATCAATGTAAGGTAAAGGTAAAGGGACCCCTGACCGTTAAGTCCAGTTGCGGATGACTCTGGGGTTGTGGCGCTCATCTCGCTTTACTGTCCGAGGGAGCCGGCATACAGCTTCCGGGTCATGTGGCCAGCATGACTAAGCCTCTTCTGGCGAACCAGAGCAGCGCACGGAAACACTGTTTACCTTCCTGCTGGAGCGGTACCTATTTATCTACTTGCACTTTGACGTGCTTTCGAACTGCTAGGTTGGCAGGAGCAGGGACCGAGCAACGGGAGCTCACCCCGTCGCAGGGATTCGAACCGCCGACCTTCTGATCAGCAAGCCCTAGGCTCTGTGGTTTAGACCACAGTCCCACCTGTGTCCCTTATAATAATCAATGTATTGTACTATAAAATAAATAAGACACTATTGTAGATGATTAAAAAAAATAAAAAAATTCTTACCTGCACTGATGATAGTCATTGTTTGGATGAGGAGCTTTTATCCACTTCCGAAATCACAAAATCAATCAATCAGTCAATCAATCAATCAATCAATCAATCAGTAGCTGAACTGGGTTCCACACAGTCACAAAAACAAATGATCTGAAAAAGCCTCAAAAACAAAAACGCAAATTAAATGACAAAAACAAAAGCGCCAAACTTAATCTGTTCTGGAAGTTTGACTTCCGAAATGTTTGAAAACCAAGGCGCAGCTTCTGATTGGTGCAGATCCATTCTGGACTGGACTCTTATGCTGTCTCTAGGAGTTCATATGAAATCTGAACTGAATCTGAATTGGAACTTTTACATAATTCTGGTGCGTCCTTAATCCCATGGATGAGGCTCCACACTTGTCTTTGGTTGTTGTTTTTAGCTCAGTGGAAGAACATGAGGTTTGCATGGACAAGGTCCTGGATTCATTCCCAGGCATTGTAAGTTATGAAAAGTTTGCCTCAGAGCCCCGGAACCTTGGGATACTGCTATTCTGCAACCTCCATCAGAGGACTGTCACTCCCCTGTTCAATAAAAAGGGCCCATTTGTGGGCGATGGAATATCTAAGAGTGTTTGGAACCACAAACTACCACTTCAGAAGAGCTAACAGAGGAAAGATCAGGCCTCAAGGAAGTGTTGAAATCAGTTACTGTTAACACCCTTCAGACTTGAATCCTTATGCAACACAGAGGTGTGTGTGTTTTCTTTGCAAATGTCTCTGGGTTGTTTCTTCTAACGGCTGTCCTTGTGGGCGGCTTCCTTTGGGACAGTTTGTTCTTTGTCGCCCCCTCCCCTCCTCCCGAGCAAGTACTCTGCCAGCCAAACAGGGAGCATTTGAATGACTTCACTGTGGCAGCGCTCCAGGAACAGAAGAAGCTACACATATTTGCACTGCACACTTAATGATCCCATCCAAATTTTTTTAGGTTTACTATTTCTATTTAAGGGCTGGGACTGGATGAGATAAAATTGCCTCTTTTTTAATACCTTTGTAACCTCGGAAGGGAGTAGGTTAGGGACACATGCATTGCGGCTCATGCTAGTTCTACTCTGAGTAGCATTGAACGCAACCCCATACTGGTGTCTCTTTTCCCCTTTGATGGTTGCCTTGAAAGTACAGACAGGTCTCCCTTACCTCTTTGCCCTGTTAACCCCAAACTTAAGTTTCTGGCATGTTAAGCCATGGACTTTACTGGTCTTCTTTTCACCTAGTTAAGTGGCAACTTGGTTCAGAGGAGTTGCCTGGGAGCAGCCCCAGAGGATGGAGAGGAGAGCCCACATCTCTGAAGGCATCACTCTGGGATCCCACATAGCAGTTGCCTGGGAACAGCCCAGGCAACTGCTATGTGGGATCCCAGAGTGATGCCTTCAAAGATGTGGGCTCTCCTCTCCATCCTCTGGGGCTTTGTGAGGGCTGCAGCTCACGCCTGGTTCTCCTTGCTGACAGAAGGGAGACCACTGGACCCACTTCCCTTGGAAGGGAAAGAAAGCTCCTGCTTCTCGGTGGCTTCTTCTTACCTTCCTCCTCCTCGTTGCTTTGCTTCCTTCACCCCACCTAGAACCTCTTTCAGTTGGGCTCTCCGTGTTGCTAAGAGGGGCCATGCCCTACCTCTGGTACTCCTCTGCTTCTACCCCATTGTTTCTGCTTTTGAAGCGAGTAAGCAGAGCTGGGAGATGTACCATGGTTGGGCCTTGATGCCCCAACGCAGCAATATCTTGTTTAAATTGCAGGACTGGACTGAACACTCACTTGTTCTGGTGGGGAGTGAATTGTGATGTCAGAGCCCAACCTACTTTGTGAAAAAGCTATTGCATGGAGAATGTGTTTCTTTCCCAGCACATGTCTGTAGCTGTTCCCCCTGCACTGCTGCAGCTTCACCCCATTTCCCCTATCTATTACAGCTTATTCCGCCTTCACTATGTGATCCCAGCCAGCATGCCCATCTGGGCTGATTTTTACATTTTCAAGGAAATGTCCAGGTTTGGGAGATTTTGGGGGGCTCGGACAGTTTGGGCTCAGACTTGGGCTGCTCTGCACACCGCTGCTGCTGCCACTCCCAGCTGGGGAAAGAGGCTCTTTGGCTTCCCTGGTTCGGGCTGGCAGCAGCTCAGGTTGTCCTCTTTTTTGCTCTTCAAGATATGGCAACCCTATTAATGCCATTCACAGCAGTTATGTTGGAGGCTGGTGATGCTTCTCATATATTATAAATTCACAAAACATTTTGGCTTTTGCCTTTGAGATGCTGCTGCCAAAACAACTGTTATAGCGACTTGAGGATAGACTACTCAGAAGCTACTATCCTCCAGGCTCAGCCTATGTGGTATGAATATGTCTATTGTGTCCCACTTTGGTCATCTAGCCCAGCTGCATGTTCTTACTGAAGCAAACTGTGAAAACCTGGCAAGCAGGTCCTGAGTGCAAGAGCACTCTGCCTTCCTGCAGCTGGTATTCAATAGCTTATTGGGAGCCAGTGTGGTGTATTGGTTAAGAGCGGTAGACTCGTAATCTGGTGAACCGGGTCTCCGCTCCTCCACATTCAGTTGCTTAGTGACCTTGGGCAAGTCACACTTCTTTGAAATCTCTCAGCCCCACTCACCTCACAGAGTGTTTGTTGTGGGGGAGGAAGGGAACGGAGAATGTTAGCTGCTTTGGGACTCATTCGGGTAGTGATAAAGAGGGGTATCAAATCCAAACTCTTCTTCTTCTTCATACTGCTATCACCACCACCACCAACAACAACAACAACTCTCCATCCAAGACATATGGTAATCTGCCCCACAAGAAATGGACTTGTGCGTGATTTTGCATGAATGTCAGATTTTGTGGGGGCAGGGAACATGTGTAACCAGTGCAGTTCTGTTTGAGGAACCAAAGTGATCATGGGGTTTGGAGATGGAAAAGCATAAGGCCTGAGTTGGAGAAAGGTAAACGAGTGATGATTGTTCAGTGCTTTTCCCAGCTCTGAGAGTGCTGTTGAGCTCATGTGCTGATTGCAGCCTTCTCAAAGGTTGGCTACTACAAAATCAGTGTGCTGGACTAGATGGGCCCTTGATCCATCAGGGCTCTTTTAATGTACCATAACCAGGCTGAATCCACCAACAAGCCCACTCCATGAAGGCTTTCAGTCTGGGCCCAAGTCTTCAGTTCTAGACCATGGACAGCCCTAGTGGAAGCATACTTTCGGGTGAAGAATGCATCAAAAATTTGTACTTTGGGAAAGTTTGCACGATTTAAATGGTTCCCAAAAAACTACAGCAGAATATATTGCAATTGTTTATTGACTGATACGGCATTTTGATTGTATCCCATGATGTCATGCGAGAGAAATAATCATGGAGAAAAATAGGAAGCCTAAGATTCTTCAATACAGTTGGGGGAAAAAACACTGTTATTTAGTCCTGATTATGTCTGCTTCCTTTCCTCACTAAAATTATCTTTGTCTCTTAGCAATTCAGAACTGACCTGTAAGGTTGTCTCCTCAAGATGGAATAGCTACGTATGTTGATGTTACTGTAAATCCTAATGCATCCCTTTTACATTAGGTCATTCTCCCAGTGGCTATCCATGCAATCATTTTATTAACAGAAATATTTTGTTAGCTGCTCTCTTCCTTTTCTCCTCCCACAACCCGACTTTTTCAGAGATTTCACCTCAAATGGACTGTGAAGAATCCAGCTATTTGTTTTACCAATTAAAAGAGAGAAACACACCTTTCCTTCTTTTATATTTTATGTTATACTAGCAGTCTCGAACTCAGTATTGCTCAGAAATTAAAAAGGAGCAAAAAAATAAAAAAGGTCAGTGTGGTTTTGAAATCAGTGGTTAAAATCAGTGCAATTTTGAAAGGTTCAGTCTGTCGGTTTTATTCAAAAAGGTGCCCAATTGTATCCAAACACAGACAAAAGCCTCTTTTTGATCTCTGGAAATGTCATGCCCCACCCCATTCAGCCCCATTCTGCCTTCTTCCAGGCCCAAAAGGAACCGTGCTTTGGTGATCGTGCATCAATTGGATGTGCCTAAAATGACCAGTGCCTGTACAAACTAAAAATATATGTCTTACATTACCAAGAGTCATAGCTGTCAACTTTCGGATTTGAAAATAAGGGATTTTTCCAAACTTTCAGATTTGAAAATAAGGGATGCCGCGAGGGCGGTGCAATGGCACCAAGTAGCCTCGCCACCCTGCGCTCCAGAGGCTCTGTGCGAACGGGTGAGCGAAAGAGCGAGCGCACAGACGGCAGGCTGTCTGATTGAGCGTGAGGGTCTGGCTGCACAAGGCATCCAAGCTCCACCCCCAGTCGGTCTCAGACTCCTTATTGGCAGCCAAGCAACGCAGCTGAGGAGCCTCCCTGGCCGGCAGGGAGGGAGAGGAGCTGCTTCCTTTGAAATCCGGGAAATTTAAGGGATATCAACAATCCGGGATAGCAGCGGGAAACGGCATTGGAATAAGGGAGTTTCCCACCAAAAAAGGGAGGGTTGACAGCTATGCCAAGAGCCCCCCCCCCAGTTCAATAACTTACAAATAAAGAATACCACTCTACAAAATGATTTGGAATTGAAAGGCATTCCCAGAGTTGTGCATATGTGCTCAACCATAAGCTCAATCCATCTCATTTCTCTGGACTTAAAAAAAAATGCAGGGTAAACATTGCATTTAAATTGTATACATTTTGCATGCACTTTCTCCTGTAACATATGTGGATGTGCACACAGTGGATACTTGCAGAGAAAGGTGTTTTGGAGATAAGAGGCTATCAGTGATAGCTTCTGAGAATGGAAAGGGCTAGCAGAGACAGAGAGAGGACAGCCATTTCCCATTGTCTCAGACTGGCAAAATCACAAGTTCTTCCAGTATTGAGAGGGTAGGGCAAATTAGCTATGTAAAGCCTAAAGGTAATTGCCCATCACTGCTTTTTTTCTTTTCTTTTTTAAGCTCTCACGATGGGTTACAGAGGAGGTGGTTAGGGTACAGGTATAAACCAAAACACATGCACACAAACATACAAACACACCAAAATCCAGTGCATGAACTCATACATAATGGAGTGCCATGGACTATGGTCAATTTGCTCCTGACCAGGGTAATCAATTACTTATTAAATGGATGTGCCCCAAAATAAATTGGAAATCTATTAAATGGATCATATAAATATTAAGAGTTCCAGTTTCTTACAGATCTGGTTCATATTAAATTTTCAATCATTCATGTCTTCCATGGTGTCCATTTATTATAATGTAGTCACACTAATCTTCTATGTAATTAATTTTCTAGTTCCTTTGCTAGATAAAAATAGGGCTGGTTTTTTTAAAAGGAAATTTTGACTTTTGTGCCATTAGAGAGAGAGAGAGAGAGAGAGAGAGAGAGAGAGAGAGAGAGAGAGAGAGAGCACTTATGGTACCTGAACCTTGATGCAGAATTTTGAACACTGCATCCATTTCTCTAGTCATTTTCATAGGAAGAAAAAAAAATACCATGAGAGGTATGGGTAGAAAAGGTAACGTTACATACATGGGAGAATAGCTGGGAGACGGGGTGGTGGACAGATATCATTTCAATGCCCAAAGAAATGGAAGTAAAGGAGTAGTAGGTGAGATGGTGCCCTTCAGATGTCTTTGACCAGATATGACTTGTATCTGTAGCTTTGGGGAGCACAAAACAGTTTTGGAGCCACTGTGTATTTCCAGTTCAACTTGTTATTTGAGACCAAACTAAACCTGTTAAAAACAAAACTCTGTTCCCCCCATTTCCTATACACATAGCTATTCTTCCTTTCACAGAAGTGGATTAAATTTGCAGGCAAAGTTGCTCCACCAAATCGTAGACAGATACACCCAGGGGTTTTCGTCTAGGGAACTTTAAAGTCTGGTGTTTAAAAACACAAAACAAAGGAAATGTCTGTATATATTTTATTTTTGCCCATAATTGGATGCCGGAATGGTCACCCCATGTTGAGGGGATGAAGCCTGCCAAACTTTGGAATGGTGGTGGTTTTGCTGCAATGGCAGATGCTACTTGTTTGGGGGTGGTTACAATATGAATCAAAGAGGGATGGGACATAGGTTCCCAATAAATACTGGGGTAGGTGAAGGACAAGATGTGCCCCGGGTCCATGTATAAATAGATTGGCAGTGGAATTTTAGTTCAACCCTAGCCATGGGTCAGAATCTTCCACTGTACCCGAGAGCAGCAGGATAGCTTAGGTGGTCCCAAGGTACTCAACATGGCACACACACGCTGGTTCTCCAACACCTTCCCACCACCCATGAGTTTCCAAGTAGTTTTCAAAGCAGCCTCACATCCATGTTGCACATTGCAACTTAAACCCTTTCTTTCCCATGAAGTTTACCAGGACTGGCACAAAAGTGTGTAAGTTGTCATATGTGTGTGATTGGTTTCTAGATTTGTCAATAGATTGTGTTGCTCATTTTCTCATTGGATGGATCTACAGGGTTCATTCATGTTCAACACCACCGGGAAATACTGTGACAACCATTTTTCTCATTCCAAGGGTCAACGTGGGGCAACATCCTCATTACATATTGCTGAAGACTGTTGTATTCTGTATTACCTGTACTTTATGATGCAGTATGGCATCCTCTTTTAAAGCCCAATGTAGCATTTACTCTTTGGGCTGAAAAAGATTTGGAGTTGGGGTGGGAACAACAGTTGTCCAATGATCTAATTATCATCTGTCCAAAACATACGTCATAAGCCTGTGAAATGGCAGTTTAGTATTTCTGTGTGTGCATTTTACATGCATTGTGCATTAAGAGACAAGATGTGTCTTAGAAATTTAGCTTCTAAAAATCCCAGGGATGTAACTGAACCATTAAAAGAGACACTACAGGCAAACCATGCTAGCGATATGTTAACAACAGATAAGGCCTTCTCGGTAGCTGCTCTCAGATTGTGGAGCTGACTCCTTTCCATGGGAAGCTAGGACCTGCCCCCCACCCATTGCTTTCCTTTCACCGGTAGACAAACACTTGTTGCTGTTGTTGTTGAGACAGGCCTTCGGGTGCTCAGTTGCTGTTACGGCTGGGTTTTCTGAGGATGAGTGTTGTACATTGACTTTATGTGGTTAAATTAAGGTTACCAGACGTCCCCGTTTCCCGGGGACAGTCCCTGGATTTACAAATCAGTCACCATACAAAATCCATTAAAGTTGAAAAGTGTCCCCGGATTCATTGAAAAAAATCTGGTAACCTTAGCTTAAATGGTTTTCAGTGCTGTTTTTAATAGGGTGTGTTTTTAGCTGTTTTCATTCATGCTGTGAGCCCCTTTGGATGCTGAACTGGGAGAAAGGCAGGGTATCAAACACACACACACACACACACACACACACACACAGGCATCTTGAAAAGGCAAAAAGGGGAGGGGCAAAACAGAACCATTTACCAGTCACAGAAAGCAGAGGTGGGGAAACACTTCTCTGAAAAACTGATTTGTTATATATTTAAATATGAAACTCAGAAAATGAAATGTAGAAGTGTCCCTAGGGATGATGAATTTCAGTTTCTCTCTCTCTATATATATTTCATTATTCCAGTCTTAGGTTCAGTTCACCACATTTCCATTGCCTAATGAAAATTTCCCAGCAATTTAGCATGCATTTCTCCTAAAATGCATATCGTGTATGCATTTTTGCCTAAGAGAGCACATTTTTGCAAGCAACTTCCCCCCAATATATCCATTTCTGTACACAAGCAGCTCAAACAAAGCCATTGAGATAACAATCAGTGAACAGAGGAAGCTGTTTTATGCTGAACCTGGGCAACTGGTGTGTCCAATACTGCCTGCAAGGACTGGCAGCAGTTCTCCAGGTCTTCAGGTTAAAATCCTTCCCAGCTCCACCTGGAAGTGCTCAGGGTTCAACCTAGGACCTCCTTCCTGTAAAGCCACTGAGCTACTGCCCATCCCTGATCTCCATATATTTTGACTCAGCCAAAACATTGAACAGATGGCAACTAATAAGATGGAGGTCGGCTGCTTTCTCAGTTTGTCCCTGTTTTCACAGGTAAGACTGAATGTAAAAAGAAGAAGACTGTTTTTAGATCAGCAGGGAATCTTATATTATTACTACATTAGCTGAACTAAGGCAATTGGAGGATATCAATAAGAGCTTTCTTAGAATTGTTTGTTTGGAAATTCAAAAACAAAAACAAAAAATCCCAACTAAATAACTGCATAGGGTGATTCTCAAGTTTCTAATCAATCACCACGGATGCGACCTTCTTGATTGACCGCAGCAACATGATTCTCTTGATATCCACAAAGGTCCTCTTCTTGGTTTCCGGGAGAATCTTCAAGATGAACAAGAAGGTGGCTAGGCAGATAGGGAAGCAAAGCAGAAAGCAGTAGGAACCAATCAGCTTCTAGAGTTGGGAAGGAAATGGGGGAGGTAGGGTAGGAAGAGAAAGAGAGAGAGAGAGAGAGAGAGAGAGAGAGAGAGAGAGAGAGAGAGAGAGAGAGATGAGCATATCACAGAAGCTTATTTACCTATCTATCATGCACATGGTATATGTCAAAACAAATTAAAATAAAAAAAATCCTTCCAGTAGCACCTTAGAGACCAACTAAGTTTGTTCTTGGTATGAGCTTTTGTGTGCATGCACACTTCTTCAGATACACACTTCATGCACACTTCTTCAGATATATGTGTTTGTGAGTTTAGATCCTCGTTCACACCCTGGAAGATGGGAATGAAGGTCATTCTGGGGAAGCTTTACCGGTAGGTTAGGCTACAGAATCAGTGTGAATTCTTCAACCCAGTCAGTTTATGGACGTTACGTTTTAATATGGAGTCTGGAGAAGTACAAAATGCTGGTACTGACATGTCAAAGAAGCAATCCAGACGTTAGATATGGCCTACCAATCACACAGCCTGAATTTAGGTATTGCTATACCCTTCCATGACTGTGTTGTTGTTTAGTCATTTAGTCGTATCCAACTCTTCATGACCCCATGGACCAGAGCACTCCAGGCATTCCTGTCTTCCACTGCCTCCCGCAGTTTGGTCAAACTCATGTTAGTAGCTTCAAGAACACTGTCCAACCATCTTGTCCTCTGCTGTCCCCTTCTCCTTGTGCCCTCCATCTTTCCCAACATCAGGGTCTTTTCCAGGGAGTCTTCTTTTATCATGAGGTAGCCAAAGTATTGGAGCCTCAACTTCAGGATCTGTCCATCCAGTGAGCACTCAGGGCTGATTTCCTTAAGAGTCCCCTCTCAAGAGTCCCCTCCAGCACCATAATTCAAAAGCATCAATTCTTCGGCAATCCGTCTTCTTTATGGCCCAGCTCTCACTTCCATACATCACTACTGTAGAAGGCATCTACACAGCAGCTCTGAGCCCCAGTCCACAATGTAATAGTTGGCATCCATCTGTCAGATGTGCCTTGGGGTGGGTAAGTGGGTGAAGCCAAACCACTGGACAGTTACAGTGCCTGCTGTGGCTATATAGACTGATATGGGAGAAGCATGTTTTGTTGCAGTTGGGGCAGATGAAGGAATCTGGTTGCACATTGACTTGATAGCTTTGATGCTTTATATGGCATCAAATAACTTTTTAAAGAAAACAACCCAGAAATTTATAAACTGCTTCACAGCTTAAAGCTTCTAGGGGCAAGAAATGTGTGGGGGGGGGGGGAACAACCATATTACTTTATATTTGGGTGGATTTAATTTGAGGGGGAGGTAATGGTGCTACATGTGGCTGGGATTAGTTTACCAGTGCAAACCACTGGCCATCCGTTTTATGTTTCCAATCCTGGGTCAACCTGGGGACCAATTCCTCACCCCATTCTGTTCCTGAATACATTTGGGTCCAGGGCTAATGTTTAATTAGGGTTTTAAAAGCCTTGCTAAACATGAAGTCAGGAGTTGGGTGGGGGAAGGAACCTTGTGTCTCCTTCCCCTCTCCCTACTGAGACCAGGGTGCCTCCCCATCCCCGGTGTCATGGACTGGTTGGGCACAGAGGAATGGTGGAAGAAACCAGCTGAGGAAGCAACAAGGGAAGCTCAGAGCCCAGGGAGTGGTGGTGGGATGATGATGAGTGGTCACAGGGAGAAGACTGGGAAGAGGAGATGCCAGAAGCTGAAGGGGTAGCAGGACTTGGTGAGCTGGGAGAATCTGTGGCAGAGTGAAATCCAGAATCAAAGGCAGAAGCTGAAGCAGAGGAGGAGGGAGGCCAAGAGGCCAAGATGAGTCCGACTGGTGAGGAGTCACAAGTATCTCCTCCTTCTGCTGTGACAATCTCCCCTCCCCCCCCTTTTCTCCCAGAACCGGAAGTGGCATGAAAAAAGCAGAGGAGAGATTGGCTGCATACAGGCACAGTCTCAGATTGCTTGGAAAAAGCCCTAGAAAGGAAGGGACTTAAGACTGTTGTGGGGAGGAGGGGACTTTCAGCCTTGACAACTGATTTTCATGGAGTAAGACCACAGGGAATGAACTGTTCTGCTCATTAGGCCTGACATTCAACCAAGTCTGTAGGGATTGTGTTCTTGCTAATAATGAGTTAACTCCAACTTGCACAGTGTGATTTACTGCTGGCTCACTCCAGACACCCAGATCCTAAAGGAAAGCTGCTTGCACAGTATCACCCACTCCCAGCTGTTGAGCGGAAGGGGCAATGTGGGGAGGAGGAAGCATCCAGCAGTCATACAGGTTTCCCCACCCTGCCTGCCTCTCCTTCATGCCTAATTCCCGACCCCCAACAGCCATGGATTGTTCTGGGCCATGCAACGTGACCTGCAGTGAACTGTGGCTGCCTGAACCTGATTCATCAAAAATGTGAGTCCCTCCAAATAGGCCCAATTTGTTTCAGGCCTCAGCCAAATCCGCTGCACAGCCCTAAAGCAAACCACGAACTCCCCATCAAAACTGACCATCAAAATCACTCACCTCTGTGTGATAAAAAAGCACTCCGGTTACAAAGGTCATAAACCAGTGCACAAAGCCCGCAATCACAAAGCCTGAGGCCCGCGATGTCTGAAGGAACAGCTCCAATACAATTAGACACGGAGTTGAATCTTGGTAGAGAGAAAGGATTCAGAACATTGAATACAACTTTTTCACTGACTCAGTAATTTATCTTTCCTATTCATATCCTTTACATCCTCCATGGAGCTTAGTACTTACTTGGGCCAATGCACTGTGCCAGGAGAAGTAGGAGAAGAAAAACTGTGCTGAAATACGCCATCTCTCTTACTCTGTCCTGTTAGAGAAAGTTGGGTATATGTCAGTTATGTATGACTAAAGTTGCTAACTACAATTTACATAGAGTAGGGGTAGCCAACATGGTGCCCTTCACAAGTTGCTGAGCCACAACTCTGGTCATCCCCGTCCATTTCACTATGCTGATTGAGGATGATGGGAGTTTTGGGTTCACCACACTGATTACCCCCTTGATCTTCAAGGATGTCCCTTACTGTAAGGGCTTGGGGTTGTCTCCTCGAGAGTAAAGAGCCAGAAACATCCGTTCTTCTAAAGCTAATACTTTATTTACTGACTATGTACATCGGAGCGTTTAAGATTCATGTCCGCTTGAGTCGGTTCCAGAAACCGAGAGTGGCTTTCGCCGGTTCCTCCCCCAACATAAGAGCTTTGGAATTCCAAAGCGTCACCTCCTTTCCTTACGCTTTTCCCCCCTACGCAGCTGGAGCGATGGAAGTAGCTGACCTCTTTGCTCCGCAACCCACTCAGGTGGAGCTAGGGCTCTGTCAGCATCTCTGGCCCTCAGCTCCACCGCACTGCCTGACAGTTCCTGCTCCTCACCACTGGGGCTTTCCTTACTATCCCCGCTGGACTCAGAACTGCTTCCCAGGAGAGGCTGCACTTCCCTCCATCCCTCCTTCCCCGTCTCAAGTGCCTTGCATGAGGGCAGGTCCCTGACACTTCTTTATGATTGCCATGTCCTTTCCCACAGCATTGCTGGCCCACGGAATGCAACAGGTGCCACAGAAAATCAAGAGCGAAGCCCCTGTGAGATCTCTTGTAATGTGGGAAATCAAAAGGCATGATCCAAGTGACTTTTCCAGGAAAAATCTGCAATTCCTTGTCACACACGTCTTGAAGCTTTCACACACAAACCTTCTGGATTTTAAATTTCAGAGTATGCATTGGACATCCAATGAAGCTGAATATTGGAAGATTCAGGACAGATAAAAGGAAGTCCTTCTTGCAGCACACAGTTGAACTATGGTACTCACTCCCCACAGTAGGTAGTGATGGCCACAAACTTGGATGGCTTTAAAAGGGGATTAGACTAGCTCATGGAGGAGAAGGCTATCAATGGCTACCAGTTACTCTGCGCATATTAAAGGGGAGGATGCCCAGGTTCAAAGGGCTATAAAGCCCAAACCTTGTGAATTACCCACCTGTAATTCCACAGTAATTGCTAACAGAACACAGAGGATGCTGCAGATCCCAAAGCCAGAGAGAAGCAGAATCTTCCGCCCCACAGAATCAACTAAACACATCTAGAGAGAGAGGGAAAGAAGCAGGTGAGAGGCCATCATGAGCCAGGAAGGTGTAATAAATAGCATGCGGGATTGTGGCCTGGTTCAAACACTTGCTTGGCCAAGATTCATAAATCAATGTTTGTTCACTGTCCACTGGCCACGGCTCCTCCTCTCTTGCGCTCCGGAAGAATCTGCCACTGATGCTGCACCACAGTCCGCTCGGCACTTGTCCTCCTCCACCCCCTCAGTATTGGGGGGGGGGTGCTGAGCCCTCTGATCAACAATATTGAGGGGGCTGGAGACAACTCAGTCCTAAGGAGTTGGTGCCTATGGGTACCAGGAACTGCAGCTCCAAAAAGGATAATCTACAGTTCCCATGCTTCCGTGGGGAGAAGCCATGTGCTTTAAATGTATGGTGATGAAACCTTAGAATCCAAGAATTGTACAGTTGGGAGGGACCATAGGGGTCATCTAGTCCAGCCCTCTGCAATGCAAGAATCTTTGTGTGGCTTAAACCCACAACCCTGAGATTTTAGAGTCTCATGCTCTACCGAATGAGCTAAGATGAGAGAGAGAGGAGTTGGGAGATGCTTACCGAAAATATGACTGCCATGCTGAAACTCACAGTGGAAGCGATACTCATGAAGCGGACATTGTCTTTTCCTATATGTGTATTCGTGTAGGTTCTCTCTGAATAATAGTAAGCCTGAAATTAGACCAGAACAATCAGAGGTTTTAATTCAAAGTAATTTGTTATGGTGCTGGAGGAGACTCTTGAGAGTCCCATGGACTGCAAGAAGATCAAACCTATCCATTCTTAAGGAAATCAGCCCTGAGTTCTCACTGGAAGGACAGATCCTGAAGCTGAGGCTCCAATACTTTGGCCACTGCATGAGAAGAGAAGACTCCCCCTGATGTTGGGGAAGATTGAGGGCACAAGGAGAAGGGGACGACAGAGGACGAGATGGTTGGACAGTGTTTTCAAAGCTACCAACATGAGTCTGACCAAACTGCGGGAGGCAGTGGAGGACAGGAGTGCCTGGTGTGCTCTGGTCCATGGGGTCACGAAGAGTCAGACATGACTAAACGACTAAACAACAACAACAAATTTGTTTATTACATTTCTATCCCGCCCTCCCTCCCAATGGAGTCCACGGCTGAAAACATCAAATGTTAAAAGAAGTACAATCAATTAAAACTGTAATAATTTAATTATTAAAAGAGCTAGGGTGCTTGATAGTTGCGGACCTGGAGAACAGAATATCAACTGAGTGCAGAGAATATGACCGTCTCCCTAGATACACAACATTAACCACTGTGAACTTTGTGTTGAAAACAAGTCTGTGTTTCACCTGACTCAACCTCAAAACACCTTAGCCTGCAACTCTTACCGCAATGACTCCAGTGAGATGCTGGGAAGCGGTCAAGGTAATTACAGTGATGACTTGCCATCGCAGGCTTCTCTTCCAGAGCAATTTGGGCGTATTCAATGACTTTTCTGCCTTTGCAGCAAAGAACTCCTCACGGAGCTCGTCCATCTCATCCTCCACGTCTTCCCGTTCTCTCAACCACTGCAAGGCTAAGTGGGAGTAGAGGCAGAAAGGAGGTGACTTCTAAAATAAGCGAATGGGTCAGTGGAAATGAAGATTTTTTAACCCCTAATTAAAGGCAGTGCAAAGCTCCTGTGTTAATCACAGCATCAGAATAAAATGAATGATCCGATAATGACAGAGTGCTGAGATCCCATGAGAGGAGTAAGGGATCTCCAGCCTGAAGGTCACTCTTGCTCCAATGAGGTTCCCAGTTTAGCCAACGAAGCTATTTTGGGCAAGCTGTGCCCACCCACACCAACACCTAATGCCAAACAGGCAAGGGACGGACTTGACCAAAAGGGCAGGGCTTGACCAAAACTACTTTGTGCAGCTCACAAAGCGCTCAACAGCCAGCAGGTTGTTGATAGCCATTGATACGCTGGGCAAAGCAGAGACCAAATGCTAAGCAGGATTGCTCCTCCTTCGTACCATCCGATGCAAAGGGGGAGCGATCTTGTTGAGTTTGGGTGCATCAGAGAGCTCCCTGCAGCAAACTCTCTCGTGCAACTGAACTCAGCAGTAAGCAGGGTTTCCCCCTCCCCTGTTGAAAGTGGGAAGAGTCTACACACTGTGCTCAGGGGAGTGATTGGGTCTTTTTGCTGCACCTTTAAAAAATTGCTCCAGCAATCTTTAAAAGGGTAGACGAAACACTTTCCCATGCTCAAATGGGAGATGTTGACATGTGGGGGGGGGAGCAACCCACCCATCAGTCATGTGATGTCATCAGGATGTTATGGGATTGACAGGTGGCTTGCCCCACCCATATGTCAACATTGGCCCACTGGCTGGGGAGAGATAAGGATCTGGCCCCTGGAGCTGAAAAAGTTCCCTACCTTTTTTATTATTTTATTTTATTTTATTTTATTTTATTTATTTTATTTTATTTTATTTATTTTATTTATTTTATTATTTTATTATTTATTTATTTATTTATTTTTATTTTATTTTTTATTTTTTTGATGAAAAAATTCTTTATTGAAATTCATTAATGTCATTACAAATTTAACTTCACACATACATACACATACATACAAATATATATATATATTCTTAAATTAACAACATAAAATGTTAAAACAAAATAAAATAAAAAAATTCCTTCCCGTAGCACCTTAGAGACCAACTAAGTTTGTTCTTGGTATGAGCTTTCGTGTGCATGCACACTTCTTCAGACACACTGAAACAGAAGTCACCAGACCCTTATGTTAATTTAACCTTCTAATTCCGCTTAGATATCAGCTAAGCTAAAATCATATGATGTTACATAAAATAAAGTAAAAAAAACACACACCACACAACATAAAATAAAGTAAAAAAAAAAAAAATTAAAAAAAGGTCCCTGCCCTTGTCTGATGGGATGGGCAAATTTTCTTCGGGCTGTTGGGGTACTCCAGCTGTATATGTTACCCACACCCAGTGGTCCCAGTGCAGCTCAAAGTATTGGAAAGCTATCCACCATCCCTAATGGGATCCTAAATATGAGTTGCCTGGGAATGATCACAGGAGCTTTGCACGGTGTCCACTCCTAAAGGTCCCAGTACAGTCGATAGTATTGTACCTTCTCTTGCACCATCTTCATCCTTCTTCTGAATGTATAAGTACCTAGGACTTTCAGGTATGAAGGGCAGTAGGAAGACCTGACACACTGGCATGACCCCAGCAAAGCACATCAGAAACGGCCAACCTGTGCAAGAAGGGTAACAGTGATGATATTGCGAGCAATAAACCGATGGGGATTGTGCTTCTGATCTGCTATATGGCAGAGTGGTGGTGGGGGATGAGAGTTCAGACCCCTGGGCCCTTACTTGTGGGGTGCCTCAGGGTTCTGTCCTCTCCCCCATGCTTTTTAACATCTACATGAAGCCGCTGGGAGAGATCATCAAGGGGTTTGGGCTGGGTGTCCATCAATATGCGGATGATACCCAGCTCTACCTCTCTTTTAAATCTGAACCAGTGTAGGCAGTGAAGGTCCTGTGTGAGTGCCTGTAGGCAGTTGGAGGATGGATGGCAGCTAATGGATTGAGGTTGAATCCTGACAAGACAGAAGTACTGTTCTTGGGGAACAGGGGGCGGGCGGGTGTGGAGGACTCCCTGGTCCTGAAAGGGGTAACTGTGCCCCTGAAAGACCAGGTGTGCAGCCTGGGAGTAATTTTGGACTCACAGCTGTCCATGGAGGCGCAGGTCAATTCTGTATCCAGGGCAGCTGTCTACCAGCTCCATCTGGTACGCAGGCTGAGACCCTACCTGCCCGCGGACTCTCTCACCAGAGTGGTGCATGCTCTAGTTATCTCCCGCTTAGACTACTGCAATGTGCTCTAAGTGGGGCTACCTTTGAAGGTGACCTGGAAACGACAACTAATCCAGAATGCGGCAGCTAGACTGGTGACTGGGGGTGGCTGCCGGGACCACATAACACCGGTCCTGAAAGACCTACATTGGCTCCCAGTATGTTTCCGAGCACAATTCAAAGTGTTGGTGCTGACTTTTAAAGCCCTAAACAGCCTTGGCCCAGTATACCTGAAGGAGCGTCTCCACCTCCGTCGTTCTGCCTGGACACTGAGGTCCAGCGCCGAGGGCCCTCTGGCGGTTCCCTCACTACGAGAAGCAAAGCTACAGGGAACTAGGCAGAAGACCTTCTCGGTAGTGGCGCCTGCCCTGTGGAACACCCTCCCTTCAGATGTCAAAGAGATAAACAACTACCTGACATTTAGAAGACATCTGAAGGCATCCCTGTTTAGGAAAGTTTTTAATGTGTGACATTTTAATGTATTTTTAATCTTTGTTGGAATCTGCCCAGAGTGGCTGGGGAAACCCAGCCAGATGGGCGGGGTACAAACAATAAATTATTATTATTATTATTATTATTATTATTATTATTATTATTATTATCTAAATTACCTCTTTCATTCCCCAGGACTTCCCGAAGAGCGAGGGTCTGAGCCAACAAGACACCAATGCTAAAAAAGAAGTTGGCCGTCATGGTTATGCATCCTCGCAGCTCTACAGGCGATATCTCGCCAATGTACATGGGAACAGCACTGTAGATTATTCCTGGATAGATGATAAATCAAAGGATAATTCATGATCTGCATGTGACATGATGTATATAAACATCTGAATATCTCCACGGTGTATTGGAGGCCCAAGTGGGAAGTAACAGGAATTGGTCAGCACAATAAAATGTTCCCCATGAAGGTATGCAAAATGCCAACCAGTTCTTTCTGATCTGCATGAGACGTCACTGTGTTAAATGATGCAGAGACATGGCAGGTAACAACATAAGTTATGGGAATGTGTTTAATGAAAATAATCATCATCATCATAATAACCACTCAATCCAGTACCCTGACTCACCTGAGCATATTCCAGTCACCAAGCGTGCAATCATTTTGAATTCATATGTAGTTACCTCATGTGTGCAACCCATGAGTACAGCAGAGACAATGGACAAAGCATTAGTAATAATCAAAGTACCTTTCCTGAAAAGACAAGGAAAGCAGAAAAGTTTGTGTGGGTTGGGAGTTGCCAGTGAAGATATATGGTACTACCAAAAGAGCAGCAGAAGGAGAGCAGCTATGGAATTGCGATTAAGGCCTTCAGCTTTCTATGGATACTTTGTTCTGCACTTTGCTAGTTATGGGTGGGTACCTGCAAGGCACTGACTGTCCTACTCTTAAGCACTTTAAAATTATCCAAGCCCTTTCTAAGATTTCAGCAGACTTTGCTCCCATGGTTCCATAAGGTCTAGTAAGTTGGCTTCTGCAGCCCTGCTATGTTCCCGTGTGGGGTGCAGAGCTTGGGATCTTTTACATGCAAGCTTGTGCTCTAACTCTGAGCTACCTTTCTAAAGGGTATATCATAAGGCCAATTATTAAATGCTACTGCAGAGATGTAGGTCTGCAGCAACTGTATTTCCTCACTTCCCCTGAAGCAGGCATAGGCAAACTCGGCCCTCCATATGTTTTGGGACTACAACTTCCATCATCCCTGACCACTGGTCCTGTTAGCTAGGGGTGATGGGCGTTGTAGTCCCAGAACATCTGGAGGGCCGAGTTTGCCTATGCCCAGTGATGGCTAACCTTGACACTCCAGATGTTTTGGAACTACAACTCCCATCATCCCTAGCTAACAGGACCAGTGGTCAGGGATGATGGGAGTTGTAGTTCCAAAACATCTGGAGTGTCAAGGTTAGCCATCACTGGCCTATGCCTGTCCTGAAGCTTACAGCTTGGTCCCTCTCCGAGGTGCTGATCCTGCCTTATCTTCCTTTCCTGTCTGCCTAGAACTTTGCGACTTTACTTAGCCCTGGTGGCTATATCCTCAACTATCTGAGTCACTATGGGGATCACAGACCAGTTGATGATGGTTACAAGTGTGGAGAGGCACCCAGAGCATGCTTTTTGAAAAGTGAGTAGAGAAGAGTGAGACTCTTAATCACAGGGTCATGGGTTTGAGTCCCATATTGAGCCAAAGATTCCTGCAATGCAGGGGGTTGGTCTAGATGACCCTCGTGATTCCTTACAACTCCACAATTCTATTTTCATTCATCTTGCAGGTTTATAACCGCGTTGTGGCCAAAAGCTATCAAAGCTGCAGGCAATAAAATAAAATACAGAAGATACTGCCTCAATAATCTAAGAACAATAAGAACCATTTCAGGAGTTCTACAGGTAGTATTCCATTATAGAATCAGGTAACACTTCAGGGAAAACATTCTTAAGGTATTAGTAGCTGTCTTGTGGGCTTTCCATAGGCATCTGCAGACATTCCATGGGCACCTGTGGGCTATCGTGAGGACAAGATGCTGGAACTAGATGGGCCTTAGGCCTGATCCAGCAGGGCCCGTCTTATGTTCTTCTTGTGACCTCCTCCCCCTTCACAGGCCATTAGGTATCTGTGGTGGTGAGCAATGCGACGGATCAGGGCATGTAGGTCAGAAGCAACTCAATTTCCCTCACTCCTCACCAGCCTAGGGCATGCAGTTCATCAGTCTATACCTGCCACATCTATCCTCCAGGAAGCCAATCAGAAGTGCCCCAAATGTACCTCCCAGTGGATATAAAGCGATGGAGGAGGACATCAAGAATATCCTGATGTTTGGGTTCATCTTCGGGGGGTAAGTAGTTACATTATAAAAGTCTTTTATGAGCTAGAAGAGAAGCACAGAAAAGTTGATGTTAGGACGGCTCTACACATCACATGATAGCAGAATCTCAGGGGTTGTGAGCAGGGATGGGAGAGCCTGTCAATCTCTCTCAATTTCTCAATTGTCCCTTCTTAAGTTCAGTCCTCTTCAGGTCCATATCAGTTTGTGATGTTTTTAAAGTCCTCATGAAAATTCAACCACCTTTAAGTGTGGATGTCTCTAAATTTACAAATGTTTGTGCAATTTTGTCTCCCACCCCCCTCATAACACCAAAAATTGAGGAAATCCAATGGATCTAAATGTTGGGAGATTCAGGAGAGTCAAAAGAAAGCACTCCTTCAAGCAGCACTGTCACTGTTGATGGCACTGACAATCACTAACTTGGACAAACTCATGAAGAATTAGACTTGCAGTGACTGCTAGCCACAATAGCTATGGTATACCTCCACTTTCAGAAGCACAACAAATTACCCCTTAGGGAACACAGCCCACAAAATAAAAGAAGCCATTTGTACCACAGAAGGGGAGTAGATGAGCCAGATGTTGTAACCATAGGTTGAAGACAGGAGGCAGGCAGCAAACAGCACCAAAAGAAGTGTCTTTGACAAGTCCTACAGGAAGAAGCAGGAGATACTGTGATGAGACAGGGCAAAATACTTGCATTTTTTTCTTGTTAATTAAGTGTATTTACAACTAAGAAGCAGAAAGATAGAATAAAGACAGAGGTGTTTTCAGTCCTCAAGGGAGGTACATTTGGTGGACATGCAGATATTCCTTGACAATTACAACTTTTGTGGAGATGTAACAATCCAAAATCATCATCATCATCATCATCCCAAGGGGTCTTTGATACTAAGAGCTCACTTAGTGTTCTGAGGATCCCAGGGATTTAAAGGAGAAATCTGATTATGATGGTTTACTTATTCCCCTGAACAGTTTTCAACATTAGTAAAACACCAAATGCAAGATTAAAAACAAATAAATAAACAAGAATAAACAAATTTTGACTATAAGCAACAGAAATGCCAATCAGTATATAAAACCATATCAAAGCCAGAACAAACTCAACAACATAAAACCCATTTAAAATCTGCATAAAACCAGATCTGGAAAAAACAATTTAGTGAAGGAAATTAAATGTTAGCAAAGTCACTTAAATAATGCAAATGGGCTCCAGACCTTGTACCTAGCAGAAAGACTTTCAACCAGACATACAAAGGAAAACTCCCTCAGAACTACACAGCCAATCAGAGCACATGCTACCTCAGTAATGATCATGCCACTCTGCTTGGGTGCTAAGCAACACTTTCAGCCATCCCCCTCTTGGCTAGATGACTTTCACACTAAGAGAATTAACCCTTGAGTTACAAACTGAATGATCCCTGCTGCTGCACTTCCAACTGCTACTCATGTGCCAATGTTCTACATAGACATTACTTTCCATGTAAACCAGCTTTTTGCTTAGCTCATCATCAGAGATACATCTAAATTGCATGGCTGTCAACTGTTTCCTTTTTTTTGTGGGAAATTCCCTTATTCCTAATAGGATTCCTCGCGAGAAAAGGGAAAGATTGACAGCTATGAAATTGTGCCATGCACAGCAAAGATACATCTCATGGTGACTCAAAGGAAGGCCTTCTCTGTGGTGGCCCCACACTGAGGAATCACCTCCTGTTAGAGATAGGATGGGCACTTAAATTGCAGGTTTTCCTTCTACCAGTCAGTTAAACCTCATATTTTCACATTGGCACTCATTCTTAAAACTGTCTTTTCTGAAGTCTGGATATTCTGCTACATGTTTTGTTGTTACTTCATAGTACTGGTTTTATTTTATAAACCACCACATTGACATAATTTAAATAAAACTTTTTAAAAAAAACATGAAAAATAATACTGTAGTATAATGGATTGGATTCAGACTTAGTCATGCTTAAAGAAGACCTGCTGAAATGAGTCCAGTGGGACTACTCTCACCATGATTATTTCTGGATCCCACCCAATATATTATGAACCAAACTGTACTATTAGCTTATTAGTAATGCTGTATCTGAAACCTGGGAAACAATTACACAGCGACTTTGATTTTCAATGTGTTATTATAAACCCAGTACCTTGAATCCAGCCTCCACACTCACCGGTTTCTTGGATTTTTTACTAGTTGCTACCTCGTTTTTGTCCATGGTTTCCTGAATAGAAATCATAAAAAAGGCTCACCTGGGGGAAAATAAGATAGTGTTGTTGGGAGAAGGCAGCTGATCAGATGCCTGCAGGAAGTCCATAAGCAAGGTATGGAGGCAAGGTAAAGGTAAAGGGACGCCTGACCATTAGGTCCAGTCATGTCCGACTCTAGGGTTGCGGCGCTCCTCTTGCGTTACTGGCCGAGGGAGCCGGCGTACAGCTTCCGGGTCATGTGGACAGCATGACTAAGCCGCTTTTGGCAAACCAGAACAGCGCACGGAAACGCCGTTTACCTTCCCGCCTGGAGCGGTACCTATTTATCTACTTGCACTTTGACGTGCTTTCGAACTGCTAGGTAGGCAGGAGCTGGGACCGAGCAACGGGAGCTCACCCTGTCGCAGGGATTCAAACCGCCAACCTTCTGATCAGCAAGCCCTAGCAATTATTTGTCTCTGTGATGGCCACCTTACAGCCTCGCTAGGGTCTCCCCAGCTAACACAGAATGCACGCCTCTGCTCAGCTGACTCCCACCCTTTAAAGAGCTGCTGCCATGAGACAAGAGTTAATTATTGCCATGAGGCTGTCCCTTATCATCCAATTTCCAAATTTTCCTGGGGTCTCCCTAAAAGTAGTGTGGAATGAAATCTTCTGAGCATGAGGGCATCATGTTAGCTAGTCAAATGGGGAGATTGGAAGGCAGGCAAAGACCACCACTGCAAGGCCTACTCAAACTGAATTCCCCCTGAGGGGGGTGATCTACCATCAACTGCACTGTGTGAAGCATCCCGGCGTGTTTTCAGTACATAGACACCCTTTTCTGTGTCTTTAAAATAATAAATGTTACTTTTAAACTGCCCTTCTATAACCTATATCCTGAATATCCTGAATGTTGGGCTATAAATAACTGACCCAGAGTGATTCCGGGGCTCTCTTGATGCAACTCGGCTGAAGCCTGGATCTCCCTTGAATTCATCTTGGGATTTGACTGAATCTGGTGCACAGCCCTAGTTCAGGCAACAGGACAGCCAGAGAACTAGGAAGTAATGAGATCTGCCTAGAGGCATCCCTTCAACCATGCAGAGGGTAGAGCCCACAGGATGGAAGACAAATAGGCCAAAAGCACCCAGACTTACCATAGCTTTCTGTAACTTGTGAGTAGGGGGAAACTGAGCCCAGCACAACTGTTCTGTAGAAATAAGGCATTTCAGAACCTCTAAGAGAATTCTGGGAGACAATCAAGGGAAGAGCATCAGAAGGTTCCAGGAAAAGCTGTTGACAGTTGGAATGTGACACAATGCAATGGTGGAATGTGGATTAGCTGCTGGTGTGGCAGAGCTGGAAGGTGACTGAGCTATGAATCAAGAAGTCCTCCTGTCATTATTGATTGAAGAGCAGAGTATTTGAGGACCGGGACATTCGCAGGGAAACCAAAATGCTTGTTTACAAAGCTATTGTACTACCAACCTTACTGTATGCTTGTGAAACATGGACCATGTCAGGGATGTGCCCTCCCCTGCCAGTCCGGCACTGAGTGGGTACCGGCAGCCTCAGCCTCTGTTGTCGATGGACACGTCTCCCAGTGAGTCTGCCAGCTCCTCCCCAGGGGAGGAAGAGTTACCAGGGAGGAGTCAAGTGGGAAGGGGTCTCCTGGATGATGCAGAGAGACCCAGCACCACTCAGCAGACCCACACTGAGGGGGAGACACCATTTCTGGTGACTGCTTTACACAGAGGGGTCAGGGGAGTAAGGAGGCGGCACTTTAGGGTGCCGAGACTCTGGTGTTGGCGCCGCAACAGGAGGGGGGCACTTCCGGATTCTGCTAGCGACTAGGTGGTCATGTTTTAGGTTAGCTCCGCACTGTAATACTTTGCACAATAAAATAGTTGAAAGACAAGATGGACTTGGTCGTTACTCATGAGCAACTGTTAAGCGAATCTGACAGACCACTTACAAACGCCATCTCCAACTTCTCGAAAGATTCCATCAACGGTGTCTCCGAAAAATCTTGCACATCATTTGGGAAGACAGGCGAACTAATATCAGTGTACTGGATGAACCAAAGATCACCAGTGTTGAAGCAATGATTCTTCAACTTCGTTGGACTGATCATGTTGTGCGGATGCTTGGTTATCGTCTTCCAAAGCAACTACTCTATTCCGAACTTAAAAATGGAAAGCGTAATGCTGGTGGTCAACAAAAGAGGTTTGAAGACTGTCTGAAGGCAAATCTAAAACAATGTAGTATAAACACTGACAACTGGGAAACACTGGCCTGCGAGTGCTCCAGTTGGATAACAGCCTTTACCAAAGGTGTCATGGGCTTTGAAGACACTCAAACTCAGGACGCAAGGGAGAAACGTGCTAAGAGGAAGGCACGCTTGGCAAATTCACACCGTGATCAACTCCTGCCCGGGAACCAATGTCCCCACTGTGGAAGGACGTGTGGATCCAGAATTGGCCTCCACAGTCACTTACGGACTCATTGATAAAACCGTGTTTATGGAAGACAATCTTACTCAGCTACGAGCGATTGCCAAATAATAATAAAAAGACGACTTTATGGCCTTAGCCAAGCCACATAATCCCTTAGCCTTCATTTCCATCTGCAATTTTTAAGGTGTTTTAAATACTTTATTTATTTTCATAGAAACATTGAATGGGAGAGTTGGAAGGGTCCCACAGAGACATCTAGCCAAACATCCTGCAATGCAGTTAAAGAACCCCTGACATATTTTAATATGGATGCTGCTTTGGGAAGAAGGGTGGGATATAAATTTAACAAACAAGCAAACATGAGTTATAAACTCATACTGACCTACTTTTATAGGATCCTTATTAGGATTACAGTGTGATGTTAGAGATAGGAGCCAACTCCTAGGGGCCAAGGACACTTCTCCCCCCCCCAATGAAATATTTGAAGGGGCCACCCCCCAAAAGGTTGATGGGCATTGCCAATCAAATGGTTTGTGTGCATCGTGTCACGTGATTGATTATGCGTGGTGGGGCTTACCTGCCCCCCAAATATATTTTATTTAATTTGGCACCCCTGATGTTAGGGAAACTTTTGAAAGTGCTACATTCAAATATATAAACCCCAACATTTTCCCATTTGAAAACAGACACCTGCTTTGAGATCGCTCCAATTCTCATGCCAAGCAGTCGTGTTCCAGCCACTTTACCTCTCAGTTGTTTGTTGTTGGAAGCATATTATGAAATGGTTCACTCTGCTGAAGCCTCTCTATTGATTTAAAAGCTAGTGGGGGGTGGCCAACAGAATTGTCTTACAATGTGTCCTTAATAAATCTTTTATTCAAGTTTTAAACATGCAAAATCAGCCACCTGGTCATGGTCTTAACCTATACAATGAGATATATTGTACAGTGGTACCTTGGCTCTCGAACTTAATCCATTCCTGAAGTCCATTCACTCCTGTACCATTCGAAAACCAAGGCGCGGCTTCCAATTTCATTGGAAATTACTTCCAAGTAATTTCGTTGTCCCCGAAGGGGACAATGACAATATATTCTATTCTATTCTATTCTATTCTATTCTATTCTATTCTATTCTATTCTATTCTATTCTATTGGCTGCAGGAGCTTTCTGCAGTCAAGTGGAAGCTGCGTCGGACGTTCAGCTTCTGAAAAATGTTCGCAAACTGGGGCACTTACTTCTGGGTTTGCGGCATTCAGGAGCCAAAATGTATGAGTACCAAGGCGTTTGAGAACTAAGGAACGACTGTATTCCTATTTCAAACAGAGGAATTACTCTAAAAATGTATCTGGCAAATTTTAGGCATTTCTGTATTCTCTTTCGCTCTTTTTTTTTTGGGGGGGGAGATGCAGAAAGGACTGGCCTGCCTGCAAGCTATGGTGTATTCCCAATAAAGTCATCGTAAGTATACCAGGTTCTCTCATCTTGTGCCATGCGTGCCCATTCAAGGAGTAGGGAAATTCCAGTGGCCAGACTACAGCTTGATTTGGGTAATTGTGGTTTATTGTTTGATTGTTTGCATATCTTCTATGTTCTTATATTTGAATAAATATAACCCTTTTCACGACAGCTACAGTTTCTTGTGTCTTCTTTGAGGATTTGCTGGCAATGATTTACCAGGGATAGGTAACAAAATAACAGGACCTATCCTTGATAGATTGGGAGCATCGGAATGTGTGGTTTCAGCCACCAGACACTTGTGAGATCAAAGGAAAATGAAGGGAGCTTGGAGTAACCAATTTCCTTACACACACACACACACACACACACACACACACCCTTCCCTATACTGTTTCTTTTTTCTTTAAAAAAAAACAACGGCTAGAAGAAAGAAATCATCAAAAGGAAGAATTTCATGATGATTCTCTTCAGTGGCCAGATTAAAAATAAAATAAAAAAATTACACGCTCCAAACTTCCTGTTATTCATGGCAGTATTCAAAGAATTGCCTCAAGCCAGTCAGTGCTGATAGCCATCTGGGATGGAGGCATCGGGGAACAGATGGGATACACTGACAAAAACGAGGGGCAGATGGAAGCAGATGATCACAATTTTCTTGAAGAGCAATCCATGGTGGTGGTGGTGGTGGTGGTGTGTGAGGACTTTGCAGCAGGCCAAATAACTTGAAAGTGGTGAAACTGAGGAGACTGAGAGGAGAGACACAGCCATCTTCAAATATCTCAAGGGCTATCTATCACAGGGAAGGTGGAGAAAGCTTGCTTTCTCCTGCTCTGTGGGGTAAGGACTCAAACCAGTGGCTTCAAGTTACAAGAAAGGAGATTCTGGCTGAACATCAGTAAGAGCTGTTTGACAGTGGAATGGTCTCCCTCAGGAGGTGGTGGGCTCTCCTTCCCGGGAGGTTTTCAAGCAGAAGTTGGATGTCCATCTGTCATGGATGCTTTAGTGGAGATTTTTGCACTGCAGAGGGTTGGGCTAGACAACCCTCAGGGTTACTTCCAACTCTACAATTCTATGGTTCTATTCTCTGGTGCCTCTATTTCTGGAAAAGACGAAGGAAGTAGCATGGAGATATTGTTGTTGTTGTTTAGTCGTTCAGTCGTGTCCGACTCTTTGTGACCCCATGGACCAGAGCACGCCAGGCACTCCTGTCTTCCACTGCCTCCTGCAGTTTGGTCAGACTCATGTTGGTAGCTTCGAGAACACTGTCCAACCATCTCGTCCTCTGTCGTCCCCTTCTCCTTGTGCCCTCCATCTTTCCCAACATCAGGGTCTTTTCCAGGGAGTCTTCTCTTCTCATGAGGTGGCCAAAGTATTGGAGCCTCAGCTTCAGGATCTGTCCTTCCAGTGAGCACTCAGGGCTGATTTCCTTAAGAATTGATAGATTTGATCTTCTTGCAGTCCATGGGACTCTCAAGAGTCTCCTCCAGCACCATAATTCAAAAGCATCAATTCTTTGGTGATCAGCCTTCTTGATGGTCCAGCTCTCACTTCCATACATCACTACTGGGAAAACCATAGCTTTAACTATACGGACCTTTGTCGGCAAGGTGATGTCTCTGCTTTTTAATATGCTGTCTAGGTTTGTCATTGCTTTTCTCCCAAGAAGCAGGCGTCTTTTAATTTCGTGACTGCTTTCACCATCTGCAGTGATCATGGAACCCAAGAAAGTAAAATCTCTCACTGCCTCCCTTTCTTCCCCTTCTATTTGCCAGGAGGTGATGGGTCCAGTGGCCATGATCTTAGTTTTTTTGATGTTGAGATATATGCTCTGGCAGTGTGGGACACAGGGTAGATGGGAAGCTTCCAACTGGTATGGTTGTTGTTGTTTTTATTATTATTAATGCCATGCCTTTCCCCCTTACAGGGACTCAAAGCAGCTTACACATAAAAATAAGAACAGCTAGAATATAAGGAAAAAACAATTAAAGATTGATAGAGTTAAAACTATCTATCTATCTATCTATCTATCATCTATCTATCTATCTACAGTATCTATCTAACATCTATCTATCATCTATCTAATCTTCTATTAAAAACATACAGAAGATTACAATAAAAACTGAACAGTGCTAGTCCTTTATTTAAAAGCAGCCAATTCCCAAAAACCTGTTGGAACAAGAAATAATTCACCTGCTGGAGGAAGAACAAGAAGGGAGCTAGTCTAAATTCTCCAGGGAGGGAGTTCCACAGTTGGGTAGCAGCCTCTACCAAGAAGGCCCTCTCCCATGTTCCTACCAAGCATGCCTGTGACGGTGGTAAGACCAACAGCAGGGCCTCCTTGGAAGATCTCAAAACCAAGGCTGGTTCATATGAGGGAATGCAGTCTTTCAGAGAGAATGCATACAAGCTATTTCGGCTTTATTATCACTATTATTTTATATCAGTTGGAAAGGGTAGGGACTGATGGTGAGAAATTGCAGCCCGCCTTAGCTCCCCCTCTCCGAATTTTAATGGTTGACAGGGATTTTTGATACCGAAACCTGTTCACTCACAGTTCACACCCTTTGTTTGTGAAACACCCCTACTTAAAAGAGGTGGGGGTTGAGGTCTTTTGAGCACCATCTATAGTAAGATTCCTAGGCCAAGCCTCAGCTGGTCAAGGTCATTCTAGGTGTGGTGGTGGAAACATGCAGTGTTTTGTAACGAAGAATAATAAGCCCAAGAGTTCTGCTTTCTAATGGCAAGGTCATTTAAAGCAAGAAGGAGGAGGAGGAGGAGGAGGAGGAGGAGGAGGAGGAGGAGGCATTTCTCTGTGCTTTGTGTTAGCTCTAAGTGCAAATCACTGGACAGCCTTAAAAGCCATTACCTAAATTCTTCCCAGTCATTCCACAAAACATCACAATTCCTTTTGTTCAGAAGCCAGGAAGGCGGGAAAGCATTACTGCTAAGGAAAAATTGTGTGTTTGTGTGTGTGTGTGTGTGTGTGAGAGAGAGAGAGAGAGAGAGAGAGAGAGAGAGAGAGAGAGAGAGAGAACTGTTCTTCTTCCACTAGCATCAAAAATGTTTCTTTACAATAAAAGACTTAGAGCCCTCAGGATTCAGAAGAGAGGTGAAGTGACCCAGGAGTCTTTTAATTATATTTGCTAAGCCTGAGGCATGTAAAAGCATCTTCTGTCTTAAGAAGCGTAATTTATAATATCAACGCCTGTCCAAAAGGAATGTGCAATTTTGGCTGGCAAGCAGAAATACTTGGCAATGTTTCCTTGCTTAAGGAAAATGACAACGGCAACACTAATCCTACCAATCTCTGGGAGGCTACAAAAGTATTGACAAGAAGTATCTGCATCAAACAAAAACCATAGATTAAAAAACAAACCTCTACAATCATAACCAAACTAGAAATGGATTTACTAACTAATTATAAAAGTTTGGATTCAAAAGACCTCTGAAATAGATGCTTTGAAAATTTATAGCTCACTAGTCAATCTCTTATAGGTGAATGTGGAGGTAAAACTCAGAGGTTTGGGGAAACCTTCTGCAGATGATATTACTTGATATGTGGTTAAGGAACTTGCTACATTTTGGGTGGGGGTCTCTTGTTAATTCTGCTAAGCAGGACCCTGGATATCTGCTCTAAGCCACTGTTGCATTGCTCTGTATGTTTTTGAAATGTCAGTTCTCTTGGTAAGGTGCAAGAGAACATTTCAGTCCTCTTGTGAATAAGGACATTCCAAGCATCTTTATAAGCCTAATGAAAAGTGACTCTGTGAATCCCATCAGCTGTTCATAACCAAAGTATCTAGATGGGGAGTGTGTTCTTGGCACCCTCCCCTTATTGCAATGAGTAATAGAACAGACAGTGCAGATCATTTTTGCAACTCACGCAACCCGACAAAAAGATTTATTGTGAATTATTATAACATTCTGAAAATGCATAATTACCTTTTAACCCAAATTCTCAGGTTGGCAAACACAAATCAATACTTTACAGCTCTGGCAGGGCATTTTACTGGCCTTTATTGCGAGATGTGAGACACACAGAATGAGAAACAGGCTGGTATCCCATTAGAACTTGTGAAACTTTCAATGGAATAAATCAGCTTTGGGAAAAAGCCAGTGCTGAAATGGGGAAAGGTGTTAGTTAATGAGAACAAAAATATGTAATGACAAGCGATAAACTAAAACACACACGCTATACTCTCTCAATCTGTACATACAAGGCCGTCCCAATATATTCTGGTACCTGAGGCAGACCCCAAAATGATGCCAGGAAAGAAAAGAAGGGGTGAGTGAAGATCTACATCAGGAACAAGGGGGAAAGAAAGATAATCATTGAGATCTGCTACCTGAGGCAACTGCCTCAGCTTGCCTTACAGGTGGGCTCGCCCTGTGTACATATAGCCTGTCATGTACTCAACTCATTGATCTAACTCGCGATTGTCTACTCACTTTGGCAAGCACTCAGGAGTGGATGTCTTATACTAGAGATCCTTTCGAGTGGAGATGTCAGGGACTGAATCTGGAATCTTCTTTACAACTCAACTATGGTGAAATGTGCAAGACAGGGAGAGATTCTCACTAAATATAGTTCAGAGGTCATAGACGACAGGCGGAAAGTGGAAAGCCATAAATCTCACCCCGGCAATTGAGAGGACCAGATGCTCAGCCAGTGTGACACAGAGGAGTTTAAGAAAAGATGCTCTGCGATCCACGGTGTCAAATACAATGAAATGTGAAAAGGCTCCTTCTTAAATTTATCAGAAATGCTACTCAGCTCCTCTTAACAATGATGACAAAGATCAAGAAGTGCACTCATCATGCTACACAGCTCTCTGCCAAGAGATCAGAGCTGACAGTGATGAACAAGAGGCATAGTTTCTTCCCTAACCTCTGGGTGTGAGGTCATGTGTCCAACAAGTAGGGAAGCAAGTCTTTCAACTGCTGACAATAGTGCCTGGATACTTAGAGACTGCTTGGCTGATGTTCCTGAAGCAATCCTCAATGACCAGAGGAGAATTGATAGAAAGCCCATCCAACCCTTTCCCTGGGGCTATGTAAGCCACATTACTGACAGGGACCAGAAGGTCTCAGCATATTACACTGGCTGCGCTGGTTACCAAGTAGTTTCTGTGTTCAGTTCAAAGTCCTGGTTTTTAATCTACAAACCCCTATGAGGTTTAGGACCCCAATACCCCAAGGACCACCTCTCTTCACATGAAACAACCTGAACCTTGGGGTCCTCAACAGAGACCCTTCTCCATCTGCCTCAAACCAAGATTGTGGAGGAAGGAAGCTACACAAGAATGAGTCCACCACACCACCACACAGTGGAATGCTCTCCCCAAGGAAATATGCCTGAAAAACTATCATTGTTAGTTTTTGGGTGCCAGGCTCAGACGTATTCAATTAGCTAGACTTTTGGTGATTAAGATAATTTTGCTTTTTAAAAAACAACTTTTAATTGATTTTACCTGTTTGCCTTTGATATTGTTGTTAAGTCTCTTTGATACCTTTTTTAAAATAAAGTGACCATTTAATGCTAATAATTATTATTAATGAGGCCTGATGGAAGGCAGAAGCAAGGCAGCCCAGTCTAGAGAATGAGTGTGATTGGCTCCTGCATGGACCATCGGTCATCCTGAGAGAACTTCTCTGTTCTCTATTTTGTAGGTTTTTAGAGTTGTAAACTGCCTTGGCAAAGGAGTGATAAATAAACTCAATGCATAAATAAATGATCCATATTGTTTTATTGAATCTCTTATGTCCTTTCTATTTCACCTTGACAAATCAATTCAGGACACCTCTGTTTGTGTGAAGGAATGCTTAAGTATAAGACGCTAAACCAACTCAACTAACCAAATAAGAATTAACTTTGCAGTCTGACATCAAAGTTGAAAAACGCTGATGTCAAAGTGGAAACATATTTCGACATTTGCAGAGATCTCATTAAGAAACCTACCGTGGGGGAAACTTAAGTAGGCTCATTTTACTTGCATTGGTGCTGGAGCTGCATTGATAGAGAACTGATTCATAAATGATCCTACCAGCTATCATTAGCCATAACAGCTAAATGGAAAGTATTTGCCAGCACACCACCAGGAGCCAACAGCTGCTGGAGGTGGAATCAGGGAAACCATCCAGTTGCTGGCTAGCTGCTACCAGCAACAGAAGGCTAATCTTGTACCCATTTGGAAAATTCATTCTATGGGTAATGGTCATACATAGAGGACAGAGTCTGCAACTGCTAGGATGTTGCATCTGTATGCTGAGGTGCCCTCTGCAGATGTTCTGATGAATGCATCCTGCCCCATGCCTCCAGTGTTTATCATGAACATTCATAAGAACAATTGAAAGGGCGCCGGAACTCACCATTAAGTTCTTACAGTAAGTCACCAGGCAACTTGGGGCAGCGCTGAAGAGATGCTAGTTTGACAAAAGCCACGTTCGCCTCCCTCAGAGGTGCTAAAAACAATGGCAAGCTGTCTCCCTCGCTGGTTTGGGGGTCTCCCCTGGGTACTGATGTGGGTCAAATAAATGCACCCGCACCTTCATTGTTCTCTTAGATTCAAGCAGATGTCTGGGGCAGCTTGTAGAGACCCTGGATGGAAAGCTTAAAGCCCACTACTGCTACACAGGAGATGGGTTGAAGAAAAGGAAATACAACTTCGCCTTGCCCCATAGCTTGACCAATCATGGGTAGGAGTGGCTAGGAGCTAAATAGGCTCATAGATCTTTTAAAAAGTGAAGACTCGCACATGCTGGCCAGCGTCTGTTTTGACTTGAAGTGGTCATTTTCAGCTTTTCAGAAGTACATACAAGCAAGAAGAAGGGGGGGGGGACTTCCGGCCTGCAATGGCACCCACCTGAGAGGTGACCGAGGTGTGCTCTGGTGCTCTCTGGCTAAAAAATAAAGAGCACTGGGTGTAGTTTATAAGGCAAACAGTGTAGGCTAAGGCACAGCCCACAAAGCACCAACAATCAGCATATTGTTGTGTCTCATGAAGCGCCATGCATAGCACTGTACAGTCGTACCTTGGTTCTCAAATTTAATCTGTTCTGGAAGTCCGTTCCAAAACCAAAGCATTCCAAAACCAAGGCGGCTTTCCCATAGATAGTAATGCAAAATGGATTAATCCGTTCCAGACTTTTAAAAACATCCCCTAAAACAGAAATTTAACATGAATTTTACTCTCTAACGAGACCATTGATCCATAAAATGAAAGCAATAATCAATGCACTGTACTATAAAATAAATAAGACAGTATTGTAGATGATGAAAATTAAAATTATTATTTTTTTCTTACTTGCTCTGATGATAGTCATTGTTTGGCGGGAGGACTTTTTGCATTTCCTCAGTCACAAAATCAATCAATCCGCTGAACCGGGTTCCACAAAGTCACAAAAACCAATTAACCAAAAAAGCCTCAAAAACAAAAACGCAAAAGAAATAGCAAAACCAAAAGCGCCAAATACAGTGGTACCTTTGCTCTCGAACTTTATCCATTCTGGAAGTCGGTTTGACTTGTTCAAAAACCAAGGCATGGCTTCTGATTGGTGCAGGTGCCCAGAAACAATAGCCGACAGCCACCTTGGATGTTCGGCTTCTGAAAAACATTTGAAAACCAGAACACTTACTTCCGGGTTTTCGGTGTTTGGGAACCAAGGCATTTGAGAACTGAGGTACCACTGTACAGGCATCAGTAGTCACATCAGGGTGGACAGATAGAAAACCCTAAGTGGGGAAGGGGGTGGCCCAAAATGTATGTCTTTACTTTCACTGAAGCTCATTTGCTGGCCGAAGGTAGCTCTGAACCACAACATCGTCACCATAAAAATAAAAAGATTCCTCCTCCATAGCTTGGAGGCAGCGTGCTTCTGAATGCCAGTCGCTGGAAACCTCAGGTGGGGAGAGAGATGTTCCATTCAGGTCCTGCTTGTGGGCTTCCTGGGGTATTTTGTTGGCCACTGTGAGAAGAGGATGCTGGTCCACATGGGCTATGTAGTAAGGGGGTCTCTAAAATATTTGTTGTTGTTCAGTCGTTCAGTCGTGTCCGACTCTTCGTGACCCCATGGACCAGAGCACGCCAGGCACGCCTATCCTTCACTGCCTCTCGCAGTTTGGCCAAACTCATGTTAGTAGCTTCGAGAACACTGTCCAACCATCTCGTCCTCTGTCGTCCCCTTCTCCTTGTGCCCTCAATCTTTCCCAACATCAGGGTCTTTTCTAGGGAGTCTTCTCTTCTCATGAGGTGGCCAAAGTACTGGAGCCTTAACCTCAGGATCTGTCCTTCTAGTGAGCACTCAGGGCTGATTTCTTTAAGAATGGATAGGTTTGATCTTCTTGCAGTCCATGGGACTCTCAAGAGTCTCCTCCAGCACCATAATTCAAAATATTATTAGCCGAAATATAGGTTCGGGCTAAAGGTGGATCTGAAAAGGAAGACACAATATATTGGCTTAGAGGCATTCGTTGCTTAAAATGTAAAGGTAAAGGTGTTAGGAACTCTGGAAGTGCCTACGTGCAGCTATGCACATCAAGCAATTAAGAGTTGGCTGAAGGCCAAGATCTTCTCTCTCTCTGCCTGGTAACAGGGCCTTAGTAACAACCATCTCATTGGGTGGAAAGTTCCATAAAATAAGAGTGACCATGTGCTCATGTTGGTTGGTGTGTTAATGGAGTTTGTGATTGTTGGAGAAGGTTGTGAGAGAGAGATAGTGAGAGGAAAGGTTTTGCTTTTGTTTCTTTATTTTCCTAAGTCTGTATATAGTAACTTGTGGATACTGTTTGCTTCAATAAAGCTGTATATAGTTATCAAGTTACTAGTGGAAGTGAGTTCCTGCGTCACCGTGTTCTGTCAACGCTATACATCCAGAAGCTTCCTGAAGGACTGCGTGCACTATGCTGTGTCCAGGATTCTGTTCTTTCCTGACACAAATACTGATCAAAAGGGACCCCTGACCATTAGGTCCAGTCGCGGAGGACTCTGGGGTTGCGGCGCTCATCTCGCTTTATTGGCCAAGGGAGCTGACGTACAGCTTCCAGGTCATGTGGCCAGCATGACTAAGCCTCTTCTGGCGAACCAGAGCAGTGCACGGAAACGCTGTTTACCTTCCCGCTGGAGCGGTACCTATTTATCTACTTGCACATTTTGGAGTGCTTTCGAACTGCTAGGTTGGCAGGAGCTGGGACCGAGCAATGGGAGCTCACCCCATCGAGGGGATTCGAACCGCTGACCTTCTGATCGGCAAGCCCTAGGCTCAGTGGTTTAACCCACAGCGCCACCCGCGTCCCTTATTCGTTGCTTAATTAATTCATATGTCCCACCCCACTGAATCAAATTCTTGCTCCAGATCTGAAAAAGCTTTGAGTGAATGTCAAAGTTGAAATTCATTGCAAAGTGCACAACATTGGTTGGCATTCCCTGCAACAAGCAAACCTGGTCAGATTTTTTTATTTTTATTTTCTGGTTGGCACTTTCTTCTTTCATATGGTAGGAATAATCGTAAAATCAAATGGCATCTAGTTCTAATTTTTATGGTAATTGCTTTCTATAGCACTCGCCAGATTTCCCCCCTTTTCATAATAACATCATACATAATTACTGCATAATCTTCCAGCATAAATAACACTCCAATTAGTCTGTAATCTGTAATTATAATGTACTTACCAAATAGTTTTGTGCTTATTTGAACTCTGTGAAATAAAATACCTTGTTAATAAAAATGCTGCGAGAGAATTATGTAGATTTTTCCCTGCCAAATTCAGTCTCTGCCGGTAGGATACAAACTATAATGAAGTCACAGAGAATTTTAAAAATATATTATATTTTCATTGTATTCTGGGAAAACAACCACCCGAGGCTCAGATCATGCTTTTTTATTTTAGGAGGGGGAGCAAACTGGATGATGACCTGTGGCATTTCTACATAAAACAGACCAATTTAAGTATTTTAATAGCTCCTCATTCACATGTTTATTAGTGTTGCCTGCAATATTCTCCCAAAACAGTCTTAGAAATAAACTTCGGGGTTTCTTAAAAGCCAGTATCTGACCAGAGGTGAGCTTTCAAAGCCTGATAATTCTTCTCCTTCCTAGATTAAAACTGGAGCAATTCACACCTCCCTGCTGGCCTCCATAATCTATAAAGGGTCTTCCAACCAGACTTAAACCTCTCCCCCCCAGACACCAACCCCCTAAAATAGGTGTAGCCAACATGGTAAACTCCACCTCCCCTGCCAGCATGGACAATATAATAATAATAATAATAATAATAATAATAATAATAATAATAATAATAATAATATACTCCATCCATCTGGTGGGGTTTCTCCAGCCACTCTGGGTAGCGCCCAAGAGAATATTATTATTATTATTATTATTATTATTATTATTATTATTATTAAAGAGATAATACATCAAACATTAAAAACTTCCCTAAACAGGGCTGCCTACAGATGTCTTTTAAAAGTCAGATAGCTGTTTATCTTTGACATCTGATGCGAGGGCGTTCCACAGGGCGGGCGCCACTACCGAGAAGGCCCTCTGCCTGGTTCCCTGTAACCTCACTTCTCGCAAGGAGGGAACCGCCAGAAGGCCCTCGGAGCTGGACCTCAGTGTTCGGGCTGAATGACGGAGGTGGAGACGCTCCTTTAGGTCTACTGGGTCGAGGCCGTTTAGGGCTTTAAAGGTCAGCACCAACACTTTGAATTGTGGTCGGAAACGCACTGGGAGCCAATGTAGGCCTTTCAGGACTGGTGTTATACTGTCTAGCTGCCACATTCTGGATTAGTTACAGGTAGGTAGCCGTGTTGGTCTGCCGTAGTTGAAACAAAATAAAAAAATTCCTTCCAGTAGCACCTTAGAGACCAACTAAGTTTGTTATTGGTATGAGCTTTCGTGTGCATGCACACCTCTTCAGATACATTCTGGATTAGTTGCAGTTTCCGGGTCACCTTCAAAGGTAGCCCCACGTAGAGCGCATTGGAGAACACCCCTTCCCCAGCAGTGCTCCTCTCTACTGGCAGAGGTTGGCAGAGAGAGACAGCACACAATACTAACCCCCCCCCCACCACCAGCTCTCCAAAATCACCATTACAGCGTTAGTTTTGTGCTATAACTTAACATTAAAAAACCCCACACCAATTTGACACCCATCATCAATGCAACAAAGCAGCCATCAAACACTAAGACAGAATATATATATATATATATATATATATATATATATATATATATATATATATATATACACAACAGTCATCCTAAGTAATTTAATCTCAGCAATTGCACCGCTTCAAAAAGGAAGCCATTTCTTGGGAAATCACTTCAAATGCTCTATGCTTCCCACTTCAAGTTGAAAGTCCCACAATCGCTTTGCCTTGCAGGCTTACCCAAAAGAGAAATTCCTTGCCAATTTCTTGAGTTTCTTGTTTGCAAAGCAGCAGCCGACGTCAAGGTGGGGGAGAGGAAATGCAAGCCATGAATCATCAAGTTATAGAGGAATAACACGCTTCTCGTAAGCACACCACGACAGGAAACTATCAATAAAAAGCAAGCAATTTGGGAGGGGGGGAAGCACATGGAATTGTACATATGCGTGGCATTCTGGAATGGGTGCAATTATGTTCACAGTTACGACACCTATTTTGCAGCAGAAAGGCAAAATGTAGAGGTGAGAAGGAGAAAACAGAACAAATTGTGAGCAGCACGTGGACGAAATAAAGAAAGGAGACGAATTTTTGCAGGCATATTAATGTATTCCTTACATGTTTACCCTAATCTTCTGCTAAAGAGCTTCGAGTAGAACTAAGAGAGACTCCTGCCTGGAGCCCTGGAAAGTCCCTGCCAATCACTGTAGACAATACTACACTGGCTGGCAGCAACTAGCCACTAGCCACGATGTCCATGCCCTGTCTGAGCATTTGAAGGGTGCAATGCTTCTAAATACCAGTGGGTAGAAGCCACAGATGCTTGTGGGGACTCAGATTCTGCTTGTGGGTTTCCCACAGACACCTGCTTGGCCTCTGTGAGAACAGGATGCTGGACTAGATGGGCGCCTGGGTTGATCCAGCATGCTCATCTTATGTTCTTAATCTATGTCCACATCGAAACAGCCACAGCAAAACAACAACAACAACAACAACAAAACACCAATATTATCAGGTTGAAAAATTCGTTGGATTTTACAGTCTGAAAGGGGGAAGTAAAATGCTCATCTGGGGATGAGCTCTGGTATCTTTCCTAAATTGAAAAGTCTTGCTGGGCGTTCTTAGGTTCTTAAACTGAGAGATGGTCTGACAGTTACAGTAGGTTCCTATTCTAACAGGCAGAGGCTACTCCCAGTCCCAGGAAATTGGAGTGGCTTTAAAAACGTTATCCTTTTTCAGAAGAACACCACGCATATTATCCCACTGTGTGGTGTATACTGGCTACAAAATGCAGACCGGTGCAGAAATAAGATGGACTGAATTTAAGATTGGGGGGGGGAATGGAGAGGGGGAAATAACAGAAACTAAAACTGATCATTTCATCCATCCCTATGCTTTTCGCAAGACCGTGTGTTAAGCAAGAAAAATATGGATTTCATGACATGGAAAAAGCAGTAAACACAACTCCGGAGTATTGTTAAACAAGCTGTCAAGTTCATGGTAGATATCCAGGAGAGAACATCACCAGCTTAGTAGCTAACCAGTCCTCATCCCGTCCCTTCTCTTCCATTTTGATTTGTTACAGCTGTATGCCTAGAAATGTTTATTATTAATTAGTTAATTAATTAACTTCCCATGCCAACCTTCATCCATAGATCACAGGACGGTTTACAATATCAAAATACAAAACACATACCGTAATAACAAATGGAAACAATAACCCCTCCTCCCAGTTTAAAGGGCTATAGACTGTTTAATTAGCCAAAGACCTGGGAGAAGATATGTAAAGAAGGTGTCAAACAAACCTCCCTGGGGATAGCATCCCAGAAATGGGAAGACACCACAGAAAAGGCCCTGTTCTTGTGTTGCCACCCTCTGGACATCTCATGGAGGAAGCACATGAAAAAGGGCTTCAGATTATGATCTAGGTTGGTTCATTAGAGGGAAGGTAATCCTTGAGATATTGTGGTACTGAGCCATGCTGAGCTGGTCCAAGAAAACTAGTGATCTTTGTTCATTGTTCAGTTGTTCAGTCGTGTCCGACTCTTCGTGACCCCATGGACCAGAGCACGCCAGGCACGCCTATCCTTCACTGCCTCTCGCAGTTTGGCCAAACTCATGTTAGTAGCTTCGAGAACACTGTCCAACCATCTCATCCTCTGTCGTCCCCTTCTCCTTGTGCCCTCAATCCTTCCCAACATCAGGGTCTTTTCTAGGGAGTCTTCTCTTCTCATGAGGTGGCCAAAGTACTGGAGCCTCGACTTCAGGATCTGTCCTTCTAATGAGCACTCAGGGCTGATTTCTTTAAGAATGGATAGGTTTGATCTTCTTGCAGTCCATGGGACTCTCATGAGTCTCCTCCAGCACCATAATTCAAAAGTGATCTTACGCAGTGCTTATTTTCTTTAAATATATATATATATATGTTTAGGGCTACTGTACTCTCATTGTCCAACTCACATTGAAATACTGCCCCTCAATGAGGCCAAACTTGGGGTATGCGTCCCCCTGCATCCCCCCAGAAAAAAGCACTGATCTTACGTCTTGTTGTGTTTAACTACTGCTGTGCCCTGCACACCTGTGATCCTCAGAAATCATAGGATCATAGGATGGAATCCCCTACAGATACATGATGCTATTGGCAATGCTTCAACATACTAGATTTGAACATTATGATAGCAATCTTTGACAGCTAGAGACCAGTTCATGCAGTTGGAACTGTTACACAAATTAATGGATTTTCTTTTTTTTAAGGGGGAAAAGAAAAGAATATCAAGTCCCAAAGTAGTAACTAAAATTAAGCAATAAGGGGTGGGTTGGTTATCAAATATATTTTTTAAAGATTTGTCGTTACCTCAAATGATTGGTGCTTCTACAGACACATAACAGAGCAATTATGAAGCACAGAAAGGAATGATAATTTTTGCATGTTTTAGAACAATGATAGGCCATTTAATTGAAACACTAATTATCTTTCTTAAGTGTTTTATGAGGTTGATGGTCTTGAGCAACAGAACACAAAGCATGATTGCTATTCAAGCTTTTAGGCTGAATTCTAGTGTCGAGGGAGTTAGTCTGTTCACCACTGAATGAAGTGTAGGAGTTTTGAATGGGTTAGATCCTTGAATTCTTTTTGTGTTCAAGCAGGAATTGTTGAATGATCGTATCAGGGGTAGCCAATGTGGTGCTCTGCAGATGTTCCTGGACTACAACTCCCAATACCATTGGTCATGCTGTCTAGGGCTGATGGGCACTGCAGTTCAACGAGATCTGGAGAGCATCATGTTGGCTGCACCTGGATTATATGAAGAAGAGGGAAGCTGGTCTTTCTTATTGCAGTCAATCCAGTGGACTAGGGCAATTTAACTGTCATGGGGCCTCATCTTCTGCTACAACCAAGCTCCCAGGTCTCTTCAATATGGGCCTCTCTGCTAATTACATTGAGCCAGGATCACCTGCCTTCAGGATATTACAACTTCTCAACTCAACACCTTTATTGGCATATATAAAAAGGAGACATACAAACCATCTATTTATATAATATTTCTATATAATATAATATTTCTAAAAGCATGCAATAAATAGAAAAAGATAAAAAGATCCTCATTAGTCACTATTGGACAGGCTAGATATACTGGCCTTAATTTCAAAAACCCTAGTCAGATATTGAGCCATAGCTCTAGTGAGGGCAGAGGAATCATCCCTCAGCAGGAACTGGATCGTAAGTTGGTTATTGAAAAGGGCACTAGGCCACATTGAGGACATTGAAGGGCCAAATCGGAAGATATTAGAGAGGGGACAATCCAGGATCACGTGGTCCATAGAGTCTGGCACATTCTGGCCACAAGGGCAGAGTCTGTCCTGGTAAGGGATGCCTCTGAGTCTTCCGGAAAACACGGTAGACGGAAAGGCATTTAAACGAGCCAACATAAATACCAGGATATTACAGTCCCTCAGCCTACCAGACATGGGGGAGAGGGGGAAATCCCCATAGACCTCTTTCCACAGAAAAATAGATTGCCGCCAAAGACCCAAGAACCCTAGTGCAGACATTTGAGGGTAGGAGTCTGAATCAATTGAAGATGTGTTTTCAAGATGAGCCAGTCATAATTTCTATGATTCTTTTGATTTGCACCTCCTTCTAGGAATGAAGGGAAATTAGATTCAGTTCAAATTTAAAGGCAAATCTACCATATTTACACTCCCCCGAAACAACCTGAAAATCAAAACACAGCCATATTTTGAAATTCGCACTTCTTTGAATTTTGCAATGCAGTTCTCCAGTCAAGTAAAGGGTGCAAAAATGCATATGCTAGGGTGAAGTGTGCATAAAAAATGTGTATATTGGTGAAACAGTGTGCAACAAAAGCACTGTATCAGAGGAAATTGCTTTACAAAAAATATGTATATTGGGCAAAACTGAACACAAATGTGTGTATATCAGGAGAAAATCACAATGGAGAGAAATGGAAATGGGCAGGTTGGCTGCTGCTACCTTTCTTCCTTTTATTCACCACACTTTAAGCAAGTTCCAAATAGCCAAGCTGAAAATAACCAAGATTGGAGCCATAAAACAATATCAAGAAAGCTCTCAAAGCTGCGAGATTGGACTTTTTGCCTACTTAACTTGGAAATCTCTGATGGTGCATTTTGGATCCCCCTTATGCTGTTTCCTTTGTGTTTATGTTCCCCATTATAGTGGGCCTACCTCTGATTGAACTTTGCTACAATAGAAGACGCCACCTTACGCCCGCCGTTTCCTTTCGGATTTAGCATGGCAGGAAACATTTCCTCCCAATGCATCTGGTGCAGTGTTAAGATTAAAGAGGAGCCCAGATGGATGTTTGGTTAAATGGCGTAGCTTGCAAAAAAAAGGGGGGTGTCTAATGTTTCTCATCTCCTTTTCTGCTGTAATCCCCTTCAGAAGGCACTGGCATACAAAATGAACATCAGAAGCAATGCAGCCAATTGATTGCAAGGGAAAGGCCTCTTAATCAAAGAGGAAGGGGGGAGGGGGAGAGAGAGAAAGATTTGGCAACCCTAAAGGAATGGCCCAGCAAGCCAGCTGCTCCTTACAACAGCCCCAAACGAAGTACTAACTTGTTAACCGCCATCAGCTATGTGCGAAGCTTGCCAACTGAGCTGCCTCTGCAAAGGCAAGCAGAAATCAGAAAAAAGCACTCTGCAGATGCTTCATCTCCACCGCTAAAAGTCCTGATCTCAGCAACTGAGCAGTGTCTTTGCCAAGGAAAAATTCCGAATGGCTGAAGGCACTGCTGAGCCAGACGTCGAGCAACAAGAGCCCAGAGAGGGGTTAGGAAACAGCTCAGAGAAGGAAAGGCATAGACCAGAAAGTCAGAGGCGATCAACAGGAGGACGGATATACTGCCTGCTCCTGATTAGGGTGCAGATTTGGCATTTGATGTGGAATGCCGTGCATGGGGGTGACTAATCGGAAGTTCCTTTTGTACATGCATTTGAAATTACTAGCACACATGGGGCACATTCAAAACTGACATAAAGGCTGCAGTCTATTCCCTAATGTGCTGGTGATGGGTAATGCTCTATGTAATGACTGGAACGGGCAATTTTAATTGCAGCGATAATTCCTAGGAAAGTGTCCAGATCGGATTAATGAATGTGTTCGTTACTTCTGACAACGGTCACAAATGTTCCAATGGGGTTGCAGAAGTATAATCGAGCTTCAACTGTTACATGACTAAGCCAACCTCAGATAGTGCTGTTTCCTGAGTTGAGGCACCGAAGATCACAATAAACTGCCTTGTACTAAGCCAGATCAAGCTCATAATTGCCAACACTTAGTGGCAGTAGCTCTCCGGGGTTTAGACAGCCCTACCTGGAGATACTGAGAATTGAACCTGGGACCGTCTGCATGCAAGCCAGATGCTTCACCACTGAGCTATGGCTCTTCTCTATGCTCCGTTTTCAGACTGATCTTAACAAATTTGTTTTGTTCAGCATCCAGCTGGGCCTGGCTTCTGCTTTGAAGTAGCCTGACTCTAACCACTGGCAGAGGAAGAGGAGGAGTGCTGGGGGAGCGCACTGCCCCTGGCAGTGCGATCCTGGTGGGGTGACATCACAGCTGCCCCCTGCCCGTGCTGGGCGCCACGCCACTGCAGGAGGCGTGCCCCGCCCCAGGACGCACGCCACACCCCTGCTGACGGTGCGCCATGCCCCCGGGATGCGCGCCAGCCCCACCACCGCCTGCTCTTCACCCCCGGTGCCGGAGCATGAAGCTCCGCCACTGACTCTAACTGGGTAGCTCAGCTGATTAGAGCATGCTGCTGATGACACCAAGGTTGTGGTTTTGATCCCTATAAGGTACAGCTACATATTTCTGCATGGCAGGGGGCTGGACTACACCAGTCTTTCCCAAACTTGGTTCTCCAGCTGTTTTTGGACTACAATTCCCATCCTCCCTGACCACTGGTCCTACTAGCTAGGGATGATGGGAGCTGTAGTCCAAAAACAGTTGGAGACCCAAGTTTGGGAAACCGTGGACTAGATGATCCTCAGGGTCCCTCCCAACTCCATGATCCTAATTATCACTCCCTATAATAACAAGCTCAGGGAGTGAGTGCCAACGGTTTAGGGTCCAAATGGGGCTGCTGAGAATCAAAAGGACGGTTTCTCAATATGGGGGGGGGGAGGAAGTAGACTAAAGTAGAATGACTGGACTGGATTTGTCTGTCTCACATGGGCACTACATGGGCCACCCCTAGTCTACACCAACTGGTTGTGGTTCACCAGAATTTCCTGTCAGGGGTCTTTCCCATCCCTGCCTTAAGATGGAATTCAACCTGGAGTTGTACGCAAGGCAGCAAAATAATCTGGCCATCATCAAGAAATTTAGTGCATGGTACATTCATCTTCCCCCCTCCTACCTGGACTCCCGGGCATCATACCTGTCCAATTTAACCATTCCAAAATACAGACGAGCTTTCACGCTGGCCAGACTGGATATGCTACCCTCCGCTGTCCTTGAAGGCCGGTTCTCAAAAACACCATACCAGAATCGACTCTGTCCCTGCGGAGTTGGCATTGTGGAGACTGTGTCACATGTACTCCTGTCTTGCCCCTTATATAAAGACCTGAGGGATGAGATCGTCACGCCACTCATATCCGCCATTCCGGGCCGTTCATCCGAGGACATACTGTTTTTCCTCCTGGCAGACCAGAATATCCAGACAACGGAGAAGGTAGCCAGATTTATTGAGAGGGCCATGAGACTGAGGGCCGTCAGCTGAATGACAATAGTGCCCTCTGCTTGAATTCATAATTAAGATCTCATCCGTCTTGTTTTAATTGTGTTGTGCTGAATCTTGATTCAGCTCATTTTATTTGTTTATATAGGGCTTTTTACCAGCATCTGTAATATGTGTCTTTTGATGCAATGGCCTGTAGGCTACGCAAATAAAGTTTGTTGTTGTTGTTGTTGTTGTACGCAAGGCAGTCATTCTACTACTGAGCCATGGTCCTTTACTGCCTGAGTCTGCTGATTGTGTAAATTTGCCACGAGAATCCAGGGGTGAAGCGATTAACTTGAAAAGCCTCCCACCAACATTTCACATACGTAGGAGGTGAGGCACGTTTGCATGGTGATGGTATAAACTGACATCTGTCAGACAAGCAAAACTGAAATCCTCTTGACATCGTCACTGCAAAGCCAGCTAAGCCTCCATAAAGCTTACACATGATCAAGTCGGATGATATTCTAATAACAAGTGTCAAAAGGCAAAGCCTCATAAAGATATAGATATAGATGTGTGTGCGTGCGCACATACCAAGAGCAAGAGAGTCAAAGTACATGAAGAAATCATTAAAATATTCAGGCTAGATCAATTCTGTACAGATGAAAGGATGAGAAAGTTTTCCAGGGGTGTCAAATTCCTACCCCAAAGACAGCATCTTTGGTGGGGTCAAACACAACCAGATTGCCATAGGTGGGAGAGGGTGCCCAACATAAACTCTCAATTGTGGATTGACAGCTAGACTACAAGCTATTCTAATAGCCTTCCTTTTGCAATCCGAGACTGTCTAAATTTGCAGCTGTAGTTTTATTATACCGGTATTTCATTTTAAAGGGCACCTCATGGAAATCCTTCAGAATTTTAGTACAAATTTCTCTTAAGATACACATATCTGTGTGCAATTTTGCCTTGTATACACACTTTTGCAAAGGAATGTTCCCTTTGTATGTTATGTTCACTAACATATGTGGACAATTTATACACATGTATCTCTTTATATGCAGGGACGTGGGTGGCGCTGTGGTCTAAACCACAGAGCCTAGGGTTTGCTGATCAGAAGGTCGGCGGTTCGAATCCCTGCAACGGGGTGAGCTCCCATTGCTCGGTCCCTGCTCCTGCCAACCTAGCAGTTTGAAAGCACGTCAAAGTGCAAGTAGATAAATAGGTACAGCTCTGGTGGGAAGGTAAACGGCATTTCCGTGCGCTGCTCTGGTTCGCCAGAAGCGGCTTAGTCATGCTGGCCACATGACCCGGAAGCTGTACGCCAGCTCTCGGCCAATAAAGCGAGGTGAGCGCCGCAACCCCAGAGTCATCCGCGACTAGACCTAATGGTCAGTGGTCCCTTTACCTTTACTTTATGTCTTTATACACATTTTTGCACAAACTGACTTGGCTGGAGAATTGCATTAAAAAGATTTTGAGACATGCAAAACTGTGTTTTCAATTCATGTTTCAAAAACTGAAAATTTGGTAGATTCACCATTAAATATGAATTAAATGAAATTTCTTCCCCAGCCCCTGTACTGATGACCACTATAAGAGATTCCCTATATCAGGGGTTTGGTCCTCCAGATGTTACTGAACTACAACTCCCATCATCTTCAGCTATTGACCATGCCTGCTGTAGCTGAGGATAAATATATTAATGGTGACGCCAATATCCTATATCCACTGTCACAAGCAGTGTGCCAGCTATTATTATTATTATCACCATCATTATTATTTGCTTTATCTTGTCCAACGAAACCCAAAATAACTTACAAACAAATGCCTGCCAGTTTCTGGGATTCCCAAAGATGGAGAAAACTGCTGTGCTTGATCTTTAGGCCTCTCAGAGACATCTGGTAGGCCATTAAGAAAACAAGAAAAACCACTAGATCAGGCCAATGGTTCATCTACTCTAGCACCCTGCTCTCACAGCAGCTAAGCAGATGCATATCAGAAGCTCATGAGGAGGACCTGAGCACAAGAGCATTCTCCCCCCTAAGTTTGGTCTCATTGAGGCATAGCTGTCAACCCTCCCTTTTTTGGGGGGAAACTCCCTTATTCCAATGCCGTTCCCCGCTGCTATCCCGGATTGTTGATATCCCTTAAATTTCCCAGATTTCAAAGGAAGCAGCTCCTCTCCCTCCCTGCCGGCCAGGGAGGCTCCTCAGCTGTGTTGCTCGGCTGCCAATAAGGCGTCTGAGACCGACTGGGGGCAGAGCTTGCATGCCTTGTGCAGCCAGACCCTCACGCCCAACTAGACAGCCAGCCTGCCTGCCGTCTACGTGCTCGCTCTTTCGCTCACCCGTTCATGCACAGCCTCTGGAGCGCAGGGTGGCGAGGCTACTTGGTGCCATTGCACCGCCCTCGCGGCATCCCTTATTTTCAAATCCGAAACTTTGAAAAAATCCCTTATTTTCAAATCCGAAACTTTGAAAAAATCCCTTATTTTCAAATCCGAAACTTTGAAAAAATCCCTTATTTTCAAATCCGAAACTTTGAAAAAATCCCTTATTTTCAAATCTGAAAGTTGACAGCTATGCATTGAGGGGCAGCATTTCAATGAATAGGAAAACGAGAGTACCCCTAAACATTTTTTTTAATAGAAAGAAACCCCTGGAAAATAGTATGCAGAACCATACTGCCTCCCACCATGGCATGCCCTCCAACATTTCTCCAGTGAAAATAGGGATGTCCTATTCAATAATAATAATAATAAATAATTTTATTAGTTATACCTCACGCATCTGAGTGGGTTGCCCCAACCACTCTTGGCAGCTTCCAACATAGAAATTAAACACTAAATATTACAAACACTTCCCTACACAGGGCTGCCTTCAGATGTCTTCTACAGGTTGCATAGTTACTTATCTCCTTGGCTCAGGGTTCTCATAACTCCAACATTTCCCTGATGACAATAGAGACATAGAATCATAGAGTTGGAAGAGACCACAAGGGCCATCCAGTCCAACCCCCGGCCAAGCAGGAAACACCATCAAAGCATTCCTGACAGGTGGCTGTCAAGCCTCTGCTTAAAGACCTCCAAAGAAGGAGACTCCACCACACTCCTTGGCAGCAAATTCCACTGTCGAACAGCTCTTACTGTCAGGAAGTTCTTCCTAATGTTTAGGTGGAATCTTCTTTCTTGTAGTTTGACATCCTAAGGAAAAGCAGGAATTCTGGGATCAAATCAGAAACAGGGACAGCTTCTGTAAATCCGGGACTGTTCCTAGAAAATAGGGACACGGAGGGTCTTCCATGGGGCAGAGCATTGCCATTGCGGTTAGTAACCATGGGTGGCCTTTGCCTCCATTGTGAAAACAGGATGCTGGACAAGATGGCCCTTTGGCCTGATCCAGCAAGGCTCTTCTCACAGTCTGATGAGTCCCAAAGCTGACCATCCAGACCTTGTCCGTTTCCACAAGGTGGCCGCCATGCTAAGTCTCCAGAGAAATAGATGCTTCTCTTGTTCTCTGCTTGGACTCAACACTTTCTTTCCACCAGGAAAAAATGTTCAGGCCCCAATAACAACTTTAAATTCAAAGTGGAACAGATAAATCTCCCCTTCCTGCCTAAAGCACACTAGGGGAATTATTTCTTCATTTAGCAGGATATCTCCTCTTAAGCTTCCTCGGCTGCTCTGAACAACTTGTATCAGCTGGGCCTGGAGGATGCTGGAGGAATTATCCTCTATTTCCTCCCCTAGCTCACCTGTGCTAATCTGAGCCTATGCTTTGCTAGGGGTGCTCAGCAAGACCTGGAAAGGAAATCTTATTTTCCTAGTCTGCCAGTCACAGGTGATATAAGCTGAATGGTTTTTTTTCCATTGGTGTGGACTCACTGGCTGACTATTTGAGGCAAAATATCAGTGTCGTTTTGCTAGTGAAGCCACAGTAGATAGACTTAAAGCTTTCTTTAGGTGCTGTTATCAGTCATTAATGTTCTTGCTGTCTGCTTTGTGGGTGCTGTAAAAGAGGCATTTTTGGGGAGAGGGGGGCATCCAGCAAGAGTTTTCAGTTTAGTCGGGGTATCATAGCTCACCCCCCAGAATATTTTTCACTTTTTCATTTTTCACTTTTCAGAGCTTTCAATCCAACTCCTTGATAATATTGTCTGTTTTTCACTGTGGCTGTGTTGAACAGATGCGGACATTGATTGTAAGTGTTGCTTGCAGACTTGACCCATATAATTGTTGTTATTTATTTCGTGTGTGTGTGTGTGTGTGTGTTTAAAAAAATCAATATGAAATGATTTTAAAACAGAAAATGGAATTTTCCATGAGGGCTGTTGCCTTCTCTGCCCCCAAACATAAATCCAAACTCAGTGAGTTGGATTAAAAACATGCAAGCTATTACATTTAATCACTGTCGTAATCATTATTTTAGGGATGTGGACCAATGGAAGAAATTTTCATTGCTAAAACAATGTGCATAGATAACAGAAATGGGGGATTGCATTTCCAGTGAAGTCTGGGTGGTTGTGATGAATGAAGTCTTGGGAGGGTTGTTCAAGGAAAAGCTAAACGTGATCGCTTTGATAGCACACAGTTTCCATTCATATGTTTCAATAAATGAACCAACAACATCAAAAACCCTTGCCCTCCTTTGACTCATACAGCAAAGATACCTTCAGGTGCCTTTGTGATACAAATAGCAACAACCTCTTGTCTTGACGTACTCCATTGTTATGAGGCAGACCAGCATTGTTTGCTAATGGTTCTGTTTTGTGTCATGGAGTCGTAGAATTGTAGAGTTGGGAGGGATCAAGAGGGCCATCTAGTCCAATCTCCTGCAATGCAGGAATCACAGCTATTCATGTATATTGTGAAAACTCTCTCTCTCTCTCATGGTTGCTGACCTGCTATTTACAAAGTGAGTTCTCGCAGAGAGGTCCCGTTGTGGGGCGGGCAGGAAGGCATTTCAGTCGTTTGGGTTTTTGACGCTGGGCACAGCTTCCAGGACCTGCCTGTCGTAAGGCAGATTTGGTTGTTGCAATTTAAGGACAGCCCAGCGTGCTTATATTAGAACCCCTTTTGGATTGTTAGTCACTCGTTTAGAGCTACGGATCTGAACGCATGGTTACGGTGGTATTTGCTTCGGCATTTCCTCGCGGCTGTTTCTCTTGTCAATTTTGACTGACTTTATTGTTTTAGAGCACATTCGTGCGCTTTTCCCTTGCTTTCCCTGTTTTAATTTTTCCTTGCATTTTGCCTACCCCTCTGATATCCCTACTGCCCCCTCCCTTCCTCCCCCCCTCCCCCCTCCCCCCCCATTGCTACGGTTACAGGGGGTGGGTGATTCCCACGGGTCCGTGGCTCTAGGTTCCCGGCCCCTTACCTTTCTTTGGGGGGCCTGTGGTACCGGCTTTGCTTTTGCGAAGCCGGTGGTCGCCTGCCGGTTTTCTTCCCGGCCGCCTGTTGTGTCGCCGCGGCTTTAAATCGCGCCGCGGCGTTTTTGGAGCGGGTCCCTCGCTGGGCAACGTCGGCGGGGCAGCAGGATCGCGCCGGCTCCCCCTGGGTTGCGCCGAGGGTCCGCTTGCCGCTGCCGCGCTCCCCATTTCGTCCACGAGCGCTGCTTGTCACTGCCGGCCTTCCCGGCTGCGGAGGCCCTTCGGAGCTTCTTCTCCCACCCTTAGTGGGTCGGGTGGGCTAGCCCCATTTTTGAGCGCTGTGTGGGCTGCTGGGCCTGGCCTGGCTGGGGGGCTTCTTTTGGCTAGGCGCCAATTTTCCTCCGTTCCGGCGGGAATCGCCATTTTGTTGGCGGAGGGAGCTTTGCTGGTCTCTTGCCCCCTCTGCTGGTTGCTAACTGCAAGTGCTCTAGGCAGTAATTTAAGCTGTTCTTTGCAGGGCTCTGGCGCACCCTGCTGGCTGCTTGCTGCAATTGCATCAGGCAGTTAATTTAGGCTGTCTTCTGCTGGTCTCTGGTGCACTCTGCTGGCTGCTGGCTGCAATTGCTTACCTTAGCTATTTTGCTGTTTCTTGGTCCTAAGTCCTTAAATTTCTCCATTTTATAGCCTCAGTTTTAATTTTGATTTATTTGTTGATTTTGTTGATTAATTTTGTTTTGATTTAGTTTTTCTTTATTTTAATTTTAGTTAATCTTTGGTAACTTTATTTGACTATTTAATTTTATTCCCATCTTTGGTTTTAATTTTGACTTAATCAAAAGGTTATTATTGCATATTAATTTTCATTTTAATTGATTACTTTCTTTGAGTACTTTTGTTGTGTGTAGGCCCTGTTTTAATTATTTGTTCGGGCTTAGGCTGGTAGTCTGCTGATTGTTTAATACTCCTGTTTATTTTCTGTCTTCTCAACTGGTGGCAAGATGGCACAGAAGGCGGATGCTGGACAAGGATCGGTGGTACCTCAGGATCTGGATGTCGGTGATGGGTCGACACAGGCTGTGCACTCACCCGCTACTGATGCAAGATTGGAGCGTATCGCCTCCGTCATGGCCGGCCTCTCGGGTGATCCTGCTGCTCTGGCCCGCTTTGAGTCAGGGTTGGAGGGGCTTATTCTTTCTTCTTCGCAGGGAGATGCTCCAGGGGAGCCGTCACGGCCGGCCGCCACATCACCCCCTGCCCAGGGGTCTTCATCTTGGGAAGATGAGGACATTCCCCTCGCGCGGGCCCGCGATTTGGCCGTTGCCAAACGTAAAGCAAAGCAGGTGGCAGCGTCTAAGAAGAAGCCTGCTAGCGGGAGCCGTGGGAGGGGCACGGGGGCAGTGAAGGGAACCCGGCGTCGGCAAAAAATGTCAAAAAAGGGCAAGGCCCCTTTGTCACGTTCTGTCTCTTTTTCTGAGTCTTTGCAGGACGGCTGGACGGCCGCTGAAGCGGACCCCTCTTCCGATGAGGGCAGCCCTCAACCTGGTCAGGGGTCCCCGGCAGCTGCTCGGCCTCGCATCGGTTCGCGGCTTAGCCGCCGCGGGGCACGGCGTAATCGTACGGAGTCGCCTGCGATCGGCTCTAGGGGGCGCTCCCGTCACCGGGTCTCCTCTGAATCATCGGCAGCTGAGGAGGTGGCTGCTCCACGTCGTTCCTCTCCAGTGGCTTCGACGTCGCGTCAGCTGGAGCCCGACTCTGAGACGTCTCCTGATGACACCTTACCAGTGCCTGCCAAGTTATCGTCGGGTGGCAAGCGTCGGCGACATCACGACTGCTGTGCGCATCGGGCGAAGAAGCACCGTCGCAAGTCCTCTCCGTCTTCTTCTTCAGGTACTTCGGATTCATCTGACAATGAGTCGGGGGATGAGTTAAAGTTATATTGGGGTTATGGAGAGGATGTTCCAGGGCTCCCTCGGTGGGCCTGGCGTCGTCGCTCCAACACTCACAGAGCGAGGTACGGGGCTACCATGGAGTACAAAAATGGCCGCCCTGTTCCTGAGGTGAAAGTGTCCACCAATAGGACCAGGGACATTGTTCTTAGCGGTCACGTGTCTTCCAGGATCCGAAATCGGATCCTGGAGGGACGCTACATTGACATATTCAAATTGGCCCCGCCAGACGACTCCCGTCATGAGACTGAGGTGTCTGGCTCGGGTTCTAGGAAGCGGGGTTCGGCATCCAAGCCGGAAAAGACATTTGAGCGATGGCTGGACTGTTTTCAGATCTTTGCCAGTATCGTTTGTTCTTGTTACCCTAAACGTTCGCATCATCTTTTTATTTATCAGTCGATCGTGCGCATGGCGTACGCAGAAGCTGGGGAATTTGCTGCCCTGGCTTATGATAAAAAATTCAGATACAGGGCTCACAAAATTTCCTCAGCGCGTTGGGATAGGAGGGATGTAGATATTTGGGCTACTTGCGTGGCCCCGTATGTTCAGAAGAAAGCTCCTGAGCAACGGCCTTCTCGGTTTACTTCTTCTAAGGCGTCTAGGCGCTTTTGTTGCTGGAGCTACAACAAGGGGAGTTGTGGGAGATCCCCCTGCAACTTCCCCCACATCTGCGAAAAGTGTGGGGGAACTCATCCCGCTTTGTCCTGCCAGCGTGGCAATCGGCCCTTTCGGGGGGGAAGGGGGGGCGGACAGCAGTCTGCGAAGCAGGTCCCCTCCCAATCCACCTCTAGCTCCGCAAAGTGAAGTTCTTAGTTCCCTGGCGCCAACTCCCGTTAAACTCCAACCTTTGCTCCATTGGCTCTCCCTGTACCCTAATCAGGAAGCGGCTCTCTATCTGCGGGAAGGTTTTTCCCATGGTTTCAGGATTCCCGTATCATCGGAACCCGTGTCCGGTAATCCTGTTAACCAGAAGTCGGTGAGAGAGCTGCCAGATGTTGCTAGGAAAAAGATCGGGAAGGAGTTGGCTCTGGGACGCATGGCGGGCCCATTTGTTGATCCCCCGTTTCCTAACTTACATCTTTCCCCCCTTGGTGTGGTGCCTAAGAAGGCGCCGGGGGAATTTCGATTAATCCATAATTTGTCACATCCTCGGGGTACGTCCGTGAATGACATGATTCCCCCTGAGCTTTGTTCAGTGCGCTATGCTTCTCTGGACATTGCTGTTAAAATGGTCAGGAAATTTGGCCAGGGCGCCCAGTTGGCCAAGTGTGACATAGAGTCCGCTTTCAGGCTATTGCCGATAAATCCTAAGGATTTTTGGCTGCTGGGTTTTAAATTTGAAGGTTCATATTATTTTGATAAGACCATGCCCATGGGTTGCTCGGTAGCCTGTGCGGCTTTCGAGGCTTTCAGTACTTTTTTGGACTGGGCCTTGCGTCACAAGACGGGCTTGCGTGGGGTCACTCATTACCTGGATGATTTTTTACTGGCCTCTGGCAGTGATTCGGGTGACTGTTTGGCGCTCATGCGAGCCTTTGCTGCACTTACGGATGAGTTGGGGGTCCCGTTGGCAGCGGCCAAGACGGAGGGCCCGGCCACCCAGTTGGTTTACCTGGGCATTTTATTGGATACGGTGGCTCAGACCTCGAGTCTGCCATCGGACAAAATTGTCACCCTGATTTCTGTCATCGAAAGTGTTTTGCCACTGGCCAAGGTGACACTGCGGCAACTTCAGTCGCTGCTGGGCCATCTGAACTTTGCCTGTCGTGTGGTGGCGCCTGGGAGGCCTTTTTGTTCCCGCTTAGCCAGACTCACCTCTGGTCTGCGGGCGCCCCATCACCACACCCGCTTGCCCCAGGAGGTGAAAGAGGACCTGAGAATGTGGTTGGTATTCCTCAAGGAATACAATGGAATGTCTTTGTGGCAGGACACTCTGAATCTCCGCAACGATTTCCAGGTTCACTCCGATGCCGCGGGTTCCCTGGGCTTTGGGCTGTATTGGCAAGGGCGGTGGTGCGCTGAACCATGGCCAGCAGCTTGGCAGGGGGAGGCGATTACGCGGGACTTGACTTTTCTCGAGTTTTTTCCCATTGCAGTGGCGGTGCACATATGGGTCGAGGAATTCAGGGACCGTCGTGTTTGCTTCTGGACTGATAACCAGGCGGTGGTGAGCGTGCTGGCCAGGCAGTCCTCGCGATCCGCCAGGGTGTCAGCCCTTCTCAGGGCTTTTGTTCTTCAATGTTTGCGTGCTAACATTGTTTTTTCTGCACGCTTTGTACCGGGCCTGTCTAATGATATTGCTGACGCTTTATCCCGCTTTCAGATGGCCCGGTTCAGATCTTTGGCTCCGGAAGCGCGAGAGCACCGGGAGCGCTTTCCGACTCATCTTTGGAGCCTTGGAGGCAGTTAGCTTTGAAGGGAGTAGCCTCTTCTGTTGCCCCGTCCACTTTTTCCTCGTACAAAAAAGCCTGGGCTGATTTTCTTTTGTTTTTTGGCATGTCAGAGGCTGGCCAATTTGCCAAGCCCCCGTCTTCTGACATGGCATTAGAATATCTCACCCATCTCTTTGCCCTTGGTCGGGCGCCTCGGACTATCCGTATCCAGGCGGCTGCCATTTCCTTTTTTAGTAAACTTTTCTTTAAGAGGGATCCCTGTGATGAGTTTCTTACTCGCCAGGCTATTAAGGGTTGGGCCAGGATGGCTCCGTCTCGGGTTCCGGCGCGGCAGCCTATCACTCTGTCTCTTTTAGCGGACATGCGGGCCAGGCTTCGTCTTGTTTGCTGGTCGCGCTTTGAGGCGCGCCTTTTTTCGGCTGCATTTTCTTTGGCCTTTTTTGGGGCCCTTCGGGTCGGGGAGGTTGTCCTAGAGGCTTCAAGTAGCGGGGTTTCCCGGGGATTGTTGCTCAGTGATGTTGACCTGTTGGCTTCTGAGGTGATCATTACTGTGCGCAATTCTAAAACTGACCAACTGGGTCGGGGGGTGGTGATGCGGCTCCCGGCCACTGGTAACAGGGGTCCCTGCCCGGTGAAGGACACCGCGCGTTATTTAGCAGTGCGCCCCATAGGATTCTCCCCGTTTTTGGTGCATGAGGATGGCTTGCCTTTGACTAGGCAGCAGTTTTCAAAAATCATGCGCAAGGCCATCACGGCTTGTGGCCGCTCTGCTTCTGGTTACGCCCCACATTCCTTTCGCATTGGTGCGGCCACGTCGGCCGCTCGTTGGGGGCTTTCTGTTGGGAGAATTAAGGAATTGGGGCGGTGGAGGTCGGATGCTTACAAACGTTATGTCCGACGCTAATGTTGGTGTTTTGTTCTTGTTGTAGGTCCTGCACCCGTGCGAATTTGGATCGTTGGGCACAGCATTGTGTACTGGGCCGGCGCCAGAGTTCGGGAAGCAGGACTAATGCCTAATTTTGGACTTCCACCTTATGTTCATGTTTCTTGGTGGGGCAAGAGGGGAATGTTGTGGGAGGAGTTGATCCCTTTTTTGCGTAGTCGTGCTGCAAGGGCAGGGTCACCTGATGCTTTGGTCCTTCAGTTGGGCGAAAATGACTTGCCTGCCACGCAATCGCACGTGCTCCGTAACATCATGCGGCACGATTTACAGGACATTGCTGTTTTATTTCCTCAGGTTCGTTTATTTTGGTCGCACCTCCTTCAACGGCGTTGTTGGAGGGGTGCGCGTTCCCCAGTTGCTGTTGAAAGAGCTCGTAGTCGCACTAACAGTGCGGCTTTGGGGGTGGTTCTTAGTCTGGGAGGCTTTGAGATCCCTCACCCTGGGATTACTTACAAGGAGGTCCCCCTTTTTCGCCCGGATGGGGTGCATCTTTCTCCGTTGGGAAATGATTTGTGGTTGGGGGACGTTGAGGGAGCCCTGAGGGCCTGGCTGGGTTTGTGAGTGGTTGGCGGTGAGCCTGTGGCTCGTGGCGGTTAGGCATTGGTTCCGTGATTGGGTGGGCGTTTCCCACCAAACTGGTGTGAGTTATGGGAATTCCGCAAAGGAATCCGGGGACTCAACTTTGCTGTCCAAACCCTGGCGGGTGCAGGGCCATGCAGGAGTCCCTGTGGACCCCTGGGGAGGGGGAGACACGTAGATCCGGTTCCGCTAACCCTCTTCAGCTAATGGTCTCCCTTCGCTGACAAGTGGTCAGCTCTGTCCCGCTGCGACAGCTAGTCTTACTGCTGACCAGGGTCAGCTCTGCCCCGTTTGGGCAGATGGTGATGCTGACTAGGGTCAGCTCTGTCCCAACGGACAGTTGAACCAATGCCTACGCAACCACTCATTTGATTTGTAATTCAATAAAAGTTGTGGCCAAAATTGCGCCAAAAACCCAAACCTAAATTATTGTCTCCAGTGTGAATTGATTGGTGAAATGACTGGTGCCCTGCACCCACAAAGTGAGTTCTCGCAGAGAGGTCCCGTTGTGGGGCGGGCAGGAAGGCATTTCAGTCGTTTGGGTTTTTGACGCTGGGCACAGCTTCCAGGACCTGCCTGTCGTAAGGCAGATTTGGTTGTTGCAATTTAAGGACAGCCCAGCGTGCTTATATTAGAACCCCTTTTGGATTGTTAGTCACTCGTTTAGAGCTACGGATCTCCCACCCACCCTTCCCTGGTATAGGTTGACGTTGACCTTGCTGTGCCGGGTAGGGGTCGCCTTCCCTTGAGAGGGGCCTGGTAGGAATTTTGTCCATTTGGCTGATTGGCTGAGCCACGTGGTTTTTGCCTACCATACAGCAAATAGTCACAACTTGTAAGGTTGGCGGTTAGGCATTGGTTCCGTGATTGGGTGGGCGTTTCCCACCAAACTGGTGTGAGTTATGGGAATTCCGCAAAGGAATCCGGGGACTCAACTTTGCTGTCCAAACCCTGGCGGGTGCAGGGCCATGCAGGAGTCCCTGTGGACCCCTGGGGAGGGGGAGACACGTAGATCCGGTTCCGCTAACCCTCTTCAGCTAATGGTCTCCCTTCGCTGACAAGTGGTCAGCTCTGTCCCGCTGCGACAGCTAGTCTTACTGCTGACCAGGGTCAGCTCTGCCCCGTTTGGGCAGATGGTGATGCTGACTAGGGTCAGCTCTGTCCCAACGGACAGTTGAACCAATGCCTACGCAACCACTCATTTGATTTGTAATTCAATAAAAGTTGTGGCCAAAATTGCGCCAAAAACCCAAACCTAAATTATTGTCTCCAGTGTGAATTGATTGGTGAAATGACTGGTGCCCTGCACCCACAATGGGAATAAAGCTCTCCTTGGTGGGAACATCTTCCACCGCAGTCACCAGTTGTAGTAGGAGGCAGTTTCGATCAAGATTGTTGAAGCCTCCCTCCCCCTAGTCCAGTGATGGCTAACCTTGACACTCCAGATGTTTTGGAACTACAACTCCCATCATCCCTAGCTAACAGGATCAGTGGTCAGGGATGATGGGAGTTGTAGTCCCAAAACATCTGGAGTGTCAAGGTTAGCCATCACTGCCCTAGTCCATGGTCTTGATCCTGGCTTGGGCCACTCTGTGCCTGCTACTGAAGCTCACTGCTTGACTTTGGGTCAGTCATGTCAGTTTGCATTTCTTAGCAGAGAAAGTATTGATCTGATGTGTAGAGATTTTTTCCTATTCTATTTAATTCAAGAGGGGTCTGGAAGCTTCTCTGTGTGAAAGAAACAAGCAGAAAGTTTGTGACGTTTGGGTTATTCTTTCCAAGAAGCTGAGTACAGCTGGCTTAAACTGTATTCTTCTTATCTCTTCTGTCAAGGTTATGCTGACTATAAAAATAGAAGAAGCCTGAGTTTCACATTCTCTTTCTATCTCTTTTTCCTTCTGGTGTGGTGTTCTGTACATAGTATGCTTAGTGTTAAGGTTTAGACTTATTATAAGTTATTGTAAGTTTAAGTTGGGGACACGGGTGGCACTGTGGTCTAAACCACTGAGCCTAGGGCTTGCCGATCAGAAGGTCGGCGGTTCGAATCCCCGCGACGGAGTGAGCTCCCGTTGCTCGGTCCCTGTTCCTGCCAACCTAGCAGTTCGAAAGCACGTCAAAGTGCAAGTAGGTAAATAGGTACCGCTCTGGCGGGAAGGTAAACGGCGTTTCCGTGTGCTGCTCTGGTTCACCAGAAGCGGCTTAGTCAGGCTGGCCACATGACCAGGAAAAACTGTCTGTGGACAAACACCGGCTCCCTCGGCCTATAGAGTGAGATGAGCGCCACATCCCCAGAGTCGTCCGCAACTGGACCTAACGGTCAGGGGTACCTTTACCTTTACCTTTTAAGTTTAAGTTAAATCCACTGCAACTGGATTTCTTATGGACAGTGCCAATCCTGAATGTATTGGATTTGTGACCATTATACTCATTTGCCTTCAAGTAGCAGTAAAACTCTGCTGGATGAAATATTAATTGCCTCTGGTCTATTTTTTGGGAATCCTGCAATTTGTTTAAGTTTTTTCTCTGCTAACTATACGTTGGAATCTGCTCTGGATCAATATTATGTAGAATTCTATAACAAATATTTCCTTTTATGTGTGGGTTTGGTATTCTGGATGAAATTCCAAGTGGGTTCCTGTGGCTCTTCTTTTTGAAACCCCACCGAATCTTTACCAAACCAATGCAGGTCCACTTTAGCACAAACTCATCCATTTCTAAGCCTGGCCAAAAACTCCGATTTTTAAGCTTGTATGATTTCCTCTTTTCTACAAGAGGCTTTTTTAACCCTCAGCTAGTAGTAGAACTATGCATGGTTTTTTTTTAGCTCCAGTCATAACTGAGAGTGTGCGAAAGCCCCTCCCCTCCCAGCACACAGCAAATGTCAGAAGAATGGCTCTGAATCAGACAAGGGACCCTTAACCACATTTATGAAAATCTATGGCTAATTCCACTGAGATTACACAAATTGGCTTCCCCTTAATTGGCAGTTGCCAAATAGGCTCTGCAGGAACCTCTGTGCAACGGAAGATTTAAAATTCTATTAGCCATGGTGACAGCATCGTAGGCTGTGTGGAGGTAGGGCTGGTCTGATCCTTTGTCTGAGAAATTCAGAGTAATTGATGATAGAAAAAAGAAAGGCCATTAGCCGAATGATTGATACTAACCCCATTTCTAATTACATCAGCCCATTCCACGAGAGACAGGTCATGAAACATATAGATCTAGATCCACAGGTTTCAGAAAGAGCACCTCTCTCTCTCTCTCTCTCTCTCTCTCTCTCTCTCTCTCTCTCTCTCTCTCATCAAGAAAGTGGACTCTGTATACAGCACTGCACTACAACCCCAGACCCTCCAAATGTCCCTAATTTCCAGGGACAGTCCCGGATTTACAGAAGCCATCCCGGTTTCTGATCTGATCCTGGAACGTCCCGCTTTTCCTTAGGACGTCCCTTATTATGTTTTTGTGTATGGTGGAAGCCACCCAGAGTGGCTGGGGCAACCCAGTCAGATGGGTGGGGTATAAATAACAACAGAGAGCCATTGTGGTGTAGTGGTTAAGAGCGGTAGACTCGTAATCTGGTGAACCAGGTTTGCGTCTCCGCTCCTCCACATGCAGCTGCTGGGTGACCTTGGGCTAGTCACACTTCTCTGAAGTCTCTCAGCCCCACTCACCTCACAGAGTGTTTATTGTGGGGGAGGAAGGGAAAGGAGAATGTTAGCCGCTTTGAGACTCCTTCGGGTCGTGATAAAGCGGGATATCAAATCCAAACTCCTCTTCTTCTTCATTATATTAAATATTATTGTGGAATAGGGCATCCCTATTTTCATCAGAGAGACGTTGGAGGGTATGCAACCCACACTGCACATTTAAAGTACATCAAAGCACATTACTTCCCACCATAATTCCTAGTAACTGTGGTTTGCTAAGGGTGCTGGGAATTGTAGCTTTGTGAGGGGTAAACAACAGCTCCCAGGATTCTCTGGCAATGATGTTGTTGCTGGTCTATAGCTCCTATCCAACCTGGCCACCAGCTGTGCTTGCAGGTGCTGGTGGATATTGTAGCGCAAAAATATCTGAAGGGCACTGCTTGGGGGGGGGAGGGCAGATGGGGGCACAAGTGGAGCACCAGAGATGCTTTGATGTGCCCTGCCTGAAAAGTTATGTTTTTACACCACGTTGAGGGCTTTCAGAATCTAAATTTTCTAAATAAACAATAAATCCCATCCCCCAATTGTGCTGCCTCTTCTACGTTTGCCATTGAGGAACCTTTCCCTTTTCAAACTTCCTTTGCCAGAAAGGGAGAGGCAACATTTGTCATTTATGTGTAACAACTGCGAACCTTAAAATCTCAGAAAGCAGAAGGCACATAAAAGGGAAAGCCGTGTTTATTTTCTCTTTAAAATATCACAGCTTTGAAGAAAGGCTTGGTTCATAATTGGGGGCTGGCAATGCCAGTCTTCTCGGTCACCCAGCTGGCCTCCGGACTCAGCAGGCGAGAGGAGAACTGTCACAATTCCCAAAGATGCTTATTGTCAGACTTGCCAGTTATGCCAATTGGAAGGCAAGTTAATTTGAAGTTCCAGCTTGCAAATTTCCAGTGTGGCCCTTTGGCAAGGGATGCTGCGATCTCTCTCTCTCTCAAAGAAAACATGCAGAGAACTACGAGTTTTGAATGGAGCTTTCTTTTATCGGTGCATCCCCACCCCCCACCCCCGAAACTGTATCAAATACTGTAAATGAGAGGAGTGGTTTTGGCAAGGAATAAAGAGGATGGGGTTGGCATTCGTGGGGAGTAAAGGGAGGGATTCAGTAGCTTTCTCAAAGAGTAAATGGGGTGGGTGGGTGACATTGCAAGGAGAAGTTGGTGAGCTAAGTGAGCAGGGGCACAACCCCTAGTTATATACAGTAGACCCTCGGGTTATGTTACTCTTGAGTAACATAAACTTCAGGTTGCAAAAGCGGCAAACCCAGAAGTATTTTTCCAGGTTTTGCCGCTCGCGCATGTGCAGAAGCGCTCTATTGCACCGTGTGAAGTGCTCTATTGCACAGTGTGTGCGTGCAGAAGTGTTCTATTGCACAGTGTGTGCATGCAGAAGTGCTCTATTGCACCGGGTGTGTGTGCAGAAGTGCTCTATTGCACCGGGTGTGTGTGCAGAAGTGCTCTATTGCACCGTGCGCACGCGCAGAAGTGCTCTATTGCACCGTGTGTGCATGCAGAAGTGCTCTATTGCACCGTGTGTGTGCAGAAGTGCTCTATTGCACCGTGTGTGTGTGCAGAAGTGCTCTATTGCACCGTGTGTGTGCGTGCAGAAGTGCTCTATTGCACCGTGTTTGCGCACAGAAGTGCTCTATTGCACCGTGTGTGTGTGCAGAAGTGCTCTATTGCAAAGTGTGTGTGTGCAGAAGCAGCACCTCTAGATACAAATTTTTCAGGGTGTGCACGGACCCCCGGAATGAATTTAATTCATATCCAGAGGGTCCACTGTATAAAAACTCAATGTCCACTGCTACTAATACAACACACAGTTATATCTGTGATCCTAACTGTAGCCACAAGATTTTGCAACTGTTACATTACATTACATAGCTTTTCTTCTCCCGTAGCATCATTTGCTCTTTGTAAAATACATTTTCTAACAAATACAAATACTAACATTTGAATTCCCACCCTGACATGAACCAGTGAAGGCGGTGAATGTCCTGTGTGAGTGCCTGGAGGCGGTTGGAGGATGGATGGCGGCTAACAGATTGAGGTTGAATCCTGACAAGACAGAAGTACTGTTTTGGGGGGACAGGGGGCGGGCGGGTGTGGGGGACTCCCTGGTCCTGAATGGGGTAACTGTGCCCCTGAAGGACCAGGTGCGCAGCCTGGGAGTCATTTTGGACTCGCAGCTGTCCATGGAGACGCAGGTTAATTCTGTGTCCAGGGCGGCTGTCTACCAGCTCCATCTGGTACGCAGGCTGAGACCCTACCTCCCCGCAGACTGTCTCACCAGAGTGGTGCATGCTCTAGTTATCTCCCGCTTGGACTACCACAATGCACTGTACATGGGGCTACATGGGAAGGTGACCCGGAAACTGCAATTAATCCAGAAAGCGGCAGCTAGACTGGTGACTGGGAGTGGCTGCTGGGACCATATAACACCTGTCCTGAGAGATCTGCATTGGCTCCCAGTATGTTTCCGAGCACAATTCAAAGTTTTGGTGCTGACCTTTAAAGCCCTAAACTGCCTGGGTCCTGTATATCTGCAGGAGCGTCTCCACCCCCACCATTCAGCCCAGACACTGAGGTCCAGCTCCGAGGGTCTTCTGGCAGTTCCCTCATTGCGAGAAGTGAGGTTACAGGGAACCAGACAGAGGGCCTTCTCGGTAGTGGCGCCCACCCTGTGGAACACCCTTCCAGCAGAGGTCAAGGAAATAAGCAGCTATCCTATTTTTAAGAGACAGCTGAAGGCAGCCCTGTTTAGGGAAGTTTTTAATATTTAATGCTGTATTGTTTCTAACACTTAATTAGGAGCTGCCCAGAGTGGCTGGGGAAACTCAGCCAGATGGGTGGGGTATAAATAAATTATTATTATTATTATTATTATTATTATTATTATTATTATCATTATCATCATCATCATCATCATTATGATGATGATAAAGCTCAATGGGAGACCTTGGGTCAGTTACGTTCCCTCAGCCCAACCTCCCTCACAGGGTTGTTGTGAAGACAAAACAGGTAGGCGGATGGCCATGCTTGCCACCGTGAGCTCCTTGGGAGAAAGGTGAGATATAAAAGTAGAGAACGAATGAATAAACTTGGACTATGCAGGCACTGTGGGTTAAACCACAGAGCCTAGGGCTTGCTGATCAGAAGGTCGGTGGTTCGAATCCCCATGACGGGGTGAGCTCCCATTGCCCGGTCCCTGCTCCTGCCAACCTAGCAGTTCGAAAGCACGTCAAAGTGCAAGTAGATAAATAGGTACCGCTCCGGCGGGAAGGTAAATGGCGTTTCTGTGTGCTGCTCTGGTTCGCCAGAAGCGGCTTAGTCATGCTGGCCACATGACCCAGAAGCTGTACGCCGGCTCCCTCGGCCAGTAAAGCGAGATGAGCGCGCAACCCCAGAGTCGTCCGCGACTGGACCTAATGGTTAGGGGTCCCTTTACCTTTATGCAACACACCATATATTTAGAGCACATCTGAGAGCCAGTGTGGTGTAGTGGTTAAGAGCGGTAGACTCGTAATCTGGGGAACCGGGTTCGCATCTCCGCTCCTCCACATGCAGCTGCTGGGTGACCTTGGGCTAGTCACACTTCTTTGAAGTCTCTCAGCCCCACTCACCTCACAGAGTGTTTGTTGTGGGGGAGGAAGGGAAAGGAGAATGTTAGCCGCTTTGAGACTCCTTCGGGTAGTGATAAAGCGGGATATCAAATCCAAACTCTTCTTCTTCTTCTTCTTCTCCCAAAGACTCCTGGGAACCGTAGCGCCAAGCACCACGGTCAAAGCACAGTTCCCATGATTCTCTGTGGGACGGATATGCTTTCAATGTGCTTTGAGTCTTTGTTGTGTGCTCAGCTTCGGTCACTCTGAAACTTCTATGCTTTGGGACTATGGGGACTGGAGGAACTGAATCAAAACTCCTGCAATGCCCAATCAGTGCCGGCAGCAGGTGCCTTTAATTCCTTTGCAGAGATGGCTTCTTTCCACTTGCATTCTGTTCTTAACACCACTTCTGTGCCAGTGCAAAACTCTCATCCCTCTCATCATCATTCCAGCTCATGAATACCTGCTTTATTTTGCTCTTGTTGCCAGGCCTGCAAATTAACTCTCCCCAGCTCCCGACATATCTAGCTTTCTTTCTTTGAAAGCAAATGAAAGAGACTGCCCGGTGGGGCGGAGGGAACATAAAAAAAAAAAAAAAAACACCCACAAAAGTAATTAAAGCGTTAAATTTTTCCTGTGTAAGTTCTGCCTGCTTCAATCTCTTCCTGGAACTTTGTGGATTGATGTGCGAAATTCTAATGAAGGGAAGGGGAAGCCAAACCTCTTGCCATTTCCACTGATACACTGTATCATTTTAATCCTTTTAAATAGCTTCCACATCCCATCTCCCTCTATTAGACATATGCCACCCGGCATCTGACTTCAAATCGGATTATGAATACGCAAATCAAAGAGCGAAATCCTGAGCGCAGAGCTCTGGACTGTTTTATTCTTTACCATTAACTCTATTTCTGTTGTTCTTCCTAAGCTGAAGCCTGGCTGAAAGCCCGAGACGGAATTGTCAGCAAAGCTGGCGAAAACAAGCTTGGCTTACTGATGTTAGGGATTGTGCAAAAACATATTTCAGAACTCAGCAACTATCTGCTAGAGTAGAACTGGGCGCTCCAACCACTTTGCCTGGCAGTTGTCATCCACTTGGCCTAGACATTGGTGCAGTTTCCTATGGCCTTCCAGATGTCCCTGACTATTGGCCATGCTGGCAGGAGCTGATGGGAACTGGAATCCAACATCTGGAGGGACACTGCTCACCCACCTCTGCCTCAGATACTAAAGGTTTCTCAGTTACTGGGGGAACTCCATCCACCCTGGTTGGTCATTGGCAATCTTTGTCAGGAAGTACTATAAAGTAGTGCTAGGCTGAAGAATTCAACCAGTGGAGGCTGAATTGGCTTGGGCTCCACCTACTGGTGGGCTCCATGCTTTCCACTGTACCTGTTCCAATGGGCAACCAATGAATTTGGCCCAACTTTTTTACCTTCCTGGAATATATTATTTGGCAGAATAAAGTGGGTACTGAGAGTTGCCCAGTTATAATGGATAGACTTCAAGACATGCATGTGCTCTGAGACAGAAGATGATCTTCTTAAGGTCAGGGCTGGGTGGAAGGAACATTAAGAGACAAGGGAAACTGTCAATGAGCTGTCATTAGACATTGCAATATGGCTTCCCTGACAGAGAGTGGCTGGCTAGCCATGATCAGAACATGCCGCTGCATGACTGAGACGGCTCTCCTGGGAAAAGGTGGAGACATTTGCCAGGCAATGAAAATCTAGACTTAATCCAATTACCCTGGGATGACGCTTGCCAGAGGCTGCCTCTGCTACTGTCCAGAGTTAATTAATGCTAAATAACTATGTCTACTTGCATTAAATGTGATAGAAGAACTGGGGGCTAATTAGGGTTGCATTTACATGATCCATAATGTGCATTGGTTATGGCAGGAAAAACTCTCCTGTACAGCAGTTACTATGAGGATTATCTTTGGTAGGAACCACTCTTGATACATAGGTTGAGCTTCCTTGGTTGGGGGGTGGGGGTGGGTGGGGGCACACTTAGTTTGAATGGACATAGCATCCTCTGATTCCTTGCTCAGTGCATAGCCAGAGATCAACTGGATCTTAACATGCTAGATAGCAGATGGTGCCACACCTGGTAATCTGATATTATTCACATTTGTATCCCACTGTTTTTGCACCAAATTCAGAGGTGTGTGCATATATGTGATAGAAAGTGAATGTGTGACAGTGAATGGATGGAAGGCTGTGTGTGTTTGCATCTTTGTGAATGGGCAATCCCTCACTTATGTGACCTTCAGAGCCTACATGGATCTCCATCCCTGGGCTAAATGGACCTCTTGGTCAGATCTAGCAATGCTTGGGTTGCCAGTTCCCAGACATACCCAGAATACTGCAGTCGGAAGTAGTGTCCGAGTGAAAATCGGCAAAATTATTTCCGGCCGTATGGCAACCCATGGCAACAGTGTCGTTTTCCCCAACTTCTCTGAAAAAAATCTCAACAACTTTTGTGTCCAGATTTTTCACTTTTTGAAATATGGCAACCCTAAACAATGCATCTGACTAGTAGTACACTATTGCAGAGGTAAATGTTATCTACAGCAGGCTGCATTGTCAGAGGCAGAGTTCTCCTGAGGACCTGTTGCTTGGGATCATTGGTGAGGAGAATGCTATGGTACTCATGTCTTGTCTTATGGGCTTCTCATTGACATCTGAATGGTCACAGTTAGAACAGATAGGGATTTTCTGCACTGGCCACATCTGATCTACGTATAAATGATATCTCTAGCTAAACAAAATGTGTTACAGACACTTCCAAGTACCTAGTCCTTTTTTACCTTGAAAATGCAAGTTGGCAAGAGATTGTCCATTTCATATGAATGTGAGTCATGCATGCATTTTTTTTTAAAATGGTATGTTTAATAAACCATTCCAGTCGGATTAGACCTCCTACCCATTTGGAGAAATGAATCCATTCTCATTGACCCGGAGTGGAACAGCCTGTTAGCTGTTCAAGGTGAAGCGCTCTGTGTTGTCATTATCTCCTGACAAAAGATGGGAATTGATTCAGTGCGAGAGAGGGTTCCATCTGCAATTAAGCAACCGGTGCCTGGACATATCCGTTGTATTCAAGACAATCACTGGAGAGGAGAAAAAAGACAGATTCTAATTTATCACAGACTCCCAGTTCTGTGGCGAAGAGACAGGTTTTAACTATTCTTGTCCATTCCCCCAAAGCCCTGAGGAGTTTGTAAATTATCTGATCATCTAAGTGAATGATTTATGACTCCCTTTTGGCTCTGATCAAGGATTTGCCCTGCTTCATTCATCTTCTTGGATATAATTGGAGGTAAAATTAAAAATACTTTACTTTTCAGTTCATTGGAATGAACTTGGTCGGGACTTTAACAGTGGTTTCAGGTAAAACATCCATTTTGACTGATGTGGAATCTTTCTCACTCTTTTTTAAGAGCAGAAAGGGAAGGGAGGAAATTAACACAAATAGCCACCTATCTTGAAATCAATAATTTGTAGCCATGGGATTTTACCTTCTTTAACAAGGAAAAAAAGAGAGAGAAAAGGGGAGAGGGAAGTACTTTTATCTGTAAATATATTGCCTTGGTAAAATGAAACAATTCTAAAGCCTAGCATCCCACATTCACAAATCACATGAATGTAATTGTAAAATCAAAATTGAAGAATATTGGGACTACTAAATCTCATCAAAAAAGTGAAAGGTCGCCCTTTTCACCAGATGTTCCACCCCTTTTATATAAAGTTTATATATCTTGAAATATTACCTATATTATTTAATATGAATTTTACATAAATTATATATTTTAAGAAAATTGGAAAGTTTGTTTCTTTTTAAAAAAAATGAAAAATAAACTTTATTGGATTTAAAAATTTACACAGCTTGTCGTTTGATTAAAAAGAAAAATCACAAAAAGCAGAGAAAAAGAATACACAATATTAATGTACATAGATTTGTATGTGCATAAATCAAACAATCATAGTGCACTTCCAGCCTTATCTATTATTGCGGTTTCTGTAACTATATCTCTTTGTATACCTAAATTTGTTATTACTCCTTGTTTAATTTGCTTCAAGATGTTGCGTGACCTATGTACATGACCGGCTCATTGCCCCCAATCTGATGGAACCAGTGTTATGTCCTCGTGACCTAAGCTCTGGGTGCTAATTTCAATTTTTTCCGTTGTTCCCCCTGAACATGTATTTATGGAGAGCTCATCTGCAGATGTAGTCCCTTCAACTTCTGGGCTAGCGTTTAAAATTCTCCAGTGTGTCTAGTCCTTTCAAGTTGGCCCACCCCTTGCCCCACCAGTAGGAATATAGTTAAGAACCCCAATAACAAAAAAATCATGTATCTCTATGCCTCCCTTTCTACGAGTGAATAAACCTTTCAATTAAAAATAAACCTTATTTCACTAAGGATAAAAAGTTCTTATTCATTATATCTTTGCGTCCCCTTGCATGTCTACAAGACGCAGGGTGCTCTTCTAACAATATTTGCAAATATGGAATTGCATGCATAATGTAATAAAAAGGCTTACTATCTAAAATTTTAGTAGCAGATGTTTGTGTTAATAACAATAATATGAAGCAGAACTGTGCAGGGGGGACTGATGTAACAGAATAAACGTGGTCCTTTGTACAATCAGTCTTATGAGAAACATAATTAGAAGGAACATCTGAGAGGAAAATGTCTTAAGGTAGCATTAAGCTGTTAGAATAGAATAAGTGTTTTTAGCGATGGCTGAATTGTGCTGTTGATGTAACAGTGTCAGGAGTGCATGCAATGTGAAAAAGCAGAATTGCTAAAGATTTCTAGGGAGAATTTAGCAAAGCATTGAAGAAATTGTGGGCTTCTGAAGTATATTTTTATCAGTATTTTTGGACTATATGATAAGCTTATTTGTAAGATGCCTGCTGAAACAGAAAGGTCTTCATCAAGCACCAGAAGCTCAGGTCTCAGCATTGAGGGACTTCCACAGAATCGACCCCACAATACAGAACCCCCAAGGCATACCTCTGAGCTGTGGAGGACCACCAACAGAGAGACTTCACTGAGGATTTCAGAATTCTGAGAGTTGAGCCTGGAAAACGAGTACCAACTAATACAGACCTTTCCAACATCAGAGTAACCATACTCCAGATAGCAGCTCAGCTTCCCCATTTTTCCTACGAGATGCTACCAAACAAAAGGAATATTGATTCAACCATTAAGACAATCAAGTTTTTCAGCACCACTGCATGCCTCTTTAACACAGAGTGAAGAAAAGATGCGAATCAACTAGAAACGGTGGATGAATTGTTCACAAGCAGTGATTTGTACCCAAGAATGAAAAATAAAGCATGGGTAAAAATGGAAGGATTTCAAATGCATTGATTCCTCTTTGGAAATAAGACCAGGAAAGTTTTTGGAAGTATCTGTGTTGTTTTGGATCCTGGCTTGGATCCGTGTGTGTGTGTGTGTGTGTGTGTGTGCAACCATATATGAAGGTGTCTTTTCAACTCAGCCTGACAACTTGCAAGAACCATGAATAGAAATTGAGCAGCTCGCTATCAATATCTTGAAGATTGCCAGGCTTCTTGAAGGCTTTAGGGACAGCTGCTTCTAAAACCTTTCCCACAAGTAGTCAGTTTCTGAGATTTAATTCCCATGTCTTTCTTTGGAAAGATTATTGGGTTGAATTCTTCCTGGATTATGCATCCTTTAAAAAAAACACGCTGGCAGGGAGGGGGAAGCAGGAATGAATAAAAAAGAAGACGTAGTCAGTTAATACATTTAGGTGTTCTTATAATGCTCCTACAATGAAAGATTAGAGTGAGGATTTTCCGAATAATGAAGATGTATGACATAAGGGTGGCGGGGGAACTGCACAAATTGCCAGTGCATTTTGTTATTTCATTCAGTACAAATCCCCTTTTTTCTCTCACCACACATGGTATTCATTATGCTGTAGATAAATCCTGAAATATGATTTCCACCGATTTAGCATTGTGCTTAATTGGCTTTAAATTTAACATACTGCAATAAGCCTTAAGTGCTAGTTTGCTGGGAAATGCAAAAGAGAGTCTTTGTGTGTGTGCTCAGAAGCAATCCTATAGCAAGGTCCAGCAGAACGAAGGGGTTAGAATCCAGTAGAACTTTAGCTGAAGTGGGAGGTTCCTGGCACAGCTGATCTATGCCATCGTATAACACTCCCCTCCTTGGCTCATCCAGAGATATGCTGGTGTATTTGTCCCAGGACCCAGCTGTCTGAACTGAGCCCAGTGGCTCTTATGCCAGCTTCCACACCTCTTTCATAGAAGGGGCCCTTTCCCCATTCTTTGGACTCCCTGGGATACTCAACCAACCTGCTGCACATGGAACTGGGTGTGGCAAGCGCAACTGAATGGGATAGCTATGAGCATCCACCTTGGGCCTGCCCATAAAAAAGCAAGCCTAGGGTGAGAGACTAGGGTGATTTCCACTGTTTCCAGGAACTCTTCTCATTGTGAGACTTTTGTGGGTTAGCTGAGAGTTTGTTTGGACCCTGGGTGAGAACCTGGAGGCTCAGAGTGTGTCAGAAGGAAAATGAATTGATTCTGTTCTCTATATATTAGTAACTTTGTATTAATGTAATATTTTTTGAATGTAACTGTGTATTTTGGTGATAAGTTGTCTGCTGTTGCTTCAGTTTTTTGTACACCACTTAGAGATATTTTAAATATACTAAGTGGTATAGAAATTAAATAATCAAATCAAATCAATTCACAAAGGGTGATTGTGTCCCCATATGCCCCATTGTCACTCTTGTCAACAGCTGCCCTTGTTTCCCAGACCATGCTGCTGTAGACTGATAATTTCAGGTTTCTTCTGCCATCAAACATGATGGGAAACCAGTGTAACATCTTCATATTGCTCAGAACACACCACCTTGGCTGCGGCTGCAGTAGAATTTCAGAACCTGCAAAGGGAGCTTACCAGTTATTCTTTGATAGATTTCATGACATCTTGTAAACTGCCCGGAAAGCTAACCTGTCATATCAAATCCAACTTCCTAGCTGTCTGAAACAAAGCCAACTTTATGATATCAGCTCCTTGACTTAATTTCTTTTTGTTCCCTTTCAGCAGGAAACAAAAACCCATCTGGGTTGTGAGAGAGATATGTCAACAGTAAGACTTAGAGGAAAGGGATCCTGTGCAAGTTTCTGTGAGCATTTCCATGGATAAGCATCTCTCTTTGGGTAATTTTTGGGATTTCCTTAAAAGGGGGATAAAATCCTTCCCATATTCAGAACATGCTGCCCTCATTTTGGATAGACTTCATTTGTCATAACTTATGTAAGCAGAGGATCAAATCTAACTGGCTACATGCTATTCTGCAGTTCCCCCATCTTATGTCTGACCTCTGATAGGTTCAGATGACCTTGATAATCAAGAAAGCATTGCTTTCGCTTTGAATGATATATTTGCCCTCAGTGATGTCAGTCAAATCATAGGGTCTACATGATCAGTGATTGGATAGAATCACTACAGGAAGGAGAAAGAAGCCCTAAATAGGAAGAACATAAGAAGAACTTGCAACGTCCCATCAAGTCCAGCTCTCTGTTCCCACAGTGGCCAACCAGATGCCCATGAGAACTCCACAAGCAAAGTCTGAGCAGCACTTTCTCATCCTGTGATTCCCAACAACTGGTATGAAGAGCCATACTGTCTCTGACAGTGGAAATATAGCAAAACCATTGTGGTTAGCAGCCATTGGTAGTCTTATCCTCCATGAATTTGTCTAATTCTTTTTTTTTAAGACATCCAAGTTGGTGCCATAGTCAGTTCCCCATGCAGTATGAACCTTGTCAGACTACATTAAGCCTCAGCTGGCTAGAGTTCTTGGTTGAAACAAACACCTCCATAGTTCACCCACCTAGATCCACAGGGAGCTGGCCAGGGTCCTGATCTGTTTAGAGAAACTCTTTGCCTTTGCCTGCTTGGATGAGACCACTTCACCCAAGAACTCCAACAAATTAAATCTGTTCAAAATGAGCGCACCTTATATCCTGCTCTTCTGGAGTTGTTCTTTGGTGTATTGTGGGCAGTCATTTTGAGAAAGACAGACTTAAAGATGTTCTCTCTCTCTCTCATATATATATCATGGGCTGGTTGTCCCCCATGTCCCAGAGGTTCAGTCAGCCTTTGCCAGGGACCAGGTCTTTAGCCCTGTGGGACTCTTTGAGAATAGGAGTCTGGCAAGAGCTATCCCCGCTTTTTAAAACTGTATTCTTTACACAGAGCTTTGGAACATAGCCTTTTCTCTCCCCCCCCCAACAATTCTTTACTGATACAGTGGAACCTCAGTTCTCAAACTGCTCTGCTCCCTAATGTTTTGGCTCCCGAATGTTGAAAACCCGGAAGTAAGTGTTCCGGTTTTCGAATGTTCCTCGGAACCCGGATGTCCGACGGGGCTTCCGATCTGCAAAAAAGCCTAGCTGTCAGCCAATCAGAAGCCACGCCTCAGAATTCAAACGTTTCGGAAGTCAAACGTCCTTCCGGAATGGATTACGTTCGACTTCTGAGGTTCCACTGTATATTATTATTTTGCTATTGTCCTTGTAGTATGGTGTTTTCATGTTACACCACCTTGTTGTGTTTTCTTTGGAAGTGTCATTTGTACATGTTTAAATAAACAAATGAAGCACACGTCTGGTTTTGCGTGACCAGGCGCAACAGCCCCAGCCCCCAGGGAACGTGGGAAAGGAAATAAAGACTTTGACAACGTTATGGAATTAAAATTAGGCCACAACTTTATTAAACTTCTGAATGTAGGAAGATCTTGGCTTAGGCCTTGGGCGTGTATCCCTCCCAGCCGGGGAACTGGGGGCACATCAGGGTAAATGGGATATGGGGGTGCTCTGCACGATGTAAGTGTAGGCAGGCAGCTGAGCCCTTATCCCTGCATGCAGGGTAGTTCACTGACGACCTTTCAATGTATGGCCAGTGACACCCATATATATATAAAACCCCTTTAAGAGGGGACCCTGGAATTGCCACTGCAGGGGGCTGAATAACCACTTCACCCCCCCCCCCATTATAGGGAAGAAAAGACTACAGGATTCCACCCAAGGCCATAACTGCCAAAGTTGTGATGAATTGCTACGAGGAAGACAAAACCTGCCAATGCAGGGGGGGGAAAGGTGGATATTCAGCCCCTGTATATCGGCGGGGACCAGGTGGAGAGGGTGGCTGTGTTCAAGTTTTTGGGAGTGCTTATAGAGCAGGGTATGACTTGGAGCGCAAATACTACTGCTCTGGTAAAGAAGGCCCAGCAGATTTATTTCCTCAGACTTTTAAAGAAGAACAATCTGTGTGAGAGACTGCTGGTGTCCTTCTACCAAGGCTCCATAGAGAGCATTCTTATGTACTGTATTTGTGCTTGGTTCTCCAGCTGCACAGCCAGGGAGAAGAAGATACTTCAAAAAGTCATAACCACAGCCCAAAATATTATTGGTCATCCTCTCCCATCTCTGGAAGAACTATACAGTTCCCGTTGCCTTAAAAAGGTTAACAATATTTTAAAGGACCCATCTCATCCAGGACATAGCCTCTTTGCACCACTGCCTTCGGGTAGAAGATATAGAACAATTAGATCAAGAACAAATAGATTGAAGAACAGTTTCTACCCAAGAGCTATAACCATCTTAAACGCTGTAACCAGATAATATGACCTTGGAGAGCTGTGATGGGTGTATGTGTGTGTATGTGTGGCTTTCTTTGGTGTGTGTGTGTTTTGTGCTGCTTTTTGTTTTGCTTTTTCTTTCTTTCTGTTTTTACGGGGGGCGTGCAGTTTCGTTGCACTTGTATAGCGTTGTGCTTGTACTTGTGCAATGACAATAAATTATCTTATCTTATCTTATCTAAAATTTCTTCCTGGTCCTTCAACAGCAACCAGTCAAAGACTGCAGCGGCGCCCACTAAACAGGAAGAAAAAGTTAACCTGCAAACAAGAAAACATTAAACAAAGGGAGGGTATGGAGGGTGAATCTCCAGAGCCGACTGCCTGGCTAATACCAGCTCCTCCCCCTATTTATAATGGGTCTGGCCCCACTTCCCAGGAAATGAAACTTAATACTGAGGCTGGGCGTGAACCTCTGAAAAATACACTGAGAAGCAGGCCAGCCCCCTTCTACTAGCAGGTTCCCTGGGAACTGTAGCGCCGCACGCGATCCTGCAAAAAGCACCCACAATATAGTGTGAGTGCTCATTATTGCAAAGCTTGTATATATTAAAGCTGACTTACCTTGCAGCAAGTCACCAAGGCAAATGGATTATCCCCTTTACCTCTTCCTCAACCCCCATCAGTTCAAGATTTTGCACTTCCATTGCCGCTTCTTTCAAAACAATTTATGTTAACTAGATGTCCATTTCTCTCAGCAGGAGTATCAAACATAGTGTCACACGTGGGGGGTTCCCTTCCCCGTCGGCTGGACGTTCCAAGAAAGACAAAGGCTCATTCTGCCAAAGGCTTTTTATCTATGTTATTTACAATCATGTACAGAGAACATTAATCATGTCTGCTCAGTCCGAAGCAGAACTTCCGTGTGAGGTACAGCAGCGCGGGAAGAAATATTTCCGGTTCCTCCTTCTCCTGTGACCCCTGGGAACCTGACTCTGTGATGTTGGCTGAAGCCTCACCACCCCCTCCTCCTCCCCGGCACTGCTTCCTGACGTAGAAGATGAGGAGGACGATGAGTCTGTTGACAGAAGCTCTGGCTGCAGTCTGTATTGGCTCAGAGCTTGTTTGGCAGGGGGAGTCTGGAGTTCCCCTCTGACACATAGCAACACAGATAATCTGTGATGTATTTCAGGAAACTGTTTACAGAATATTTCCCACAGCTTTTGTGCTTGGTATGAAACAGTCTCGGTAATGAAAAAGATCTAAAGGTATTGACAACAAAGGGACATTCAGATGGGTCCTGAAAAATACCAGGATACCAGGTCAACATTACCCCGGTGCTCATGCATAGGTGCATGCTGAGCTCCGAGGAAGCCATTTGGACTAGGTTTCAAAGAATCATAGTGATGCATGTTTGGAATAAATGTTCAGGGATGCAGACAATGAACCCTCATGGGCTGAAGGGCTGTAGCTCAGTGGTGTGGGATTTCTGTTGCCTTATGGTGGGTTCAGACATGAGTCTCCCTCAGCCCTACCTGTTACCCCTGAGATCAAATCCAGGGTTCTCTGCAAACAAGGCAGGTGCTCTTCACCTGAGTATACTGTCCTTTGTTCTGCTTACCTTATAGTGTGCATGACACTCCAACATATAGGTTGTTAGGATTGTCCTACTTGCGTGTAGGACCCTTGCAGAGACACATGCCCGTCTGGCATGTTCTCTTCCTCCTGGTCGATCGTTCGGGAGCTTCAAAAGCTTTCTCCAGCCCGAACATCTCAGCGACTGATACCAAGAGGCATCAGAACACTTAGGGACCCTGCAGAGTATTCACAGTTTGTGTAACAGAACTCAGTAGCACAGCATTTTGGATAATCTACGTTTATTTAAATATAATACACTCAGAGCATTCTGACTTAGCTCTTTCTCATCAGACAGCAAAGAGAGAGAACAAAGGACAATAGTCCCACTTCACGGAACACAGTAACACAAAACATCCTGTCTCGTCATTTGCCACACTGTGGAATGAAAACCTACACCATCATGTGATAGACAGCAATCTCATGACTGCAAACATGGAGCAAGAATCCTAACATAGGTATGGGTATATTCTCTTAAAACGAAGAGGTGAGAGGTGATGTGATAGCCATCTTCAAATATCTGAAGAGCTGTCAAATGGATGATGGAGACAGCTTAGTTTCTGCTGCAACAGAGGGTAGAACCTGAAACAATTGATTCAAATTTGCAGGCAAGGGGATTCTGACTAAACATTAGGATAGTGAGAGCTGAACTAGGGCATGAACTAGGAAGAAAGGAGATTCAAGAAAGGAGATTATGAATAAATATTGGAAAGAACTTTGTGGCTGTAAGAGCTGTTGGACAGTGGAACAGACTACCTGAGAAGGTGGTGGACTCTCCTTCAATGGAGGTTTTTAAATAGAGTTTGGATGACCATATATCAGGATTTCTTTATCTGTGATTCCTGCATTGCAGGGGGTTGGACTAGATGCCCCTAGGGGTACCTTCCAACTCTATGATTCTCTCTCTCTCTCTCCATATATATATATATATATATATATATATATATATATATATATATACACACACACACACACACACGCTTTCATATTTTGATCCTTTTTTCTTTCCATTTTTCTGAGAACTTTATTAGGACATCCAAGAAGTGTGACTAAGCTCAAATCTACTCATTAGCCCAGAGCTGTATATCAGGTCAGGTCATCCTGGAATTCACAAAGATCAAATCCCTCAAGCATTGCTGTCTCAGAAGAGGCAGATCTGCCACCTCTCAGAATTCTGTTCTCAGATGTATTTCTGGAAAGAAACCACAAAATCTTAAATGCGTCACTGAATCCATTGCCTAAGGGAGACAGTTAGAAATTGGGGCTCGACAGACATTGATTTCAACCTCTTAACCTTGATTGCTCAGAGGGCAGATAGCAGGTCTGATCACAGACTCAGAGAAGACAATGAACTGAGGGGACAGGGTGATTGTCTCATCATACGTGCCTCACCCTAGATTGTCAGTCAGGGAAGTGCTTTGAGCGAGAAGAAAGGGGTGAAATATGCTAAAAACAGCCTGGTAGAAATATTATGTGGGAAATAGCCACCAAATGAATGCAGCAGTCTTGTAGCAATAGATATGTCTACTAATCTTTCCTAGCAGAATGCCTTCATTATGGCGGGATGGGGGGAGGTTAGAGAGAAGGCTTTTCTGTTTCTAATCAAGCTGGAAGTTGGAAGATTCAGGACAGACTAAAGAATGTACTTCTTCACAAAGCATATAGGGAAGCTTTGGAGTTATCCATTGGATGGAGGTTGGTTTGGGAGAATGCATCAAAGAGGAGGATGCACTCTGGTGCAGGAGTACATGATAATATGTACATTCCTTGAGGTTCTAATCCTGGAGGAAACTCATGGAGCATGACAGCTCTTGAACCGCTGCACATATCACTCAGTAAGCACTGGAACCCCATCCCTGTCTAAACATCATTCTCTACCAATTTTAAGGAGGGTTTTCAATGCCCCCTGGATATCCTCCCCTCAAAGTGTGCTAGAAAACGTCAGTCTGAAGCTTCAACCTAGATTCAGTTTCTGCCTGAAAAGTCCAAATGGGAACCTTCTGCCACAGGCCTTTCCTGGATTACTCCTGGACATTTACATCCTTGTCTCTCCATCCCTGCTGATGTTGCATGAGTGGTTCATTTAGCAAATTGTGAAGGGAAGCAGGAGTGCACATGTGAAGAGCCAAGGACCCAACTGTGTCCCACTTTATACTCGGCAAGAGGGATTTTAACCCAATTGTTACTGATTAAATAACGTTTCACCCAGGCTGACACTACGTGCTTTGAGTTTCATCCCAATGCAATTTGAAACGACTGAGATATTACGCCTTGGAAATTGAAGTTTGTGATGGAACGGCTGACATGTGACTTGACTTTACAAGAGTTTGAGTGATGTGGCTGTAATAAAGGTAGGATCCCCTGTCATTCAGGACAATTCTAAGTGCCTCAGCAAATCTTTTATCCTGCCAAGCAATTAAAGCAGCTTGTTTAGAATGGATTCTGACTTGGCTAGATTCCATTGGATGTCTCCATGATGTGGACATTTCATTTCAGCCCTGATACTGCAACTGCTACTTTGCTTGCTGCTGCTAAAGAGCAATTTCAGTAATCTATACAGAGTTATAAGGAGAACTTGCTCAGTGGCAAAGGTTGGACGGAGGAGAGGAACAAGACCTAGACATCAAACTTTTCCTGCTAGGCACCTAAGTCCTCTCTCCGCCTGAGAAATGTTTCTAAACTTATCAAAAGCTCTTTTAAGCTTCTTGCTATATTCTTACACCTGAAGAGGATCTCCCCCCTCAGTGCACTTTCATTGTTGCTTCAGTCACACACTGATGGCAACTTATACTGTATGCAATCCTAGGTAAATTTTAAAGGTAAAGAGACCCCTGACCGTTAGGTCCAGTCACGGACGACTCTGGGGTTGCGGCACTCATCTCGCTTTACTGTCCGAGGGAGCCGGCGTACAGCTTCCGGGTCATGTGGCCAGCATGACTAAGCCACTTCTGGCAAAACCAGAGCAGTGCACGGAAACGCCATTTACCTTTCCGCCGGAGCGGTACCTATTTATCTACTTGCACTTTGACGTGGTTTTGAACTGCTAGGTGGGCAGGAGCTGGGACCGAACAATGGGAGCTCACCCCGTCGCGGGGATTCGAACCACCGACCTTCTGATCAGCAAGCCCTAGGTTCTGTGGTTTAACCCACAGCGCCACCCACTGTTTACCCACCATGGTAAATTTACCTAGGATTGCATACAGTGCTAGTCCTAAGGACACAAGAAAAGACTGCTGGATCAGGCCAAAGCCTCTCCTAGTCCATATTCTTGTTCTCGCAGTAGCCAACCAGATGCCTGTGGGAAACCTGCAAGCAGGATTTGATACATTACTGCCCCCAGGCGTTGAGGCACAGGATAGCCATTGCAAATTTGCCTGCTCTTTTTAAAGCCTTCCAAGCTGGTGGCCATCATTACCTCCTGGGGAAACAAGAGTAGACATAATTGAAATTAATTTAGATCTGTTGCTTTCAGTGGATCTTCTCTGATGAAAACTTAGTTGGATGCAACCTCTTCAGAATTTTCCTAATGGAAAAAAATCAAATTGGATTCACTCAATGGTAGAACATTTGCTTTGCATGAAGAAGACCCAAGTATTCAATCCCTGGCATCTCCTGATAGGGCTGGGGAAGATGCTTGCCTTTTCCAGTCAATGTAGGCAATAATAAGCTATGTAGGCCAATGGTTTGACTCAGTATACAGCCGCTTCCTGTGTTCCTAAATGTTGCTTTAATGTGGAAATGTTGCAGAAAAGCTAGGGAAAGCAGCTTCTTGACTTTCTTCTCAGCTTGGAAGTAAATGGGGATGAGGCTTGGGGAAGGCATGAGAGAAGCAGAGTGGTTTTAAATGGCTATCCCATACCACGCAAAGCATTCAGTACAACAATATCAATTATTCACTGCATAGACTACCGAGCATAAATATTTCAACCCATGTCAACAACTGTACGACAAGAGAAGAAAAAGACAAATGCTTAAATTTCCATTTTAGGAAATCAGATGTGACAAGCTAGATACTAAAAGCAAATCAGATTCTGTGCATCCATTAGCACAAGGAAACAAGTGCACAGGCATTGTGAACGAAACCCACTGAAGCGTTAGATATCCAGAATAGAAAATACCCATTGGCATTTGCTTGCATTGCTTGGTTTCTATCATGGGGCTTGCATACTCAACTTTCAACATCAAATGAACTAAGGAAGAAAGGAGATTCAAGAAAGAAGATTCTGGATAAACATGAGGAAGAACTTTCTGGCTGTAAGAGCTGTTGGACAATGAAACAGACTATGTGGGAAGGTGGTGGATTCGCCTTCATTTGAGATCTTTAAGCAGAGATTGGATCTCGGTTAAGGATTCTTTAGCTGTGATCTCTGCAATGCAGGCGGTTGGACAATTTGACCCTTGGCGTCCCTTCCAACTCTATAATTCTAGGATTAGCCATGATGTAATATGCTTTAACTAGTGTTTTGAACACAGAGCTAGGACATTGCAGGGGGTTGGACTAGATGACCCTTGGGTCTTTTCCAGCTCTAAGATTATATGACAATTGAAAGAGTATCAAGACCCCCACCTCTAATGCTCAAGGTATGTATATATGAGGAGTAGTCATTCTTGTCCAGGGTAGCCAACCTAGTGCCTTCCAGATGTTGTGGACCACAACACCCATCAGCCCTGACTATCGGCCGTGCTAGCTGGGGCAGATGGGAGTTGGAGTCCTTAACATCTGGAGAGCACCATGTTGGCTATTCCCACCCTGTAGTGATAGGACTGTATCACATTATACTCCAAGGGTGCTTAAGGAATTGAAGGAGCAATCCAGATCCAAGACTGGCTGGGATAAGGGGGATTTAGAGTAAGCAGATCTTCAGCTCAGCTGGCTGGGCCAAATCTGGGGTAAACCCTGAAAAGCAGCCATTCTTAGTGTGTAGAGGAGAGGGCAAAAAGTGGCAGGGGAAGCTAACCTTTACTCCTGGCTCCTTTCAGCTCATTCATATGACACAGCAATGTAGGGGGTGCTACTTTGGCAAAAAGTGGGGTCAAAAACTATTTTTTAAACGTTTCTTTTTCTCTCTGCCAGGGTTGGGACAGTTCAGTGACAGCAGCCCCACTCCTGAAAGTGGTGTGGAATTAGGGCAGGCTACCTGGACGTGGGTGGCACTGTGGTCTAAACCACTGAGCCTAGGGCTTGCCAATCAGAAGGTCGGCGGTTTGAATCCCCATGATGGGGTGAGCGTCCATTGCTTGGTCCCAGCTCCTGCCAACCTAGCAGTTTGAAAGCACGTCAAAGTGCAAGTAGATAAATAGGTACCGGTCCGGCAGGAAGGTAAACGGTGTTTCCGTGCGCTGCTCTGGTTCGCCAGAAGCGGCTTAGTCATGCTGGCCACATGACCCGGAAGCTGTACGCCGGCTCCCTCCGCCAATAAAGTGAGATGAGCACCACAACCCCAGAGTCGTCCGTGACTGGATCCAATGGTCAGGGGTCCCTTTACCTTTACCTTTAAGAGTGGCTTCAGTATTATTAAGAGATGAAATTGCAGGATAAAAGTGAACAGTGAAGGAACAGAAGACTTTAAGAAAAGATACACACTTTTAGAAATGTGCTCTGATGAGTGAGAGAATATATGAGAGTGGCATTGACTGGCTATAGTCATGAAAGTGCCGTTGCCTGGCAGAATTAGTCATCCCTGTACCTCGCAACTCGGCACCCACAGTTTCCCTCAGGTACATGGGTGCCCCTGAGGTCTTCTCCTGCCACCTACGAAGCCTCTGAGTCCCACCCCCTCAATGTCCCCTTGATCATTAAATGATGAGGGTTGTTACCTTTTTCAGCAGGTGTTAAAACATAAGGTGCCAAAGTCTTCCACAAAACTGCACTGGTTACCCCAGAGGCTCAGTTTCTTGCTGCTGTCAAATGAACCTCATCAACTCGGGGAACATCCGAAAACACTCCTGAGCCCAGTTTGTTTTCATAACCATATGATTATTCTGTTGTAACCTATACTGGAACCTTAATGGTGATGGGAGAGTGAGGAATCCTTTAAATAGCACCTCATCAGCTACAGGGGAGTTGCTGTTAAGGAGATGTTGGGAATGTTCTTTCCAGCGCAGTGCAATAGCTTCTTTATCTTTTAGATGTGTGATACCGTCTGCTGAGCGTAGGGGGCATATGCCATGATTTATTGGCCCATGTATGGTCTTTGTGGCTTTAAAGAAACTCTGTTCATCATGAGTGTCGGCTAAGTGCTGGATCTCTTGAGCTTTTTTTTTTTTTATCCACCAGGTGTTTTTTAGTTCTCTGGTTCTTCTTTGCACCTCAACCTTAGCATTGGCATAGGTTTTTTTTTCCTTAGTGGCACAGTTTCCATCTCTTTGCCAGATCTGAAAGGTCTTCCTTTTCTTGTCAATCATGCATTCAATCTCACTGTCATTCTCATCAAACCAGTCCTGGAGTTTCTTGGTCCAGAATTGGCCTTCACAGTCACTTATGGACTCATTGTTAAAACCGTGTTTATGGAAGACAATCTTACTCGGCTACGAGTGATCACCAAATAAAAAGAAGAAGAAAAAGGTACCTCTGCGCACGTGCAAAGGGTATTTCTTCCACCACAAAGCAACCAGATCCAACCCTTACACACCAGGCATGAGAGGACTGGAGACCTTCTAGATCAGTTTTAGCAACTTTTAGCTACTCATTTTTAGAAACTAACCTCTGCCAAGAACAGGACTCATAGCCTTTTCTGTCAACTCAATTGTATGCTGCACTGCTTCTACAGGTACTGAACTGAGAAAAAGCCAGGGTGGATTTTTTTAAGGCAGAGAAAATTGGAATGAAAGCCCCGTATCCCGATCCTTTCATCTTGGCACTGAAGCTACGGTCCAGGGGAGCGTCTTCTGTTTTATGAACTAATTTCCCAGTCTCTAATTTCAACCTCACTGGAAATATCTATATATTTCAACCAGTATTGGAATTGGAGGTGTTCAGCCTGGCATGTTGTCAATACAGGTGTCTCAAACACTATGGATCTGGAGAAATGTTCCGTGTGAGCGCTAGAATTGGCATGCTGCTGGTCCAGAAACCATTACCATGTCAATAGAATGTCTCGGCCGCAGTCATTGATGCTGGGATTCTTGCAATTTCAACTGAGCAACTCCTATTTAAGTTGTCAATGGTGGAGGCAGCTACCTTGTTGATTCTTGTTTCGGTGATTCTGAAGAAAGCCATCAGCAGCGGTACCAATGAATACATCAGTTAGCAGCTCAAAGATTATTTATTTCAAAGAGAACAATGAGATAGTTTATGTGATGAGAAAGTCACCAAGGAGATGATAGATGATAGATAGATAGATGATATAGATGATAGATATAAAATTTACTTTATATCAAGCAAGCAAGCAATTCCTTTATAACAGTCTACAATTCTATGATCATATGACCAGTATTTTTTCCTTTAAAAATGTATATTTGTATAAATATATAAAATAATAATAGCAAATGAAACGAAACAGGGAACCATAACAACACTACTACTAGTAATTTGATCGTACTATAAAACACCAGGTATAAAGAACAAAATTATAAATGTGCTAATATTATTTCCTGGAGAGTTTTATATGCACCAGCGCAATTCTGATCTGAAAGGAGCAGGGGTGGGGAAATAAAATACACCTAATTGTCCTAGGAATTTCCATAATAAGGGTTGAAACAAAATAAAAAAAATCCTTCCAGTAAAACCTTAGATGTGCTGGTCCCGTGGGTTACCCGTAAGGCGAGGTCGAAGTCCGGTCCGTTGTCAGAGTTGCAACGAAAGGCAGTCCCTGATAATTGAAGCTAGGTGCAGGGCAGGGAGGCAGGCGAAGTCAGGAACAGGTAGGCAAGCCGGGAACCAGGGCGGGTCAGGAACTGCACAGGATTCCCCGCCTCCAGAATCAGCAGAGCCAGGGCTAGGGCCTGAGTCTGAAGGGTCCTCATCTGTGCTGGATCCTCAGGTGCAGGCATCTGCTGAGTCTGCTCTGGCTCCTGATGGGATGGAGGACCCATTGCCTCCAGGTGCTCCACTCCCAGCCCCGTCAGGGGAAGCTGAGGTTACCTCTGGGTCCTGTAACCCTCCAGCCTCTCCTGAGCTGCAGAGGCTCAGGGCAGAGAGGCGAAGGGAACTAAGTTCCCGCAGGAGGAGTGCTCGCCTCCAAGCCAGGAGAGGTGAGTCACCTGAGGATCGGAGTCACCCTATGCCTCGGGGCAGATAAAAGCCAGCCAGCCCCAGCCCCAAGCTGCAGGAGCAACATCGTTGGTGACCAGCTCCTGCCAGTGATCCTGCTTGAAACCTGTCCGGCTTTCCTGCCTGAGCTCCTGACCCGCCCTGGTTCCCTGCTTGCCTACTCGTTCCTGACTTTGCCTGACTCCCTGCCCTGCACCCTGCTTCAGTTATTACGGACTGCCTTTACATTGTACCTCTGACCACGGACCGGACTTAGACCTCGCCTTTCGGATACCCCACGGGACCAGCACAGCTGTTATCCTGCCAAAAATGCACATGCTAGTGAAAAGTGTGCATCAAAATGCATTTATTGGTGGAATTAGTATTTAATAATGCATTATGGGGAAACCACTTTGCAGAAACAAACAAAAGAACATGTGCACATCAGGCAAAATAGCACCCAATGCATATATCAGGATATCATCACACTAAAATGCTTCTGAATACTCATGAGTACTTTGGAATTAAAAAATTAAAAAATTCAACTGATGTAGAAACATGGAGAACTAAATTTTAGCATTGAAAATTGAGGAACCGGGAGAAATCAAAATCGGCAGTGTCCCTATTCATGACAAATGGCTGCTACTCCATCTGCCACCTGAGGCAATTGCCTCATTTTGTCTACTGGTAGGACTGGCCCTGAGAGAGAGAAAGAGAGAGAGAGAGAGAGAGAGAGAGAGAGAGAGAGATTCTCTGTTGCTCGTTCCTAGTAAGCAAGTTAACATTCATAAGGCCGTTCCTTTTTTAAAGGTTATTTCCTCTCTCCTTCTCATGTAGAGTTTTAATACACTATTTCTGAAAGAAAGAATCTTTGTGTATTGCAGCAACACGGAGAGTGTCTGTTTTGGATTCAACATGTTGCTACCAACGAATGCTGGTGTCTCTCCCCCCCCCTCTCCCGCTGCCCCCATTCTTTTTCTTCTCCTTCTTTCCTCCAGCAATAGCAAGCTGCTTACAAGCGGCTCCTTTTCAAATGCAAAACCATTATCGGCAGCCGTTTCCTAAGTCAGTTCAAAGGGAGGAAATAATAGTGTTTTACTGCACCGTCGTACACCTGGCTGATGTTTTATTAATGAATGTCTCAACATCCTGCACACTTGCACAGACGCTGGCGGGTTTTCGTTCTTCCCTTCTGCTGCTCAGTTCAGATCAGATGTCAAAATAAGAGGGAACACGAGGGGTCATTTCCTCTTAAATGAACGCCGGGCTGCTGCTTCAGACACAACACGCTGCGCAAAGAAAAAATGAGAAAGAGGGAGAGGCAAAGAAACTGGAGAGCATGAAAACATCTTGTAACCCCAGGCAGAGTTCGGCTCTGGCTGTCCCAGGGAATGACACTTGAATGGGTCCCAATTAGAAGGCTCTGGAGGAATTTTAGGGATCAAATATATTGGTATGACTGCTCTACAGCTCCTTGGCATATAAATGAAAGCAAACGTATAAACAAGTAAGCACTGCGCTTTTAGTCATTCCTTTAAAATAAACCCAAATGTTCCTCCCATCTGATGGATTGCAACGGGTTCCAGTTTACGTGCATGCTATACTGGCTCCCATTCTTTCCTGTCTGCTTAATCTCCAATGGCAACAGGCAACATGGAAGAGCCACCAGCTAAGTGAAGAATGTAAGAAGAGCTTGCCGGATCAGGCCGATGGCCTATCTAATCCAGCATCCTGCTCTCACAGTGGCTGATCAGATGCCTGTAGAAATCTAGGAAGCAGGAATCAAGTACAAGAGCACTTTACCCTCCGGTGGCTTACAGAAACTGGTATTCAAAAGCATCTTCTTCTATCACTTGTAGCCGAGTAAGATTGTCTTCCATAAACACGGTTTTAACAATGAGTCCATAAGTGACTGTGGAAGGCCAATTCTTGACCCACACATCCTTCCACAGTGGGGACATAGGTTTCTGGGCGGGAGCTGAACACGGTGAGGGTTTGCCAAGCATGCCATCCTCTTAGCACATTTCTCCCTTTCGTCCTGAGTTCTAGCATCTTTAAAGTCCATGACACATTTGGTAAAGGCTGTGCTCCAGTTGGAACGCACACAGGCCAGTGTTCCCCAGTTGTCGGTGTTTATACTACATTTTTTTAGATTTGCCTTGAGACAGTTTTTAAACCTCTTTTGTTGACCACCAGCATTACACTTTCCATTTTTAAGTTTGGAATAGGAAGGCAGAGCATAGCCATCATGGCTAGCAGCCTTCAATAGCCCTCTCCTCCATGAATTTGGTGGAACACAGGCTGTGCGCATCAACCAAAATGAGCAAAATATTAACAATACCCCCAATTACAGAATTGCAGTCTGACATTCCCACCAGCATTTTTGCACCACGTGATCTCACCACTGCCTCCCTCCCTCTCTGCCCTAGTAGGCATCAGCAATGCAGATGGAGGGAGGTCAGGTGAGTGGCACAACAAAACAATGACATCTGCTACTGAATCATAGAATCATAGAGTTGGAAGAGACCACAAGGACCATCCAGTCCAACCCCCTGGCAAGCAGGAAACACCATCAAAGCATTCCTGACAAGTGGCTGTCAAGCCTCTGCTTAAAGACCTCCAAAGAAGGAGACTCCACCACACTCCTTGGCAGCAAATCCCACTGTCGAACAGCTCTTACTGTCAGGAAGTTCTTTCTAATGTTTAGGTGGAATCTTCTTTCTTGTAGTTTGAATCCATTGCTCCGTGTCCTCTTCTCAGGAGCAGCAGAAAACTCCTCTGGAAAGTTATTCAACATAAGGGTTTCACCTCTGAAAAGTCCCTGTCCAAGCCTGGTCAACTTTCCGAACTCATTTTATGACCTTCCTCTTAGGCTACAAGAGAAATCGATTATAAAACAAAACACTTTGAAAAGTTGTTTAAGACATAGGGCTTAATGTTTTCTGTTTTGATTTAATGAGAGTCAGATGGGTGGAGTTGATTGCTTCTCAACTTGAGCTTTCAGGATGGGGCCAACTATATGTATAAACTAAAATAAGGCCAGGAAACATCATTTTGCACTTGCAACAGAGGCTTGAGAGAAGGCCGGAAGGGAAGGGATTCAGGAGAGAAGAAGACTGGAACAGGAACCAGCCCATGAAAGAAAAAGTTCATAGTTCAGTGGTACAGCATCTGCTTTCTCTTCAGAAAGTCCATGTTCAATGCCTGGCATCTTTGAGAAGGGCTGGGAGAAAATACCCATGAATGAAACCCTGGAGAGCTGAATGAGATAGACCAATGGTCTGACTTACTAAAAGTCAGCGCCCCTTGAATCAGTGTGTAAAAGGAACTTGAGACAGTTAATGAATAATGGAGAGTAGCAGAGTGAAACAATCTGCTTCAGGCAGCAGCATGGAGCTGTTGGTGGTGAGATGAAAATGGGAATCACTGTTCAAATGGCTCTGCAAGATTTTTTAAACTGTTGACCTCAACAGTGGAGCAGCAGGGAAACCGAACGTCATGGGCCAGCATTGAGCAGAAAGGAGCACAAATCCAGGAGTCACAGGATTAAGGAAGGTTGAAATTCACATATTGATCCAAAATAGCCCACCAAATCTTGGGCTGTAAGCTTCTTGTGTCCATTTCATGCTCATATTAAAGCAGTTGCCTCACTAACTTCTCCATTCACTAGAGAAATGCCTCCTAAGATGTGTGGTCCCTATGCCTCTTGTACAGTGCATACTGCCAGAATGACTTCCTCATCCATCTTGTAGGATTTACTGCCCTTAGCTATCTGCGGGATTTCTACTGCTTTCCTCCATTGCCCCAAAGGCCTTCTCAACAAAGTCCGTTTAGTGAAAACATGCAAGTTTCCTCAACGTAGAACCTGAAAACACATTGCATAGAAATCAATGAGGATGCAGAGCAAGCAAGCATGAGACAGATGCACAATGAATTATTTCTTCAACTCAACCCAGAGGTTTGTCCTAATTTAACAGGGCTAGTCAGAGTGAATAATAGTCCAAAATGGACAGACTCTCACCCTGCATAACCCACAAACCAGAAGGGGGGAATTCTTTTCCACCATCTATTGCAAACATTGGTGGTGGTCTAACATAACTGTATCAGGCACCACAGATAAAGCAAGCAACAAGGTGGCTGGCTGCACCTTGTTGTAAGGAGCAGTGATAGCTTCCAACCTGGATGACTTTAAAAGAGGACTAGATAAGTTCACAGTAGATATGGCTATCAATGGCTACTAGACCCTATGGGTAGGTTATCTCTCCACTGTCAGAAGCAGTATGCCTCTGAATGCTAGATGCTGGGAATTACAAGAGTACTGTTGAACTCAGGTCCTGCTTTTGGGATTTGCATCAGTATCTGATTGGCCATTGTGAGAGGTCCTTCTTATGCAGCACCATGGAGAGCTCCATGTGATCAGCTTATTCTGACAAAGGCTGGAACTGTGAGTCTCTTCCTCCCACTCGTCCATTCCCACCTCCATGCCCTGTGGCTTTCAGAGGGTGAGTCCCTTGACTTGAAGACAAGCACTCTGTTGCCTTTCTGTGGGACCCCCTGTTGCCAATACACTTCCTGTATCATTGGGCAGTAGGGCAGGAGGAATGCTATTCCTCTGGCAAGTCAGGCTGAGGGGACACCAACTATGAAGGACCTCTGTCTTGGGACTAATCCATGCTTCCATTTGTCCCACCTCTTCCTCCCAGCAAAACCCACTGTTGACCACTGAATCTAACATCAGTCTGCAGATTGTTCAAATTCAGTGATAAACAGCAGATTTTCCAAGGGAAAGTAGCAGGACAAACAAAAAACTTCTCCATTCCTAAAAAGTATGGGGCAAGTCAAAAACCTCTCGGCCCAGTGCTTTTTAGGCACAGGACAAGAGGATGTTTGGACAAGTCCTAGGTCTCTGTTGGCGCTCGGCCACCACCATCAGGTGCCAGGCCCAATGCCCAAGCTGGTGGTACAGAAGCCCCAGAAATGGCCTGCTCCTTCAGCAGATGGCCTTCATAGAAAGATGCAACCACATCATACTCTATATGTTCTACTTTGTGGTTTTTTATATTGCAATTATATGTTGTGAACAGCCCTGAGATATATTAACAACATCTCAGGGCTGTTCGCAACATATAAAGCCAGCTAAAGATAGTTGCGACTGTCCCATTAAATGCAACAGGAATTAAGTCAGCCCATAACCTTTTCCCATGGTTTTCTCATAGGTCACGCAACTCAGTTTTGTGCTTTCCTCTCTCCACATTGGCTGCATCCTGCTGCTGTTTCAGTGGTCTAGAGCAGGCATGTCCAACAGGTAGATCGTGATCTACCGGTAGATCACTGGACGTCTGTGGTAGATCACCGGTAGATCAGTGGCTTCCCCCCAAAGAAGCTAAAAAACTTTGGCTCCCCTAAAAAAGCTCAACATTTTTGCCCTGCTCCCCTAAAATGACCTAAACCATCAAAAATAGGACTTTCCTTCCTAAAAAAAAAAAGCTCAATGTTGCTTTCCTCTTCCCTAAAGAAGCTCAACAACTTTTACGTGAACCCCCCAAAAGGGGGTAGATCACTGCCAGTTTTTAACTCCGTTAGTAGATCGCAGTCTCTTGGAAGTTAGCCACCCCTGGTCTAGAGGTAAGAGCCACACATCTCAGCAACTCTGCTTTGGACCCTGTTTGAGTGTTTTTTGCCTGGCTGGAATGTGTCCTTGAATTCTGATCATTCCTGCTGTTCTTCTTCTTCTTTGGTGATCACTCGTAGGTGAGTAAGATTGTCTTCCATTTATATGGTCTTAACAGAATTTCCATAAGTGACTGTGGAGGCCAATTCTGGATCCGCACATCCTTCCACAGTAGGGACATGTTTCTGGGAGGGAGTTGATCATGGTGAGGATGTGCCAAACATGCCTTTCTCTTAGCTCATTTTTCTCTTTCGTCCTGAGTTCGTGTTCACCTGCATGGAGAATATAGAGCAGTATGCAAGTGTGTGTAAAGCTAGCCTACTGTAAATGGTTAAACTTTACATGAGTTGCTCCACCCGCTTTTCTTCTCTGGCTCTGCCCGCCATTGGCATGCATCCCCAGGAAGCTTCTTTGAGATGGAATGTGGTCTCCAAGGCTGAAAGTGGTTCCTTCTTCCTGCTCTAAGGTCTCTTCACCTTTGTGTGTGTGTGAGAGAGAGACAGAGACAGAAAAAGAGGCTTGCCATAGTTCTTCCAGACTTATAATAACTCCAGGTCTGAGATGCACTCATTAACCAGCTAAGCCATGGAAACAGCTGGCTGAACACCTCCTTAAGTGTCCTTCTGCTGATGCCTCATTTCCATGACAAAGAGATTAACGAGATAAGCATGGGAAATCGGCAACCCACTGCAGCGACGCTGATGGCGAAAGGGGGGTGGGAGGAAAAATAGCTGACACAGACTTACCGGTACTCAGCTGCCCTAACAATTTCCTTCTGCTGTAATTCCATCCCCACTTCCCCCACTTTCATATTAATTCATGTAAGAAAACAAAAACCTGGCTGGTTCTGTGGTGTATCATATGTTTGGCATGAGGAAGGTGCCCCGTGTATCAGTCAAAGCCATTGAGTCCCAAGGCACAGAAAGAAGCATCACTGAGAGGACTTTCAGGGAATAGATGGAGAATGGAATCACCTTGGCTGATCATCCTTTCTGTTGAATCAGCACACATATATCCCGACACCTGGTGTACCTTCCATGGCCAGCTGTTTGCTGGGATGCTTGCATTAGTCAAATCAGCTGTGATGTTGGAGCCATGGCTTCTGTTTAACACTGATGTAGGACTAGCAATGCTTTGAAGTTTGGGTCTGTGGGACATTGGTTTACCAGGGTCCAGTTCATAGAAGCCTGAAAGGATTTGAAAGATCACTGATTCTTCTAGCTGTAAGAACATAAGGAAAGTCACAATGGATTCATCCTAAGGTTCATACCACTTTAAACATCCCTGGCTTCTCCCAAAGAATCCTGGGAACTGTACTTTGCCAAGGGTGCTGAGAGTTGAGAGGAGACACACACACACCCTATTCCCCTCACAGAGCCACCATTCCCAGAGTGGTTTAGCTATCAATCCCTCTTCCCAGGGAACTCTGGGAATTGTAGCTCTTTCGCCTCCTTTTACATCAACCCCCCCACCCCACAATTTCCTGAGTCTTTTCTTTAAGAAGCTTCTGCCCAGCCTTATCAAAACTGCCTCCCATAATCAAAGCCCAAACCTGGATCTGAGCTTCCACCCAGGTGTGACAGCCTAGCAATCTGCATGACCTTCGCTTTACAGAAAGAAGCTTAATCTCCTCACTGGTGGTCTTCAGAAATGCTACACCTGTTTCACAATGTGGAAAGCCAGCTCTGGTGTGTTTTCAGTGCCCTGAGCGGAGCCCTGAACCTCTGGCCCAAAGTCCTGCCTTGGGGGCACCCACTGATGCCCTGGAATCTATAGTCAAAGTCATAACTTATCTTGAATTAGTCAATGGAGCAATTTCAGCCATTTAAACAGAAAACTGCTGGGAGAGCAACCATCCCAGCCCTTCCTGAACCCAAAGGCCATAAATCATTTAACCTTTCCTCTAAGGATCTCAAGGTGGTGTACATGGTTCCTTCCTCAATTTTATCCTCACAACAACACTGTGGAGTAGGCTAGGCTGAGAGAATGTGATTGTCTTAAGGTCACTCAGTGAGCATCATAAATGAATGTGGATTTGAATCCAGGCCTCCTAGGTCCTAGTCTGACATTTTATCCACTAAACAACACTACCTCTCAATGGGTGAGATGGTACTTGCTGGCTCCCAGCAATGCTTCTAGCTTAGGCTTGAGCAATGTAGAGATTTGTTCTTACTGCCAAAAGGTAGCCTTCCTCTTTCTCCCTGCTCCCACCTCCTCTGAGGTTATCTTAGCCCATCCTCGTCTGCACAGGAACTGGGTCTAGCACCAAACCATTCCAAAATTAGAAAAGAACTAGCATGCATCATCAGGGAAGTTGTTCCAGCCATATATCTCTGGGGAAATAAGTGCTGCTGTTCTTAGAATCTTCAGCAGAGGCAGGTGATGTAAGGGCAATTCGGTGATCAACACATGGAGCAATTTGTGGATATCGTCATTGTCGAAGAAACGCAGGCCTAGATCTACTGCCTAATTACTTTGAAGTCTCATTAAGGCTAGGCAAGTTGCAGCAGGTCCGCTCCATAATCAGCTGGGATGGAGCGGAGGCTGGCTGTAGTTCAAGATAAAACAGCATTGTGTGCAGAAGGGAGCAAAATAATAAGGAAGACCTGTTGACATTTGTGCATCCCAAGTATTCACCCGAACGCAAGTGAGCTGTCATCTAGAAAAGGATTAGGAAAAGGCAGCTGCATTATGGGATGCACCAAACAACTCAGACACTTTATTATTGGGAATTTGCATAAGGTCATTGTTACTTTGTATGTAGCACATCCACATGGGAACACCACAATCTTAGAATCTTAGAGTTGGGAGGAACCTCAAGGGTTATCTAGAATAGAATAGAATAGAATATATTTATTGTCATTGTCCCCTTCGGGGACAACAAAATTACTTGGCTGCTCCATCCACCCAGATAGGGCACTCCACGCAAAGACAAAACAACTGCAAAAACACTGATTAAAACCATACACACTGATTAAAACCATACAATGATAACACATAACAGGTAAGATTAGATTACTTCAAAGTCCAGGCTTCCCATTCAAGGCTGCGATCGCTCTGGAAAAGAAGCTGTTTCTAAGACAGCTTGTTCTTGTTGTCATCGTCCTGTATCTCCGTCCCGATGGCAAAAGTTCAAAGAGACGGTGACCAGGATGCGATGGATCTTTCACTATGTCCAGTGCCTTTCTGTGGCACCTCATGGCTTAAATCTGCTCTAAGGTGGAGAGCGAGCAGCCAACAATGCTTTCTGCTGCCTTGCAATGCAAGTTCAACCCCTTGCAATGCAGGAATCTCAGCTAAAGCATCCATGACAGATGGCAATCCAACCTCTGCTTTAAAACCTCTACAGAAGGAGAGTCCACAACCTCATGGGTTGTCTACTGTCAAATAATAATAATAATAATAATAATAATAATAATAATAATAATAATTTATTATTTATACCCCGCCCATCTGGCTGGGTCTCCCCAGCCACTCTGGGCGGCTTCCAAAAGAACATTAAAATACAATAATCTATTAAACATTAAAAGCCTCCTTAAACATGGCTGCCTTCAGATGTCTTCTAAAGGTCTGGTAGTTGTTGTTCTCTTTGACATCTGAAGGGAGGGCATTCCACAGGGCGGGTGCCACTACCGAGAAGGCCCTCTGCTCTTACTGTCAGAAACGTCTTCCTGTTTAGTCAGAATCTCCTTTTTTGTAACTTGAAGCCATTGGTCTGAGTCCTACGCACTGGAGCAGGAGAAAACAAGCTCGCTCCATCTTCCACGTGACAGCCCGTGAGATATTTGAAATTGCCTTTTGTATCTCCTCTCAGTCTCCCCATTTCCAGACTGAACATACCCAGCTCCTTCAACCATTCCTCATAAGGCTTGATGTAAGCACCTCCTGCTTTATAGGGCCTGGTGTCCTATCTGAGCTATCAGCTGGCTCTGAGGTGACTTGTACAGGGTTATGTTTATACTCCATCTGCCAGGCAGTGAGCGGTTCAAATGGGAAGCTCTGCAGACGATTCCTTGGATCTCCAAGTTGTGGATATGACACTACCATAACATGTGTGGAATGGTTTACACAGGCATATCCCAATGTATGTTCGCTTGAAAGTAAGCTTTAGTAAGTCCTTAGGAAAGCACTCATGTAATTGTAAGATCACAGCCATTTTCTTTGCTTTAAGCAACATTACCTTGGCATTTTAGAACTCCTTTAAAAACACCTGACCAGGAACCTATTTTCCCCCTCTCTGCTTTTCCTGAAACTAGAGGCTCATTATTCTCTTAATGGCCCAGGAGCTGCCTTGGCTGATTCCATCCTGTTATTTGGATAATGCCTTCTTAGAATTATTACAAATGTCACATTCTAATCGGGGCCAGTAACTCCCAGCTGTAGAGTGTGATTAACCCTGACATTTCATTGTGGAAATGTTTTAAGAACATCTTTTAATACAGCTGTATATTTTATGTTCTCATTTCCATCTTACACCTTAGCAGATATGTAGCGGACCTGGTTCACACAAGCAGCAGATGAAATGGTACAAGCGTCCCTTAGCAAGTTGTGTGGGATTGCTATAACAGCTTCTGCAGTCCTTCAGCACCTTCTACCACTGTTTCTTCCCCTCAACCATCTCTCACCCTTAAGAACTGGAACCACTAGACTGCACTAGGGACGCGGGTGGCATTGTGGTCTAAACAATTGAACCTCTTCGACTTGCCGATCAGAAGGTCGGCGGTTCGAATCCCCGTGATGGAGTGAGCTCCCATTGTTCTGTCCCAGCTCCTGCCAACCTAGCATTTCAAAAGCACACATGTAGATAAATAGGTAAGGGACGCGGGTGGCACTGTGGGTTAAACCACAGAGCCTAGGGCTTGCCGATCAGAAGGTCGGCGGTTCGAATCCCAATGATGGGGTGAGCTCACATTGCTCGGTCCCTGCTCCTGCCCACTTAGCAGTTCGAAAGCATGTCAAAGTGCAAGTAGATAAAAAAGGTACCGTTCTGGCGGGAAGTTAAATGGTGTTTCTGTGCGCTGCTCTGGTTCGCCAGAAGCGGTTTAGTCATGCTGGCCACATGACCTGGAAGCTGTACGCTGGCTCTCTCGGCCAATAAAGCAAGATGAAGGTAGATAGCCGTGTTGGTCTGTCATAGTCAAAACAAAATAAAATAAAAAAAATTCCTTCCAGTAGCACCTTAGAGACCAACTAAGTTTGTTCTTGGTATGAGCTTTCGTGTGCATGCACACTTCTTCAGATACACTGAAACAGAAGTCACCAGACCCTGATATATAGTGAGAGGGTGAGTAATACCCCTCCCCACCCTCTCACTATATATCAGGGTCTGGTGACTTCTGTTTCAGTGTATCTGAAGAAGTGTGCATGCACACGAAAGCTCATACCAAGAACAAACTTAGTTGGTCTCTAAGGTGCTACTGGAAGGAATTTTTTTTATTTTATTTTGTTTTAAAGCAAGATGAGCGCCGCAACCCCAGAGTCGTCCGGGACTGGACCTAATGGTCAGGGGTCCCTTTACCTTTGCCTTTAGATAAATAGGTACTCTTGTGATAGGAAGGTAAACAGTGTTTCTGTGCGCTGTGTCTTCTGTCATGGTGTTCTGTTGCACCAGAAGCAGTTTAGTCATGCTGGCAACATGACCTGGAAAGCTGTCTGTGGACAAATACCGGCTCTCTGAAAGCGAGAGGAGTGCCACAACGCCATCGTTGCCTTTGACTAAACTTAACTGTTCAGGGGTCCTTTAACTTTTTTACCTTACTAGACTCTCTGCCACCATTCCTTCCTTCCAGAGATATTTCCACATCTCTGCATGCTGCCATCATATGTTTGGGACACTTATACACAGAAGGAGTATAGCATATTTCCCCAAATGCATTATGAATATATTATTATCTGCAGCTGGCTTTATTGCCCCACTGCCTTGTTGATCCAGTCACCACTGAGGGGTTTTTGGGGGGTAGGTGGGTAAAGATTTGGTGATAACATCCTGCCTGTCAACTTATCCCCATTCAATGTTTGTGTATCTGATAGGGTTGTGTACTGAATTCAGCTGAGGCATATTCAGAGGGACTCGGGTATTGATAGTTGGGTACAGACAGCCATAGATAGGTACAGCTCAGGTTGGATGGCCGAGAGTAGTCCGTTGCTATCGGGGAAAGGAAATCGGAGAGGTAGAAGAGGCAGCATCAGGCAGGAAAACCCTATACAAAGGCCAAGACTAACCAAGACTGCATCTTCCTCAGTAAAGGTAGGAACCCTCTGTCTGACTCACCTTCCTGCCTGACGTCTGTCCCTGAAGCAGCACCATGCAGAATGGATGGCATCATCCATCAGTGGAGGCATTGATCCTTCATGTGCAGGATGCTCCTTTGTGAGTGGCTTCGTAACAGAGAAGTCACTTGCAAAGGAGCACAGCACAGAACTGATCTCTGCTTGGAGTCAGGAAATAAGGACGTATGTTTATTTTTTATCAATTTTTTTATTGATTTTACAATATTAAGCACATACCATAACAGTTAAATTTTCATACTTCCCCCCTCTCACTGTGGGAAGCAACATTCATTCCCTTCTCTCACAAGGGTAGACACAATCATTGTACATTTAACCTTACTAACATTATTTATTATCATTGCTTGGGCCTGGCCCAATTCTGTGGGCCAGGTATTCCTTCTTTCCTCAATTTTATATTTCGAGTGACTTCCTCAAGTCCCCCTCTGTTGAATTCATTATCATTCCTCTCTAACAGTTTTCATACTCCTAAATTTTAAAACATCATAAAATACAATAATCATTTTACTTAAAATACTCCTTTTTCCAAACCTCAACATCTTGGTACTTCTGCTCTTTCCCTCTAATCTTATCCAATTCCCTTACTTCGACCTAATTTCAAACTCCTAATTTTGATTTGACTAATCTGATCTCGTTTTTTGACAGAATTACAAGCCTGGTAGACGAAGGGAACACTGTGGATGTATCCTATCTTGATTTCAGCAAGGCCTTTGACAAGGTGCCCCATGATATTCTTGTAAAGAAGCTGGTAAAATGTGGGCTAGACAATGCTACCATTCAGTGGATTTGTAACTGGCTGACCGACCGAACCCAAAGGGTGCTCATCAATGGCTCCTCTTCATCCTGGAGAGAAGTGACTAGTGGGGTTCCACAGGGTTCTGTCTTGGGCCCAGTCTTATTCAGCATCTTTATCAATGACTTGGATGATGGGCTTGAAGGCATCCTGATCAAGTTTGCAGATGACACCAAATTGGGAGGGGTGGCTAATACCCCAGAGGACAGGATCACACTTCAAAAGGACCTTAACAGATTAGAGAACTGGGTCAAGGCAAACAGGATGAATTTTAACAGGGAGAAATGTAAAGTACTACACTTGGGCAAAAAAAATAATGAAAGGCACAAATACAGGATGGGTGACACCTGGCTTGAGAGCAGTACAAGTGAAAAGGATCTAGGAGTCTTGGTAGACCACAAACTTGACATGAGTCAACAGTGTGATGCAGCAGCTAAAAAAGCCAATGCAATTCTGGGCTGCATCAATAGGAGTATAGCATCTAGATCAAGGGAAGTAATAGTACCACTGTATTCTGCTCTGGTCAGACCTCACCTGGAATACTGTGTCCAGTTCTGGGCACCACAGTTCAAGAAGGATACTGACAAGCTGGAACGTGTCCAGAGGAGGGCAACCAAAATGGTCAAAGGCCTGGAAATGGGGAACGGCTTAGGGAGCTGGGTATGTTTAGCCTGGAGAAGAGAAGGTTAAGGGGTGATATGATAGCCATGTTCAAATATATAAAAGGATGTCATATAGAGGAGGGAGAAAGGTTGTTTTCTGCTGCTCCAGAGAAGCAGACACAGAGCAATGGATTCAAACTACAAGAAAGAAGATTCCACCTAAACATTAGAAAGAACTTCCTGACAGTAAGAGCTGTTCGACAGTGGAATTTGCTGCCAAGGAGTGTGGTGGAGTCTCCTTCTTTGGAGGTCTTTAAGCAGAGGCTTGACAGCCACCTGTCAGGAATGCTTTGATGGTGGTTCCTGCTTGGCAGGGGGTTGGACTGGATGGCCCTTGTGGTCTCTTCCAACTCTATGATTCTATGATTCTATGATTCTACTTTTTACACCCTTACCTCCCTCTGGTCTCGGAATATTTAGCTAAATTGCCCCCTACTTAACACCTAATTTTTAGCATATAATCATTTATGCCAGTAACCATATCCGAACATCATAGTCCTTTAAGCTGGAAAGAAAGTCAAATACAAATATGTCCTTTTCAGCCCACCCCAACCCTCACAGCAGCCCAGCTCCAACAGTCAATGAAAACGGCGAGGCACTCTCTTTTCTTGCTCTGCAGCTTGATGTCCTTCATATCTTCATCCTTATTCAGATCAAATCCTGGTGCTTGTGCATCTTTCTCTTTCTTTTGTATTTTTCAGAGCGAGATTTCCCCCGACCGACCGCTCCGGCGCTTAACCGGAAGTCCCAATAAGGACGTATGTTTAATTAGGTTGGGTTGAAGGCTTAACAACAGCTGAGCCTGACTGAGTTGAGAACCTCCTGGCTCTGCTAGAAATTTGCTGCATAACCCAAATTGCTCCTCCTGGCAGATCTTGCCATAGGATTGGCCTGCTTTATCCTTCAAGAATTTGCCCATTTTTTCATGGCTAGTGCCAGCGCCTCATTTCCTGGCAGTGAATTCCAAAGACTGATTGTGCATTGTGTGAAGTACTTTATTTTGTCACATCTGCAACAGTAACGTGTTTGTGTGTGTGACAGTTTAAAAGTAGATATTCACAACCCCTTCCTTACATACATCCTCTAGAATATTCACTAAAACTGTAAAAGCTTATCATTTCCCAGATAAGAAACCAGAGATCTCTCCTCCACATCAGTCCTCCTTTTCATGCCCCAGTTATTCCTTGTGCCCCTAGACATGGGGGTCCATTAGTTAAAGTTTCTCTGGAGTGGATTGTCACAGGACACTTGGAAGAGATACATTCTGAAGGAGCGAAGCAAATCAAGCTTGTGATTCCAGGCATAACATTTCCCCTTCTCCCCAGGGGATCCCCAGAGTGGTCAGCAGGTGGTCTCAGGATGGAAACTCGCTCAGAGTCACTGACTCATTTTTATTGTAAATGAAGCTTGGCAAACAGTGTGAGACGCTTGCTCTCCGCATGTAACTGCACACTGGTGGGCCACGTCTGGGCTCTTGTTAGCTCAAGTTCAGCTCTATCACTGAAGGCTCTGTGATGTGATATAAAGCAGGAACAGAACACACTGGGGGATGGATCCCCATGCTGGAAGAAGAAGTCAACTTTCCACCTGGTCAGATATGGGGCCATGGAGCATGGTTCGTAAGTGGGCTCCTAGGTGCCAGTCTTGGGATCCTTACAGTATCAGAACCATGAAGAAACCTAGCAGAAATGGGCATGGGCAAAACTAGTTTCAGCAACAAGACAAATCAGGTTCAGCTGCAGAATCTAGGAAAATCAGGACCAGGTCAAGAGACATCAGGACAGACAGACTTCTTCTTCTTCTTCTTCTTCTTCTTCTTCTTCTTATTATTATTATTAATTTCCCCAACCACTCTGGGTAGCTTCCAAGATATATAAAAACATAATAAAACATCAAACATTAAAAACCTCCCAATACAGGGTTACCTTCAGATGTCTTCTACAAGTTGTATAGTTATTTATCTATTGAATGAAAAAGACATAAATAAGGTGACTGGGGCTCAGGTTCTAGCTCTCGGGAGTCTTTAGCAAAGTGCCATTTAGGTCAAATCCACATTACACATTTTATTATTATTATTATTATTATTATTATTATTATAAAAATAATTATTATTATTATTATTATAAAATAATAATATTTTTTTATTATTATTATTATAAAAACATTTTTAACAATCCTGCCCCCCCAAAAAAAAGAATAATGGGAGCTGTAGTTACACTTACACACACACACACACACACACACACACACACACACACACACACACCAAATCTTATAAAGATACCACAGTGTCCATTGTGCCTCATTTCCAAAAAGAAACATAAACTCTGGGTAGATGGCTGGAACCCCTGGAATATATCACCACTTGGAGATTGGGGTGGCATGCAACAGTATGAATGTGACCTTGGAGATCGTACCTATGTGTCATCAGGTTCCTCTGGATGAAGGTTCACATTTCAAATCGGTTGCACTTTATGTGGTATTGCAGGGAAGTATTACAGGTAGCAGATTCCACAAAAGGCTCACAGGTGGGAGAAGAAGTCCTGATCTGAGAAGAACGAGACAGGTGGAGGTGGTGCTTGCTCTCAAATTGCTTGGGAAAACCATTGGCTGATCTGAAGATGGATCAAGTCTCCGATGCCTTTACACACTTGCAAAGAGGAGGGGATTTCTACAAGCGCTGCTTTTCTCACTCTGGTATAACAAGCTGTACCTGTCAAAATCCCTCCTGCTTTGTATCTCATTACCCTAACAACTGACCAGCCTGCTGGGATACATGAAAGCCAATTAGATTGGGACAACCCAAATGGCCTCTGACTTGCCTCATTCCAGGAGTGGTTGGGCTGGAGAGCAAGTCTTGACGTGGCTCTGCTTTGAGGATAATCCTTCCATGGCCAATTTTTGGTATTTCAAAGATAAGGGCATTACGAAAGGTTTTGCTAACATTTGGACAGGAATCCCAAATCCCGGCTTTTAATCGGAAGCTTAGCTGGACTGGTGTGATATGAGAGTTTAGCAGGAAGAACTCTGTTCCTCAGGAGATTCTTTGCATATTGTGCTGGAACTGATCTAAAGGTGGGCAGCTCAGAGCAGCTTTGATTCCGCAGCCAAGCTGTTTTAATAAAGTTTTGGATCAGATACAGGCCCTAAACTGGGATTCACTGTGCTGTGTGGTCAAATCCCATAAATATCCACTTTCTGGCAATTATGGCACATAGACATCTGGCTCAGCCATCAAAGGCTGAAGCAATCTGGTGCCCTTCTGGTGTGTATGAGGCCGGCATTATCCTTGGACCAGGTGAGTTCTAAATATAGGCACACTGATTCTCTGCCCATGTTTCCAATCAAATGCAGAAGTGAGGAGAAGGGCTGGCTGAAGCCACTAGCCAGAGGACTAATGCTCTTCAAAGCTTGGCTCTCCAGCTAGAACTCACCCTATGGATGCCAGCTGCTCTACTGTTCTTCAGCAGAGCCTGCCTCAACCATATGTCTTTCCTCAAACATTTCAGCCAGAAGCCTTGCAAATACAAGATGAAGCTATAGGAAGCCATGAGGGTGGCCTTTCAATTTAGTCCAGCCACATTTCATTCTAACTGGGACAGAATGCTCTGTGGATAGTACAGGGGCTTAAGAATATGTGTTTTCTGTCAATGTTCTAGCACATGGGTTGGCAAACTAAGGATCCGGTCCAATCGCCTTTTAAATCCACCCCGCGGACGGTCCAGGAATCAGTGTGTTTTTACATGAGTAGAATGTGTCCTTTTATTTAAAATGCATCTCTGGGTTATTTGTGGGGCATAAGACTTCATTCCCTTTTTTTTCCTTTTCTTTTTCAAAATATAGTCCGCCCCCCCACAAGGTCTGAGGGACAGTGGACTGGCCCCCTGCTGAAAAAGTTTGCTGACCCCTGTTCTAGCACCTTTGGTGAGGCAATGGAATGGGGCCGGCCCTAACATTCGGAAGAGTGAGGCAGCTTCCTCAGAGGCAGATGTGAGGGGAGAAAGGCAGTGGTGCCCTGGTGGTTTCTCCTGAGACCGCATCTGTTGGAGGACAGAGTTGTGAATGCCCTGTGCCTTGCAATGGACCTTCAAAACTACCCTGCTTCACTCAGGTGTAGTGGAGGTCACTATTACATCGCTAGTATCGGCACATAAGACTCAACCACTGGTCAAGTTGGTTTATGTACATGGACTGGGGCAAGGAGAACACCACCATCTTGTCTGTCACAAAATGACAGACTGACCCTACAACTAAGCCTTGGTATTTGTAGGCATGCATACATGTGCACATAGACTTCTGTGGAAACATCTAATTCCTGTTGTGTAGTCAGCAAAATGTTCTTATTCCCAAGACCCCAGCATGATTATGTACCTAGGACATCATCCATGAGTTCCAAGGCTTAAAAGTTTCCAGTTCAAAAGGAGGCTACGTCCCACTACATTCCACATCAGCAAGATACTCTCAAGTGAAATTCTATTGACGTGTTCCATTACAATGGACACTTTACCAATACAGGACTGTCTAATTTTGTCCGACTTTAGAAACTATAAGTGATTTAAGTTTTTAGATGTGAGGCAAAGGCTTGACAGGTTCTGACGACGGACCATAGGATGAATAGCTTCTAGAAGTTTGGCTTGGTTGGCTTTGCCATAACAAAAACTCCCATCGCAACAACAGCCAGCTAAGGTTTCTTAGAAATAAAACAATCCCTAGATGGGGTTAGAGATTTCTGGCTCAAAGGCTCAAATCCAGATCAGGTCCCTGTGGAAGGGAGGAGCTGAGATACAACCAAGCCTCTTTATGATTGGTCTGGAAAAGGGGCAAAAAATGTTACAGAAGGGCTGAGACTTCTGCAAGTCATAATAGACAATACTCAGCTCAATGGTGTTCATGTCTTAGAAAACCCAGATGTTCTACCTAAAAAAATAAATAAATACAGGGACACAGTGGCGCTGTGGTCTAAACCACAGAGCCTAGGGCTTGCTGATCTGTAGGTCGGCGGTTCGAATCCCCACAACGGGGTGAGCTCCCATTGTTCGGTCCCAGCTCCTGCCCACCTAGCAGTTCAAAAGCATATCAAAATGCAAGTAGATGAATAGGTACCACTCTGGCGGGAAGGTAAACAGCGTTTCTGTGCACTGCTCTGGTTCGCCAGAAGCGGCTTAGTCATGCTGGCCACATGACCCGGAAACTGTCTGAGGACAAACGCCGGCTCCCTCGGCCTATAGAGCGAGATGAGCTCCACAACCCCAGAGTTGTCCATGACTGGACCTAATGTTCAGGGGTACCTTTACCTAAAAATATAACTGGTGGTGTAGCCTAGGGTGTAGATGACAAACCTATGGTGATTCCATCCTCTTCACAATTGTTAAAACATATAAACATCTTGCTGTCTTTTACATCTGATCACCACCATATTTCCACAAAGGAATTGTTTTAGCTACATGTTAAAAGCTTCAATGAGCCAACGTTTTCTTAATGACCCTTTATGACTCCTATGCTTCCCAAATTCTCCTTTGCCTCTGCCCTTGTAGAATTGGCAAAAACACCTGGATCCTTTGATGTTGAAAAGATTAGATTAAATAGCTAAAAAAGATGCTTCGGTAACCTTGGCTTATTTTGTGTCTTCAGGCACAGAAACCTTTCTTTGTGAATTATGAATGGAACTTGGGTGTCCTTGGGCTTTGTGATGAGGGGCGATAAGGGTGGTAGGTGAACCCTTTTGTTTGAATGTGGATTTTGCAACACTGACAGGCTCTGGTATGACAGCTGCAATGGATGGATTCGTTTAATGGAGCTTGCAGGTGGAGGCAGGCATTTCGATTGCGGCAAATAGAACTTTTCCACTGCAACACTGTGGAAAAAAAAGAGAGCACTCTTCACTCCTCTTTCATCCAAGGAATAAAAAATCCTGTGACAACAGAACTAACTGTTAAGATTTTCTTGCTAAAATCATGTTTCCAAATCGGGCACGTTGATACTATACTGATTGTAAGGGAAAGGCATTTGGTGAGATTTCCCATGTTCACATAGAGCAGGAGCGGGGAAGCCAGTGTGGTGTAGTGGTTAAGAGCGGTAGACACGTAATCTGGTGAACCGGGTTTGCGTCTCCGCTCCTGCACATGCAGCTGCTGGGTGACCTTGGGCTAGTCACACTTCTCTGAAGTCTCTCAGCCCCACTCACCTCACAGAGTGTTTGTTGTGGAGGAGGAAGGGAAAGGAGAATGTTAGCTGCTTTGAGACTCCTTTGGGTAGTGATAAAAGCGGGATATCAAATCCAAACTCTTCTTCATACCCACCAACATTTCTCCGATAAAAATAGGAATGTCCTATTCCATAATAATAATAATTTTATTATTTATATCCAGCCCATCTGACTGGGTTGCCCCAGTCAGTCTGGGCAGCTTCCAACATATACAAAAAACATTTTTACAGGACTGCATTCAGATGTCTTCTAAAGGTTGTATAGTTACTTATCACCTTGGCTTGGGGGTGTGTGTGCATAACTCCATACCGTCCAACATTTCTCTGATGAAAATAGGGACTTCCTAAGGAAAAGCGGGACATCTTGGCATCAAATCAGAAGCCAGGACAGCTTCTGTAAATCCAGGACTGTCCTTGGAAAATAGGGACACTTGGAGGGTCTAGCTTTTTAGCCCACCAGGCCAGATATTTATCTCTATGCATCCATATTAGCTAATTTGGCAGGCAAGGAGAGATGGTTCAAAGGGCTTGCTCAGCCCTGTGATAGCATTTCCCAAATGCCCAACAACCAGCTGGTTATCAGGAGTTTGGGAAGTGCTGCACACAGGCCTGAACGAGCTTTGCCAGCCCTGTGCTTGGTGCTTGGGAAGCACGCAATGTAGGGCTTGCAAAACACATTATGGAGTAATTTTGAAACAGCCAGCAATCAGTTGGTTGTCGGAGGTTTGGGAAGCACTCTGAAAGCGGTAGATGTCTCCCAGGCTTTTGACTCATAGGCAGTTTTAGGGTGATGTGACCGTTGTGGTCGCACTGGGTGCTGTACAGCAGCGGGTGCCAAAACAATGCTTCAGAATGGGGTGCAAGAGGTGGGGAGGTGTCAAACATTAGCACTGCACAGGGTGCCACTGAAATTTGAGAGCCCAAAGCCCACCACTGTGCTGGGCCTCAATTTGATGATTACCTGATTTTATTTGGCATTTGGTACTTCTTGCATCGCTTAACCATATCATGTTAATGTTCTGTTATCGTTACTGAATTCTGTTTTAAGCACCTTATTGGAAACTGCCCTGAGTTTACAATGTGAGGAGGAGCAGTTTCTAAACAGGCAAACAAATAAAGCAACTGTTTGTTTGTTTGTTTGTTTGTTTGTTTGTGTGGACCCAATGATAATACTTTGCAGAACTGATATCTGGCGGGGACTCATTTCTGCGACACTTAATACGCAGCAGCCTTCTCTTCTGACACGAGAGCCAGTGTGGTCATAGAATCATAGAATCATAGAGTTGGAAGAGACCACAAGGGCCATCCAGTCCAACCCCCTGCCAAGTAGTGGTTAAGAGTGGTAGTCCCGTAATCTGGTGAACTGGGTTCGCGTCTCCGCTCCTCCACATGCAGCTGCTGGGTGACCTTGGGCTAGTCACACATCTTTGAAGTCTCTCAGCCCCACTCACCTCACAGAGTGTTTGTTGTGGGGGAGGAAGGGAAAGGAGGATGTTAGCCGCTTTGAGACTCCTTCGGGTAGTGATAAAGTGGGATATCAAATCCAAACTCTTCTTCTTCTTCTCTTCAGGAACAGAACCTCTTGGGTGATCACAGCAACCTTCCATATAATGTCAGAATGAACTCTTAATGAACCAACTTGACTGCTATCTATTAGGCCCTGATAAGGCAGCAGTTCCTATGAGATATTTGACCAGAGTCCTAATAGTTCCCCCATAATTTTTATGCCAGGTTTACCTGCTTCAGTTCACTTTATGCAGCTAATTCATGAAGGCAGCAAGCCATGCATAATTACATTTTGCCAAAGCAACCACTGCCCACTCCCAGTGTTATATTTCTTCTTCATTTAAATTCTAGGAGGAACCACAGATGTTTTGGAATTATTATTATTCTACTCCTATTACTAGAAACATTTTTATTTTATTTTTTGCATTGCCTTTGAAGAAAGCGGTGATTTGCACGAGCATAGGAGATGGTGTGAAGGAGAGAGAGAGAGGAAATTTTTGCCCAGAATCAGATTTAAATCCACAGCCATGCTGGCCCCTGATGCGACTTGACGGTTCACAAGACAGACTGCCGATCTATATCTAGTCTTTTAATGAAGGAGCAAATGAAGATTGCTGTCCCGGAGCATCCTTGAGAGCTGGGGAAAGAGAAGGCAAAGGTTATAAACACCCTGAAGGTATGGGGAAATAAAAAGGAGGATTGGCAAAGGAGTCTGGGATGGAATAAACACAGTCTGCTGGGAGATGTCTGTGAAACAATCTTTTAGCCGCTTTAAATGCAATACAGTGATACCTTAGGTCACATACGCTTCAGGTTACATACGCTTCAGGTTAAGAACTCAGCTAACCCAGAAATAATGCTTCAGGTTAAGAACTTTGCTTCAGGATAAGAACAGAAATTGTGCTCTGGCGGCGCAGCGGCAGCGGGAGGCCCCATTAGCTAAAGTGGTGTTTCAGGTTAAGAAAAGTTTCAGGTTAAGAACGGACCTGTGGAACGAATTAAGTACTTAACCAGAGGTACCACTGTAATGCCCATCAACTCCAGGTTGGCATTATTGCAGCTGGAAATGGCACTGAGGAGAGTTTCTGAGGCTACCAGTTGCCTCTTGGCCCAGAAGGTATGAAATTTCCCTTGGCCTCAAGCATAGGACAGGCATCAGGTGTGAATGGGATGCCCCATTTTCCCCAGGCCTGGGTCAGGGCCAGTTCAAGACATCTTTCTGCCTGAGGCAAAGTACAAGGTGGCACCCCAACAACATGGACTGGCGTCTGGCACAGGGCAGGTTGTGTGACATGCACAGCTCTGTCCTTCAACTTCCACCTCAGTCTCTGCCACCAGAGGTTCTACCTCTGGTGAGGGCAGCATTTCCTGGTGTAAATGCCCCAGATAGCCTAAGACAAAGACTGCCAAAGGTATCAAACATGACCCCAACCAGTTGTTTCTGCACTGCAACTGCCATCATCCCTGATCATTGGCCATGTTGGCTGCAGCTGATGGGAACTGGAGTCTGGAAATGACATAGATTGCCCAACCCTGAGTGTGTGTGTGAAGACTCAATTGGGCTTTGCTTAAACAGTTGTTTGCTATTCAAGCTTATATTGAACCACAGACGTAACTCAGAAGTCGAACAAAATCCATTCCGGAAGTCCGTTCGACTTCTGAAATGTTTGAAAACCAAAGTATGGCTTCTGATTGGCTGCAGGAAGCTCCCGCAGCCAATCGGAAGCCACGGAAGGCCCGTCGGACATTTGACTTCAAATAGAATGTTTGAAAACCGGAACACTCACTTCCCGTTTTCGATCGTTCGGGAGCCGGAACGTTCGACTCCCAAGGCATTTGGGAACCGAGGTATGACTGTACCTTGATGTTATTGGCTCAGTTATTAGCTTCCTGTTCATTTTGGATGCATCCTATCTAACAGCCCAATTAGAATGCAATAAACACTCACTTGGTCCCATTGATGGAACTTGCCCAGCATATAATGAGTATAGGTTGCTGCCCTGTACATTTGCACATTTAAAAGGTTCCAGTTCTAAATTGTCCACAAATGTGTCAATTCTCTATACGATGGACTGTAGCACCTGAGATTGTCAGTTCAGGGAGAGCCAGTGTGGTGTAGTGGTTGAGAGCGGTAGACTCGTTATCTGGGGAACCGGGTTCGTGTCTCTGCTCCTCCACATGCAGCTGCTGGGTGACCTTGGGCTAGTCACACTTCTCTGAAGTCTCTCAGCCCCACTCACCTCACAGTGTTTGTTGTGGGGGAGGGAGGGAAAGGAGAATGTTAGCCGCTTTGAGACTCCTTCGGGTAGTGATAAAGCGGGATATCAAATCCAAACTCCTCCTCCACCTCCTCCTCCTCCTCCTTCCTCCTCTCCTTCTCCTTCTCCTTCTCCTTCTCCTTCTCCTTCTCCTTCTTCATATCTTAAGGCTCTTCCATGTGGCAGGGGGTGGGGTGGGGGGATGGACCTTGCCTTTGGAAAGGAACCCCACATACTTTAATATGCACAAAGGTCTCCACCCCCCATAAGGGAGCATTCAGACATGCTGCACCCCGGCCCCATCATCTGAAATTGCACAGTCCTGAAAAAGCTATGCCATATTACTGCACTGCATATGCAGGTGGGCTTGGGTGACAGCAAAGGCCATCGGCTCATTAGATGAAAGGAAATTTTGAGACGTCGCTGTGTTTCAGTTCACATGATGTTTTGTCAATGGCCAATTAGGTAGGCTTGCCTTTAAATGTGAACGGAATCATTTTTCCTTCCCCGCCCCTGCCTCTGAGTAGATGTGCGCAGGGCTGATCCGTTAGTTACATCTGAGAAGCGCGATTCCTTCCTTCCGCCACTGATTAAATGTAGGACACATTTGCAGCACAAAGCTCCTTTTCCCCTCCCTGTGCCTCTCCAGAACTCCTTAATAACTACTGCTATGCCGTTTCCCTCTCTAGATAGACAGTGTAATTCCCCTGTCCATCAAAACTGTAGGTAACTGCATGCTGAGAAAATCAAAACGTTGCTGTTACAGATATAAACTGGCTTTGTGGTTATTCCCCATGGTGTCAGTTCTTCCTGTGCCACCTCCCTGCGGGAGCAAATAATTACATTAAGTTTCTTTTTTACTAAGCAGGAACAAAACTTTCTTTGTTTCTTAATGGTGTTTTAATGGCCACCTCATATATATATATTTTATCCTGGGATATATATATTCTTATCCTGGGCTGGATGCTGTATTGCTGCAGGGTCCTGTCATGTGATCTTAGAATCTACAACATGCAGATTGATGTTCTAAGACATCCTTCCCCAACCTGCTGCCCTCTAGGTGTTCAGGGCTGTTGTTGGCATCTATCTGTCTCAAGAGGCAATGGAGTGCGCCTCTGGTGGTGAAGTCAAGCTGCTGCATTAGCAGCACCAAAGTGACCTCCCTGGGGTGCAAGCCTGGACATTGTTGTATGGAGGTCCTGGGCTGCCCAGAAGACAAGAGCCCCATGTCGGCTTCACTGGTCCAAAAGAAAGCAGAGCAAGATGTCTGGCACCAGCTTGTGTGCTGCATTTGCCTGAAAGTGGTGTACTGTCTTCAGGACTCCACTCTGGATTTGTGTAGCATTTGACAACTATCCGGTTGGTTCTTTAAAGGCTGACCTATGGGATGCCCTTTGCAAACTAAGCATTATGTTTTTCTGTTGTCAGGGGCTTAAAAAAAATTGTCCAGGCTTTCCAGCATATCATCTTGCTGTTTTAAATCCAATTGCTTTATAAATTTTGCTATTTCTACTCTTGATCCATGGGATGCAGGTGGCGCTGTGGGTTAAACCACAGAGCCTAGGGCTTGCCGATTGGAAGGTCGGCAGTTCAAATCTCCACGACGGGGTGAGCTCCCGTTGCTCTGTCCCTGCTCCTGCCAACCTAGCAGTTCGAAAGCACGTCAAAGTGCAAGTAGATAAATAGGTACCACTCGGGCAGGAAGGTAAATGGCGTTTCCGTGCACTGCTCTGGTTCGCCAGAAGCGGCTTAGTCATGCTGACCACATGACCCGGAAGCTGTACGCCAGCTCCCTCGGCCAATAAAGCGAGATGAGTGCCGCAACCCCAGAGTCATCTGTGACTGGACCTAATGGTCAGGGGTCCCTTTACCGTTACCTTACTCTTGATCCATCTTTTGTTTTCTTCAGACTTATAGCGCCGTTGGTTTTATTTTGTAATCATCAGTCTGCCCTTAGCCAGCCCTGTTCTGTTTGCCTTCCTACTGACAACCAGCCCAGGGGGTGAGCTTGGCCTGTCAGCTTCCTCTTACCTAGTCTCAATGTTGCCCTTGTAGAGCTCAGCAGAGAGGAGGATGGAGACAAAGCCAACATTAGTTGGTTCTGCCTATCTTTGCCTCTGGCTCCACCTGCAGTTGCTTCTCCCTGCCTTTTGCCCTTCCAATTCCAATAGAAACCAGCCAGCACTGCTGATGTGTATATATTCCAGTTTTCATGATGGGTTATGCCACCAGTGGTGCAAAGTGTGTGAGCCTGGGCTTTCTTCAGCACATGGGTATTCTAAGTAATCTGGGACCTGAGGGTAAACAACAACACATGAATCATGTGCGAACTTGGATAGCATTAAAAGAGGATTGGGCAAATTCATGGAGGAGAAGGCCATCAATGGCTTCTAGCCATGATGGCTATGTTCTGCCATCACAGTTGGAGGCAGCAATGCTTCTAAGTATCAGTTTCTGGAAACCACAGGAGGGGAGCTCGAATCCTGGTTGCAGGTTTCCCACAGGCATCTGGTTGGCCACTGTGAGAGCAGGATGCTAGACTAGATGGGCCATTGGCTCATTGGTTGGATCCAGCAGGGCTCTTCTTACATTCTAACATCCCTTTGAACGATGAGCAAGTGCTGATTAGGGAAGCTTTAAATGTTTGATTGGTTATTGTATTCTAATATTTTGTTGGAAGCCGCCCAGAGTGGCTGGGGAAGCCCAGCCAGATGGGCGGGGTATAAATAAATTATTATTATTATTATTAGTATTATTATTAGTAGTAGTAGTAGTATTGGTATTATTATCCATTATTATTATTATTATTATTATTATTATTATTATTATCCTTTACAAATTGCCACAGTTGTTGTTTTATTATAAAATTGTAGATGTCCATCTTTATAAGGAACAAAATATTTCTGAGAAGGGAATTGGAAGAAGCTTAAAATGGGGAAACAAGTACAGGTGGGGAGGGGGGAAAACCTCAGCAAAGATGGAAAACTCCACTCTTTGAAGCTTCAGTTGGACAAATTATCATTAATACTGCAGGAGCAAATTCTTTTATGGGCTCAGAATCAATTAGGCACCTTATTAATTTCACAGTGGCTTTTTTTCTTTCCATTTCTAATTTCTGTGGTTCCAGACTTAGACATCGCTCCCTGCCCACTTCCTGCAATAAATGTCCCAGAGCTTTTTGTGACAACACTTGTAATGGAGCTGAAGGAGCCTCCCGCCCAGCCTGCTGGGCTGAAATGCAATATTGTTAATAAAGTAATAGAAAATGCTGTTCACCCATTAATGCCATTAGGGCTTCTTTGATCTCACAGACAAGGGAGAAAATGTACCCATTGTGGAATGCTTCCTATGGTGGAAAAAAAAAAACCACAACCCACATCATTGCTTGGAACAAGAGTTCTTTGCCGTTCTTACTGGCCCCCTTCCCACTACCCCTAAGACCCATCAAGGCCACACAATCAGATGCTGGCTTTTCAAACAACCACACAATATGAACACGGCATTTGTACAAGCCAGGAGCACAAACCATTTAAACTGTACAAAACAGGCTGGGTTATAGATTACACTACTTAGCACCGCTCTCCTTGTGGTCTTATAGTGGGATATTTATTATTTGCATGCTGCCCATCTGACTGGGCAGCTGCCCACAATGATAAAACCACACTAAAGCATGACACATTAAACACTTCCCTATGCGGGTTGCCTTCAGGTGTCTTCTAAAAGTCAGATACCTGTTTATTTCCTTGGCATTTGATGGGAAGGCGTTCCACAGGGTGGGCGCCGCTGCCGAGAAGGTCCTCTGCCTGGTTTCCTATAACCTCACTTCTTGAAATGAGGGAACCGCTGAAAAGGCCCACAGAAAAGGTTTTGATGGCCCATCTAGAGGAACCTTGGGTCTGGGCAGAGTAAATGGGTGTGAAGTGACAGGAAAGGAGAGTCTTTTAGCAAGGTGTGCTGGGAAGATGGAGAGGGAGAACAGGCAGGCTGGATGAAGTCTGGCTGACAGAGATGCCCTGTTTCTCCTATTTAAGACGTAGTCATAAAATAAGCCATAGCAGGATTTTTTCACATTTGCAAAATATAAGCCGTACCCCGAAAATAAGCCATAGTGATAGGCACAGTTCTGGAGGATGCCAAAAGCCCCCACAAAGCCCTTGGAGACCCCCCTCGCCACACCAAGCAGCATCTTGGTGGGGATGGTGGAGGGGACGGGGGCTTTGAAAGCAAAGGAGAGTCTGCTGGACCGCGTTCTCTCTTTCTCTCCCGCGCTCATCAGGCCCCTCTGGAGAATGCCCTCCTCCCCTCCTGCCGAGGGGAGAGCCGGAGGCTGGTTGGCTGCGAAGCACAGAGCAGGCACCTCACCCGTTGTCGCCCTCAGTGGCTCCGCCGCCGGCTCGGAGGAGAGAGATTGAGAGAGAGAGCAGCCCTTCAGAGGAGCTCCCTCCCTCACCAACCGCCACTCCCTCCCCTCGGAACATCCCAGGGCCAGGGCGAGAGGGCTGGAAGTCAATGCCAGTGACGCACACACCTCCCTTCCCTCAGACTCTCTCTTGGCGGTGCTTGGCGGTGGCTGTTGGCCGCCCTTTTCTTTCAGTCAAGAGTCCTGCCCCGCAGGGAGCCAGCAAGCCAGCGAGAGGCACGCACAAACAGACGCCTCTCGCCCGAATCTTGGCCCGCCTGCTCCTCGCGCGCAGGGAGCCAGTGAACGAGAGGCACGCTGCTCCTGACGTAAGAAAAATAAGACATCCCTGAAAATAAGACATACTGTGTTTGAGAAAAAAAATATCAGACAGTGTCTTAAAATAGGGGAAACACGGTGCCTTTGGTTCCACTACTTCACTGTTGTTGGGAATAAATCCTGCTTGAGATAACTATACTGTAAGATCTGGACTCCCTCCATGCAGACAGAAGGTGTAAACCATATTTCTTAAAGCTACAACAGTCTCTGCCCTGTCTCATTTTCCCCAAGGAACACAGACCCTGGGTGAGTGCCTGGAACCCTCTGGAATTTTACAACCGCTCGGTAGAGCTTGGAGGTGGCACCCAGCTTCTGTAACAGTATTGATTTTACTGTACACCGCTTAGGCACATTAGTCCAAAGCACTATAAAATCTCCATAATCATCCCTGTAACAATGACAAGGGATCACTCATTTGTGTTTTTACACTGTTCATTCTTCCATAAACAGTTCTGAGAGGACTCCATATTTTTAAATCTGATTTGATGTAGCATAAGAATTCACACAGTCCTTCATATGAATCCATTCTAGGTTTTGAGAGCCCCTGAACTGGCTTCAAGAGAAGAGTGTCGCTCTATGCAGCTGGAGGACTAACTCTATGCAAGGTAAGACCTACTGAAAAGGAAGCACTTCTTTATTTCTTTTTTTACAGATACCTTGCCCTGAGGATTGTGCCCATTTAGAGCTCTGTAGCGTCAATAGAAGCTTCATTAGAGACTTTGTACTGTTTCCCCTCTCCATCTCTTTTTTATCCTCCGACAGTGTTGTAAAAGATGACTGAGTTAATATGTGAAACTATAAATAAACACTTCTCTTTTTCATCCACCCGGCTCCTCTCCTTTCCCCCCCCCCCAGTTGCGAACCGAGTCTATTAGGTTTGAAGCCATCATTTCTGCTTTGCATAATTGACATCATTATCTGTCAGGTTGCTCAGCTTAGGCTGGCAGTCATTATGAGATCATTAGAAAAAGGGTTGTAATAAGTTCAGAAGGCCAATCGGCTGCATTCTAATCACTGGAGAAGAGAGTGCTGATAGGGGCCTCGGGGAGAAAGTATTGAAGCAGAGAGAGGATTTTTAATGACCAAATCAAGTTAGGCAAAAGCTCCACCTGTGCCTCAGTGAACAGGATAATTTCAGCTTGGAGCCTGGGCCAATGCAACGCTCTTCCTCTCCAAACCTCACACCTTCTGACTGATGGGAAGAGGAGAATAAAAGGTGTTTGGGTAGGACGAAGCTTGGGGGGGGGAGAGATACCCAACCATCTTTCGTCTTAATAATTGAATACAAAGTCGGCTTTGAGCTCAGAGATGATTAGGAATGAAAGGATGGGACATTTCACGTGGTTGGCAAACAGCAACAGCTGGATATTGGGACGGCGGTCCCAGTTGTTGTAAGTCTCAACATAAATTGCCTTAATGGTTATGTAGCATATAGATGAAGCGTCCAGATGAGATCTGAACATTTTGTACCTGTCAGCTTAATTCCCTAGAAGGCTTCCATCTTCACTAGGCTAGGGTTGTGTGCTGGTCCTGTGGGGTATCCAAAAGGCGATGTCTAAGTCTGGTCCAAGGTCAGAGGTACACGTCAAGGCAGTCCAAAATAACTGAAGCAGGGTACAGGGCAGGGAGTCAGGCGAAGTCAGGAACGGGTGGGCAAGCAGGGAACCAAGGCGGGTCAGGAGCTCAGGCAGGAAAGCAGGACAGGGATCAAGCAGGAACACCGGCAGGAACTGGTCAGCAACGATGTTGCTCCTGCAACTTGGGGCTGGGGCTGGCCGGCTTTTATCTGCCCCGAGGCAGAGGGCGGTCCAGTAACCCTCCAGCCTCTCCTGGCTTGGAGGCGAGCACTCCTCCTGCGGGAACTCAGTTCCCTTCGCCTCTCTGTCCTGAGCCTCTGCAGCTCAGGAAAGGCTGGAGGGTTACCGGACCCAGAGGCAACCTCAGCTTCCCCTGACGGGGCTGGGAGTGGAGCACCTGCAGGCAGAGCAGCCTCAGTCATTGCCTGCACCTGAGGATCCAGCACAGGTGAGGCCCCTTCAGACTCAGGCCCCAGCCCCGGCTCTTCTGGTTCTGGAGGCAGGGAATCCTGTGCAGGCTGGGATCTCTCAGGTTCAGCATCCGAGTCTGAATCCCAGACCATCACAGGTTGCCATATTCCCAAAAGGGAGGGGGGCAGGCGAAGTTGTTGAGCTTTTGGGGGGAACGTATTTCCTCAAAAAAATAAGTTGTCATTGTTTATAATCGCCCTACTTGTCATACGTTTGGGTTTTCCCTTAAAGAGGTAAAGGGTAAAGGGACCCCTGACCATTAGGTCCAGTCGCAGATGACTGGGGTTGCGGCGCTCATCTCGCTTTATTGGCCGAGAGCCGGCATACAGCTTCTGGGTCATGTGGCCAGCATGACTAAGCCGCTTCTGGCGACCCAGAGCAGCGCATGGAAATGCCGTTTACCTTCCCACTGGAGCGGTACCTATTTATCTACTTGCACTTTGATGTGCTTTCGAACTGCTAGGTTGGCAGGAGCAGGGACCGAGCAACGGGAGCTCACTCCGTCGCGGGGATTCAAACCGCTGACCTTCTGATCGGCAAGCCCTAGGCTGTGTGGTTTAACCCTTACATTTTGCCTATTCAGCAGACGCCATTTTGCAGCCTGATTTCCGGATGTGTCCAGGAAAAAACGGATGTATGGCAGCCCTAACTAAACCCAGATATTAATGGACTGTGACTGCCATCATCCCCAGCCAGCATGGCTATTGGGACTCAGCTACATTGGTAAAGAAAAAGTGATTTATATGTCTTGTATCTGTGATAGGGACCCAGTTGGTGCTGTGGGTTAAACCACAGAGCCTAGGGCTTGCCGATCAGAAGGTCGGCGGTTCGAATCCCTGCGACGGGGTGAGCTCCCGTTGCTCGGTCCCAGCTCCTGCCCACCTAGCAGTTCGAAAGCACGTCAAAGTGCAAGTAGATAAATAGGAACCGCTCTGGCGGGAAGGTAAACGGCATTTCCGTGCACTGCTCTGGTTCACCAGAAACGGCTTTGTCATGCTGGCCACATGACCTGGAAGCTGTACGCTGGCTCCCTCGGCCAAAAATTCGAGATTAGCGCCGCAACCCCAGAGTCGGACACGACTGGACCTAATGGTCAGGGGTCCCTTTACCTTTTTATCTGTGATATAACAATGTGCCACCAGATGGTGCTGTGGAGTCCCTTTTTCTCCACCTGCTTTCCCTGTTTAAATTTACAATGTGTTTAACTGAAACGTGTCTTTGATGTGTCTAGATCCAGCCTTGGTCAGTCACAAAAGGGGTTGTAATCCAGTGACATCAAGGAGAGCACCAGGTTTCCTACCATTAAGCAGCCTGGTTGTTTGGGTTTTGGCTGCTTGGGAGTTTAATCCTGCAACACTAAGAAGTCACCAGATTGTGAGTGACTGAAGGAGAGAAGACTGCAGTAAAGGAGAGAAGAGACCCTGGCATGCATCTGTCTCTAATGGATGGAACATTGAATTGAAAAACCTTTCTCTGTTCAGCATCTCATTATTAATTAGTGCCCATTTACTCTGCAGTGGAAAAACAAAATATTGAGGGAGAGGGAACGAGAGAAGGAAGTAGAGGAGAAACTAGACTCCTAATGCTTGGGAATAAGTGACCTTTTCAGTGGTTTGATTTCAACACATCTGAGATAATCCGAAATATGATTACTATGGAATTACTACTAACAGTGAATATTGTAGGAGGATATTTGGGATTCCCCCCCCCCATCCCCAGGCCATTATTTCACTATTACGGGAAGGCTACTGGGCAGCTGGTTTTTGTTTTTTGTTTTAATGGAAACCTTTGGCTTTTTCTGCAACAAAGGATGTGATTTTAAAAAGGAGACAGATGGTAACATTTTGCCCACCTCTCCCCCTCCTTTCCAACATTCTCACATGCTACAGTTTCTGATTTATTTTGCTCAAAAAATAGGTTATAGGCTGCCAGAGTGCAGGCTACATTGTGTTAAATCAATACATAAAAATAGCCAGCACGCAAATCAATAGCGCACCTACTAATTGCATGGATGTGGATATTTCTCCCTCACTTTTCACACCAAAGGGTTTGTTTCTTTTAAGATTCTCAAGACATCTTCCCCCATTCATGCATTAGCTGAAACTGGAGTTTCCCCTGGATAAGCTTATCCTCCTGGGAATTCCCTTTACTTATCTTACCAAATTTCTTTTAACCTCCCTTAGAATTCCTGCACATGGTTTGAATTTTCCCCAAATCCTCCTGAACATCCCCTTTCACTGAAATTCCATGGGAGGGATATGTGAAGTCCACCCAATGAATTTTGGTTTATCGAAGCTCTTTTATATAATAATAATAATAATAATAATAATAATAATAATAATAATAATAATAATAATTTATTATTTATACCCCGCCCATCTGGCTGAGTTTCCCCAGCCACTCTGGGCGGCTCCCAATCGAGTGTTAAAAACAATACACTCAAAATGTCTTCAAGCATTTGCCTTTGAATTCTGTCCCAAAACGAAAATCTGGGAGAGGCTCCACCATCACTAGTGAATGGAAATATCAGGTGCATGGAAACACTGTGTTGAAATTCAAAAAAGTCATGGTATTCATGGCATAGCAAACGTCTTATTGCATGAAGATATTTTGACAATAGCAGATCCTCCAAAATAAAGCGGCATTTTGTTATCTTCGTTGATGTGAAATTTGATGGCAACCGTTTACCTAGGTATGCAAGCTTCCCAGCACAGCTGGGTCTTGACCTATGAAACTGAACATTCTTGCAGCATTTGCAAATTGTGAGATGGTTTGAGGCCTTCCTCTACCCAACTTCAGAGGGAGGCTATAGAAATCTCAGTCAAGCCCTGTCTTGGGAGGATGCTGTGTTGCAAACCTGGGCTGGATCCAGACACATCAAAGAAGCATTTCAATTAAACACGTTGCAAACTTTGTATGAGAAATCGGGTTAGCAGAAATGGAACTCCACAATGCCATCTGGTGTCACAGTGTTAGAATTCACAAACAATGCATATAAAGCGTTTTTTCTTTGCCAGTGTAGCTGAGTCCCTGGAGTGTCCCACTCCCTGTTTCACTTCACCAGCACCCTTCCTCTTTTTTTGTTCCGTGGATCTCCAAAGGCAGCACAGCCAGTAGTGTCTGCGTGTTTGGTAACCTCAGGCATTGCTCAGGGTTGGACTAGATGACTCTTTGGGTCCCTTCCTACGCTACAAGTCTGTGATTCTAAGACAAGGTCTCTAGAGCTAATTTAGGTACAGTATTCAAAGCAGCATCATGACACCTTAAACCAGGCATAGGCAAACTCGGCCCTCCAGATGTTTTGGGACTACAACTCCCATCATCCCTAGCTAACAGGACCATAGGCATCTGTTGGCCACTGGGAGAAAAAGGGCCTCTAGCTTGATCCATCAGGGCTCTTCTTGTATTTTTAGAATATGGATTGCAGGTGAAAGAGGCAGGGAAAAGTTGGATGGAGACACATTCCGAGGGGGGTGGGTGTTTATCCGGCTGCCTTGCCAGAGACATGTTATCTCAGAACGTCCTATCAATTTTTACTCTGGGAAATCATCTCACAAGGCTGAGGGCTCACTTGGAGATGTGCAAAAGCCTGGTGGCATTTCTGCATGGGAGCATTGGGAAATGTTTTGTTCCTCAATTGGCAAAGCTGTGCTGGATCCATTTGTTCCCACTCAATCCATCCTGTATTGATTTCCTCCGGAGCAGATGGCCCTCCTTGTTTTCCAAAGCGAAGTCAATGTAGCTGAGTGATAAAGCCAACATCGTGCCTGACTGAGAGCAATTTTTGAAATAATAATAATAAAGTAAAATCCAAGGCCATATTGTACCTTCTACAAAGAACAAACATTTCTTTAAAAAATATATATACCAAGCCTAAGACGCTGCCATGCCGTTTTATTTCCCACTCTCATTTTCTTTAGAATAAAATGCCTTTATTAGGGATGCTATCAAATTCCACCCTAGAAGCCGAATGCGGTGGAGTGGAAACATTTTTCAGAAACACACCAGGATGGGGGGCCCTAATGTAGCATCACAGAGTGCTGCGACTAAGGAGTTTGGCCCAAATGCCCTTTTTCTACATCATACCTGGAGACAACATACCTGGAGACAAAAGTCCAAGGGATTGTGGGAGACAGGGCCGGCCCACCTATGAGGTAATGTGAGGTGGTTGCCTCAGGCAGTACACTCCACAGGGGCAGCAGATCCCAATGTATATATATTCCATTCCTGATGTAGATCTTCATTCACACCATCTTTCCTGGTGCGGTAAATGGAATTTTTGCTTCATATAACGACCATAGGGGGAACCATAATCTTTCAAATTGCTCTTTTTTCTCTTTGTGCCACCTCTTAATTTCACTGACTCTGTAATTTAGTTGAATATTATAAGTCACTTTGTGAAGGCTTTCGCTCCTTGGCTTTGAAAAGTGGGTGCCTGACGCCTTCGTTATATATTTTTAGGCATTCCTCTTCAACCAGGCCTTTGGCTGATTAGTATTCGACAGCCTTTTAAACGTTTCTGTGGGAAGGGGGATTATTGTTTTGCTGTTTTGTTTTAATGATTTACTTGTTTTTATCCTGTATTTTATTCTGTGAACCGCCCTGAGATCTTATAATGAAGGGTGGTATATAAGTCATCATCATCATTGATAACAAAATAAGAAGAGGAAGAAGGAGAAGAGGAAGAAGAAGAAGAAGAGAAAGAAGGAGGAGGAGGAGAAGGAGGAGAAGGAGGAGGAGGAAGAGGAAAAGAGGAGGAAGAAGAAGAAGAAGGAGGAGAAGGAGAAGAAGGAGAAGAGGAGGAAGAAGAGGAAGAAGAAGAGGAAGAAGAGGAAGAGGAAGAAGAAGAGGAAGAAGAAGAAGAGGAAGAAGAAGAGGAAGAAGAAGGAGAAGAAGAGGAGGAGGAAGAAGGAGGAGGAGAAGGAGAAGGAGAAGGAGAAAACATAAAATGTATTGGCTCAGCCCATAGTTGATCTTATCACTAAATTGTACCTCCTGCGGAAGCTCCTTAAGGCTCTATCCAGCTTAGGTCCTCATCTCGCAAGGTTATGCATTTCTGCTGCTAATGATCCAGCTATGAGTGCTACAAATGACTGGGTCCCCATGTGGTTTAAGCCACTGCATGAGCACATTTTTAAAGCACCCACTGCATTCTAAGTGGCCACCCATTGTCACCAGAAAAAAAAAAGCCTACAAAGAAAGAGGTGAGCTATCCAGTTACACATCTCTCAAGTAACATCCCACGGTTTAAGGCATGATGATAAGCCCTTTGAGCATCTAAACTATCTCAAATCTCCAAGTCTGCTGCTGCAATCCCTCTACTAGTTATCTAATCCTTTCTCTGAATCTCATTTGATGATTGACTTTTCTAACTACCCATCTCCTGGGTAGCTCATTTTGATGCCTGATCTCATTTTCATCTCCTTCACAGTGTGTGTTTGCATTGAGCTGCCCACAAGTGGAAATTAAAAAAAAAAAAAAGTGTGGAATGAAGAGCTAATCTACAGCTTTCGGTTGCCCCCATAGACAGTCCATGACAGGTGTGCTGGGTTGTTGTTTTTTTAGATTCAGTCCCCATCACAGGTATTCCGTTTCTCCCATGGTTGCAGAACACCTACAAATCATCATAATTGAATGCATGGCATATATATAACAATAACCTGCAACTTGATGCTGTCTGAAATTCTTTTTTATCCCTACCAGTCTTTGTTGAGGAAGTGCTTCGATGCCGGTTGCAAACTACTGAAGAGTGAAGATATTTATTTATTTATCACTCAAGGGCAATTTTACTGTCATTAAGGGGAGAATGTGGGACATGTGGGAGCCAGGAGGGTGGAGGGTAATCATAGAATCATGGAGTTGGAAGAGACCACAAGGGCTATCCAGTCCAACCCCCTGCCGAGCAGGAAACACCATCAAAGCATTCCTGACAGGTGGCTGTCAAGCCTCTGCTTAAAGACCTCCAAAGAAGGAGACTCCACCACACTCCTTGGCAGCAAATTCCACTGTCGAACAGCTCTTACTGTCAGGAAGTTCTTTCTAATGTTTAGGTGGAATCTTCTTTCTTGTAGTTTGAATCCATTGCTCCGTGTCCGCTTCTCATGTTGATCTCTCCTCCCTTTCACAAACCTTTCCTTTAAATCAGGCATAGACAACCTTGGCTCTCCAGATGTTTTGGGACTACAACTCCCATGATCCCTAGCTAACAGGGCCAGTGGTCAGGGATGATGGGAATTGTAGTCCCAAAACATCTGGAGGGCCAAGGTTGCCTATGCCTGCTTCAAATGCATAGGAAACTACCATCAAGTTCAGTACTGTCTAACTGGCAGCAACTTTCTGGGGTTTCCCTACCTAGAGATGCTGGGGATTGAACCAGAGATCTTTTGCATGCTCATACAGCAGTGCCCCATGATTCAAATGTAACAGTAATCTGTTCCCTTTCCCTTTGTGCTTCAAAGAGCATAGGGGATTGACCCACCATAAGAGAGGCCACATTTAAATGGTGGACATTTATACTGCCAGAACATGCATACAGAATAAACACACAGCTCCCCAGTTTAGTGGTTTCTTTTTCCTCAACATTCATGTGTTGCTTAAAATTGTTCTATGCAGGCTTTTTCTTTTTTAAGCCTGGAATCCAACTGCTGCATTCTTTTATTATCCTGTAGGTTTTATATAAAGCTTCACCTTTTCTCTAAAATATTCAAGGCAGCATCCTATAACGACGATCCGTGTTGGATATCAGTGATCAAATATGGAATGTTAGATACTGAATATGGGCAAAGATCAAAGTGTAAATATTAGATGTCAAGTACCGAATTTGTTTTTTCTGATTCCTTGGAATCAATGGCAGTGAATTCTGGGAGGATTTAAGGAGACAAATTCTGTGCACCTCTCTAGCCTACTTGCTGTTATCATCAGAAATATCTGATAGATTTTCCCTTTTGTTTGAATGATTATGATTTCATTGTCTCCCTAGATTCTTTGTTAAAGGTCACTTTTGGAGTTCGGTTTGCCTAGGAGAGAGAAAGAATGAGAGAGGAGAGAGAGAGAGAGAGAGAGAGAGAGAGAGAGAGAGAGAGAGAGAGACAGAGACAGAGACAGAGACAGAGACAGAGAGAGACAGAGAATATTTTTAGCCTGCCCTGATGATAAACATGGGTTTGGTGTCACAGGGTTGTATCCTACCCTACTCAGAGTAGACCCATTGACATTAATGGAGATGGCTAACTTAGGTTAATTAAACCTCTTCTTTGGCGATCACTCATAGCCAAGTAAGATTGTCTTCCATCAACACGGTTTTAACAATGAGTCTGTAAGTGACTGTGGAGGCCAATTCTGGATCCACAGGTCCTTCCACAGCGGGGACATTGGTTTCCAGGTGGGAGTTGATTACGGTGTGGATTTGTCAACCGTGGTTTGGGATTGGTGTGGCCTTAGCTTTCCTTCAAAAAGAAAAGGCAAGAAAGAAGTACTTCTAACTAGGCGTCTGCCTGGCAAAAGAATGTTTCAAGGAGTGGGAGAAAATGAGCAGTATGAGACGTGTCAGCTCAGCTGTGGCACAACACACACATACACAACTCTGAGTGTGACCTTAACTTTCAGACACTGGCTCTCATCAGCCGGGGCAGCTGGGGATGACAAGCAATCCTGTTTTGATGTATGTGCTGCACGCTTGGTGGTCTGGATACGGCCCATTTTACTTTGCAATGAAGCAAGTGGCCCTGAACATATACATGCTCATTTCTGGTAATTGCTTTTTTCTGTGCCTCATGATACTGGAACGAGGTACTTGAGATGGGTGGTTTCCTTTCCTTTGTTTCTTGTTGAAATGTTTGTGGCGGCTTCCTGGAAGGTCCTTTTACTATCTTTTTAAATTGTGGGATGGCAGGCATCTTGTTTTGACTTAGGGAGCTGCTAACTGGGCATCTTCCCAGTTTCGGTAGAAGAAATAGATCTATTTTATTGTTTGCTCATTGGTATAGGAACATAAGAAGAACCCTACTGGATCAGGCAGAAGACCCATCTAGTCCACAACCCTGTTCTCACCAGATGCCCATGGAAACCCACAAGCAGGGCATCATAGCCTCCAACATTCGTCAGATAAAAATAGGGACATTTTCATCTGAAGAATTTTGAAGGGTACGCTGCTCCTTCAGTGTCTGTATTTCTGTGCCCCCCAGGAGTTCTTACTCCCCTGCAACTGACCCTCATTGATCCTCACTTTTTCAGTTCCCCCCCCCCCGGCCTGCCCACTAAGCATTTCCTATCAAAGGAAGGGTGAATGCCACCGTCACTTGAGAGCCAGTGTGGTGTAGTGGTTAAGAGTGGTAAACTCATAATCTGGTGAACTGGGTTCGCATCTCCACTCCTCCACATGCAGCTGCTGGGTGACTTTGAGCTAGTCACACTTCTTTGAAGTCTCTCAGCCCCACTCACCTCACAGAGTGTTTGTTGTGCAGGAGGACGGGAAAGGAGAATGTTAGCCGCTTTGAGACTCCTTCGGGTAGTGATAAAGCAGGATATCAAATCCAAACTCTTCTTCTTCTTCACTTCACCAATGGGACACAGCACACACGCCCTCCACCAACCTGAGAAAACCCCTTAATCCCAATTTTATTCTATTTTATTATTTGGTAGATTTACACACCAATATATATATATATTATTTTTTTTAGAAAGGGGCAAGATTAGATGCAGATGCACAAGGCATTTAAAAATAAATAAATAAGACTCCTTGAGCTCTGCTTCACTACCCCTTTCTTCCTACTCACTATGACACTGCCCTCTGCCTGCCCCTGAGAGCCGGGGGGTCACATGTGGCTGGACCTCAGCAGTGGCAGCTTCTCCTCCTCCTTGCCCACTCTATAGCAGCTGTCACAAGCTGCCCAAAGTAGGATGCTGGTCGCAGCAGCCACAGAGAGGCAACAGGATAATCTTCCAGCCACCGCCACCGCTCAAAGCAAGTGCTGGCTCATCCTCCTCCCTGAGCTCAGCAGTGCTGGCAGGGAAAATAGGGACATCCCAGGATCAAATCAGAAGCTAGGATGAGTTTTGTAATTCTGGGACTGGCCCTGGAAAATCTGAACGCTTGGAGGGTATGGTACATGAGCACAACAACACTTTCCCCAATTGCTTTTCATGAAGAGGGCACCAGGAGCGACCCCCAGCGAACCCCTGGAAAGCCACTGCCATTCAGTGTGGACGATGCTGAACTTTATGGTTTAATGGCCTGGCTTGATTTAAGGCAGCTTCCCGTGTTGCTAGATGCAATGATGGAAGAGTGTTCTTGTTTGGCTATGAGGCAACTTGCTAGGTGAAACCTTTAACGTTTCCTTCAGCGCCAGTCTTTAAGAGATCACTTTGTAATTGATTAAGCTGTTGAAATGCCTTGATGAGCAAAAGTTAATGTGTTTGCGTTCTGAACTCAAACAATTTTGCATGAATCAAACTCAAACGTCTTCATCATTAAGAATGAAATAAATGAAGCTTGGTGGAGCCATATTTTGTACAAATATTTAGATTGAGTTATAACAGATCTAACTATTTGTTAATGGGGATTAATGCCAATATTCTGTAGTTTACGCAACTGTAAAACTTCATCCATTGCAGAACAGAGGTCTCTGTGCGGGAATTAGGAAGTCCAATTTGCCTCCAACTCTCCACTACAAACACTGAGACATGTGGACACGTGTCATCAGTTTATTTGATAATTTGCACACACACACCGACACACAATGCTTAATCTCCAGTAGGAGTGTGCGTAATAGGACAGAGTTATGGAGCTCCTCACCCAACACTGGTGTCATTGCTGCTTTCCAGGACAGGATTGGGGCAGGACAGTAGTGAGGTTGGGGTTCTCTGGTTGCATCAGTGGGACCACCCCAACTAATCTAGTGCGCTTGCCTCTGCGTTATGGTAGACCATGACTTCAGTGTGGTGTAGTGGTTAAGAGCGGTAGACTCGTAATCTGGGGAACCGGGTTCGCATCTCCGCTCCTCCACATGCAGCTGCTGGGTGACCTTGGGCTAATCCCACTTCTCTGAAGTCTCTCAGCCCCACTCACCTCACAGAGTGTTTGTTGTGGGGGAGGAAGGGAAAGGAGAATGTGAGCCGCTTTGAGATTCCTTCGGGTAGTGATAAAGTGGGATATCAAATCCAAACTCTTCTTCTTCTTCTTCTTCTTCTTCTTCTTCTTCTTCTTCTTCTTCTTCTTTTTCACCATCTCTCACCCCACTGTCAGACTTTACATTGGAAGTGCCCAAGGTGAGCTCTCTTCTCTTCTCTTCTCTTCTCTTCTCTTCTCTTCTCTTCTCTTCTCTCTTCTTCTGCAAAGCAGTCCCAAAAGTAAAAATGCCAAGACATGCCCAGCTCCTACTTAAAGGGTGCCCAAACCAAAGTGTGCCACCTTGACTTCTGTTATTCTGGGTACCTTTGCCTTTCAATGTCTGTGTAAACTCCACTAGGCTTACTAGTAGTGATGGGTCGCCACTTTCACTCATGGGGTCAGAACACTGGGCCTAATTCCCAGTGCTAGGGTGCAGAGGGAAGCAGCTCGCTCTAGGTCAGCACATTTTATGGTTCAGGTTCTGGCCCATGGCAGGTAACATAGACCAATACATGTGGCCAGGTTCTGAAAGGCAGCAATGCAAGCAAGGAAAGTTGTGGGGGTGGGATTTGGCATGGTTTGACAACTTGCTTAGACTGGGGACTGAACCCCTAAGCAGCAATTATGTAAGACCAAGAATGCCCCTATCAGCTCCCCAAATCACCTGAAGGGGGCTGGGCTGACAAGCAACCTCAGTCAATCAAGGATCACACAAGCACTGTAATGATCTCAAGCTGCCGATCAGGCGGTCCTATCTGCCAAATCAGAGTAAGGGCAAGAAGTCTACCTGTCACTCCAAATAGACTGCCACATCCTCAATCGGATTTGAAGTCAGCTCAGGGTGATGGCAATGATTTCTTCTGATCTCATTCCAAATAGGCAAAGGACTTTGTCCCATGTTGTGCCCCCTCTGTCAAAACAGTAATCGACTGGGGGATTGTATTTCATAAGGGGGAGGTTTTTTCTTTTGCAAAATGCACCCTTCCATTTCAGTTAAAATCCAATTTCTTCATGGTCTCATCTTCCAGCTGTGGAACTCCCTTCTCCTGCATATTTAGTGTCCGAGCATTGGTACCTTTCGGAAGAATTGCATGGTCTTTCTGCCTTTGAAGTGGGGGGGGGGTTGGGGGACTAAATCAGGAAAAGGTGAATGAAGTTCGATTTGAAGGTATTTGATTCTGTTTTGCTAGTTTTATTTGTTATTCTTTGCTTCCGTTACCTGCTACCTGTATGCTATAAATCCAAATAAAAATATCGGAGAAATGGAAAATGTGATGTCTTCTTACATGCTTCATTCAGGAGGAGAGCCACAGAGAGTGGTGGGTGAATCAATGATGGAAAATCCCTCAGTTTCACGAAGCAATCTGTTTCCCTATAAAAACAAACCCTGGCAGTGAAGGAAATGTTAGTGACTGTAGGAAGTCGCTGAAAATCTGTGCTGTGCCAGACACAGGAGATCTGATGCCAAAGACAAGATGTTCAGAAATGGACATGATGTGGGTAGATATGATGTGTATGTGTGTCTTAGTGGCAGCCCCATTCCACCAGCAGAACATCTCCTCCTTGAAACTTTCGTTAATTTTTAAAAGAATTTTTTGGGACACTGAAGCAAACACCTAACTGTGTATCCCATTTCTCATATGAAGCTACAAAGGTAACTTTGCTTGAGAAGTAAGAGGGAGGTATGGGGCACAGGAAACTGTGGCCATATCATTGGTCCAGCTAACTTAGTATTGTCTACTATACCCTGACGGACAGCACCTCTCCAGAATTTCAGGCACAGGACATTTTCGACTGGAGATGCTGGGGATTGAACCTGAGAACTTCTGCATACAAAGCAGATGCTCTACCACTGAAACACTGGAAAGTTGCTGCCAGTCTGCATAGACAATGCTGGGCCAGGCATACGAAAGATGAACAGGTTAAATCTGTCATGATACACTGGGCAAGGGATTTGGGGTACAATATTCAGCTTTCAGATTGGGAAAGGATATGGAAAACAGCATGTTGTACGCTGAAAGAAAATTATATGAAAATGATGTACCAGTGGTATTTGACTCCTAGTAAGCTAGCAAAGGGACCCAGGTGGCGCTGTGGGTTAAACCACAGAGCCTAGGGCTTGCTGATCAGAAGGTCGGTGGTTCGAATCCCTGTGACGGGGTGAGCTCCCGTTGCTCTGTCCCAGCTCCTGCCCACCTAGCAGTTCGAAAGCACGTCAAAGTGCAAGTAGATAAATAGGTACCGCTCTGGCAGGAAGGTAAATGGCGTTTCCATGCGCTGCTCTCCTTCGCCAGAATCGGCTTAGTCATGCTGGCCACATGACCTGGAAGCTGTACGCCAGCTCCCTTTGCCAGTAAAGCGAGATGAGCGCCGCAACCCCAGAGTCGTCCGCGACTGGACCTAATGGTCAAGGGTCCCTTTACCTTTACCTAAGCTAGCAAAAGGGACGCGGGTGGTCTAAACCATAGAGCCTAGGGCTTGCCAATCAGAAGGTTGGCAGTTCGAATCCCCGTGACAGGGTGAGCTCCCGTTGTTCGGTCCCTGCTCCTGCCCACCTAGCAGTTCAAAAGCATGTCAAAGTGCAAGTAGATAAATAGGTACCGCTCCGGCGGGAAGGCAAATGGCGTTTCCGTGCACTGCTCTGGTTCGCCAGAAGTGGCTTAGTCATGCTAGCCACATGACCCAGAAGCTGTCTGCGGACAAATGCCGGCTCCCTGGGCCTATAGAGTGAGATGAGTGCGCAACACCAGAGTCATCCGTGACTGGACCTAATGGTCAGAGGTACCTTTACCTTTACCTTTAAGCTAGCAAAAATGTATAAAACAAGTACAGATACCTGCTGAAAATGTAAAGAAAAAGAAGGTACCTATTATCATATGTGGTGCTCATCTAAGGCAATAAAAGCTTTCTGGGAAAGGATATATAATAAACTGAAAAAAAAATGTTTAAAATAACTTTTGGTGTTTTTTTTTAAAAAAAGCACCAGAAGATTTTTTTTATTAGGAATTGTAGGTACCAACATCCCAAAGGAGCAGAAAAGATTTATTATGTATGCGACAAGAGCAGCACTGATGCTACTAGCCCAGAGATGGAAAGAAGAAAGACTCCCTACCAGAGAGGAATGAGAAACCAAGCTGTTAGGTTACGTCAAAATGGCAAAACTGACTGGAAAGCTCAGGAACCAAAAAGACAAAAACTTCAAGAAAGAATGGGGTGGGGAATATAATTTATTTAGGAGACCACTGTAAGCAGAAGAAAACATTAGCAGGATTTTAATTTCACTTGTAATGTAACAAACACTATGGACAATATGGACAGATACAAAATATAGATTATGAAATCATATGCAGTTGAAAATGTTGACAATAGGACCCATGGAGGGGAGGGTGGGAAGTCTGGAGATTCGGAGAAATCTCTTTATATGGATATGTATTTGGTATCATTATAAATATATATTTGTAAAATAAAATAAAAAAGGTTATTATTATTATTTTAAAAACAGATAATGCTGGGCCAGATCAAACAACGTTCTGACTCAGTATAAGGCAGCTCCCTATGTTCCTATGGAGCCTTCTTTTCTTTGGGCCAACTGATATCTGCTTCCTTGTTTAAATTTATATTTGCTTAAAATGCCATGCATGCCCCCTTCCCCTTCTCCAGACTCGATGGGAATAGTTATCCCCACTGCTGCAGGTTCACAGCCCAGTCGTCTGTTCCAAGATCTTCTGCAAAGCCATCTAATACACATATATGACTTCTTTTTCCTCTCTCCAACTCAGGTGGGTCTCATCACCCACAAGCATAATATTTCATTTGGTGGTTGGAGCATTCTGGCTGAAGAGCAATCCTATCTATCAATCTGTCTATCATCTGCTTCTCCTCCTTCTTGGTATATGTTTAATTTTACACTTTTTGTTCATCACCGAATGCTCCTATGATCCACCAGAGAGAGCCAGTGTGGTGTAGTGGTTAAGAGCGGTAGACTCGTAATCTGGGGAACCGGGTTCGCGTCTCCGCTCCTCCACATGCAGCCGCTGGGTGACCTTGGGCTAGTCACACTTCTCTGAAGTCTCTCAGCCCCACTCACCTCACAGAGTGTTTGTTATGGGGGAGGAAGGGAAAGGAGAATGTGAGCCGCTTTGAGACTCCTTCGGGTAGTGATAAAGCGGGATATCAAATCCAAACTCTTCTTCAAACTCTTCAATAGGCAGTCTTGCGTTTGGTGTAGGGAAACCAAGGTAATCTCCTTTGTTTTATACAAGACATCTCTCAGCATGAGTTCCTATCTCTGCTTCCTATTCATTATTTTCATTATAATTATTTGTTGCAGTAATATATATATACCTCCAGTTCAAGAGACTGAGTGGCAGCATGCAACTCTTTGCTGCCTTCCTTCTGAAATCTGTATTTATCTAACTAGGTTACCCTGCACTTAAGTGGTGATTTATTTAACAGAGAACTCAGAGGGGTGCCTTGAAGCTGAGGAGGGGGAAACTGGCAGAGTGACCACCATCAGTCTGATGAGAAAAAGCATAACGAAGAAATGGAAACATCAAAAAATGGTAGGGAAGTTAGATCAACCTCCTGGAAAATTGTGGGTGTCAGCTGATACGTTCTGAGCCTGACAGGTGTTCAATATCTTGATTTACTTAGAAGAGAAGCTTTTTGCACAAGCTTTTTGCACACTCTTCAGGCTGGCTCTCAGATTTCTCTTGTAATCTAAGGACATGTATCCATTCTTTCACAAGTTGCACAGTGACCAGCCATTGAAAAAGGCACAGATTAGCCTGGGAAGTTGAGGAAATGAGACTTCAGGTGGCAAGAGTGAGAACTGCCCACTGGCCTATATGGGAATGTTTAGGGATGCGGGGGAGGATATATTGTTTAAGATATCCTATACTTGTGTTTACAAATTCATCAATATCAGCAGAGTTTTACATTCCCCTTTAAAACACACACACAGCGGAAAGCTTGCTCAGACTCGCTAGAGTCTCTAAAATAGATGTATTGTCCTGGTATTTCCCCTTTTATCCCTCTCAAAATAAGACTACACAGTCTTCTATAAAAGCATATGAAAGTGTTTACTTACATAAAGCATCTGTTCACAATTGGATCCCAGAAGGCAGACTTAAACTTAGTAAAAGTTAGATGTACTCAGGACACTGTCTCATAGGGGAAAACAGCTCCTTTGTCCTCTCTTGGCCTGAAAGCCAAGAGAGCATCTTTGTGATGTGAGTTCTTTGAGCACGTTGTCCAAAAGAGAGAGATAGAGTCTGGCCTCAGTGGTTTTGTATTACCTGCCCACAGGTGAGGCTACACCCACATCCAGTTACACAGGGGAAGTCCATCCCAGCCCAGAATAAACAGGAAGTTCTGGCTGATGGACTAAGACCCTCATTGTGTCCACTCTAGCAATGTTGTGTTTGACTGCTCTGTGTTTACATCCCACAGCCTATACAACTTATTTCTCTGCCACTATGACAACCTCCAGCAGAGTTCTTCTGTTGTTGTTTTTCAAAAATTTTATTGGTTTTTACAATTTTTTAAGCACATAACATAACGGTTAAATTTTCCATACTTCCCCCCTCTCACTGTGGGAAGCCACATTCATCCCCCTCTCTCACAAGGGTAGGCATAATCATTGTACATTTAACCTTAACAAACAGTATTTAATATCATTGCTTGGGCCTGGCCCAATTCTGTGGGCCAGGCTTTCCTTCCTTCCTTAATTTCATATTTCGGTTGACTTCCTCAAGTCCCCCTCTGTTGAATTCATTATCATTCCTCTCTAACAGTTTTCATTCTCCTAAATTTTAAAACATCATAAAATACAAGAATCATTTTATTTAAAACAATCCTTTTTCCAAACCTCAGCATCTTGGTACTTCTGCTCTTTTGCTATAATCTTATCCCATTTCCTTACTTCTACGTTATTTCAAAATCCTAATTTTGTACTTTTTACACCCTTACCTCCCTCTGGTCTCGGAATTTTTAGCTAAATTTCCCCCTATTCAACTCCTAATTTAAACATATATTCCTTTATGCCAGTGACCGTGTCCGGAGTCCCGCAGAGTTCTTCTGAGCAATGAAAGGGTTTGCGGGATCAGCCCAGGGAGAGGCATTGATGCTTCCCTAGGTAACCTCCTGTGCAAAGTTTGCTAGGCACTTTGTTATATCTTGCAAAATCCTTCAGAATTAGATGCTACAGTTCTCACAGTTTCAGTGGAGATATCCAGAGCACTGCTGTTGAATCAGTTTCAGCTATTGTGACCTGATGGCATGGGCAAGTTGATTGAAGGGATCCGACCCACAACAAGTCTCCTCAACTCTTGCCCTTATTGGCTAAGGGCAGCAAGCTGAGGGAGACTGACTGACTGCATCTAGGAAGTGATTCATGCCTCATTGCAGGAGAGGGAGGCAGCAGCATCCTTGAAGAAGATTGTGATTCATCCCCTCCTTAAGGAGACATCCTTGAGCTCAGAAACACTACACTTAAGTTGCTAATATTCCCCTCTTTGGCAAGATGCTTGAGAAGATGGCAGTGGGACTGCTTTAAATGTGCTTGAAATAAACCGGTTGGCTAAACCCATTTCAATCTACCTTCAGGCCTGGTTTTGAGGCTCAAATTGCTGGCACTGTGGTCTAAACCAGTGTTCCCCAACCTTCGGCCTCCAGATGTTTTGGGACTACAACTCCCATCATCCCTCGCTAGCAAGACCAGTAGTCAGGGATGATGGGAATTGTGGTCCGAAAACAGCTGGAGGCCCAAGGTTGGGGAACACTGGTCTAAACCACTGGGCTTCTTGGGCTTGCTGATCTGAAGGTCAGAAGTTCGAATCCCTGCAACGGGGTGAGCTCCCATTGCTCCATCCCAGCTTTCTGTTTGAAAGCACGCCAGTGCAAGTAGATAAATAGACACCGCTGTAGCGGGAAGGTAAACAGCATTTTCGTGCACTCTGCTTTTCGTCACGGTGTTCCGTTGCACCATATGCAGTCTAGTCATGCTGGCCACATCACCCAGAAAGCTGTCTGTGGACCAACACTGGCTCCCTCGGCCTGAAAGCAGGATGAGCACCACACATAGTTGCCTTTGACTGGACTTAACCATCCAGGGGTCCTTTACCTTTACCTAGAAACCCAGGTCATAGAATCATAAAACCATTGAGTTGGAAGGGACTGTGAGGGTCATCTAATACAACCCCCTGAAATGTAGGAATAGGCAGCAGTCCCATATGGGGATTGATCCTGTAACCCTGACATAATCAGCACCATGCTCTAACCAGTGACCTGTGTTGGGGGAGAGTGTCACCCTGTTGATTTTCCTAGATTCACCAGGCTTTTAGTGGCTCACAGGTTCAATCATTTTCATTGTGTTGTTGATTTTCTTTATGTAATTTCTGAGATTTTATTTTATTCATTATGTAGTATGTTTCATATTACATTTTGGGGGGTAAACCATCCTGCACCCATTTTTGGTCTCTTAATAAAATAATAGAACTCAAATATGGAGATGCATCCAACACAGCCAACAAACTTTCATCCAGTTTCATAATGATACTTTGGGAGTAGAAGCTCCAGGCATAGAAGAAAACATAATCGCAACCACCACATACAGAACCTTCTCGTTCACGGCAATTCATGCCAGTGATGGCGTTCCAAACACAGGTTGATGTGCTGCATCCTTAGAGCTACCAGGTATGAAAGTGAGCCATCCAAGAGTGGCAAGCTGGATGCAGCCAGCGGCGGAACATATGCCCACACTGCCCAGGGTGGACACGCTCCCGAGGGGGGCGTGACACGGAGGGTGCCCTCCCAGGTGCAGGGTAGCTGCTCGGGTGTCCAGAGCAGTGCACGCCCTGCAGCCGGGGGGCAGAGTGAGCTGCCCATGGCTGGCATTCGGCACTCTGCCCACCCGCAACTCCCAAGCATCCCCCAAGCTGTGAAAATGAAGGGGGGAGGGAGGAATGCCGCCAGCAAAGCAGTGCAGCTTCTTCCCTTATCCCCAAGGCTCGGGGTAAGCTTCGGAGTTGTGGGTGGGCGGCGCGCCGAATGTCACCCCCTCAGTGAGGGTACCCGGGGCAGACGCCCCCACCAGCACCCCTTCCTACGGCCCTGGATACAGCAGGCTGGAGAAATTGGTGCCAGCTCCCCTGCTCAGCTCTGAACAAGGAAGAGAAAGAGCAATGCTGGTGTAGAACTTCAGACACCCTCACATTCCGCTCGGCTTGAACAAATCTGAAATGTTTCCTTGAGGTGTGGAACAATTGGCCTTTGCAACTCCTCCCCTCTTACTGAGAACAAGCTGCAATTGATTTATCACTCTTATCTTGAACGGGCTACAATTGCTCTATAGACCTTACGTTGAATATGTGTATCCTTTGGATACAGCGCACTTTTCTTGCTTTTGAAGAGAAATAGGGTCCCTCCCTCCACCTGCGTTAATTGGAAGTGCTGATGAGCTGCGTACCTGGCAATGTTGTTTGCTCAGCTTTTCATAATTTATACTGTAGTTTCAATTAAACTTTATGGTAAACAGATGTAGCAAAATTGCATTTGTTCATATTTCATATTCTCTCTTATCATTTCAGAAGGGGAGGGAAGCCGCTACTGACAGAGAGAGCAATCATGTGGGATTAGAGTCATATTGTATACAATGTGCTTTTCGGTTTTGAGCTTCTGTGGTTGTGTCAGATTCGCAGCAGGGGAAAAGAGATGTGAGGAGGGAATTCAGGCTAAACAAGGACAATATTTTGAGGCAAGATGATTATTTGCAGCAACAACAACAATGAAAAGAGAAAGGAAAGAAAGTCGAGCAAAGGATTTGGACGGTCTGAAAAACACATCTGCTAGAGGACAATGATCTGCAGTGACTGGTTTGCAGGGTGAGGTGAGGGAAAACTTTGACCAGGGAAGCCCTTATAGAGATGGGTGGATCCAACAATTTGGGTTACAGCTAGATTTATCAAAAAGTATTTGCGTGTTTAGACCTTTTACCCTCCCCGAAATAAGCTCACACAAGAGACAGATATTTGGTTTGGTTTTTGGCAGAATTTAGGCCACAACTTTATTGATTACAACCAAGTGAGTGGTTGCATAGGTTCTGGTTCGGCTATCTCCCTAAACCCTTGCAGGCAGAACTGTCCCAGAGCCACATTTGTAGGACAGACAAGGATGAACACCAGGGACGGCTGCTGGTAGGGTTACCACCCAGCCATCCTGATGTCCCCGGGACTCGGCCATAGGCTGTACCCTTTCGGGAATGACAAACCAATGAGTCCCTGGATTCCTGTACCGGAATATCCTGCATTTTCATAGGTGTGGCCGCACACCATGCCACGCCTATCACCTGAACCAGAGCCTATCCTACCCTGTTTCCCCTTTTTTAATACGTAGTCATAAAGTAAGACATGGCAGGGTTTTTTTACCTTTGTGAGAAGTAAGACGTACCCCAAAAGTAAGCCATGGTGCCGCCATTGTTCCCATCGCATCCTCAGCCCCTCTTGCGTGCGCAGGGAGCCAGTGAACCAGTGAGAGGCACGGGGGAAAAACGCGCCTCTTGCGGAGTTCTGCCCCGCCTGCTCAGCACGCAGGGGGAGGCTGTACCGTACCATACTGACGTAATAAAAATAAGACATCCCCCGAAAATAAGCCACCCTGTGTTTTTTTGAGGAAAAAAAATTATAAGACGGTGTCTTAAAAAGGGGGAAAGACGGTACTTGTGACTAATTGCTACGCGGCAGGCGAAACCCAAATGGCAACAGCCAATCAGCCAAATGGGGGAAATTCCTACCGTGCCCCTGTCCCAACGACAGACGACACACGACGGCATAGCAAGGTCAACGCAAGCCCTAAATATAGGGAGCGGTGAGTGGGTGTTCCGATGCGAAAGGCTCCAAAGAGGACGCTCAACCACCTCACATGGGCTTAAATAGGTCCCGCGTTGCTGCATTTTTACAACACCCCATTGGTCGGATTCCTCCCCAGCAACGCATGACCAACTATCAGGGGTTGTGGCCTGTATATCCAATTACCCCCACAACACAGGGTCAGGTAGCCAGTCGCACCACAACACGTGCCCTCTTTTAGCAATAACCCAATTTAACAGAATTTATATACCACCTGATTGTAAAAAGCAACAACCTCTGAGCAGTTTGTATTTTGGGGACTGTGCGCAGCTCAAGCTACTTGCTCACCCCACCTACTCCTCTACTTCTTATTAAACTGTGCACATTCCTCCCACCAGGGCTGGCATGACCATTGGGCAGAGGGAGGCAACTGCCTCAGGTGGCAGAAGCTGAGAGATAGCCGCAGCAGATGTCTTGGCCTGTCCTGACAGGGCTTTCCTGCGTCATCCACCCACCTGCCTCTGTCTTCATCTGCATCACTCTTCCCTTTCCCTCAGGGTCCAACACGGCTGCAATGGTGAAGCAGCTCTCAGAGGTCTGTTGTGATGCTGTAGTTCACAGTGCCACCTGTGGTAGCCAAGTGAACTGCAACATGATGACAGCCTTACCTTCTTATTATATACCGACAGAGAAATAGAGGGTTAAAATTTGTATGTGTTTTTGGTGAAATTCACCTAACATGCATTTTTGTATGCAATTTTCCCTACTATAGTGCACCTTTATATATTATATTCACCTGTATATGCATTTTTGTTCCAACATCCACTGACATAGTATACATTATTTTATTTGGATAACTACATTGCAATATTTGGAGGGTGTGTGTAGCTATTTAAGTTGTTTTCAACTGTTGTTTAATATTCTGTTTCAGTGTTGTAACCCACCCTGGGACCTTAGAATTAAGGGAGGGTAAATTAATTGAATGAATGAATGAATGAATGAATGAAGCTATGGTTCTTGGGAAGTGTGAATTAGGGAGGTTCCCACTAAAAGCTTTTCCACAGTCAAGTAGTATATAAATTTGATGAAATAAAGAAATAGAATGAACCCTATGAAGCTATTTATACCAGGTGGGATGATTGTCCCCACCTAAACCAGTATTATCTAGCCAGATGATGGACCAGTGTCTCTCTATGGTTTCAGAAAAGAGTTCTTTCCCATCTTTGATTTAAAGCTCCAATTGCTCAGTGGGAAATTCTCACGGGGAGCCAAATTTTGGCACGTTAACATTCAATCAGAATCTGAAGCAAATGGTCTTCCAGCCAACATATCAGGATGGGGAGTCACCCAGTTTGAAATCTTATGGTGGGTCAAGCTCCAGAGTGTTTGTGCACAGGCAAAGGACATACACAGTGTTTCCTAAACCAAAGGTCCAAGCATTAGGCTCCAGAGGATAAAGAGGCCAGCTGGATTCATATTCCCTGGCCACCCTAGACTGAGCTATCACAGGAAGTGGGTGGTGGTGAGTTGCTTGTTCCAGCAGGCTGATGCCTCCCTTCATCTACCCTAACCTGCTAACAACAGGGGGCTAGTAGGGACTTAGGGAAACCAGCTTACATAGGAATATAGTAAGCTGCCTTATACTGAGTCAGGCCTTTGGTCATCTAGCTCAGTATTGTCTACACTGACTGGCAGCAGCTATCCAGGGTTTCAGACAGGGGTCATTCCCAGCCCTTTCTGGAGGTGATAGGGATTGAACCTCAGCCCTTCTACATTCAAGGCAGATGCTTTCCATTGAGCTATGGCACATGCCACCCCCAGATAGAGAAGGAAGGTATCATAGCTCAGTGGCAGAGAATCGCTTAGATGGGTAACTGCTCCCAGTACCATCATGAATGCATAATTAAAAAAAGATGCCCAGTGGGGCCCTTAACTAGTTAAATGCAGATCAGATTTGTAAAGAAATACAAGTTGTGGTCTATAATTAACCCACGGTATTGGGCATCCATTGATGTCTTAATTCTGGGAGCAGAAGGGCAATTGGCTTAATGGCACATTATGTTCCCCGCCGAAAATCACAGTAGATTTGAACTGTTGTTACGTCTCGCATGCCCCACTGCCTAAACTGCGCTCCAGTTTCCTCAGCTGACTGCAACTACAGCTCTCCCCCCGCCCCCATCCACACAATAAGTCTGACAATAAGGCTTTCGGACCCACTGGCTGTTTGAAACACTTATTTGCAATGCACAACATCCTCCCTGCCCTCCCTCGCATGCAGACCATGGATATTTATGGCGTCCACATACGGATTCATGATATCAGCTTATGGCTATCTTTCTGAAGCCAGGGGGTTATAAAATTAGAAGCTTGGACTTTATTCATACAGCAATATCCATAAACCTAAAATAATGCCATCATTTTAACGCACCACGTTCGGTGATGGAACGGGGGGGGGGAGAGACAAACAGCTGTTGTGATCCTTGTCTTTTTTCTCTCCCAGCCACGAGACTCTCCTCCCCTGCTGTTGCTGACACTTTTCTCTTTATATAGCAGAGCATGATTGGCGATGCTCAAACTGCCCGGCACAAAGGCAGATCTGTTCCTCGGCTGTCCAATTACATTACATCATCTCTGTCATTAACGGTACCTCACGTCAAAGCCCTATGAGTTACCTACTAGGGAGCAGGGTAGTTTAATGGCAAACGGTGGCCTCATGCAATTTGCTGCACGTATCGCCCCATCTGACTCAGCAGCGGGATAACGCAACGTTTCCTGAGTTATCGCCCGCTCCTTAATCTTGTTTCCAGTGGCAACCAAATCAGCATGGATGGGCTTGGCAGCGCATGGCATGTGCAGAACGGCTGAACTCTGAAACACCCCTCCCCTCTTACCCTCCAATCCATGTTGCATGAGGCGGCCACAGAAGCTTCTGCTGAATTTTAAAAGCAAGTCACTAAGAAATGCTTTGTGGTTCTTCTTAAAAAGGCACTTGCCCATGACACAACTGGCCCCATTGCGTGGCTCTCTGCAGCAGCCTGTGTAGCACCACAAAGAAGCTGAGAGGTGCCAAACATCCAAACATCCAGAAGGGTCATAATATGCATCTTCCTCAACATGCATACAGGGACGCGGATGGCGCTGCGGTCTAAACCACTGAGCCTCTTGGGCTTGCCGATAAGAAGGTCGGCGGTTCGAATCCCTGTGACAGGGTGAGCTCCTGTTGCTCTGTCCCTGCTCCTGCCAACCTAGCAGTTCGAAAGCATGTGAAAGTGCAAGTAGATAAATAGGTACCGCTCCGGCGGGAAGGTAAAAGGCATTTCCGTGCACTGCTCTGGTTTTGGCATTCCATTGCACCAGAAGCGGCTTAGTCATGCTGGCCACATGACCCGGAAAAACTGTCTGCGGACAAACGCCGGCTCCCTAGGCCTGTAAAGTGAGATGAGTGCCACAACCCCAGAGTCGTCTGCGACTGGAGTTACTGGTAACTGTCAGGGGTCCTTTACCTTTACCTTTACAACATGAATACAGCTTGCTGGAATTTTCTGCTTTTGCCCCTGTACTATGGAATGCCCTTCCCTCCTTTTACATACACATGAAGCAGCAGATTTATCTTGTCTCCCAGGCTTTATTTATTTATTCCATTTATATCCCACCTTTTCCTCCAGGGAACTCGAGGTGTCTAACATGCTTCCCTAGCCAATAAGATTGGATTCTGTTTTCACAAGTTAGATTCCCCTGGTGGTTCCCTCACTGTGAGAAGTGAGGTTACAGGGAACCAGGCAGAGGGCCTTCTCGGTAGTGGCACCCTCCCTGTGGAACACCCTTCCATCAGATGCCAAGGAGATAAAGAACTACAAAACTTTTAGAAGAAATCTGAAGGCAGCCCTCATTAGGGAAGTTTTTAATGTTTGACGTTTTAGAATGTTTTTATATGTTCTGGAAGCCACCCAGAGTGGCTGGGGAAACCCAGCCAGATGGGCAGGGTATGAATAATAAAATTATGTATTATTATTACTATTTCTATTTTATTCAGTTTTATATGCTTTTGTGTCTTTTTGTACTGTCGTTTTATTGGTTTAGGTTGCATTTTTGTTTTAATGGATTTTTTTTCTGTTGTACGTAATGCACACCACATTAGAGATTTTTTTAAAAGTTGTTTTAAAATGCTTTTAAATAAAATAAAACATTGCACCAAATGTTTACTAGAAACCAGTGTCCATTGGGACTGTTTGGGCAGAAGGAAGGGAACCCAAGAGTAAGTGGAGCCAGAGCCAATATCAGGCAGAGTCAAATGAGTTCTAGTTCTGTGCCCATCCTCCTGTCTGGTGAGTTGTTCAGGGGCAACACTGAGAATAAGGAGAAATAATCTGAAAGGCAGTGGCACACCTTGGACTGACAGTAAGTAGGAGGACAGGGGTCTGGTTGAGGACATACGGTGGTTGGTGGTGCAACCTAATGGACCAGCCTTCACTGCTAGAAATTGCACCAACTGGTTTTTCAGAACATCCCGATTACCCTCCTGAATCTTTTCCTGGACATATTACTCAGAGATGCTCAAGTCCTTTGGTTATGTTCTCGTGACCAGTAGAGGCTGCTGCATCAGGAAATTGGCTCACCAACCTCTGTCTGCCCTCAGCAAGCCGAAGAAGAAGAAGAAGAAGAAGAAGAAGAAGAAGAAGAAGAAGAGGAGGAGGAGGAGGAGGAGGAGGAGGAGGAGGAGTTTGGATTTGATATCCCGCTTTATAACTACCCGAAGGAGTCTCAAAGCAGCTAACATTCTCCTTTCCCTTCCTCCCCCACAAAAAAACACTCTGTGAGGTGAGTGAGGCTGAGAGACTTCAGAGAAGTGTGACTAGCCCAAGGTCACCCAGCAGCTACATGTAGAGGAGGGGGAAGCGGACCAGGTTCACCAGATTACGAGTCTACCATTCTTAACCACTACACCACACTGACTCTCTTACATGCAATGAGCCGTGACTTTCAGCCCCCCACCCTACTTAAGGCTCAGTGTTGCCCTTGTCGAACTCTGCAAGGAGGGCAATAAAAACTAAACTAGAATTAGTCGGCTGTCTGTCATTAACCATGGCTCCACCTACTGTTTGCCTCCCTGGCTTCTACCCCATGAGTCCCAATGAGCAGAAACCACTGATGCCAACAAACAATAAGCTTTGGCTTTTGATAAATATGCTGGCAGTTTTCATCTCTGCTGCTACAGTCGATTTCTGAAAAGCAGGGCACTATTCAGTTATCTGGCTGCAAAGTGCGCCAAGAGGCTTTACATCCTGCCTGCCATTGTCCAGGAAATACCGTGTCACTGATACCCAGAGTAAAATCCCCATCAATTCCGCCCCCCACTCCACCTGCCCTCGGATCTCTGTGCATTTGAGCAATTTATGGGTGATGTTGCATCTGCAGTTGCAAATCAATAATTGATCTCGGTTGCACCGGCTTCGCTTCCCAGTGCATCAGATTCACACAGCAATAAACAAAGTGATTAACCAAGTGTGGATTATTGGGAAGCCGGACTGAATGCTAAACACACCATTTGCACATTGTGAGCATGATGACTTTGTCCTTCACGCATTAAAACAAGAAAAAACAACAACAGCAGCAACACCACAAACAACAAAAGGAAGAAATCGTCAGCCAAATCTTCAGATGGATGTTTCAAATTAATACGTGACTCCTCACCTGTCCTGGCACTACCTGGGTGAAGAACTCAGATTACGTTTTCTGCCAAAAAGGTTGATGCTCAAACCAGTGTGGTACATAAGCAAGGAATGGGTCAAAGGCACAGCAGATACAAGATACAATAGCTGCACAAGCTAAGATGTTGAGCCAAAATACAACATGCTGCCATTATATGTGAGTGGGCTGGGCATGACTTTAGTGTAGCAAGTGGGATGTTTCTCTGAACTAGTTATATAAATGGGAACTCTGTGGGGTGGGCCTGTGCTGTCTCTTTGCTCTGACATCTCCCTGTCCTGGGCGAGGGGAGATGTAATGGCACCAGGGTAGCTCTGATCCAGTCAGTGTAACTGATGTCTTCTGAGAGGCCCATCAGTAAGAACTGATAGAGGGGCCAGCTCTGGTGGTACAGGAGGCAGCAATGAGGCCAAAGGCAGGGATGAGTCTGGGCGACTTGGACAGCAGAGGTTTGGACTAAATCAGGCATCCCCAAACTGCGGCCCTCCAGATGTTTTGGCCTACAACTCCCATGATCCCTAGCTAACAGGACCAGTGGTCAGGGATGATGGGAATTGTAGTCCAAAACATCTGGAGGGCCGAAGTTTGGGGATGCCTGGACTAGATGGTGCTCGGGGTCCCTTCCAACTCTGCAGTTCTACGATCCTATGAAACATGAACTGAATCCAATTATCTCTTCAATTATTCTAGGTTGGTAAGAGTAATTGTGGCCCCCTCCAGAATTTTGGGTGAAATTCCGCAACATGCTATTGACACGATAATAGACCATTAGTAGTGAATTTATGCTGGACCATCCGCACATCATTCTGCTTTGTTAATTGTTCTGGGATGCTCCCCCAGCTTTAGAGGGACACACCTGTGCTATAGCTCAGCAAAGCAGGTCCACCCCACTCTCAAACATTTGTGGTATGAAAAATAACAGGATTTCAACAGAAAGGGCATTCACCAGTTGGAAATGAAGCAGTATTTTCATGCCAAAAAAACTCTGCAGGTGCAAATAGCATTGAAAGGGGGGTTGTGTAGAGATGCCCAGATGCCATCATGAGCATGATACAAATGGGAACTCCTTTGGGTGGGGTGGGCCTGTGCTGTCTGTTCATGGTGGCATCTCCCTGTCCTGGGTGAGGGATGAGGTTAGGCTGAGACACAGTGAGTGTTCCAAGATTACCCAGTGAGCTTCCTGGATGAGTGAAAATTTGAACCACAGTCTCCTGGGTCCTGGTCCAACACTCTAACCACTATACCACACTGAGTCTTGTGTACGAGAATCATCTAAATGTAATGGCAAGGAAGCAGAACAGGTATACAGATAAGGGCTTTATCAGTGGCCCAAGTGACATAGATTTCCTCCTTTAATGAAAATGTGTGTATGTGTATTGGGCAGGGGCTGTTTTGACAATATATATCCTTTCACAAGACAATGATGTCACCTGATTAATGGGCCAGACAGAGAGGAGCAGGAAGTCATCTGGGGTCAAAATATGATAAATAACGGCAGAACTTGGAACACAGCACAAAATCCCCCCTGCTTGACAATTCTATCATTTTAACGGCAGCTTCCTGGAGTGGGGGGAGTGCCCATCGCACAGACACATCAATCAACTGTTATGCATGCCCTAGCACTGTCTGGGGTGAATGATGCTGAACTGCTGCCCTCTGAAATCATTCCGATCTAATAACTACAAGCAGTTACAAGTCAAGCAGCTTAAAGGTTGTGGAGCAGTTCACCAAACAGGATAATGCCAGTCTATGAGATCAAAGCCAATTTTGACAACCAGGGTACCTTTTTTTGTGGGGGGGGGGCAGTATTGCGCCCTCCAGATCCCCATCTACATCTTGCTATGAAATATTGGTTATTTTCTTAATGGCGAAGGGTGGGGGGAGAGGAATGCAGGTCTCAGGCTGAGATTTGAGTAGCTATTCTAGATCTATAAGGTCCACAGAAACGAATTACTTTGCCATATGAAAAATTGCTTTGGTAACCTGAGCTTCAGCAGTGACTTGCCTTGTGGCATCAGGGTGGGGAGACTTCTCTTCACAACAGACAAGCACAAAGCCTCATTGGGGATATGTATAAAGTTTGATTATTTGGAGCTCAATGAGAGAGTCTAGCTGGCTCCAAACAAACCTGCATACACTTTCTGCCTTACCATTGCTTCTGCTGGACTTCTGACATTGATTTCTGGTGAGCTTGTATCTCTGGAGAGTGTAGGAATCTGCCTTACACCAGGACAGACCATTGGTCCATCTAGTTCAGTATCCTAACATTGATTGACTGCAGCTCTCCAGGATTTCAGCCAGGAGTCATTTCCAGCCCAACCTGGAGATGCTGGGGTTTGAACCTTGAGTCTTTTGCATGCAAAAGCTTGAGCTGTACCACTAAGACATGAGCTTTTGAGGAAAACCAGTGGAACCGTTATAGCACAAAGAAATAGTGGTCAAAAAAGAAGAAGTTGAGATGAATTTTGGTGAAAGAAGGGTAATTGAGAGGATGCTAATCAAATTTGCACATGACACCGAGCTGGGAGGGGTAGCAATGCCACAGAAGACAGAATCAGGATTCAATATGACCGTAACAGATTGAAGAACTAGGCCCAAACTTACAAAATGAATTTCAATAGGGACAAATGTAGTGTTCTGTATTTAGGCAGGAAGAAACAGCTGCACAAATATAGGATGTGGGACACCTGAATTACTAGTAGTACGTGTGAAAAGGATCTAGGGGTCTTAGTGGGCCACAAGTTTAACATGAGTCAACAGTGTGATGCAGCAGCAAAAAAAGCTAGGCTGCATCAACAGAAGTATAGCGTCCAGATCAAGGGAAGTAATAGTACCACTCTATCCAGACCACTAGAAAAGACTCCCTAGAAAAGACCCTGATGTTGGGAAAGATGGAGGGCACAAGGAGAAGGGGACGACAGAGGATGAGATGGTTGGACAGTGTTCTCGAAGCTACCAACATGAGTCTGACCAAACTGCAAGAGGCAGTGAAGGATAGGCGTGCCTGGCGTGCTCTGGTCCATGGGGTCACGAAGAGTCGGACACGACTGAACAACAACAAATCCAGACCACGCCTGGAATACTGTGTCCAATTCTGGGTGCCACAATTTAAGAAGGATATTGGCAAGCTGGAACGTGTGCAGAGGAAGGTGACCAAGAAGGTCAAGGCTCTGGAAACCAAGCCTCCTGAGGAATGGTTGAGGGAGTTGTTTAGCCTGCAAAAAGAGGCGACTGAAATGAGACATGATAACCATCTTCAACCCTTGGAATTCCTTCCAACTCTACCATTCTAAATTACCACTGAATGGCACAGGAAATGAATTTTTGTGCAAAGCAACCCATGGCAAACACACTGGGGTTGAACAGCCTGAGGAATTTGGACAGAGTCAGAAAGACCTTTGAGGGGAGAGACTACTGGGCATGCCTATGTATTGACCACATGATACCACACAGATAGCACAACCACAACCACCCCTCAAAATAGGAATGGGTGAATGTGTCGATTTCAGTCTATTATAATTTCTCATTTTTCTTATGTTCGGTGCTGCACATTTCCACACCAGTTTGTGAATATATATATTTTAAGGGAAAGTGCTCATGAAGGTACACCAGCATTTCTTGTGACCTTTACCTAATTATACACATTTTTGTATGCAGACTTGCCTGATACACACATTTTTCAAAGCATATTCTCCCCAATAGCTATATTTCCTCTAATAGAATACATTTCCACATGCAATATTTTCATCCACATGCGCAATGCTTTTTGGACAATTTACACCCGCCCATGCCTTTATTGCACACATCACAAGAGTAGAGAAGTGCCTCACAAAAATTCAGAGAAATGAAATATTCAAACAACAGCTGTCGTTCAGTCCGCATATTGTTTCAGAAAGTGTGAATTGGGTATATTTGCCTTTAGATGCTGAGTTGAACTGACCCTCCTCCATTCCAACTCACACACATTCCCCCTTTCCCCCCCAATTTCCAAAGATCTTCTGAGTAGCTTTTCTGTCTCTAGATCCGTACTCCAAACTGTCACTCTGGTTTTTCAAAGGTAATCAAATAAGGTAGTGAATGGGCGTTTACAGATATTCTCTTACATGTGTTCATTACTGCCAGAGCTTACTAAGGCTCTGGCGAGAACAGAGGCTTTTGCTATCAGCAATATTGCCAGGCAGGTGTTGATTACCTGGAAAATTATCCAAGAAGAGAATTCTCCCTCCTTTCTCCCCATTTCTATTTTTCCCCACTTGCAAGCCAACCTCCTTTCGATGTCCCTGCGTTGTCTGCTATTTCTATGCACTGGGTTTTCTATATGTCTGATCTGTCATTCTGATTCCTTCACAGGCTGAGCACCTAGAATTCCAGCTCCGAATCACAGCACTTAAAACATATTCCCTTTAAAATGTAGTTGAGCCCAAGCTGGCTCGTGAATGATTCCATCGGACACTGCGCCAGGTGAATATAATCTTGTCATTTAATCTCGGGCTGGAGCTGATGGCGAGCTGCCAGATTGGATTCAACCACGACTGTCCTGGCATTAAAAAGTTATGACAAGAGGGCTCTGATGGGTTCTGAAAGGGATTGCTTCTGACAAGCTGTCAAGTTGTTAACACTAACATGCCCTAAATCTAGAATGAGGACCAATAAGGATTCTTTAAAAAAAACAAAACCAAAAATATATACCCTGAACCTGAGAGCCACACGGGATTGTAGTCAACAAATATTCGTCTTCTCCTTATAACTCTTCCTCTTCTGCTTCCTCTCTGTCATCATCATTTGGGACATTCAAAATATGCCTGCAAGGTTTATACCAGGGGCATGGAAACTAAGGGCCACATTCTGGTGGACCTGCCCAAGGTTGAAGGCCTTCTGGGAAATGATTTATAATGAAATGAAAACAGTGTTGAAAAACACATTTGTTAAGAAACCAGAGGCCTTCCTGCTTGGAATCGTCAACCAGGAGATACCAAAGGAAGATCACAGGTTTTTTATGTATGCCACAACAGCAGCGAGGATATTGATTGCAAAATACTGGAAGACAAAGGACTTACCTACAATGGAAGAATGGCAGATGAAGATGATGGACTATATGGAACTTGCCGAACTGACTGCGAGACTCCGCGACCAGAGGGAAGAAGCGGTGGAGAAAGAGTGGAAGAAATTTAGAGAATATCTTAAAAAGTATTGTGATATGTAGTGTTAAGACAATGCTAGTAGAATAACAATTTACAGAGTAGTACAAAGAATGATTAAGTGAAGATAAGATAGGTGAATAAGCAAATTAATAAGTAAATAAAGTATAATGAGATAAGGTTAAAACTTGATAAGACAATAAGGAAAAAGACAAAGAGATAGAGTATGATACAACAATAAGATTAGGAAAATGAATGCAATAGTAAATAACGAGAGGAAATTACTAAAGAAACTAAATTTATACATTGAAACGTAGAGGGGAAGACAGGAGGAAGTCTAACTAAAATGATAAGGAACCTAGATGGGAATTATGTTAGCAGTGTGTGTATCTGTATTTGCATTTGTAGTATTGTATTTCTTGTTGTGTTATGTTTGTTTTTCTTTTCTGTTTTTTTTGTGTGTAAATCCCAATAAATATTATTTTTTTTAAAAAAAGGAAACTAAGGGCCACATTCTCTTCTGAGCCACCTTCCAGGGGCCGCATGCTGTTGGTAGGTGGGGAAGAGTAGGTGGAGCAACAAATGTAATTTTTAACTTTTGTACTGTAGGCTATTTTCCACAGACACTCACATGCTCTGTCCAGCCAAGTAAGAAACATTCTGAGAGAGCCCAAGAGCACAATCCAGCCAGGCAAAACCCTTGAGGGACTCTCCCTATAGCCTTGAACCAGAAGGTTCTGGATAGCGGGCGAACTACCTTGGACTAACCTGGTGACTGTGGGTCCTGGAGGACTTGTTCCTTGCCAACCTGGCCTGGGAGAGAGGGGTCTAGACTGACTCCAGCTACAAAACCTGAGGCTACAGAACATACTCTTGGGCTGAAGTCTTGGGCCCAGTCTTATTCAACATCTTTATCAATGACTTGGATGATGGGCTTGAGGGCATCCTGATCAAGTTTGCAGATGACACCAAATTGGGAGGGGTGGCTAATACCCCAGAGGACAGGATCACACTTCAAAATGACCTTAACAGATTAGAGAACTGGGCCAAGGCAAACAGGATGAATTTTAACAGGGAGAAATGTAAAGTACTACACTTGGGCAAAAAAAATGAAAGGCACAAATACAGGATGGGTGATACCTGGCTTGAGAGCAGTACAAGTGAAAAGGATCTAGGAGTCTTGGTAGACCACAAACTTGACATGAGTCAACAGTGTGATGCAGCAGCTAAAAAAGCCAATGCAATTCTGGGCTGCATCAATAGGAGTATAGCATCTAGATCAAGGGAAGTAATAGTACCACTGTATTCCGCTCTGGTCAGACCCCACCTGGAATACTGTGTCCAGTTCTGGGCACCACAGTTCAAGAAGGATATTGACAAGCTGGAACGTGTCCAGAGGAGGGCAACCAAAATGGTCAAAGGCCTGGAAACGATGCCTTATGAGGAACGGCTTAGGGAGCTGGGTATGTTTAGCCTGGAGAAGAGACGGTTAAGGGGTGATATGATAGCCATGTTCAAATATATAAAAGGATGTCATATAGAGGAGGGAGAAAGGTTGTTTTCTGCTGCTCCAGAGAAGCGGACACGGAGCAATGGATTCAAACTACAAGAAAGAAGATTCCACCTAAACATTAGGAAGAATTTCTTGACAGTAAGAGCTGTTCGACAATGGAATTTGCTGCCAAGAAGTGTGGTGGAGTCTCCTTCTTTGGAGGTCTTTAAGCAGAGGCTTGACAGCCACCTGTCAGGAATGCTTTGATGGTGTTTCCTGCTTGGCAGGGGGTTGGACTGGATGGCCCTTGTGGTCTCTTCCAACTCTATGATTCTGTGATTCTGTGATTCTGTGAAGTACTGTTTATGTTTTTTTTTTGTTTGGGGGTGCAGGATTGTTGCTGTCATCAGTATTAATTTTTTAACCTTCATTTTAGATCTTATGATTTATGTGTAAATTATTTAATTGGGTTGTGTACTTTTTGATAGAGCTTTATTTATTTCTTATGACTACTTTTGTTAAGTTTGTAATTAAGTTTATTTATTCCCCCACACACATGTTGTAGGCTGTATTGAACATGGATTTAACTGTGGAAAAGTGGCATACACTTTTAGGCTCTTGAAGTGTCAGGCATAGCTCTAGTGGCTTTAGCCCAAACGTAGCAGAGTTTTCCTGCACAGCACAGAAGCTAGTTGAGGTGGAAATGACTAGTCGGCTAGACGCAGAATAACTATTTACAGGATTTATTAAAAGAAAATAAAACCAGCAGAGTTTCTGCATACAAAACAAAGCAAAATAAATCCTCACTGTCTCTCTCTCTCTCCAACCAAACACAGCACTCCTACTCCTAACACCCCACACCCACAGCTGTGCTAGCGTTCTTAATTAACAGAGTTGAGTGCTGGTCATTAACCAATCAGAGAGCTGTTGTCAGGCCAGGCAGATCTTGGCTTTCTGCCAAGAGCAAATTGATACTGCCTTGAGTTAATTGTGTGAAGCAAGAATCTGTAAGTTTTATCATGAGAACCAATTGACAAAAATCTGAACACCCCCTCACAGATTCTGCTGGACAATTAATATCAACTAACACCTGTGTAGGAACTTTTACTGTTTACTCATTTTTCCAGCAAACCTAAACCTAAACCCTTGCACATCTGCTTGTTTTTTATCTTTGCCAATGGTTTTGTTAATATATCTGCCACATTTTCTTCACTTGATACATAGGTACATGTGATTACATTTTCTTGTACATTGCAACGCACATTTTGGTATTTTACAGCGATATGTTTGGAACGTGACTTGAACCCCTCTGTTTTACTTAAGGTTATACAAGCCTGATTATCAATGTAAACTTGTACTGGTTCTTCACAATTTACATTTAAATCTGCTAACAAACGTTTGAAATAAACCACCTCATTGCATAATTCACTCAATGCGGCGTACTCGGATTCCGTTGATGATACACTTACAACATTCTGCTTGCGCGATCGCCAGCTGATTAAAGATCCACCGAACATTATGACTAATCCTGTGACAGATTTTCTATCTGGCAAATTTCCCCAGTCACTGTCACAGTAGCAACTTAACATTTCGTCCTCTGAAGAATTTAGTTGTAACATAAAACCAATAGTCTGTTTGAGATATCTCAGAACTTGCTTTACCCCTTTCCAGGCATTTAGTGTGGGTTTTGAGACTAATCTACTTAGTATGCCTACTGCATAACTAATATCAGGTCTGGACCATTGTGCTAGATACAATAGACTTCCAATTACAGAATGATATACATCAGGATGTTCAAATACAGGATTCTCATCTGTATGAAGTGTTTTTATGAAACCTGGATCCATAGGCACCGCTGCCCCTTTGCAATCCTGCATCCTGTACATAGTCAGTAGCTGTTTGATTTTGTTCTGCTGACTAATTAGACAGCTGCCATCTTGGGCCCAGCACACTTCCAACCCTAGATATGTCCGAACAGGGCCTAAGTCCTTCACTTTGAACTTACTTGACAATTGCTTGGCAAACCTTTTAGTTTGTTTATCTGTTTTGCAAGCATACAATACGTCATCTACAAAAATCAGACAGAACTCTTGATTACTGCCTGTACCACGTACGTAAACACAATTGTCAGCTGTACTCTGCTTGAAGTTAAATGACACTAAAGCCTCATGGAAACACTTGTTCCAATATCTTGCAGCCTGTTTGAGACCATATAGAGCTTTATTTAATTTTAGCACTCTATTGGAACCTGTCTCATAACCAGGCGGTTCAGCTAGATACAGGTCTTCTGATAATGATGCATGTAAATATGCAGCCTGTATGTCAAAATGATTTAACTTGAGTTTTCTCTTTGCTCCAAGCGTTAGAATTAGCCTTACACTGTCCCCTCTAGCGGTAGGGGAAAAAGTCTCGTCATAATCTTTCCCAGGCCTTTGAGAATATCCCTGAGCCACTAAACGAGCTTTGTATTTGTACCCTCCTGTCACCAGCGGTTTAAGTTTGTACACCCACCTGCAGCCTACAATCTTTGCCCCCTCAGGCGCTGCTACTGGTGTAAAAACCTTGTGCTCATTCAGAGAGGACATCTCTTCCTCCATTGCCTGCTTCCAAAGCTCTGCCTCCTCTTTTGGTAACTTTAACACCTCCTGAAAACTCTTGGGCTCTGCAGTTACACTAAACACATTTGCAGTATCTAGAAAAAACCGCTCTGGAGGCACTCCTTTGTTTTGTCTTTTAGATCTTCTGGGAGAAAGTTTTTCTTCTGACCCACTTTCTTCCTCAGAACTATGACTTCTCTTCTGTTGCTTAGCAACTGGTCTCTGGCTAGTTGCACTTTCTTGAGAGCTCTTATCTGAACTTTCCTCCCCCTCAGACTCTGATTCTCTATGTTTACCTTCAGAGTCACGAAGCCCCTGGGAAGGATCAAACCAAACCTCAGTATTTGCATGTAGTCTCTCCCAGCCACTATGTTCACAAAAACTGGCATTCCTGGAGATCACAATACCATTTGTCCCTTCAGCAAAACGAAAACCTTTTCCTAGCTCCTGGTAGCCCACAAACACTAACTGTTTGGTCTTAGGATCTCCCTTCTTTCTCATTTGTTTTGGAATTAATACCCAGGCTTTTGACCCAAACACATGCAAGTGGTCAATTTTGGGTTTTTTTTGAAACAATTTGAAGTACGGAGTTGTCCCTATTGTTTGATGAAAAGTCTGTTTTGGAGATAACACGTGGTGAGCATGCTCTCCCCCCAATAAGACATGGGCAAATCAGCATCATCAAGCATGGCGAACATCATCTCTTGAAGAGATCTGTGTTTTCGCTCCGCAATGCCGTTCTCTTCCGGGGAAAAAGCGTTCGTTTTTCTATGTCCAATGCCACGCTTCTGTAACCAATCTCTAAAAGCATTTGACATAAATTCCCCACCTCTGTCTATCTGAATCCTTTTGAGTTTAAGGGACAGAAACCTTTCCACGGATGCCACCCAGCCTTTAAATTTAGTGAACACGTCACCCTTATTCTTCATGGGAAGAACCCAAGAGTAACGCGTCGCGTCATCAACAATTGTTAGCGAAAAACGCGATCCACCCCTGCTTACAGCAAATGGACCAACTACGTCCATGTGGACTAGCTGTAGCGGTGACTCACTAACTCTGTCACTCCTGGGGTAAGAGACTCTGTGGGTTTTAACCTTTTTGCAAATATTACAGTCAAGGTACCTGTTACAACTCTTTAAATTGCACCCATCAGACAATTCAGACATTTTCAGTACACTCTTCCAGCCAGCATGCCCCATTTTCCTGTGCAATAAGTGCACACAGTTGTCATGTATAGCTTTGTTATTTACTGTAGGCTGAGATTTACTGACTACTGCTGCAACTTGAGATCCTCCTTTAAGCCAAAACAAGCCTCCCTCTGACTTAGCAGTGCCTAAAATCTCACCAGCCTTCTTAATCATGCAACTGTCTCCTTCAAAATGCACTTTAAACCCAGCTTTTAACAAACAATCTACAGACATCAAATTGCTCCTCAATGAAGGCACACACAGTACATTTTGCAGGCATTCACGCAGACAAGGAACAAAAACTGCACCCCCCGAAATCACTTCGGAAGTACTTCCGTCTGCTAGAGCCACCTGGCTGCGCTGTGCCGAGTTCTTGGAAAGAAACAATTCATCTGAATTTACGATGTGCCGAGACGCTCCTGAATCGACCACCCAGACAGCTTGTTTCTCATCAGCAATCTTGACCTCGGCGGTCACCAGCTGAGCTGATTGTTTTCGTTTAAAGAATTTCTTTTTACGCTGCTGCTGCTGCTGATCTTGTCTCTGCTCCTGCACCGGCCACTGAGACTTGACCAACTCTGGACATTGGCGTTTTAGATGCGCTGAAGATCCACAACGGAAACAACGCCTAACAGCAAACGCTGACTCCTCACCGGCACGCTGCTGCTGTTTCACCTCTGGTACGGCATGAGAACTCCTTCCAAACCGCCCGCTTATAGAAGCCTCTGCAGCCAACGACCTTTCTTGCCTCTTATGCCATTCTTCAATCAAACGCCCAGTAATGTAACTGACTGTTAAATCATCCTCTTTCATTGCTTCTAGAGACATGACAAGATTATCCCAGCTTTCAGGGAGAGAGCTCAGAATGATAGCCACCTTCTCCTGCTGGTCTAACGCACAGTCTCTTTCCTGAAGCGCAACAAACTTTAACTGCAAACTGTGTAGGTGTTCCTGCATTGTAACCCCAGGCTGTAACATTGCCTTGTACAATGCCTTGCAAATAAACAGCTTGGAAACCGCTGTCTCACGCACATGGAGTTCTTTAAGTGCTTGCCACACACCTCTAGCTGTCTTGATTCCCCTCACATACGGCAACTGGGAATCTTCCAGCCCCAAGACAATTGTGGCCCTTGCTCTTTGGTCTTTATCTAGGTCTTCATCATCAGGCTTCGCAGGAAACTTACTCACCACTTTCCAGAGATGATCCCTCTGCAGCACTGCCTGCATGCGTTCCGACCACAGCAAGTAATTTGAGTCATTCAGACGCTCAAAAGCCATCTGAACTGGTTGTAAGGCCATCTTGAGAGCGATGTCCCTGGAACCCGGAACCAGCTACTCAACGGCCAGCGAGAGAGAACAGGAACCACATCACCCAGCACTCACACGCTGCAGCTGTTGTCCTTGCGTCCACTGCGTCACCAGCTTACGACAGTCAGGAACCAGTCAGTGTCCTTCCGCTGCACCAATGCCACAGGAACAACCACTTCTGGAACCAACACCGCCACAACTCAGGCTGGCAGCACCTTGCCCATAACCTTTTAGGCTCTTGAAGTGTCAGGCATAGCTCTAGTGGCTTTAGCCCAAACGTAGCAGAGTTTTCCTGCACAGCACAGAAGCTAGTTGAGGTGGAAATGACTAGTCGGCTAGACGCAGAATAACTATTTACAGGATTTATTAAAAGAAAATAAAACCAGCAGAGTTTCTGCATACAAAACAAAGCAAAATAAATCCTCACTGTCTCTCTCTCTCTCCAACCAAACACAGCACTCCTACTCCTAACACCCCACACCCACAGCTGTGCTAGCGTTCTTAATTAACAGAGTTGAGTGCTGGTCATTAACCAATCAGAGAGCTGTTGTCAGGCCAGGCAGATCTTGGCTTTCTGCCAAGAGCAAATTGATACTGCCTTGAGTTAATTGTGTGAAGCAAGAATCTGTAAGTTTTATCATGAGAACCAATTGACAAAAATCTGAACATACACCTCTTTTGTTCTTTAAGGGAATATGTTATTGTCCACTTCTGGGTCGGCGGAGCACCGGAAATAGCTTGTGCACGTGCGTACGGGCTTCCTCAGACCCGGAAGTGCGCCGGAAATGATGCTTGCACATGTGCACAGAAGTGGGCAGCCGCGCCGTGCCACGCCGGTAAGAGCGGGCAGCGGCAGCGGGTGGGGGGGGGTCAGATAAATGAGTCCCTTGGGCCATATCTGGCCCCCGGGCCATAGTTTGGGGATGTCTGACCTAGAAGGCCCTCTCCCTTGTCCCCACCCCCCCAGTTGTGAATGTGAGGGTGGTGGGACTGAGAGAAGATCTCAAAACATGGGCAGGATTGTATGAGGGAATATGGTCTTTCTGATAGATTGGATATGTTGTTGCTGCTATGTTCCTTAGAATATCCAAGCAGTATAGGACGCCTTCCAGCTTGTGTATGTATAAAGAAGCTGCTTTTCTTGATGTCATAAAACAGGAAAAAAACAATAATGAATGTTAAGCTCTACAGTGAAATGAAATAAGAAGAAGAAGAAGAAGAAGAGTTTGGATTTGATATCCCGCTTTATCACTACCCGAAGGAGTCTCAAAGCGGCTCACATTCTCCTTCCCTTCCTCCCCCACATCAAACACTCTGGGAGGTGAGTGGGGCTGAGAGACTTCAAAGAAGTGTGATTGGTCCAAGGTCACCCAGCAGCTGCATGTGGAGGAGCGGAGACGCAAACCCGGTTCCCCAGATTACGAGTCCACCGCTCTTAACCACTATACCACACTGGCTCTCCTAATAAGAGCTTTAATATGTTAAGAACTTTGATAAGGAAAATTGCCAGAGATGATATAAAATGAAAATCAGAAAGGAGGGACTTTGGGGAAGTCCATTTAAGATTTAAGATGAATACTAAAATAAGGATTAAGAAACTTATAATTATATGTTTTGTTGTGTTGTTGTTTTGTTTTGTATGTTTTTAAAATCAGAAAATGAATAAAAAATTTTTGGAAAAAAACAAACAAACAAAGGCATACTGCCTCTGGACACGGAGGTTCCATTTCCTCCATGAATTTGGCCCATGTAAAGCCAGTTAAGCTACTGGCTATCATCACATCTTTTGGCAGTAATAAGGTATATAAAAAAAAAATTAAAAGATTTTTGAAATCTTAAAAAAAAATAAAAATGAAATAAGAGCTTCCTTCTCTTTTGTTCTGTGTTGTTGTTTTTTCACCAGCCATGTGCCTAAGTCTTTTTTTATTTCCTTTTATTATTATTATTATTATATTTGCCTCTGCCTGTCTGGGGAGAAGGGGGAAAAAACATATATTTTCAGGACGGAAACCAGCATGATTGACCATTTAGTGTTTGAGTGATTTAATACATATGCTCACCCATCCAAAATCCTGGAGCCTCAAACACTCCCTATGCTCCGAATTGCCATGTCACTCAACTGACGTATCATTTCTGACGGGAGAAAAACTATAATAAAGAATGAAGTGCAGCTTTTCCATTTGAAAAGAGGTGTTTATTGCTTTACGTTCCCCAGTCAAAGCTAAAATGAATTGTATCGCAAGGTGAGGGGCAAGCCGGCTGCAGAGATGGCCCAGGAAATAAATATTCAACCTATTGCTGGCTGTTTCATTTATATAATACAACAAGTGGCAGCATGCCTTTCTTCTCTTCCTTTCCCCTCTTTCCCTCTCAAAACATAATAATAACAATAATCATTTTCCTGTGTCCAGCTGTTCTTACCAACACAGCTGATTTTCTATTTCCCACTCTGCGCTTTTAAGCCACTGCCAGTTTGAAAGAATGTTTGAGGAGAAGTAATTAATTTAGAATTGTTTTCAGGCCTCCACATGATCTCCACATCCTTTTCCCTTGACGTTTCTTGCTGTGTCAAACATGCACATCGCAGCGTTGCGTGTGCATTTCCACCATCATGTCTTTAAATTAAGGACGGCTTTAATCACTGCTTTTGCAGGGTTGGTGGCAGGGAGGTAAGCCTATATTTTAAGGCAATGGTTCCCAAACCTTTTGGGGTCACCGCCCCCTTGGTTCCATAAACTCATCCCCAGCACCTCCCACTCCACCCTATAGAAAGCATCACTCATAATAGCAGTTTGCACAACCCACTGAAGAAGTTAATAACAGAATAAAATGCAAAATGGTAGCAATTAATTGCACAGTTATTCAAAATACAATTAAAACTATTTTGTTTAGTCAATTCAACAAAATGGATGAACTTAGAATCATAGAATTGCAGAGTCAAAAGGGATTCCAAGGGTCTTCTATTCCAGGGGTAGGCAAACTAAGGCCCAGAAGCCGGATGCGGCCCAATCGTCTTCTCTTTTTTTTTCCCAAATTTTTTTTTATTACCTTTTAAAAAATAAAAACAAACATCAACAACAAAAGAAAACAACAGTAATAAACATAAAAATAAACATACAGCCTTTTAACCTAATCCTCCTTCCTTTTCATTGTAGGTTGACTTCCTCCTGTCCTCCCTTCCTGCGTTCCATGTATATCATCTTTAGTAATTTCTTGACATCATTTAAAAAACATTTTTAATTAATTACCCTTAATATCTCTTCTTATCTAAAATCCTTATCATTAACTCCAACTATCATAAACCTTATATCTATCTTCTACTTCTACAGCCTCCTTTGTCTTCCAGTCCCAATCGCCTTCTCAATCCGGCCTGCGAATGATCCAGGAATCAGCGTGTTTTTACATGAGTAGAATGTGTGCTTTTATTTAAAATGCATCTCTGGGTTATTTGTAGGGCATAGGAATTCGTTCATATTTTTTTCAAAATATAGTCCGGCCCCCCACAAGGTCTGAGGGACGGTGGACTGGCCCACGGCTGAAAAAGGTTGCTGACCCCTGAATTCTACTCCAACCCCCTGCAATGCAGGAATCTCAGCTAAAGCATCCATGACAGACGGCCAGCCAAACCTCTACTTAAGATCCTCCAAGGAAGGAGAGTCTTCCACAGAGCCGAAGCAACCTGCTCCAGTACCTGAAGCGGCGCTTGTCACTCCCCCCCCCCTTTGGAATGGTACCCGGAGTGGGCCGCCCCCCTCGAAACGCCCCTGGTCTGCCACCTTCCGAGGGAGTCTGTTCTACTGTCATAGAATCATAGAATCATAGAGTTGGAAGAGACCACAAGGGCCATCCAGTCCAACCCCCTGCCAAGCAGGAAACACCATCAAAGCATTCCTGACAGGTGGCTGTCAAGCCTCTGCTTAAAGACCCCAAAGAAGGAGACTCCACCACACTCCTTGGCAGCCAATTCCACTGTCAAACAGCTCTTACTCTCAGGAAGTTCTTCCTGAAGTTCAGTCAGATGTTTAAATATTTAAGGACATAAGGAAATTCTGCTTGATTAGGCCAAAGACCCATCAAGCCCAGCATCCTGTTCTGAGAGTGCTCACCCTACCCCAAGGACTTTTCAGAGCCTGAGTGTATATGGGACACTCATCGATGGGACCTTTTGTCATGAAATATTTGCAAAGCGTGTTCTCCTTCATGGAGAGCACGTGTTGCAGTGGGGGCCAGCAAGTCACCCCTCTGGTGTTGGGCGGGATCATATGGATGGCCACTGTTGTGATTGGACCCTGGGCGTTGTTGGGGAGATTTGTATGTTGCAATTTATTGATGGACAGCCCAGCGGATATATATTGGTGGGTTTGCAACGTGATCCCCCTCTTGGCTGCGTGCTTCTGATCACCCTCCCTCCCTCCCTATATTTTAGGCCTCTGCGTTGGCATTGCTATGCCTGTCATGGGGTCGTCTGCTGTTGGGGCAGGGGTCTGGTAGGAATTTTTCCATTTGGCTGATTGGCTGGTGCCATCTGGTTTTCGCCTACTGCCTAGCAAATAGTCACAACTTGTAAGGTTGGCGGTTAGGCATTGGTTATTATGTTGGTTGGAGGAGGGGTTATGATTGATTGTGTCTGCCCCTCCAATTGTTACTGGTGTTAGGGGAATTCCATTAAAGGAATCCAGGGGCTCGATGCTTTTTGTCCAAACCTCCGGTCGGGGGCTAGGGCTGTGCAAGAGCCCTGGGAGCCTGAGGGGAGAAGGGAGGGTCAGACCACCCGGCTCCCTTTATCTCTCCAGAGGGTTTCCCCCTTACTGATGATCGTCAATTATGTCCCCTGTGGGACAGATAGTCTTAACCAATGCCTAAGCAACCACTCACATTGTTTGTATTTTAATAAAGTTGTGGCCAAAATCATGCCAAAAACCAAAACTAAAATTCTGACTGATGTGTGAATTATTTGAGGGGTGGTTTGGGGACCTCGACACGCAATGCAAATATGTGTCACTGCTGGGCATTACATGCACTTCCTTACCTGCAGCTGGCTAGGCCATGCTTCATTGTTTCCCATTCAGAACAAACTTCTCTTTAAGCAGTACAAGGAAGTTCTGAATCATTACCGCACATTATATACCCAGTTGGCTTAATTATCAAACAGCTTGCGTGGCTAGTCATTGCTCTCTCTCTCTCTCTCTCTCTCTCTCTCTCTCTCTCTCTGTCTGTCTGTCTCTCTCTCTCTCTCTCTGGATCCAACAATACACTTTGAAACCTACTGCCTACTCCACAGCAACAAATATTCCATTTTCTCATCTGGAACAGAAAATCACAGATATTTGCCGCATCCCTTAAAGCAGAGCTGTCAGATAAGTGCAACTTTCAGACAACCTAAAGTATATGGCCTTGAGTGGAGACGAGCGAGGGGAATTTGGTTCACTTCACATTTTATTGCAAAGCATCAATGGCGTAGCATCGGGGGTCACAGAGGCTGTTGCCCCAGATGCAAAATTGTTAGGGGCGCAAAATTTCAACACCTCAATACATCTGCAGGCTTCCGTCATTGGGCTCCATTGAAAACGGCTTATCCATGCAAACCAGGAAGTGATCTCTTAGACAACAGAATGAATCTTCTTTCATTGTCTCTGGGGCTGTGATCTCCTGGGTGATGCGGACACCATTAGGCAGTTCAATGCACGTGTGTTTCCATTTCCCTCTTTCCCCGCCTCGCGCAACCCCGGGCACTGGCAACCCACACTACGCCACTGGCAAAGCTACCTAATTTGCACTTCCCGAAAGAATATGCAAAGCAGAACACATCTTAGCCTCTCTAAATTTTGCAATTCAGTTATCCAACCAAATTATTTGAATAAAAATTAATATATTGGGGGAAGGTGTGTATAAAAATACAGATGCTGAAAAATAACATTCAAAAATGCATTATTTGGGAAAGTCACTTGTAAAATTTTGGGGGAGAAATGTGCAATAAAATGTTGACAGATTTTCATAAGAACGGTGTTTTAATATATATACATATAAGAAACTGATGATTACATGTGGCAAACTGAAAAAAAACCGAGAAACTGAAATTGATGGACTTGTCCATTTCCAGTCTTCAGAATATTTTATTGTAAATTGGGTTTAATTCTTAACAAACACATGGACAAGCAAACGGGGCAGGATTCAGGAGAGGGCTGTCATAAACAAGACCATATCTATCTTTAAAGCCATTGGGCCTTGTTGTTCTAAATAACATTTGCTAGTAACTCAGTATCCCAATTACTTAAGACACCACCATCACCCTACATTTAGGAGGAAAGCAACATTTAAATGTCCACATTTTCCATCATTAATATAGATATGTCAGTATCAAAGCATCTTCTTTAATAATATAATCAATGTTTCCTCGCAGAAGAAAAGAATCCTTTTTCAAATTCCCCACAGTTCCGATTTGGATTTAATTAACCCACTAGTACTTTCCTGATTTTCCTAATAAACTTTTCAAAAGAGAAGCCTCCCAAGTGCCCAAGAATCTTCCTTTCATCTTGTCAAATAGAAATTCACTCATTTCCCCATGCCTAAGGGACCCTGGCAAGGAGTAGAGAGGCGGAGGGAGAACATTGGAAATTGACGTCTAGAATTCACCGATGGGCTCAGCCTCAGAGAGAAACAGGGAAAGACAAAACAAATCAGACTGTGTACGGTTGTTTGCTTTAGTCCGAAAATGCAATTCAGCCAGGCAGGGGGATGAGCTTAAACTGAGAATTAACCTCAACAGCCCTCTGTGGCTGTGCAGCTGGTTAGTTGTAGGGTTTGGGATGCCTATCAGGTGAGAAGCAGCCATCTCAAGAGAAATACGGTTACCCTTGTGAAACATAGAATCATAGAATCAGAGTTGGAAGAGACCACAAGGGCCATCCAGTCCAACCCCCTGCCAAGCAGGAAACACCATCAAAGCATTCCTGACAGGTGGCTGTCAAGCCTCTGCTTAAAGACCCCCAAATATGCAACATGCACTGCGACAAAGACTAGGGGTGAATTCCCGTGGGAGAGAAGGATATCAATGATTATTATTCATGATTGCTATCTTCTCCCTCCATGGTAAGGGGTAGTATGCCTCTGAATACCAGTTGCTAGGAGGGGTACATGGAAGGAGCACTGTAGTACTCTGGTCCTGCTTGCAGCTGCGTACCGAGCCGCTTGGCTGCCAGGGGCGGCAAGCCAAGCGGCACCCTCCGAGGGCAGGGCGTCGCTCCGTAGCGTATGTGTCATGACGTCACGACGCATGCACTACAGAGTGCAGTCTGCTCCTTGGCCGCCGCACGCTTTTCTTCTCCCTTCCTTCTGTGCCCTGGTTGGACGGAGCCGCGGGGGCGGGCCAGCGAGGGGCATCACGCCAGCCACAAGCGTGGCGCCTCGCTTGTTACAGGATTTTTACTGACTGTTGGAGTTGGACTGACGTAAGGGTTGGGGTGGGTTGAAAAGGATATATTGTAATTTGGTTTTCTTCCCGGCTTTAAAGAAGATGATGTACGGACTGGGATACTGGCATTAAGGATTATTAGCTAAACATTTCGAGACCACTGGGAGGTAAGGGTGCAAAAAGTACAAAATCAGGAGTTTTAATTTAGGTTGTAATAGGGAACTTGGATAAGGCTATAGGAAAGGATCAGAAGTACTATGATGTTGAGGTCTGGAAAAAGGGGTTGTATTAAGTAAAATGAACTTTTTATTTTTATTTTTTTCTTCGACTATGAATCTATTGTATATATTTTTGGATTATTTTAAAGTTAGGAGTACGAAAACTGTTAGAGAGGATAGATAATGAAATCAACAGAGAGGGACTTGAGGAAGTCAATCGAAATATGAAATTGAGAAAGAAGGAATGCCTGGCCCTAGGATTGGGCCAGGCCCAAGCAATGATGTTAAACACTGTCAGTAAGGTTAAATGTACAATGATTATGACTACCCCTGTGAGAGAGGGGGATATATGTGGCTTCCCACAGTGAGAGGGGGGAAGAATGGAAATTTAACCGTCATGTTATGTGCTTATAAAATCGTAAAAAATCAATAAAAAATTTATATATATATATAAAAAAGCATGGCGCCTCGCTGGCCCGTCCCTCGCCCCCGCGGCTCCGCCCAATCAGGGCACAGAAGGAAGGGAGAATAAAAGCACGCGGTGGCCAAGCGAGCAAAGCCAGCCACGGCGTCAAGCGACGTTTTTGCCGGCGGCTTGGGAGTCGCACTCGCGGGGGTGGGTGGCGCAGAGTATCACCCCCCCGGCTGGAACTTGGGGAGCCCCGCCCCCATTGCCCCACCCTTCCTACGTCACAGCCTGCTTGCAGGCTTTCCAAGGGCTTCCCATGGTTGGAATCTGGTTGGCCACAGGACTAGACAGGCCTTTCTCCTGATCCAACATGGCTTTTCTTATGTTCAATTTGGGGCGGAGTACAACAGCTTCTGGATTAACATGTATTTTGTGCAAATGAGAACCCAAAAAGAGCCCTACTGGAATAATCCAATTGCCCATCTAGTCCAGCATCCTGTTCTCACAGTGGCCAACTAGATGCCCTGGTTTCCAGCAACTGGTATTCAGAAGCATCACTGCATCTGACAATGGAGGGAGAACATAATCAATATGTCTAATAGCCATTGATAGCTTTCTCCTCCATTAATTTGTTTAGTATTCTTTTAAGGGTGGTGGCCATAACTGCCTCTTGTTGGGAGTGAATTCCCCTTTTAAAAAAAATATTAAAAAATGTCATCTGGTGATCATTTTAAAGCTCCATTCTCAAGCATAACACAATTATTGGAGGTCTGAACTGACATAACAATTTTGAGTGAGCTAGTTTGGCAATGCATCTTGGGGGTATCTACAAAAACCCCAGGAGGCTCTGCATGCATTCTCAGTTTGTGATTGCTTTGATACCCTGTTCTGCCTAAGAATATAAGAAGAGCCTGCTAGATCATGCCAATGGCCCATCTGTAGAAAATCTCCAATGAACTCCTACGGTCCCATCTGTAGCTCAGGTTTGCTGGTCTTGCAAACCATTCAGGGGGGGAAACACAGTCAGATATTGGCAGTCTTCCTCCTCCCCCTGTTACACTTTTCTAGCTTGTGAAATGCATCCAGGCCTTTGTTAAATCTGTTTTTTTATTTACTCTGCTTCATTCCCTAATGTATTATGATTTGGCTTCACATTAAATGACCTTGTGATGATATAATCCAATTTCAGATTTTGTGTTGGGGAAACTTTTGCACAGCTCTGCACCAGCCTCTGTGGGTCCAGGTCTCGGGGCAACTCCCCACTCCTCTCCTCAAGAGAGTTGCTTTTCATTATGCTGAAGGACCACTTGTTGTGATGGTGGTGGTGGTGGTTAGGTCAGGTTAACCATATTGATTTGCATGCTGTTGGAGGGGATAGGTCATTGTCCTGTTGTGCTGCCTATGTAAGGCATCCTCCATAGCTTGTCCCTGTGCTAGTTTGAGTTGGTTGGTTAACTTTTCTAGTAGGGCAGTTTCCCATACATTTTGGTACCAGTGGTCTAGGTCCACTTCTGATAGGTCCTTCCAGTGTCTAGTTACGATATTTCTAGCTTATGAGTTCCACCTATGAGTAGGTGGCTTATGAGTTCCTTGTGGGGTGTGTGTGTGTGTTGCTGTTGTTATAATAATAATAATAATAATAATAATAATAATAATAATAATAATAATAATTTATTATTTGTACCCCACCCACCTGGGATGATCTCCCCAGCCACTCTGGGCGGCTTCCAACAAATGTCAAAATACATTAAAATGTCACAGATTAAAAACTTGTTGTTGTTATGCTGGAAGATATTTAATAGGGTGAGTTCTGGAGTTGCTTTTATTACTTGTTTTGATATTTTGGAAATTTCCTGCAGCACTGATATCCAGAAGAACTGAACTTGGGGGCATCCCCACCACATGTGGAGGTATGTGCCTATTGAGGTGCAGCTTCTCCAGTATTTAGATGAAGTCCCATGGTGTATCTGTGCCAGCTTCCGTGGTGTTAGGTACCATCTATAATTACCATCTATTATTATTATTATTATTATTATTATTATTATTAAATATTCTTGCTGTATATTTTGATCGTATGAAAGGTAGGCTTTGTCTCCTGGGGGGAAGAAAGACATACAAGAGGCTTGAACTCAGCTTTAGGGCAAAAAACTTTAACCACTCATCTCTAGCTCTAGAGTCTAGATCACAGATGGGCAACCTACAGAATTAAGACCAATTTCAAACAGCTAACTTCATGTGAGTGGTAAGTCAGTGATGTGGGAGGGAATGGGGGTATCAAGAAGAGAGAGAAATGGGGCAGCAAACAGAGAGAGGAGTCACAGAATGGGGGGAGAGAATGGGGTGACCCCAGGCAGCTTTGGTTCCAGCCCCATACAGTCTTGTTCTGCTTCTGCCTACTTTTAATTCCAGCTCCACTCACTGCCAGTATGCAGCCCACAAGAGATTACCTGCCAACAGGATGGATCCCTTGATTATTATTTTTATGCCCATCCACCTTTTCTCTAGATCATGGATAGAACTATTTCAGGGATGCATATAATTACACCTCCTACGTGTCTTTTTCACAGTGTACATGATAGGGTGTGTGCAAATGTCCAAATGAAGTAGATATCCATGGATGTTTCATAGTTTAAGTGCCTATGGTGATATCCAATGCCCCCCACTAATAAGGGACTTACCAGGGACAAGGAGAAAGCGATCTAGGAGGCTCCCAAATGCTTGATGGACATCTGGGTAGACAAGGGACATGTGACATCCTTTAGAGGACAGTCATCTGTTTGAAGGGATTCTCTCTTTGAAGGGCTGTATGGTCCAAGTCAGTGATGGCTAACCTTGACACTCCAGATGTTTTGGAACTACAACTCCCATCATCCCTAGCTAACAGGACCAGTGGTCAGGGATGATGGGAGTTGTAGTCCCAAAACATCTGGAGTGTCAAGGTTAGCCATCACTGGTCCAAGTGGTCCTGTTTAAAGAGAAAGGATGCTAAGAAGGGGCCTTGAAGTTGTCCATCAATAGATAATGCCTGGACAGGACACTGAGCAGGCACAAATCTCATCTGGTCACAATATTACCACAATGGTTGAACATTGCACTTCAATTTAAATCACAGTATTAGAGCTAAAAATTGCCTATATATCTAAAATCAGCATATACAAATTTTAGGCAAAAAACCCCCAATGTCCTTTCTTTTTTGTGTGATACATAAATAGCCTTTCCCAAGCCTTCTTTGGATTGAGGTTCCTGTGATGCATAAACATTGTGTGGTGTATATGATAGCACTACTAGCCACAATGGATATTAACCATTATGGCTATGCTGTGCCTCCACTGTTAGAGGCAGTAGTGCTTCTGGATGCCAGTTGCTGGAAAGCAGCCAGAACATCTAACACAGGGGTAGCCAACATGGTGCCCTCTAGAATTTGTTGGGCTACCACTCCCATCATCCCTCTCCATTGGCTATGGTGATTGGGGCTGATGGGAGTGAGAGTCCAATAGCATCTAGAGGGCCCCTGGATTGCTTTCACTGCAATTCTGACCACTCTGACGGGGAATGGCCCTTCAAATTGAACCTGAATGTCATTTCAGATGAAATGCAGTGGAAACTCCACTTGGGACAAAGGCTCACATTGGACCATCAATTCACTCTATTCTGCCATTCTTCAGTTACAACTCTCTGCAGTATGCAATCAGTACAAGGCTGGCAGGACCCAGGTCTAGGGTGCCACCAAGCTGGAGAAAACCCATTGCTCCTTTAGAGATCCTTTCTGGCAAATCTCAGGCAAAGAGGGCAAATGAGCCAGATTCAAAGCAGCAGAGGTCAACGTAACATCTGCTTTACAGTGCCTTCTTATTACTGGTGTGCTCATTCCCAGCTTTCTGTTGTTCCAGAAATCTCTCAAGCATATAATAGGTAAAGTTCCAGCGCATCAGACCCTCCAGCTTCAGCTGACATCTTGGTAATTTGTTTTCCATGGCAACTCGTTTAGTATCCTTGACCTTGATAGAGTGGTTAATGCGGCCACTCCTAACACATTTTCTACACGGCGGTTAGATGGTAGGAAGACAATGACAAGTACAATTTACTTACCAGCTCGATTATGTCCGGGTCCCATTGTTTTCTCTCGCTTTGTTTTCTAATCCCAACCTGTCATGTTATGCTGCCGTGGTAACCAGCCGACAAAGAGTAGACAAATGGGGCTACACGTTCCAAGGAGCAGAGTGAGCTCTACCAGTGAACTACAGCCATTCACTTATATAGAACCATAGGAAGCCGCCTTATAGCAACTCTGTCTAGCTCAGTGCTTGAGATGATGGGGACTGAACCTGGGATCTTCTGCATGCAAAGCATGCAGGCCCAGCCTTTCTTCTTTGCAATTGGCAGGAGAACTTACCCCTTGTGCTGAGGTTCTTGCATCAAGCATATCTCTGCCCTCACCAGGGGCAGCCAGTGATGTGGATTGGGAGGTGAGCAATATAATGGCATCATCAACAACAACAAAAAGGAGAAAATAAACTGGGCTACATGTTAGCAAAAGGGACCCAGGTGGCACTGTGGGTTAAACCACAGAGCCTAGGGCTTGCCGATCAGAAGGTCGGCGGTTTGAATCCCTGCGACGGGGTGAGCTCCCGTTGCTCGGTCCCAGCTCCTGCCCACCTAGCAGTTCAAAAGCACATCAAAGTGCAAGTAGATAAATAGGTACCGCTCTGGCGGGAAGGTAAACGGCGTTTCTGTGTGCTGCTCTGGTTCTCCAGAAGCGGCTTAGTCATGCTGGCCACATGACCCGGAAGCTGTACGCCAGCTCTCGGCCAATAAAGCGAGATGAGCGCCGCAACCCCAGAGTCGGACACGACTGGACCTAATGGTCAGGGGTCCCTTTACCCTTTACCTTTACATGTTAGCAAGGCAAAAGGAGGACTCAGTACAGCTGCCCCCTTTTTAAGCTTTAATCTGGTTATCTTCTACATCTAATTTCACTCTGGCTTTATTGGATGAGTAGATTATTATTATTATTATTATTATTATTATTATTATTATTATTTGAATGCATATATTGTCCTATACCCAGGGGTCTCAGGGCGATTCATAGAATAATATCAAGATATAAAACCACAAAATACATAAGAAAAATAAAAACAACAACCCAATAGTGCTCCCCCTCCAAAAACAACAGAAAAACACATTTTAAAAGGGCATAGGATATAAATCAGATCAACCAATGAACATTTTTGCCTGGCGCCTAATGGTGTATAATGAAGACGCCAGGCAAACTTCCCTGGAAAGAGCATTCCACAGATGGGGAGCCACTGCAGAGAAGGCCTCGTTCTTGTGTTGTCATCCTCCGGACCTCTTGAGGAGGAGGCCTCATATCAGGATCATATCAGGTTCTGGTTGACTGTGGAGCAATTCATTGGTTGCATGAGAGCTCCAGGTGGCTTACTTACACTATCAAGACTTCTTGATTTATGGTTGCCATATTGCAAGAGGTAAAAGCCCAGACACAAAAAGTTGTTGAGCCCGAGTCACCCATACCACAACCACAACCAGACCCTGGGCTGCCCATGCAAGAGTTAGAACCTAAACCAGAGCTGCCCCCGCACACACAAATATTAAACCTCAAATCCAGGACATTTGCTTTAAAATGTAAAATTCCCCCCCAGATAGGCATGTAGGACCCCTGAAAGAGGACATGTCCAGGAATTCCCGGACATATGGCAACCCTATCTTGATGTTTTCTCCAGCTGACAAGTGAACTATAAATGCAAACAAATAATTGGCCACATAAGATACCCACCTGAATCAACTCACAGAAAGCAAAGGCATTATCGGCGGAGACTTCAACGCCCGAATGGGAACAGATGACAGCTGCTTATACACTCAGTTCACTTCCCAGGAGATCCAGACTGCTGTGCGCCTGATGCTGCCTGGGGAGTCGGCCAAGCACACCGTGTCTGAGGGGACCAAGGCCGTCACTAGTACACCAGCTCCAAGTAAACTTGGAAAAGAACCACTCCACTTATTTTGTTTTTGTTTTATTTTAATGGGATGGCATCCAATTTCATTGTACTTGTAACAATGACAATAAAGAAATCTTATCGTATCTTATCATTCAAGAGCACCCTGGAATCTAAGAACCAAGAAACATTTTTGTGTGTGTGTTTGAGAGGACTCTGCAAGTCCTACCCTCCACAGTGATTAAGTCATAGCCATAGTAGCCCCTTAGAAATTGATGGGACATGAGAACATGAGAAAAGCCCTGATGGATCAGGCACACAGGCTAGGAAGGAAGCAGGTAAGAGTAGCCAGTAAGCTGCCAGGGGGACGTGCGGGGACATGGGCAAATACCTCTGCCTCTTTTCCTTATACAAGAAGAGCCGGTTGGATCAGGCCAATCTAGTCCAGCATCCTGTTCTCACAGTGGCCAACCAGATACCGACGGGGAACCCACAAGTAAGATATGGGAACCACTGGTATTCCGGGGCATACTGCAGCCAACTGTGGAGGTAGGGCATTGCAATCATGCCTAATAGCCATGGGTTTATGGTATTCCTGGCATATCAAGCAAGGAAGGGCATCACACACACACACACACACACACACACACACACACACACACACACTTTCGTCTTCACACTCAGGAAGAAGATCCCTCTGGACAATTGTAATTTAAATGGAAATGATCAGTTTAAGCCTATGGCACCGCTTTCAAATATATGAGAAAGGCTTGCTTGTATTAATTATACTACAAATTCTGAGCGAGACACATATAGTGACCAATCCAATAAACCATAATTCATTTTAGAAAGGCAGGGCGGATTAATTAAGTTATGAACAACGAGCACATTCTCACTAAGACTGCAAAATATGCAAAAGAGGGAGTCGCAGCATTTATAAAGCTGATGCTGTCAAAATTCTCCCCTTGGAATGCATTTCTGGTCTTCTGTGCTTTCAAATGGACCTGGTCTGGTTTCTTTTCTTCTTTTTTGCCATATCATTTTTTTATTATTTTTATAACAACATCATATTATTTCCATTACATTAACATTCCATCTTTTTACATTTTGGCTTTTTCAAGCCTTGACTTCCATCAAACCCTTCTCGTGATTTCCTAACAACTCTATCTTATATCTATATTTTATACATTAATCTTTGCATAGAATTATCACTTATATTCTTATCTTTAAAACTTCATACTACAATGATTTTCTTTTTGTAACTACAAAGCTTCCTGCAATCCTACAAACGTATTTAATTGTGTACAATTGTCTTTCAGATAATTTGTAAATTTAGTCCAGTCTTCGATGAACTTCTGGTCCCGCTGTTCTTGGATTCTTCCCGTCATTTTGTCCAATTCCGCATACTCCGTCATTTTTTCTATCCATTCTTCCTTTGTCGGTAATTCTTCTTGTTTCCATCTTTGTGCTATCAAAATTCTCGCCGCTGTTACAGCATATTGAAATAATTTAAAATCTTGTTTTTTTAATATCTGTACCTACTATTCCCAACAGAAAGGCTTCTGGTTTTTTAGCAAATGTATATTTCAACATCTTCTTAAGGACCTGGTCTGGTTTCTAGACTGCCTCATATGTGCTAGTTGTCTGACATCTTCTCTCCCCCCCCCCCAATATATTGGTTTGGTTTAGATTCCACTGTACATGTGTAGATTTCCAAATTATCCAAACACCCATGCCTGCTTTTGCCTCTGATTCTGCCCACTATGGACATGTGTCTCCTGGAAGATTGTATAGGAAGAAATGCAGCTCTCATACTGGGGGGGGGGGAGTTCCCTATTCCCCCAGTTTTGGGGAGGGGTCCTTATGGTAAGCTGTTTTTATACACAGGTGGCTAAAAGGTTTTCTTCATCTTCCCAAACTTAAGGATAAGCAAGACAATAATTCACAAGCCTTGTACTGAGCTGCTAATATTTCTTTTGCTGTTTTCCATGCTGTTTCCGACATGCCAAATTCTGAAACCTGGCATCCGGATTTAAGAGCCCCTATAGAAGTTGCCATTCCAAACAACCTACAGAACAATGTAATTGTGATTTAAATCCATCCCGTTTTGAGTCTGCCCCAGTCGTACTGAAAGACTGCACAAGTGGAACCTTACATAGGTCAACACCAAATGTCAACTTGATAAATGCAAAGCCTAGTTAAGTGTGAAGATTTCTCTTCTCCACCCCAACTCTTCATGTTGGTCATCATTATTGAAAGCACTGAAAGCTGGCTATGTGCTGTCTTTGTTGCGTGTTTAAAAAGGAAAGGAAGAAAGGATGTCAAATTCAAAAAATAAATAAATTGTACATCTACAGAAAAGTCCTATGCAATTTGGAAAAAGAAAAATCAAGTCCATACCGGTGAGCCTTAAACAAATACGAGCAATAAACAGCTCTCTCTAGCTTTTCATATTGTTAGCAGATGGGCCTGTGCTTCGGGAGCAGGCTTTTGTCACTCAGTAATCTCCTTGCAATGATGGGAGCTGCTGTCCTCGCGTCTTACGCTGATAAAACATAAATTGCTTATCCCACAAAGCAGCCTTCCCTCGGCCACCGCGATGAAACGCTGAGCGCTGGAGTCACCATAATCTCTTTCTCTGTCTCTTTTTCCCCCAGAACTGCTGTTGTCCTCTTCCAGGCTCTCTTTAGGAGCTTGGGAGATTCCTTTGTGATCCCTTGATAGAGAATATCCATTGTTAGATAGCTTTCTCTTTTCATGTGAGTGGATTTGCGCAGGGGAGATGGGTGAATACATTCAAACAGATTAAACCCCATGTATCTTAAGGATTGTCTCCATCCCTGTTTCCTTCCCTGACTCTTAAGACAGCTTTCCTCAACCTGGTGCCCCCCCATATATATATAGAGGGGGGGACTACAACTCCCATCAGCCCCAGCAGGAAAGTTTGCAATCCAAGTCCTATCTATTTGAAAATGAAGGTAAAGGTAAAAGTAAAGGTACCCCTGACTGTTAGGTCCAGTCGCGGACGACTCTGGGTTTGCACACTCATCTCGCTCTATAGGCCGAGGGAGCCGGTGCACAGCTTCCAGGTCATGTGGCCAGCATGACTAAGCTGCTTCTGGCGAACCAGAGCAGCGCACGGAAATGCCGTTTACCTTCCCGCTGGAGCGGTACCTATTGATGTACTTGCACTTTGACATGCTTTCAAACTGCTAGGTTGGCAGGAGCAGGGACCGAGCAACAGGAACTCACCCTGTCGTGGGGATTCGAACCGCCTTCCGATCGGCAAGTCCAAGAGGCTCAGTTGTTTAGACCACAGCGCCACCCGCGTCCCAATGAATGAATGAATGAAAATGAAGGTACAAATGTGCAAAAGATGGTTGCAGTGCACTCCCCCCCCCAAAGGAACAGGGGAGTTGTCATAATGGTCAAAACTATCAGAGCTGGAAGAGTCATTGCGGACATTCAGTGAAGCTGGACACTGCAATATGCAGGGCAAACAAAAGATCTCCACACAGCACAAGCTATGCAACTGTCTCCCACAAGATGGCTGACAACTTGGATGGCTTCAAAAGAGGATTTTTAAAAAGAATTCATGGAGGAGGAGGAGGAGGAGGAGGAGGAGGAGGAGGAGACGACTTTGGACTTGATATCCCGCTTTATCACTACCCGAAGGAGTCTCAAAGCGGCTAACATTCTCCTTTCCCTTCCTCCCCCACAACAAACACTCTGTGAGGTGAGTGGGGCTGAGAGACTTCAGAGAAGTGTGACTAGCCCAAGGTCACCCAGCAGCTGCATGTGGAGGAGCGGAGACACGAACCCGGTTCCCCAGATTACGAGACTACCACTCTTAACCACTATACCACACTGGCTCTTCACTGGAGGAGAAGGTTATCTGTGCTATGCTCAGGTCCCGCTTGCCAGTTTCCCATAAGCATCTGCTTGGCTACTGTGTGAACAGTATGCTGGACTAGATGGGTCATTGGCCTGATCCAGCAAGTTCTCCTTATGCTCTTAGGTGGGGAACCTGTGGCCCTGCAGAGGTGTTGACGGACTCCAGCTCCTATCATTCCTCACCATTGGCCATGCTACCCAAAGCTTATGAGAGTTGCAATTCATCAATATCTAGAGGACCTCTGCTGCCCCACTCTTGGATACCTGTATGTAAATGCCCCTTAAAGGGGGCTTCTAGGTTGCCTTGTTGAAAATATATTGATCCCATTCTAAACTTGACACTGGGAAGGCTAAATGGTTTATCCATTCAACATCCCACACAGTTTCTTTCCATGTTTCAACTGGGCTCTCAGCCACCACACTGGTCATAGAATTATAGAGCTGTAGTTGGAAGGGACCTCTAGCACCATCTAGGCTGACCACCCACATTGCAGAAATCACAGCTAAAGTATCCCTGAGAGATGGCCATCCAACTTGTTTAAAAGCCTCCAATGAAGGAGAATTCACCACCTTTTGAGGGAGTCTGTTCCAATGTTGAACAGCTCCTACTGTCAGAAAGTTCTTCCTAATATTTCTTGTAACTTGAATCCATTGGTTCTGGTCCTAATAGGGTTTACATATTTTAATAAGTAAAAGTCCCTGATGTTGGGAAAGATTGAGGGCACAAGGAGAAGGGGACGACAGAGGATGAGATGGTTGGACAGTGTTCTCGAAGCTACTAACATGAGTTTGGTCAAACTGCGAGAGGCAGTGAAGGATAGGCGTGCCTGGCGTGCTCTGGTCCATGGGGTCACGAAGAGTCGGACACGACTGAACGACTGAACAAAAAAGTCCGGACACAAAAAGTTGTTGAGCAGTTTCAAAAACCTGGACATTTTTCCGATTTCCTGAAATTTCCCCCAGATGCTACATATGACGACTCTAAGTCCTACCCACCAGAGCAGGGAAAAACAGGCTTGTTCCATCTTCAGTGAGAAAGCACAAATATTTGATGGCTGTCATATATCTCTGTCACCTCTTCACCAGATTTAACATACCCAACTCCCTCAACCGTTCTTCATAAGGCTTGGCTTCCAGACCCTTTTTCATACGATATCCATATTACCATAGGATATTATGAACCTTTAGCATATTAGCACACCAGAGATCCATGATGTAGCAGCTTTGAACAAGAAACAGACTGCATGGCAGAACATGCCGATTATTAGACTGTACCGCCTCAAAGTTAAATTGGACCTTGGTTATGATGTTGTCTTCCTTTTTGGAGGGACAGCAGAGATAAAGGCAAAAGTTTTGTTTTTAAGGAAACCCAATTTAAGAAATAAATCAGAGGAACTAATAATAATAATAATAATAATAATAATAATAATAATAATATCCCTCTCATATGTGTAAATGCATCTGAGGAGGAGTAATTGGACTATGAAGAATACAGCTGTTACTATAATGTCTATCACAGGAGAAGTTATAAGGCTGCGAGATTCCACAGGGAAATAATTATTACTGAGCTGAGGAGAGGAAAGAAAGAGATTGCACAAAGCCTCCTGGACCTATAGCCAGCCAGAGCAATGTGTGAAACTCTTGCTTCTGTCACTTCTGAGCCTCCTTTTCCAGCTGCCGCACCTGAGCCAGCGGAGAACAGCCTTTCATTTGTGGCGGATTCAGACAACCTGTTAACAACCTATTCAAGCGGTGATGAGCTTTCTTGTTCCCACTGACAGCTGCCGGAGATGAAAAGGCCATCTCTTCTGGCAAGCCGCTGTATGATGTGATGAAAGTTTCAAATGATAGCCTATTAGACAAAAAGGATGTTCGTACATGTCCCCCTATGAGCCAGACAAGTGTCCTTAGAAGAACAGGCCTGTCTCTAGGACATCAGCACAGCTGTTGAATTTGCTGGGACTTGGAGGGGACATTCTCCGTCCGGAAGGAGCAAGGGTACACACAACCTGAGAACTGGATGGCTTTTATTTACCTTAACAGGAGCAGAAAGCCCCAAGCACAAGCTAAATGAGATGCTGGAGACCAGTGTCATTACTGGACTCTCTTGTCGCATTTTAAAATCCAAAGGATAATATACAAAACCGTGAACAGCTATAGATGAAAATGTATTGAATCATGAACTAAACAGACAATGTCATACAAAAAGCATACATAGGTATTTCCTCAGAGGCAAAAGCCTGTATATACTTTCAAACATTAAAGTGCTAATTCAAAGTGCAATATTTAGTGTTGGAGATGGTTATGCAAAGTCCATCAAACGTATGGGTCTGTCTTCCCGACGGGTGGCCAGCTTCGAATCTTCCCGTTTCACCAGCAGTTTCGTCAAGGACTGGACTTTATCTTAGATAACAACAGTACATACCATCAACTTTACCAAGAATATAAATAGAATATACATTAAAAAGGCTTATTAAAGACTCACGTACTCACCATCAACACAGAACTAGGATATTCCACATAGCTAAGTTATTCTAAGAAACTCAAACACTCATCATTCAAATAAAGCTAATACGGACTAAAAAATTCTCCAGGTTAAATACTTGCAGACAGGCTAACATTTAAAGGAACAGGTAACTAATACTGCTACCTATATACTTGATGTAGAAATTTTAAAGGTATAGCTCCATTTGAAAAACGTCAATACATGATATACAAACTTTCGAAAGCTTTTTAAATGAATATTTAACAATCCTAAAAAGGTTCTAAAAGGCCAACGCAACATCATTGCCACAACATGATGGCAGGGAGGGTCTAACTTTTTAACTGTGTCATTTTCCTGATTCAAATTGCCTCCCCTGCCCAGCAGCTATTTGCTCCATAAGGGAAAACAAGTGTCTATGCAAAGTTTTGTTTTGTGTGTTGTTTTGGAGAGTGTGTATTAGGTTGATTTAATTCTTAGAAGCAATCTGAATTTGTCCTATGTCCCCATGCAGATCTTCCAAATGGAGCAACTAGCTACCTCAGGGCATGCTATATATATCAGGGAAATGGCATGAGAGAAAGGTTTAATCTGTTCCCTAGGTTATCCTTCTCATCCACTACCTTAGCTGATTTTTAAAGTACAGAGATAGGAGATGTGATCATAGTTCTACAACTTCTTCAGTTTGGCCCTCAAGCTGGTGCTATAATTGAATTTTTAGGCTTGCAGATATTTTTTTTAACACACTCAAAAAGTCCAATGCATTTTGATTCAAAATCCTTCTCAGCAATGCAGTGATTTTGAGAGAAAAACATCCAAGGGAAAAGATCACAAGGGAGCTTCTCTCGAAGAAGCAGACAGCAGGCTGGTGAGAAGCTGAATACTTTGTGATCAAATTCTTCCAATACATTCTGATGTTGCTCATTTCTTTACGGTGATTGTTCAGTAGCTAACTAGTTTATTCTTTCCCAAGTATTTTTACCCCGCTTTTCTGTTTCAGCGAAGAACGCAAAGCGGCTAACAGAATATAAATCAATGGTAGCTCATTGAAACTAAAATGAATGTTCTCAGGTGAAACTGACCATCTTGACCAGGCATAGGCAAACTCGGCCCTCCAGATGTTTTGGGACTACAACTCCTATCATCCCTAGCTAGCAGGACCAGTGGTCAGGGATGATGGAGGTTGTAGTCCCAAAACATCTGGAGGGCCGAGTTTGCTTATGCCTGATCTTGACCTTTTTTAGTCTGGGTCAGGCCTGGTTTGGAGGTGGAATTTGTCTAGGTTGCTATGATGGACAACCTTCTTCAGGAGAGAAACAACCTGGGCAGCCTCCTCTTCATCATGCTTCCAAGCTCTGCAGCTCAGACACTATTTTCGAATTCAGGTTTTGTACTTTTGTAGCTCAGGTAGTAGTTATAAACCAGCCTTCATTTTGCTGCTGTAACTGCTGCTTCAGGGTCTAGATTATGTAAGTAAATACTACTTTTATTTCTTTACAAAACAATGTGTGTGGGATTGTTGCTTTTAAGGGGGAGAAAATGGGGGATACCTGGAAAATCTAGATGTTGTTAGGCTGCAATTCCATGAGACCTGGCTCACATGGCCAATGGTCAGGGAGGATGTGGAGTTATCCTCCAATAACATCTGCTGCACCAAAGGTTTCCCACTTGAGTATAGATTTTACTGAGCTAGATTGGCCAGTGTTCAAGAAGGCAAATTCTTTGGTAAAGGTAAAGGGACCCCTGACCATTAGGTCCAATTGCAGACGACTCTGGGGTTGCGGCGCTCATCTCGCTTTTTTGGCCGAGGGAGCCGGCGTACAGCTTCCAGGTCATGTGGCCAGCATGACTAAACCGCTTCTGGTTAGGGTTAGGGAGATAAATCCATTTTTTTTTCTCCATAAATCTTGGAGATAAATCCATTTTTTGGAGATAAATCCATTCAGCAGGTCTTCAAATTCAATTACCTAGGAATCATCTTCCACCATAGGCTCCTCTGGTCTCCACACCGAGATTCGGCGGTGAACGCCAGTAAGTTGTCTATGCAGGCTATAATGCGCTTTTTTATAACAAGGGGCAATTCGTACATCCCTTCTGCGCTCAAGGTCTTTAACGCCAAAATTATTTCTCAACTGCTCTACGGCATTCCAGTCTGGATGCAAGGGTTCACCCAGATGGTAGAACGAGTGCAATCAGCCTTCCTCTATAAGATTTTTTCAGTCCCACGATGTGTCCCATATGCAGCTTTATGTCTAGAGGGAGCCCAACATAAGGTTGAGTCTGTCGCCTGGGCAAGATTTCTTATATTCTGGCTAAACATCTGCCTTGACTCTGATAGAGACCCTCTCCTCCAGGCAATGTTATCGGACACCTTCCTTCCCCCAGGGTTAAAATACTTCAACAGGAAGGTTCAGCAACTGGGCCTCTCAGTGGAATTTCTGCGTTCATTGTCCTTACTTTCTGCCAAGGCCACATTAAAAACTAGGTTGTGGGACATCGAGCGCCAAGAACTTATAGTGGCAGCAGGCAAAACATGTTCCCCTCTCTATTTCCATCTTCCGTGGGCACATGAAACAAAATGTAACTATCTCGATTTTCTGCTGAACCCCCCCAGAAAGAAGGGCTTTCTCGTTGGCCAGGTTCAATGTAAATCCATCGAACCTCCTATGGGGTAGGTTCTCAGGCAGGGCGGAGGGTGAGAGGATTTGTCCATGTGATGACCACCAAGTGGAAAGCCTCGTGCATATGGTTTTCCATTGTAAACTTTACGATGACATCCGTCTGCAATTCCTGGATCGGCTCTGCCTCCCTAGAGGGAGACCAGTGCAGGAGGTCTTACAGTTCCTATTATCAGGGAAAGACCAAGAGCTTACCAAATTGGTGGCTCAATACCTACATTTGCTTTTCTCTCGCCGTAATATTCTGCAGTCGGCTGAGCCATCAGAAGTCCCAGAGATGTGACGGCGGACAGCGGAGTCTTTTCTCTTTTCTTTTTAGCATGCTTTGTACCACTAGGAAAGTATCAATCCAGTTTTGTTTAAATGTGTGTCTGTTTTATGCCAATAAAGGTTGATGAATGAATGGTTAACCAGAGCAGTGCACAGAAACACCGTTTACCTTCCCGCCGGAGTGGTACCTATTTATCTACTTGCACTTTGACGTGCTTTCGAACTGCTAGGTTGGCAGGAGCTGGGACCGAGCAACGGTAGCTCACCCCGTCGCGGGGATTCAAACCGCCGACCTTCTGATCGGCAAGCCCTAGGCTCTGTGATGTAACCCACAGCACCACCCACGCCCCCAGTCTTTGGTAGATGCCACCAATTAGCAGTTGGAAGAAGCAAGCATGGAAATGGATCCAGTCACCCACATTTCCCTTCCCTAACAACCAGTTTCATTATTTTAAAAGGGCTACACACATCACCGATTGTATTGGAGGCAGTTATGCTTCCATAGGAGGAGGGAAATATTATTTATCAGGGACATGCAATTTTTAGAGTAGTGGGGTTAATATTGGTTAATGTGGCAAAACTCCCACAAGCTCCCTAAATTCGGATGCTCTTGCCTTGATTTTCTCTGGGTGTCGATTTCCTTGGGTTGGGGGAAAGGAGGCAGGGGGAGAGAAGCAGTGGATGCCTTATTTATCCCAGGCACTTTTTGTTGATGACATCCTCATTGCCATAAAAGCTGGAAAGTCAGATCAATTTTATGAGCAATTAAATGGGGTCTATCCAAAGGTAATTAATTTTATGGCGGAGGTTGAACAAGGTGATTGTATAACAGTTTTACATGTATTCATGATAGGAAGGAATGATGCCTCACTGGGTATTAAATGGTTCCAATCGTTCACGATGCAGGTCATCATTTATAAATTTTGAGAATTTACACCTCCCTCCGCCAGCCAACCACACTCTTTTTTATCTTTTTCCTTTTTCCTTTTTTTGCTGGGGAATAGCATCTTATTTCCTAGACTGCTGTAAGACCAATTTGTTCAAGCTCTAATGAATGGTGTATCTGTCTTGATCATCAGAACAGTTAGCCATTCACTTTGCAGACTGTCAATATTCTGAGTCTGGCTCTGCAGCTACAGTTTTGCACAGGAATTGTACCAGGCTACGTGCCAATTTGCTACCTACCAACCCTTGCACAGTGTCTCGGGCACATGCTACACTACTGACTACCTCAATGAACACCTTCTCTCCTATTTATCTCCATTGGGAGTGGTCTGTGAGTCCCTTGCTGTGAGGATACTTTGCTCCCATGAGAGGTAGTGATGGCCACCAGCTTAGACTTCTTTAAAAGAGAATTAGACAAATTGCTGGATAAAAAGGCTATTGATGGATAGTTCTCTTTCAAGGCAATACGTCCCTGAATACCAGATGCTGGGAATCACAAATGGGAAGATGGCTGTTGGGCTCTTGTCCTACTTGTAGGTTTCCAATGGGCATCTGGTTGATCACTTTGGGAAAAGAGAGCCAGTGTGGTGTAGTGGTTAAGAGCAGTGGACTTGTAATCTGGTGAACAGGGTACGCTTCCCCGCTCCTCCACATGCAGCTACTGGATGACCTTGGACTAGTCACAGTTCTCTAAAGTCTCTCAGCCCCACTCACCTCACAGAGTGTTTGTTGTGGGGGAGGAAGGGAAAGGAGAATGTTAGCTGCTTTGAGACTCCTTCGGGTAGTGATAAAGTAGGATATCAAATCCAAACTCTTATTCTTCTTCATGCTGGACTAGATGGGCCTTTGGCTTGATTCAGCAGGCTGTTCTTATGTCCTTGTTTACTCATGACAACATCTTCAGTTGTGGTCCAGCTTATCCCCTCTCCTCTTTGTATAAGACCCAATTCAACATCTTACCAGGTCAGCACTATAATTCACACAAATGAGGAACAGGTAGTACTCCCAGTCTCCTACACTACATGCATAAATTATATTCCTGTGACATCTTTTAAGCACCAAGAAGGAGAACCAGGCATCACTACCTACTCTCATGGTTCCCAAATGCCCCGTGCATAAAATCCAAACCCACCTTCTCTTGTTTTCCATCTGGAAACATAACAAAATAGGAGAGAAATTTCATTACATAGGGGCCATCTCAGGGGGAAAAAAATCCTGCCAACAAATGATACTCTGGCTTCTGCAATTCACAGCAAACATAGTGCATTCTGGGCACACATACAAAGCACTTGAGCAGGCCCAGAGTATAATTCTGAGATGGTTCTTAGTGACTTACAAGCCTGGCCGTACTATGAGACGGAGTGAGGCAGCTGCTTCAGACGGCAGATGATGGAGTTGGCAGCAGAACCCAAGTGTTCTGTTGAGTCCCTTAAACTAGTCTGCTGCCCTCAGGTAAAGTGAGAGATGTTGTCCCATTGCTGGCACTGAAGTAAATTCAAGTGCCATACCTGTTGGATTCTGTACATGAAATGGGAGGGGGAAATCCTTTTGCCTTCAGTTGCAAAATGCCTTGGCCCAGCCCTGATTCATTAGCAAAGGAGTGGCAAATACTTTTCAGCCTGAGGGACACTTTCCGTTCCTGACAACCGCCCGAGGCTCACATGCTCATGGCATTGCGTAAGGCCACAGGCAAAAGTGGGCAGAAAAACAAATGTACATTTGACCATTCAACATTAGGCTAGTTTCTGCTGTCCACTGACATGCCCTTCTCTGTCCTCCATCAACACAAACGAGAGGCATTATCAGAGTTCAAGGACAGAAAAAGAAGCAACAACATTGGGGTGCAAATCAATGAAGGGTATGGCCTGATCAGAGTTTTGAGAGTCAGATAAAGAGGGCTGGAGGGCTGCCTCCAGCGCTCTCTATCTGGAGGGTGCCCCTTCTCTGCCTAAGTCAACCTCATTTTACGGGGGGAAAGGTATCGGCTATTTTCTCCCACTGTCAACAAGAGAGAGAGAGAGTTGGAGAGGGAGAGAGGGAGATGTCATGGCTTTCTTCTACTGAAATAACCTTTTTTTTTTTTTTAAATGGGCATTCCTCCTGAGATCAGCTTTTTCTTGAGAGAGTGCACGTATTATGGAAATGTTGCTAGAACTTTAGCCAAAGTGGCACTAATGAGCATTGCTGAAATATTAAAGAACAACTTAGTCTTTTCCTCCCCACCCCACCCACACTTTGGTACATCAAAATGAATCCAGGTCCCTTTTGGAAAGATACAAAGAGCATTAAAGTGGAAGGTTTTTGAAGTGCCAGTTATTTCATATCCTGGGCGGTTTTTCAGAAGCAAAAGAAGAAGAAGAAGTTGGCATATAATCGAGAGATTCTTCTGGTATGGCAGATGCAAAGGGTTTGGGATATTTGCAGTTGGGACGCACCGCAGCTAAGTGGGTGGTTGCAACTTTGTTAGAAAGCTTTGTTCCTCACTCCTGCTTCAAATTACTGGCTGCTGGTGGTGGAAAAATGTATATTGCAAAGGAGTTGTATTCAGCCAGTGCTATTTTTCTAGAAAAAGAGGTGCTGGAACTCACTATGAACGCCTCCCTTGTTCTGTTAGAGTAGCAATGGTGCCCACCTGAAGGTGCCAGAACTGAGTTGCGTGGCAATGTCCCACCCTCCCCGTGGGAAATAAATGACACATGACACGTAATATAAGGTTAAATGTGCATAAAAAGGCCACAACTGTATTGGTTATAGATTTTGAGTGGTATTGGCTTAGGCATTGGACCCTAACCAAATATATCAGACCCCAGCCCATGTGCTGAAAGTCTGTGAAGGGTTAACCACCAGTAAAGCAGCCCCCATGATGCGTATCGACTAGGAGCTCCCCCTGGGACCACCGATATTCCAATGCCTAACCGCCAAGCCGAAAGTTGTGACGTATTGCTACAAGGTAGGTGAAAAACCAAATGGCTGGTGCCAATTTGCCAAGTAGAAAAAATTCCTACCAGGCCCCTCAATGGCGACAAACCGAGGTCCATAGCAAGGTCAAGCGAAAACCTAAAGTGTGGGTGGGTGGAAAAACTGGTGCAGCTGGGGAGCGGGAACAAACAGGAAGGATTCCCCGGCCGCATCCAGCTTAAGTGGCACTGGCCATGCCCCCAGGCCGACCGGATTGGTCAACCTGGTGGTGACACGGCCGGAAATCCCCCTATCCCATAGGGGCATGATGCCCGCAACTCCACCTCCTCTTCAGGCGGAAGTGGTTTTCTAGTGAGTTCCAATTGGAAGAAGCCCATTATTCAGCCATGTCCAATGCTGCAACCTCCAGCTCCCTTGGACTAGGCCCATTGTGCTCTTCCAGATGTTTCTGGAATCCAATTTCCATCAGCCTAAACCAGGGGTAGTCAACCTTTTTATACCTACCGCCCACTAATGCATCTTTCTTGCAGGTAACATTTCCTTACCACCCAGCAGTGCTCGATGGAAGGAGGATTCAGCTTGTGCCGTAGAACCCCCTACTGCCCCCTGCTGCCCACCTAGAATCCTGAAACACCCTCTAGTGGGCAGTAGGAACCAGATTGACAACCCCTGGCCTAAACCAACATGGCCAATAGTCAGGGGCAATGGGAACTGCACTCAATCGGCATTGGTTGGAAGTCTATGGGTTCTGCATCCCTAGATTAGCAGAAGCAATGCTGCAGACCTGTGCCTGGGGCTTTTCCAGAGATTAAGCATGCTTAAACAGCACACAGTTAGACTATGGAACTCACTCTCAGAGGAGGCTGTGATGGCCACCAACCTGGATGGCTTCAAAAGATTATTGGACACGTTCAGAGAGGATTAGGCTTTCAGTTTCTACAAGCAATTATGGCTATGCTGTGTCTCCACAGTCAGAAGAAGTAATGTTTCCGAGTACCAGTTACTGGAAACCACAGGAGGAGAGAGGGCTCTTGTGCTCAGGTCCTGCTTGCCAGTGTCCCACAGGCATCTGGTTGGCCACTGTGTGAACAGAAGAAGAGTTTGGATTTGATATCCCGCTTTATCACTACCCGAAGGAGTCTCAAAGCGGCTAACATTCCCCTTTCCCTTCCTCCCCCTCAACAAACACTCTGTAAGGTGAGTGGGGCTGAGAGACTTCAAATAAGTGTGACTAGCCCAAGGTCACCCAGCAGCTGCATGTGGAGGAGCGGAGACGCAAACCCGGTTCCCCAGATTACAAGTCTACCGCTCTTAACCACTACACCACACTGACTCCAACAGGATGCTGGACTAGCTGGCCCTTCTTATGTTCTTAGGTTTAGTAATAAATGTTTTATTAAAGGTAAAGGGACCCCTGACCATTAGGTCCAGTCGTGTCCGACTCTGGGGTTGCGGTGCTCATCTCGCTTTATTGGCCGAGAGCTGGCGTACAGCTTCCAGGTCATGTGGCCAGCATGACTAAGCCTCTTCTGGCGAACCAGAGCAGCGCACGGAAATGCCGTTTACCTTCCCGCCGGAGTGGTACCTATTTATCTACTTGCACTTTGACGTGCTTTCGAACTGCTAGGTGGGCAGGAGCAGGGACCGAGCAATGGGAACTCACCCCATCACGGGGATTTGAACCGCTGACCTTCTGATCGGCAAGCCCTAGGCTCAGTGGTTTAACCCACAGCTCCACCTGGGTCCCTAATGTTTTATTATCAACAGTCAAATGAATACCAGTGGCAGAAAACAAACACTGTAATCACATCAGAGTCAGAGTCAGCTGAACTAGATACGGAGGAGGAGGAGACTGGGACTCATGAGAAATGTGCCATTTTCAGGGGGAGACCCATGTTCTCTGCAACATGTTGATCCACTTTTAACTTGCTGACAAAAATGAATGCATTCCCCCCCCCCCAAGACTGTCTCATTGATATATTACATTGCAGCAAACAGGCTTGGAAAAAAGGGAGTGTTCCCACAATTTCAAGGGGAGTTAATGAAATATGTGTCTTCATCCGAAGATGGCTCTCTGAAAAATCAGAATGGAAGAACGGTAGGTGGAGCCCTGTTTTCTGCTGCTGTGTTCTGTAGGAGAGGAAAAGAATACTGCCTGAAACTCTAGAGCAGTGCTGCCAGTCAGTGCAGATAACACTGAACCACATGGACTGTCTGTCTGATAAGGTAGCTTCCCATTTTCCTAACAGGAATATGATCCTGTCAATCTCAGGGTCTTTCACCACAGGTACTAATTTCTCCAAAATTCTGTGGATAAGGGAGTTGAAAAGAAATCAGGTCTAGACACAATCCCCTCCTCTGCCAGGAGGCAGTGCGTGCCTCCAACCCCCTATCTCAAAATAGCAACTTTCATCCGAGTAAAGAAACAAAAAAGAAACTTTGGCTTTCTGGAATAAAATGGGAAAGGTATATTGAGCCAATTTCGCACAGCAGGAGTAGCTGTGAGCAGGGAGAACACTTGAGGCAAGTTGTGGTTGAAGTTGAATGTTTTCGTTGCCTGGAAATTCACTGAAGAAACCTTTGCATGTGTGAATGTGGTGAGGCTGGAGAATGAGGCATTGCTTGAAGGCTGTGTATGGAAAAGAGGCAATCACAGGAGAAGAATATTAATACATCTATTACAGAACAGTCCCAACCACGTCTACTCAGATGTCTGTCTGATTGAATTCAATGGGGCATGCTGCCAGGTAAGTTCAGTATGGTTAGGAATGAAGCCTGAGGACTGTGACAAAACCTGGCCCCCAGCTCCATCAGCCTTTCCTCCCCACCTCCTGTCTTCTGCAGTCCGTTGCACCTGCTTCCAAAGTCATGTTATGGGATTTCCTGAATGGTGTCCATGGGGGGGGAGGTCTATAACAGGAAGAGGGAACTGGTAAGGACACCCCCCATCAACTTCTACTCAGTGCACTCCATTCATGCAATGTGGACCCCACCCACTGTTTTTTTCCAAGTTGCTATCTGCCATCGCACTTTCTGAAGAGGTAGTGCCCCAAATCTAAATGATCTAGCTTTTCATCTATCCATCCATCTATGAATATGCTCAGGGGTCAAAGCAGAGGGCAGGCAGACCAAGCAGGTTCTAAGCTACAAGAGGGAAAACTGTAGGCTTCCCTGATCGAGTTAGTTTTGTGACCCACCTCCGTGCCTGAAGTCCACGTGCTTGGATGGTCTCTAATTTGAAAATTTTCATTGGAATTCTGATCACCAGCAGTGAAGGAGAATTATTGGGCTTTGGTCAATGATTACCTAGTGGAAGCTTCGTCTCCTTCATGCTATTAGTTTCCTCCAGGTGGAATTATTTATATTTCGTTGACTGATCTGTTCTCTAGAGCTATAAATTGCCTTCCATTTTGGACTAAATTGGACTAAAAGCCAAGTCTTCTCATAGTCATGAAAACTTTCCATGAGGAAATAAGGTAAACTAAGGCACCTGTTTGGTGCACGTATTTGAATGGGGACATGCCCAGGGACTGGGTGTCTCTTGCAAATGGGTGCTGGTGTCCACGTTCAGCTATGTCTCAAGAATGGTGCCCTTTGGGTCAACGGAGTCATCTAGGTGTGTAGCAGGTGTGAGGAACCTTTGGCCCTCCAAATGTTGCCAAACTATGACTCCCACCACCCCTGTCCATTGGCCATGCTTGCTGGGGCTGATGGGAGTTGTAGTTCAACAACATCTGGTCAATGGCTTCTCATGCCTGATGTATACGCTAGGACCGTAGCATAAGAGATTTGCAGTGTCCATGGGAAAGATTGTTTGACCCTGAAGAGTCTCTAGTATGGCATTCCACAGGGGTCAGTTTTATCCCTCATGCTGCTCAACATCTACATCAGGGTCAGCAACCTTTTTCAGCCATAGGCCTGTCCACCATCCCTCAGACCATGTGAAGTTTAACTGAACTTAACTGTCCAGGTGTCCTTTACCTTTTTTTACCTAATGTAAGTCACTTTGGGTACCTAGGTGAGAAAAGTGACTATAACAAATAAATTTATTTATTTCACCAATTATTATTCTGGGAGAATTCTCCTACAAAACGGAAATGCATTGCCTGAGAAGTTTCAGCTCAACTCTTATTTTTTTTACTGTATTTTGTAGGCAGACAATCTCATGTTTCCATGAGAGGGGCCAATCAGAGGACAGGTTACTGTGAGCCAATCTGGGTGGATTTCATTCCCCGGGGGTCAGCAGAAAGAGCTCTTGACAGGGACAGTACTTATTCTGTGAGAGTGAGGCTGCACACAGTTTATCCCTGGAGGGCAAAGGTTTGAGATCCAAGCAATCCAGACAGGAGTTGGAAAGAAACATCAGCAGGGAAATTAATTATTTTTGGCAGCAGTCTTACCTGTATCCAGATTTTAAAAGCAAATCCCGAGAGGGAGACACACATTTGGAGAGTTGTTTTGCTTGCTCCACATTTCACTTGTCTCTCCAGAGGGAGAACTTTCCTCGCTTGCAGATGTGATTCCCATCTGAAAGCCACCAGGATCCTCCCCTTCCAGTCCCTTCAAGGCATGAAGAAAGATGTCTCCAAAACAAAACGGACCAGACAGGTGATGTCTTCTCTAACACTGATTCCCCAGGGTGCAATCTTTCTGTGGCTTAATTAGCAGGTACATCTACCACGCAAGCATGAAAAGTACAATTCATGTTATCCTGATCTTAATTGATGCCTACAATAAATTATGAGTTTGCCTAATTGCAGCTGCATTCTGCCTGGTAGAATTGGGGTGGGAATGACAACTTGCTTCCAAAAATAACCAAGTGCATGGATTAGAGGTTGCTTTGAAATATATTTATATACCTTGTCAATACCCCCAAGGTGGTGCCAAAGATATTGTGCGGCAAGAGTACGATCAGGATCAATGGACCCAGTTCTGGGAACCTCGGTGTTCAATACAGAAAGAGCCTCAGATGTTGTAGAGCTGCACTTTCTTTCCGGACTGGCAACAGTCTTGTGGGAGCTTGCCTTCTGTTGGATTACATCATTGTCAGTGGGGGCCCTTAGCAGATTTACCTGGGAGCAACAATGGCCAGCAGCAGTGCTCTGAGTGGTGCTGGGTAGCTGGCACCCTTCCAAGATGACAGCATCAATCTGGGGCAGATCCAACCACTGGAGTGCAAGACAAACATAACTTAGAACACAGTTTAAAGAAGAGTTTGAAGAAGAGTTTGGATTTGATATCCCGCTTTATCACTACCTGAAGGAGTCTCAAAGCGGCTAACAATCTCCTTTCCCTTCCTCCCCCACAACAAACACTCTTTGAGGTGAGTGGGGCTGAGAGTCTTCAGAGAAGTGTGACTAGCCCAAGGTCACCCAGCAGCTGCATGTAGAGGAGCGGAGATGCGAACCCGGTTCACCAGATTATGAGTCTACCGCTCTTAACCACTACACCACACTGGCTCTCAAAGGGAGACCCAAAGCAGCTATCCTTTACAAGTTCTGATACGACTATCCGTATAGCTTTAGCTGAGATTCCTGCATTGCAGGGGGTGGGACTAGATGACCCTCAGGCTCCCTTCCAACTGTACGATTCTACCCTGTGAGAACTGCCTTGGTGTAGTGCTGTGGCTGATCATTTTTCTGGTGTTCTCCTGCCGTTCCCCCCACAAACCAGGCTCCATCAATTAAGGAAAAAAGAAATGTCATCCAAAGATTACAAAAGGGAAGAAGGAAAATGGGTAAAATTCTCATGAATGGGGTGCTGGGTTTTTCTTTCTCATACTTTTGCCTGGGCCAAAGGGTGTTTGTGAGAGCCCTATCTTTCATTCTGTAAATCATTTCACCAGTGGTATGCACTCTGCGGCCTTCCTGGATGTATGTACAGTTGTACCTTGGTTTTCGAACAGCTTAGTTTTCGAACAGTGAGAGATTTTACTTTCTTGGGTTCCATGATCACTGCAGATGGTAACCGCAGTCACAAAATTAGAAGACGCCTGCTCCTTGGGAGAAAAGCAATGACAAACCTAGACAGCATCTTAAAAAGCAGAGACATCACCTTGCCGACAAAGGTCCGTATAGTTAAAGCTATGGTTTTCCCAGTAGTAATGTACGGAAGTGAGAGCTGGACCATAAAGAAGGCTGATTGCCGAAGAATTGATGCTTTTGAATTATGGTGCTGGAGGAGACTCTTGAGAGTCCCATGGACTGCAAGAAGATCAAACCTATCCATTCTGAAGGAAATCAGCCCTGAGTGCTCACTGGAAGGACAGATCCTGAAGCCAATACTTTGGCCACCTCATGAGAAGAGAAGACTCCCTGGAAAAGACCCTGATGTTGGGAAAGATGGAGGGCACAAGGAGAAGGGGACAACAGAGGACGAGATGGTTGGACAGTGTTCTCGAAGCTACCAACATGAGTCTGACCAAACTGCGGGAGGCAGTGGAAGACAGGAGTGCCTGGCGTGCTCTGGTCCATGGGGTCATGAAGAGTCGGACACGACTAAACGACTAAACAACAACAACAAAGTTCTCGAACGTTTTGGCTCCCGAATACCGTAAACCTAGAAATGAACTATTTTTTGAAGCCGAATGGCTGGTGGGGCTTTCGCAGCTTCCGATTGGCTGCAGGAGCTTCCTGCAGCCAATCAGAAGATGCACTTTGGTTTCCGAACGTTTTGGAAGTCGAACGGACTTCCAGAACGGATTCTGTTCGACTTCCACGGTACGACTGTACTTCAATTAACTCTCAAGGAAAGACATCATGCAGCTATTCTTCCCACGGAGCTTTCTCAGAGTGGGCAGCTGGGGAGCATGCAAAAAATGTTTACAGAAGCACACACGCATACCACTCTGAGCTACCTTGCAGCAATGAGGAAATCTCATATCCCTGTGCCCACCAAACTTTGAAAGAAGCTCTAAAGTGCCCTGAGAATGAAGCAGGAAAATGGAAGCCTCTTTTGCAAGGGAAGAAAACTTTTGAGAAATTGGAATGCAGGTTTTGACACATGAGTCCAGGACTCTGCCTCTGGTCTCAGGCCGCATTCTCACCCAAAATCTAAAACATGGTTTGCCACTTTAACAGTCACGGGTTCCCCCGAAGAATACTGGGAACTGTAGTGTGCAAAAGGTGCTGCTGGATGTTAGGATGTTGGGTATGCCTTTCGTTTTCACTAGTGCTAATATCTTCCCAGTAGAAGCGAAATCAGGCTGCCCAATCTGAAAGAAAAGAAAAGAAAAGAAAAGAAAAGGGAGGCTTTAATAAAGGAGGAAGAAAATGGAAAATGGAAACCTGTGTAATTAAACATTGTATCTGTTTTATAATTGAAGGCTTTATAATAATCTTCATTGAACCATAGAAGGGCAAACTTTTTAAAATTTAAGCATACCGACTCAGCAAGCATGTATAATAGACATCCTACTGTTCTGTGGGAAATTAGCTAAGAAACACACATACAGAGCTGTTGACAATTTCACACACACACACACACACACACACACACGAAAAGGTCAGGGAGAACAGCAGAGGCAACAGAGGATTCTGAGCATCAGCCCATCTTCCAAATTGCAGAAGTGACAATCAGGTTTTGATTCTGCAAAGCTCTGCTGCTTATGACAAAGAACAAAATGGGATTTTTCCTTCTTCAAGAACCCTGTTCAGTTCTTCTTCGCCTCATGGAAAGGGAAGGGAGAGCAGGGGTGATCTAGCTAACCCTGCGCCCTGTCAAAAGAACCACAACCCTATATCTAACTATCAATATTCTCCAATAGGAACCTGCCCTGGTAATGCTGACGAGCTGGTAGGAATTGTAATCCAAAACATCTGAAAAGAGTGGGTTAGGAAGTTTGCCTCCTGTTGCACACTTTCAAAATGGGGCCAAATGAGGTTAGACTACTGCAATATGTTGCATGCAGGGCTGCCTTAGGAGATTGTTCAGAAACTACAGCTAGTGCAGAGCACAGCAGCTAGCTTTTTAACTGGGGCAACAGGGCATCATGAGATAATACTGGTTCTGATCCATCTGCACTGACTGTCCATTTGTTTCCAAAGTGCTGGCTTTGACCTCAAAACTGGTGGCTGTGTGCATCATGCTGGCCACCTCTGTTGTAATGTATTTGTTGTAACCCACCTTATATAAGTGGGTGTATTTGTGTGTATGCACACATCCTAACCCCTAAGGTGGGTTACAATAAACACAAACAAACAAACAAGCTAGGAATCCATTAAATAATAAGTAAATGAAATTCGGATGCAGCAGGAATGCATTAAACCAAATAATATTTACAAACTCTCCCCCCAAGAATAATTCTAAGGGCTCAGCATTGAAGCAACGCACTCAGTATCTCTATTAGCAATAAATTAATATAACAGCATTTGCAAAATGGGTAATTTGGAGCTTATTAATGTTTATAAATGTGTTTTCCCGCAAACTGAATATTAACCTACAGCTTTAGAAGGTTTAATGAGCCTCAGACTGTTGGCTAGTCGTCACACAGCGAGTGACAACAAAAATACACACACTGGTTAATTCACAAAGGGAAATGCAGAGGAAAACTGCAAACACTGATGAGGTCAATTAATTACACAATTTACATAAATCTGAGTGGTTATTTTTCAGAGTATTTTTTGACATTTTTGCCCTCCACACTCCCTGTGTAGCCGGGGGGAAACTTCTCTGTCGCCTTGTTTATGCAACACATCAATCTTCCCAAAGGTTCGCAGGGCACCCTCAAATGCAACAGCAGAGAAGTTTCTGGATGTCGGAGCATGCACAATTTCACATCCCATTCCCATCAGGATTCGCTTAATTATCACCAGATGCTTTAAAGTCTGGGATGACGCCATTCTTTCCTACCTCTGGATACAGAATGGATGAAAGACAGCTCAGGCTACAATTATACACCATGCACCTAAAGCACTACAACACCATGTTAAACAGACTCCCCCCCAAATAATAATAATAATAATAATAATAATAATAATAATAATAATAATAATAATAATAATAATGTCACACGTAGGGGGTTCCCTTCCCCGTCGGCTGGACGTTCCAAGAAAGACAAAGGCTCATTCTGTCAAAGGCTTTTTATCTATGTTATTTACAATCATGTACAGAGAACATTAATCATGTCTGCTCAGTCCGAAGCAGGGCTTCCGTGTGAGGTACAGCAGCGCGGGAAGAAATATTTCCGGTTCCTCCTTCTCCTGTGTCCCCTGGGAACCTGACTCTGTGATGTTGGCTGAAGCCTCACCACCCCCTCCTCCTCCCCGGCACTGCTTCCTGACGTAGAAGATGAGGAGGACGATGAGTCTGTCAACAGAAGCTCTGGCTGCAGTCTGTATTGGCTCAGAGCTTGTTTGGCAGGGGGAGTCTGGAGTTCCCCTCTGACAAATAATAATAATTCTGGTAGCTATAGTTTGTTGAGAGTGCTGAGAGTTTGTAAGTGGCCGCCTATTCCCCTCCCAGAGCTGCCATTCTCAGAGTTCCATGGGAAGAGGGATTGATTGTTAAACCGAAAGATGGATTAGATACCAGCAAAAGGTCATGCCAGTCATTAACAGCTGATTGGGACAAATTCTGGCTCCACCCACCACTATTTTGTGATTGCTTAAGCCCCTGCGTTGCCATTTTATGAATGGTGGGCCTCAGTAATTTTCAGCTATCCAATCTGAGAAGCTCTGCCCTATGTCTTAAAAGGAAAAAGTTATGCTGGAGAGCCAAAGGGGCCAGGAAGTAGGGAATATTGCAGATATTGATATTGCACAGTTTGAAGTGACTAGATGCATTAAAATTGACTCCTTTTGCAAATGAAGCATTGTCCAGCCAGGGGTCAGCAAACTTTTTCAGCAGGGAAAACTTTTTCAAACTGTCCCTCACAACTTGTGGGGGGCCGGACTATATTTTGAAGAAAGAAAATAATGAATTCCTATGCCCCACAAATAACCCAGAGAAGCATTTTAAATAAAAGGACACATTCTACTCATGTAAAAACACGCTGATTCCCGGACCGTCCATGGGCCGGATTTAGAGGGCGACTGGGCCAGATCCAGCCCCCGGGCCTTAATTTGCCTACCCATGGTCCAGACCCATAAAAATATTCTTCAAATTTTACTTGCAGAACTCTTCAAAAACAGAACAAAAGACATCCAATGATACATCATACAATGTCTTGTGCTGTTCAGCACAGGCTCGGCATCTTAGAAATAAAAGATAAATCCAAATGGTGTCTCTCTCCTCCATTCCAGCCTGCCTTAATCTGTGTAAGGCTATGCAGTTCCCCAAGAGCCATTATTACATGCTTTTGTTCTCTATGGTGTTCAGAGCAAGACTAACAGCCAGCACCATTTCAAGATGGCGCATTTGCAACTCAATATCTTTGTCACATGATCAAAGGTTACATTCATTTTAGAGCTAGAGAACAAGCAACAGGTAATCGTTAACTGATTAAAGGGCTTAGAGTCCCTTAGAAAAACAACTGTGGAAAAACCCCAATGTTAACAATCCACATGTAGCAATTATCCATGTAAAACCTTCATTAATACACGGACATTCCCATTTTCAATGTGAATTAAACCAATTATACTTAATAGAAAGAACATGGAAAGGGGACTTGGCATGGAAAGGGCTGTGTCCCATCAACAGAAACGAACAGAGAGTGGTGAAAGGAGTGCTGAACCTCACACTTCGGCTGTGTTTTAAACATGCACAGGTTGTGTACAAATCCATGCATTAAAAGCACACATTTAAAGCACATGAATCTCCTTCCACTGAATTCTGGGAACTGTAGTTTTCTGGGAATTGCAGCTCTGCAGTGGGTAAACTACAGTCCTTGGGATTCTTTGGAGGAAATCATGAGCTTTGAATATTTGCCATAATTGTAGGGTGTCTGCAGCCATGCACACAATTCCCTTCTTTGGCTGCAATTCAATAATAACGGGAGCTAAGGCAACCCCTTCTTACAGAGGATGGATTCATAGCCATTGCAAAGCAGAGGGGAATATTTGCTACATCCCTCTCCTCTTATGCATGGCTGCAAAGCCCCAGATAGCAATAATAACAAGGAGAAAACCTACTAGGCAAGATCCAGCTGGCGGGTGATGAATTGCCGGGACACGGTGACTTCACACTGCTGCTAAGCACCTTAATATCTGTAGAAGGATAATTAGCAGCTCTTTCTCCTGCAGATATATTATTCCATTCACCAAAAGATATGAGTGGAAGAGGAAGCAATTCCCAGGGCTTTTGCGTATCGTTGTCTTCCCTGAAGGTGCTTCTTATGTCTACACAGATATACCCATCTGTTACAAGTGCGGCAGCAGAGCACAGGAGACAGGAGCCATTGCAAAAGAGCCTCGAAAGACAAATAAGTCCAAATTTTGCTCATGTGTACACACATTTTTTCCTACACAAGCCCCTACTTCTGAGCCAAAATATACTTGAGGGGTTGGGTTTTCATTTGTTTGGAAATTTCAACTTTCTGTGCTAGATTAGGGATGCTGCCAAATTTCAGCTGCTGGGGTGGCGGAGGAGCTGCAGTTTGTTAAGGCAGCTGAGATTTGTTAGGGTGCCCCTATTCCCCTTCCAGAGCAACAGTTCCCAAAGCGGTTTAGCATCCAATCCCTCTTCCCGGGGAACTCTGGGAGTTGTAGTTCTGGGAAGCTACAGGGAAACAGGCGGAAGGTCTAGTGTGGTGTAGTGGTTAAGAGCAGTAGACTCGTAATCTGGGGAACTGGGTTCGCGTCTCCGCTCCTCCCCATGCAGCTGCTGGGTGACCTTGGGCTAGACACACTTCTCTGAAGTCTCTCAGCCCCACTCACCTCACAGAGTGTTTGTTGTGGGGGAGGAAGGGAAAGGAGAATGTTAGCCGCTTTGAGACACCTTCGGGTAGTGATAAAGCGGGATATCAAATCCAAACTCTTCTTCTTGGTGGTGGTGCCCACCCTGTGGAACAGCCTCCCATCAGATGCCAAGGAGATGAATAACTAGGTATATAACCTTTAGAGGACATCTGAAGGCAGCCCTGTATAGGGAAGCTTTTTAATGTGTAATGTTTTATAATGTTTTAATTTATGTTGGAAGCCACCCAGAGTGGCTGGGGCCAGATGGGCAGGTTACAAATTTGTTGTTGTTGTTGTTGTTGTTGTTGTTGTTGTTGTTGTTAGGAATTGTACATGGCCTCCTAAAAACTCTGAGCACTCTTAACAAACTACAGCTCCCAGAATTCTTTGGGGGAAGCCCAAATATCTTTTTGGGGGACACACACCAGGGGCAAAGGTAGCTAGGCCACTGTAACACATGCACTATATGTATGTAGGTCCACACTGAGGTCCAGCGCCAAGGGCCTTCTGGCGGTTCCCTCAGTGCAAGAAGCGAAGTTACAGGGAACCAGGCAGAGGGCCTTCTCGGTAGTGGCACCCTCCCATCAGATGTCAAGGAAATAAACAACCATCTGACTTTTAGAAGACAACTGAAGGCAGCCCTGTTTAGGGAAGTTTTTAATGTTTGATGCTTTATCGTGTTTTTAATATTCTGTTGGGAGTCGCCCAGAGTGGCTGGGGAAACCCAGCCATATGGGTGGGGTATAAAGAAATTAAAACCCAGCTGACTTTTGCCCTGATTCAGTTGTAAACAGAGGGTTTCCCTGGGGAAAAGTGGAAGAATGGATGAGCCCTCAGGTTATCTTTATCAAAAAATATTGAGGTATCTGAAGGACTGTCATGTTGATGGGATGGAACATATTTCTTTGCTATTGATCCGGAGGTCAGCATCCAAACCAAGTGATTTTTACTTTGTCGGTGGATCAGACTATCTCAGTGGATGGTTTTGAGATGTTTTTGAGCAAAGACTGCATGACCAGAAGTGAATTTCCAGCACCAACAGAAAGTTGGCCTGATGGTCCTTTGAGTACCAATTCTGTGATAGTGTGGAGCATTGTGGTGACTGGCAGGTCTGGGTAAAGCTCATTCTATTTTTACGGTATGCTGATAATTCTTATCACGGAGATGTTAGCATGGAATGCTGCTATTATTGGGGGGGGGTCTATTGTTCCCCAATGTGTAATAGCAATGTTTGGAAGGTATGGTTCCATGTAGTGGGAATCTATGCAGCTACTAAGCACACCACATTTTCAAAGCTATTTCAAATGCCAGGAGAAACATTTCAGATGGATTTCTCTCTCTCTCTCTCTCTTGGTACTCAGATTGTGCTTTTGCTTATTCAGAATTATATATACACCGATACGTATTTGTGACAATTCAATAATCTACTTATGCTCCACAGAGTCCCTTGAAATAACCTGAACACCTTTGCCAGTCATCCGTACATGCGGGAAACCTTTCATCTTTGTGTTCCGGGCAGGTACAGATGGTTACACTTGATTGCACATGAAGAATACTCCAGAGTCAGGCGCAAAGACTGAGAATTTTCACATCATCATCATCAGCAGCAGCATGCACCTGCAATGTGCCAGCTTGTTCAACGCACACAAAGAATGAAGAAAAGTTGTGAAGAAAAATTCAACATGAAAGGATGAATATGAATTCTCTAATGTCGCATGAAATGATAGATGAGGTGGAAAGAGTCTTTTCCACCAAAGAATTTGGCACTGATCAACTGGTGTCCAAGTTAATCCAAAGTAGGATCTTATGGGGAGAAAGGGGAGCTTTCAAAAAGTGTCCAAATCTGGTATGGAATATTCATAGAGAATATTCACAGAGAGCCAGTGTGGTGTAGTGGTTAAGAGCGGTAGACTCGTAATCTGGGGAACCGGGTTCGCATCTCTGCTCCTCCACATGCAGCTGCTGGGTGACCTTGGGCTAGTCACACTTCTCTGAAGTCTCTCAGCCCCACTCACCTCACAGAGTGTTTGTTGTGGGGGAGGAAGGGAAAGGAGAATGGTAGCCGCTTTGAGACTCCTTCGGGTAGTGATAAAGCGGGATATCAAATCCAAACTCCTCCTCCTCTTCTTCTTCTTCTTCTTCTTCTTCTTCTTCTTCTTCTTCTTCCTCATGTATTTTAAGATGAAACTTTTTTGCTGTGTCAGTGTGATTATAATTAGATGGTAGCAGTACATTTTGTTTTCTTTTTTAGGGAAAAAAAAGGTGCCAATACTCACCATGAAGTTGTTACAGTAAGTGCCACACTTTTAACATTTTTAAAAATTTATTTTTTGGAGGGGGGAAGGTGCCGGTACTGTGTACCCACAGCCACAGCCTCTCTCCACCCCCGGGTAAGGCTTGACTCGGGGAAGAAGAAGTTGCGGCCAGGCATGGTGGGTGCCACAGTTGCTCTCTCCCCCCAGGCTCATCCTTGACCCAGGGAAGGAGAAGTCCTGGCTGGGCGTGCTACAGCCACTCTCCTTCCTGAGCTGGGGAAGGAGGAGTTGCGGCTGGATATGCTGGGTGCCACAGCCACTCTCTGCCCCAGGGTATGGATTGAGGTGGAACACACAGGAGGTGATCTTCACTCTCCGTGCTCTCCAGCCTCTGCTGCTGGCAGGGCACAAGGGGGATCTCGTGGGGGGGGGCTCTGCTTCACACACACACTCAGATTGTGCGCCCAGAGTCACGGCCCCCATGCCCCCCCATGCTAATCCACTGGTGAAGAAGGAAAAGAGACAACTCTTCCCTTGGGATTTCTCAAAATCCACAGTTTTTTCTCAGTTGCTTTTCTGTTCTATTTAACTTCTTGCAATAACGCAGGACGCTATTTTGGTTTTGCAACAAGCTTGTGAGGTAGGTAACACTGGCAAATAGTTACTTACATGATGACTGTCACAACGCAAATTCTTCTCCTCCATCACTACCCCAGCAAGCCCATTCCATTCTTTGCAACCCCCACACATCATTTACCTTGTGACTCTCCATATGTTTCCGGATTCAAATCCCATTATCCCTACCCATTGACCATGTTAGCTGGGGCTGCTGAGAGTTGGAATCCAGCAACATTTGGAGGGCCACAGGTTAGACCCTCCTGATTTAGAACAAGGGCATATATATTCTGTAACCTATGAACATAAGAACCTATGAAACTGGCTTACAGTATGGTTCAGTCCAATTAGCCCAATGCTATTAACTCAAGGGACTTTGTAGTACGCACAACTTTTTCATTTTCTCCTTTCAGAATGTATTGTTAAATGCGGTTCTGCTGTAATACAGGCAGATTGTGGCTAACACTATAACAATATCGTTCTCGATTATGATGATAGTGGGGACCTATGAAAACTGAACAGATGAATTGCAGTCCCTCTTGGAGTTTAAGGACTGTTTATTGAGAAGGAGGGTAATAGGGTTCTGAGGATGTGTACCTGACATGCATATTTTCCGCGGTAAATTCTCTCCTACCCCATGGAACAGCCCATATCTACATCATAGCTAAATATATCCTTTAAAAACAAGATAGATAACACATAGGTGTTCTTGGTTGGTGAAATACAGTATGTAACATCTGGTATGGGGCATGTGGGTATTGTCTGGGGAAAACAGCCTCATGTTTTTCTACAACTTAGAGGCATACAAACTCCCCCCCCCCATTCCATTGTATTCATGAAACTCCACTCACCCCCAAATCAAAATTCCTTATATAAATTCAAAATTCACTCTGAAATTCCCTTGAGGCAAAACTTCAGTAGCCTCTCCAGCTCAAACATGGAATGTGGAGTTCATTTACTACTAGGGCTTCAGTCATGTAATGATGCTCCCTGTGGCATTCTGGAATTCTCAGTGTCCTCTTTCCAACAAGCATTTGCAGTGTTGGTCCAACCATTTTGCTAAATTTGCTTTGTCAAGCAAACTGTGTAAGCTTTCTTCTTCTTCTTCTTCTTCTTCTTCTTCTTCTTCTTCTTCTTCTTCTTCTTCTTCAATTGCTTGTGATGTTCACCTCCTCCATTCAAGCCTCTCTCAACATTATTTCTGTCCTTCCTTCCTTCCAGTTGCCTACTGTGACGTTCATCCAGTTGACCTTTCCCTCCCACTTTCCACTTCACAGAACTTTGATCTCCTGTTTCCCTGACTCTACTTTCTCTGTTCTTTCTGTCCTTGATGCCTGGGCTGTCCCACTCCTTCTCACCCCAGTCTTGGGTTACTTCCTTCGTCTATTTCTTCTTTTGATCTTTATCTCTAGCTTACTTCCTAGCTCCTCTTGGGGACCCACCCATCCCTGATATTGTTCAGTTCAACTAATGTTCTCAGAGCTTTGCCACCTGAGGCAAAGGATGAGATAGTGCCTCCATACAATCCATTTACAAAAGCCTACCCAAGTAGCAACTGAAACTTTATTTGATGCTAGACACAGGGTAGCATTGTCCATTGCACACACAGCTCTGCCCCTCAGCAACTGCCTCTTGAGGCATCTCCCTCAATCTGCCTCATGGTAGAGCCGGCTGTGACCGCTCTGTTATTGACCTATCTGCTAGATGCATCAACGGGGCAGAGGGAAACAAAATGTGCAATGGATAGCATACACAGAGGACCAATCCTGGCATAACCAACATTGAAAAATTAGCTCATCTTTTGCTCTCTTTCTCACTCTTATGCTAATCAGTGAATTTTCATTGCATTTCATTTATTTCAAATATCCCTAGGCCACTTTTTCAGGCAACGCTCATGCAAGTGAGCTTACAGTAAAAATGACAAAACAGCCACCAAACCATCAAAGGAACAGTTCATAAAATTACTCAGCCAATTAAAGCATTTTCCATAGTGGTGCTGTGGTCTAAACCACTGAGCCTCTTGGGGTTGCTGATCAGAAGGTTGGTGGTTCGAATCCCTGCTATGGGGTGAGCTCCCTTTGCTCTGACCCAGCTCCTGCCAAGCTAGTTACAAATAAGCCAGTCGGAAGAGGTACGGGTGGTTTGAAGTGGAGGGGAACTGTTGTGCCACAGGCAGGGAGTTCCCTCATAGCATCTGCAGCTGAAAGAATACAACCCTAGCTACTGGTGCAGCTACAGGTGCCACCTGGACTTCTTCCATCAGCCCTTTGATGGTACCCTCAAACTGCATATTTGGTCTTTCAGGGGAGATGCCACCCCATCCAGAACCAGTTCTAAACCTTTTTCTAGAGCCGAGAGCCACCTAATCAACCTACGACACCATCGCCCTGTGTGGATTCAACCTCATCTTGTTTGCCCTTATTTCTTAGGACTCCAATATCCCCCCCTGGGAACCAGAAGGTAAAAGAAAGGTATAGTGGTTGACCTCCCAGGAGCTTTCATGCAGATGTTTAAGAGCACGAGGGACAATATAGATCACTGTCGAACACCGTGAGCCAATAGCCACAGGACAGAACTAAGGTTCCCGAGCACCACCGTATGTAAACAACACCCAAGAGGGTCCAAGACTACTGTTAAACAGTGCTTCCTGTGACCAATCCAGAAGGCTGTCATGATTGGTGATATCAAAAGCTGCTGAAAAGTCCAAGAGTATACAGTGGAACCTTGGTTCTTGAATTTAATCCATTCCGGGAGTCCATTCGACTCCCGAAACAGTTTGAAAACCAGGGCACGGCTTCCGATTGGCTGCAGGAGCTGCCTGCACTCAATCGGAAGCCGCATCGGACGTTCAGCTTCCAAAAAATGTCCACAAACCGGAACAGTCACTTCTGAGTTTGCGACATTCGGAAGCCGATTTGTTTGACAACTAAGCCGTTTGACTACTAAGGTACCACTGTATATTTACTTACTTACTTACTTACTTACTTACTTATTATAAAATTGGATGCCCACTTTTCCCTAGCAGGTCCCAGGGCAAGTTACAACCATTTAAAATTCATAATTAAAAACAGTGAAAACAGATTACAGTCACAGGAATAGAGTGGTTCCTTGTTCTGCACCCCTCCAAAGTGATGAGAGCCAAGGATGGTGCTATGAGGAGGGCAGGGATGTTTTCTGAGTCATCTCAGGTGTTCCTACTGCTTCCACTTTTGTTCCTTTGGATACTGGGACCTCTAGCCTGTGATCGCCTCATAGGGGTCCAGCACAGGGGCTGAATAGAACATGTGCAATATAGGTTGCAGCCCAGAAGGACATACTCATCACAGAGCCATTGAAATAAATGGACTTAAAGTTCGTCACAGCGTCTAAAGGGCATTAAATCTAGGTACTAAATATTCTCTCCTGTAAGACTTTTTCTCTTGGAAGGAAGCTGAAGTATGCATTAAGCAGCAACTTGAAAGTAGCTAAAGGACAGTGGAGATGAATAGGGGAATTATGATGAATGGCTTCTTGAAATAAATGTCCCAGTAATTTGCAAGAAACCTGTCCAGATCTAGAAGACATTCTCTGCCTTAGCAAGAATAATAGCCATCAGAGTTTCACTGAGGAGTGAAGCTCAAGATGAAATGTATCTCGAAAGATCCTTTTATTAGACTAGATGTTTTACAGGGGGTGGAGGGAAGCAAAACACAGCAAGGAAGAGTATTACAAATGGCCCATGGCCTGTCGCGCCTGGGCAAGGTAACGAAGACTGAGCACATGAGGAAACTTGCTAGTTCTGAGCACTGCTTTTAAGGAACCTGGGAATAATGCATCCCCAGAAATGCAGCTGTAGTGCGGGAAATATTGAGCTATAAAACAGTGAGTGCATGAAAAGTCGAGAACCATCCTGAATAGCAGTTCGGCCATCATTAACATGTTTCATTAAATGGCAGGATTCCAAGGGTATAACTGGGCCTTTGTGTCCTTAATTCTATGGCTTGTGTCCATGGTGCCAGTGTGGTGTAGTGGTTAAGAGCGGTGGACTCGTAATCTGGTGAACCGGGTTCACTTCCCTGCTCCTCCACATGCAGCTGCTGGGTGACCTTGGGCTAGTCACACTTCTCTGAAGTCTCTCAGCCCCACTCACCTCGCAGAGTGTTTGTTGTGAGGGAGGAAGGGAAAGGAGAATGTTAGCCACTTTGAGACTCCTTTGGGTAGTGATAAAGTGGGATATCAAATCCAAAGTCCTCCTCCTCCTCCTCCTCTTCTTCACATTAATCTAGGAGATGCAGATCATAGTCAGTTCATATCTGAATTCACAAAGACTGGATTCTCCATACATGCAAGAACTAAATCATTTCCTTGTTGAAGTCAGCCAGGGGGCAGGACTACAGCACAGATGCTACTGAGTCACTGTTATTCTGCTGCAATGCTTCCCAAATAATTTCCATTATGCAAGCTCTCTTCCAATCATTTGTAAAAATGGTCATTGTTAGCAGAGTAAGATGCCAAAACTTGGTAGAGGGAAACCTAAGCAGTGGTCAGATGCAGCTTAAATGAGAATTTCAAGCTGGTTTAGATCTATGGAAGTATTTGTTTGATTATTTACAAGATTGCTTATCCCCAGTGCTATTTTTCTACAAAAAGAGGTGATGGAACTCACCATGAATGCATCCCTTCTTCTCTTAGAATGGCAGTGGCACCCACTGAAGAGGTGCCGGAACTGAGTTCCATCGAGTTCCCCCTGGGGGGGAGTCCTGATTATGCCACCTTTCACCTTGCATTTCCATGGTGGGATTACAACAGTGGAATATACAATTTAAAAAACAGACGATAAAAACAATTGAAACCATTCCAAATGTAACCTCAATAAAAGATACGGACAGGGCTTTTTTCCCCCAGCCAGAGCTCAGGTGCATCTCTCAGGTGGACACCATTGCCATTCTAAGAGAACAAGGGAGAAGTAACAGTAACAGCTGTACAATGAAGATGCTAGGCTCACTTCAGTGGGGAGGGATTTCCAAAATTTAGGGACTGCCAAAATTTATGGTGCTGGAGGACACTCTTGAGAGTCCCATGGACTGCAAGAAGATCAAACCTATCCATTCTGAAGGAAATCAGCCCGGAGTGCTCACTGGAAGGCCAGATCCTGAAGCTGAGGCTCCAATACTTTGGCCACCTCATGAGAAGAGAAGACTCCCTGATGTTGGGAAAGATTGAGGGCACATGGAGAAGGGGACGACAGAGGACAAGATGGTTGGACAGTGTTCTCAAAGCTACCAACATGAGTCTGACCAAACTGCGGGAGGCAGTGGATGACAGGAGTGCCTGGCGTGCTCTGGCCATGGAGTCACGAAGAGTTGGACATGACTAAACAACAACAGAGAAAGACCTCAAGAAGAAGGCAAAACCTTAAAACAGGTATCTCAGATGTCAAAGTCCAGCATAAAGCAGTGCATCTTCAACGTACCTTAGAAAAGAATGAATGAAGATGCACCACTATGGGGAAGGAATTGCACCACCTAGGAACTGTTTCTGCTGGGCTCCCACCACACCTCTGAGGGTGGTGGAACTAGCAAGAGATCCTCCTCTTCACATTTGTGAAGGTCATAGGGATGGAGACAACTTGAATTGGGCCCGGAAATGAACCGACAACCATCTCTCACTCATCCTCTTTTCTTCTGATGGTGACCAGCCAGATGCCACAGGGAGGTTCATAGGCTGGGCATCATGGCAATACCCATCTGCTCCTGTTAATCCTCAGCATCTGGTAGTCCGAGGTATATTGGCTCAGAAGATGAAGGCTGTTCTTTTGTGATAGCCACTAATAGATGGAAAGTGTCCATTCAAAACCTGTTTATCACCCCAAGCCACCGTGGAACTACGTAATGAGTTTGGGAGCTGCAGCTAAATTGCATATTATAGTTGTATGTAATTAGAATAATTTGCATCTCATTTTCATGAACATGGCAGATGCTAGAGTACAGTTGGCAGCCGTATTGCACTAATTCTAATTTTGCAGAATTTTTATTCTGAAATTATTACTCTTAAATGCTTAAACTGCAAGTCGTCCCTAGAAAGATCTTGATCTATCACCTTCCGGAGAAATTAAATTGAAAGCCCAGTGAACAAGGCTCTCTTTTCATTTCCCTTCCCAGTTCAAACTGTGATGATTTCTGTACCCAAAGATGATTTCTATCACCCAAACTCAATCCAGGACTCTCAGGAAAGGGGTGTTCCTGCTGAACTTGATTGCTACTTTTGATGGCCTTCCTGATCTGCAGAATAGCAGGTGGAGTTGGGCCAGTGACATAGTTGCTCCCACAAATCCCCTCTCACTGCGTCACCAGCAGAGAGCATCCTGGTTTACATTACATAATATCTGAGGCAAACAAAATGGGGAAATGGCTTTAATGTTGGTGGTTCTAGAGTTGCACCAAAGCTGTATTGAAGTCAGCTGCTTGGGGGAATTCTAGCTCAAAGGTAAAGGAAAAGGTAAAGGTAAAGGACCGCTGGAAAAGGCAACTAATAGAGCAAATCCCATAAGATGCTATGGACCTGGTGGAGAGGAAGATCCATGGGGGGAGGCCCCCAGTATGGCAGAGGCTCTGCCATCATCGCTAAGAAGAAGAAGAAGAGTTTGGATTTGATATCCCGCTTTATCACTACCCTAAGGAGTCTCAAAGTGGCTAACATTCTCCTTTCCCTTCCTCCCCCACAACAAACACCCTGTGAGGTGAGTGGGGCTGAGGGACTTCAGAGAAGTGTGACTAGCCCAAGCTCACCCAGCAGCTGTATGTGGAGGAGCGGAGACGCGAACCCGGTTCCCTAGATTACGAGTCTACCGCTCTTAACCACTACACCACACTGGCTCTCAAAAGGCCAAAAGTGGGATGTTGCAGTGTGTGTGTGTGTGTGTGTGTGTGTGTGTGTGTGTGTGTATCTGTACGAGGCAGCTCCTTTCCCCTAAAAGTTGCCCCTGCTTCCCTGGCCTGGCAGGGCATAGGAAGTGATGGTTCCTCCGCCCCAGGATCTCCCCCACCAACCCACAACTACACTCTGCTTCAGGATTGCTTTGACAATTATTAATCAGCGATTAGAGATGAAGAGACTTAACTCTCTAGGTGTAAGGGCACACCAGCTTGATGTAGACAACGGGAGGGGGGGAAAGTTTGGAGACTTGAAACTGCTGGTATGTTGCTTAGCAATAATTATACCTTTTAAAGACGATGTCTTCATTCCCAGTGTCCCCAGAGCTGGAAGGTGCAAAGACAGCTAATTATCGTGGGACTGAACTGCTGCCGCTGAGCATAATCTGATTTCACAAGTTGTCCCATTGAGTCAAATTAATTCCTGTGATTTATTGACAGTGGCTATAAATATTGACCAGGGTGGACAGAAATTCACTAATTAACTGAAGGGACAGTAAAGTTCCACATGTCGTCAGATGTAAGAAATGAGCCCTCAGTTTCAAGCTCTCCTGAAAAATGTAGGCCCTAGTTTGCTGTGGTTTCAAAACAAGTTCAAGAGCAAGGATCCTTCTGGAATAATCCTCACCCAAGTTACTTCCTGGGTTCTGGGGTTAAATTACATGATTTTGTTGTTTTAAGTGGAACTGGTAGTGCAGGTCCTAAACATTAAGACAAGAGAAGCATACTCCTCTTAATGTATTTTAATATTTGCTGGAAGCCGCCCAGAGTGGCTGGGGAGACCCAGCCAGATGGGCGGGGTACAAATAATAAGTTGTTATTATTATTATTATTATTATTATTATTATTATTATTATTATCCTTTGTGCTTGTTCCTGAAGGTCACGCCCTACCATTAGGCAGAGTGCAGCAGCTCCAGAACATACTGCACTCCCATCAGCCTCAGCCAACAGGGCATGGGCGTACCCAGGGGGGGCAGAGGGGGGCAGCTGCCCCCCCTAGAAGGCAGCTGCCCCCACCCCAGAAGCAAAAATGATCAGTGTCCGTTCAAAGCAAACCTGAACGACCATGGCTTGCCCCCCCCCCCAGTTTTGATCCTGGGTACGCCCCTGCAACAGGGCCAATAGAGATGATGGGGATTGCATTAACCTTAGCCCATGTAGCCAGTGGTCAGGGATTATGGGAACTGTTATCCAACAACATTGGGTGGGGGACACAAGCTGTCCACTGGTTACAGCATACCCTCCAACATTTCTCCGGTGAAAATAGGAACATCCTATTCCATTATTATTATTATTATTATTATTATTATTATTATTATTATTCTACTATTTATACCCCACCCACCTGACTGGGTTGCCCCAACCACTCTGGGCGGCTTCCAACATATATAAAAACATAGCAAAATATTAAACATTTTAAAACTTCCCTATACAGGGCTGCCTTCAGATGGCTTGGGGGTAGGATAACTCTATACCCTCCAACATTTATTCGATGAAAACAGCAATGTCCTACCATGCCCTCCAACATTACTCCAGTAAAAATAGGGACATCCTAAGGAAAAGCAGGGCATTCCAGGATCAAATCAGAAACCGGGACAGCTTCTGTAAATCTGGCACTGTGCCTGGAAAATAGGGACACTTGGAGGGTCTGTTACTGTGGTTTAGTTTTATGAGAAGTAGATGTCTAAAACGCCATGCAGAGCGACATGCAGAAGCAACCGCGATGTATCTCACATTCCGAAAGCAGAAGAAGCTAAAATATTCCATGCCTGGGTTGAGGAAAAGCTGACATCTAAAAATAAAGCATTAATGCTTAACATACACCAGCAAATAAAAACAGCATCCCAAACTTTGTAGCTTGAGAGTGTTTTGCGCTGAAAAGTCAATGTGTATTGATCCATGAGATGAACTATTTGTTTTATATCACCAGCTATATGATAGATTTTGATCTAATTGACAATTATGTACATAATATCTCTCCAACACTTAAGAAAAATATTTACTTAACAGCCGCCTCCAGAGAAGCCTTTCAAAAGCGTATTGTGACAAATGTACACCAAACTGGTTGGTGATGGAATGGGTTTTGTACTACTTGTTGAGCCATGTGAAACTAGTTTCTGAGAACACGGGAGCTGCTGCTATTGAATAAAATGGGGCTGGTGTGCTGTGCCTGAAGAATAAGAATAAGAATAAGAAGAGTTTGGATTTGACATCCTGCTTTATCACTACCCTAAGGAGTCTCAAAGTGGCTAACATTCTCCTTTCCCTTCCTCCCCCACAACAAACACTCTGTGAGGTGAGTGGGGCTGAGAGACTTCAAAGAAGTGTGACTAGCCCAAGGTCACCCAGCAGCTGCAATTGGAGGAACGGGGAAGGGAACCCGGTTCACCAGATTACGAGTCCACCACTCTTAACCACTACACCACACTGGCTTTTGCAAGCCTTTTATGTTGTAGAGGATGTCAACAGTTTGATTTTGATTTCCATATGTGGTGAATACGCAAGCCCATAAAATTATTTTAGAAAATGGCACTTGACAAAGTTCCTTCTGTTATGGGACAGGTGATACGACCTGATCCGAGGCTAGCTTTGATAATAGATGACCACAAGAATTTACTGTTTTAGGACCTATTAATACAGTTACATGCTATTAGAAAATATCTACTAACTTAACTCCAAAGGCATGGTGGGATAGACCATAGAGCACTTGGCTTAGGGAAAAATCAATGAAACATCTTAGAGCACCGTATTAAATAAATATCAAATACAATTTCGAAACTCTATGGTACATGTTTGATTAGTACACTGAAAAGGACCTTATTGTCCCCTCACCATAAGAACATAAGAGGATCCTGCTGGATCAGGCCAATGGCCCACCTAGTCCAGCATCCTGTTCTCACAATGGCCAACCAGAGCGTTGGCCATTGGGATTTATGGGTCTTGGAGTCCAACAATATCTGGAGAGTATCACAGGTTGGTCACAGGACAATGTGGTTCCCCCGCTTGCCATCCGGAGTGGTACATTCCAGACCCAGGCTTATCATCTCACCTACTTTTGAGGATGTGGCCAGAGAATGAGGTTACTGGAAGGGTCACTTCCTTTTAAATACACTGACCTAGACCCTGAGGCCCTTTTCCGGGCACTCTTAGCAAACCCTTGCTGTTGGACAGCATGTAAGTGGTCTACACAGATAAATGCACATGATTGATATAAGAAATATAAGATGAGCAAGTTCAAATCACAATCCAAAGAAAGTGACCTCCATAGGATTTAGGAGCACAGGAAATCAGTTGTACCACCCTAGCTGCTTGGCATTGGCTTTCCAGGATTTCAGACATGGAGATTTCCCAGCCCAACCTAGAGATAACTGGGATTGAACCCGGGTTTGTTTGCATCTGAAGCATGTGCCCTGCGTCTGAGCTATGGCCCTTACCATGGAAAATGACAACCAGCAGAATCATCTCCCTCGTGCTGCCTATCTTTCTAATGTAACTTTCTAATAAAAAGATAAATCTATGGTTCGGAAATAAGGATATTTCTCTCCCTGCTTCATCACATTCCCCAGTGAATACTAATACTTCTTGTCTTCCTGTGATTTCCTTTTTTCTCGCCTCGCCTTTAAAGCTAGGCTATGCTTGGCTTGAAGTTTAGCTTGGACTTTGTCTCTCAGACAATCTGTGCATAATCTCAATCTTCCTAATAGTATCCGAGGGCAATGCGCTGCTCCACATCCCTGCACACAACTCCTTTTGACATGAGTAGGTGTTCCATGCACCGACTGAAAGAACTAGGACAGCCCTTGAACTGCAGTCTCTGTATTTATCGCAGCATCTCTCAGGAGAATGGCACATCCTTTCCCCTTGTCCCGTTGACATTGATTATTCAGCGGGCTCCCCATGCACCGAGAATGGAGAACAGTTGCCCCAAAGCTCTATGATGAAATCTAAAGCCAGATGTGTGGTGGGGGAAGGGACATCACCCTCAGGATCAATCTCAGAGAGGCTACCCCTTGGAGGGTCAACAACATGGAACTAAAGGGATCTCAGGTAGCATGCATTGGTGGAGCTGCTTCATCAGCAAAACCTCAGAAGCTATTGACAATGACAATGTCTTGTGTCCTTTCTCACGAATGTCAAAAAGCACATTCCATTTTTGTCTGCCCCCCCCCCCCGCCCACATTGCCTGAGAACTGTCGGCATCCGGGGGTCAAACGACGAGCTGGCTAGCCCCCAGCTGGATCGTTTCCTTCCAACTGTCAAGCAGCAAAGATCCCTCGACCTCTGGTGCAACATAAATCAGTGACCCAAGTCTACTGACATGGGCACACTCTATTTAGCAGAGCAGACTGCACAACACAAAGAGGCTCGAGGCTTGTGAAGACATACTAGGAACTACGGATTTATTAAACATAAATCAGGAACAAAGAAACATGCCGTCTCTCTCCTTCCATCTCTTCCGAGAGGGAGAGAAAAGCAAAAGCAATACAGAGGAAGTCCCACTTGTTCCAGCGCACAGTGCTGGAATGTAAACAGACATGTGACACACAAGAATCCCATGTCTGCAACTAAAGGTGGAATGGAATTTTCCAGCATGTCTGTCCTGTCCTGGTGCTGTCCTCCTCCCTTCATCTGCCAGCACATCATCTGCCCATATCCTAGCCAGAACACCCACAACAGGAAGATCAGTCTGGCTTGTAAAACTTCCGATACCGATTAAGAGCTCACTTTTCCATTCCGGAATTGTCAAACTGTTCTTTCTCTTTGACCTTCCAATTCCCTTCTGTTCTTCATTTTTTTAGATTGTAAGTCTAACATCAGGGTTGTGGGTGTGGGTGTGATGTATTTATATTAGGAGGGTATAGGGTGTGGGGGTGTTATGGGGGGGGCTGTTGTGGAAGGCTGCTCAGAGCATTGGTCTAGCTCAATATTGCTAAGACAGAATCCCTGCAGCTCCTTCCCCGCAGCTCCCTCCTGACTGCAAAGTCCTCTTTTGTAATTTGGAAACAAGAATAAGCAATAAGCTTGTCAGAAAGATGGCTTAGGAAAGTATTTTGACAGCGGAAATATGCTCCCATTTTAGCAGCTAACAAGGCTCTTCAGACATCTGTGCAAAATCTTTCCAGATTCCTTCCCTTTCTCTTTGCCTTTCTATTGCATTAATTAAATTCCTGATGACCACTGATGGATAGATTTCGTCTAAGCCATAATGTGTCAAGCTGATTTATAGAAGGGAGAATGGTATTTACTATTCCTGGTCTCCACCACAATTAATATTGAAAAGAAAAGGGTGCTATTTAAACAACCCAGGGAGGTTATTCATCTGAGCACCAGTGACACTTTCTCCCTCACCACTAAATTAAGTGCCAAATTTCTTTTTCGTTTTTCCTTGGGGGGAAGGAAGGTGACCAAGTGCCAAAAGTCCCTTCTCGATAAAAACTCATGCTTTGGAATTTATAGGCAGAATCTGATTGTAGTTACATATGGTCTATTATAAGTGGAATAAGATTTTTTCACTGGTGCCTATTCAACTAAGTGGTGGTATTCAACTAAGTTTTACTCAGAGTAGACTCACTGAAATTAATGGACCTTACTTAAAAGATAAAGGTAAAGGACCCCTGACAGTTAAGTCCAGTTGTAGATGACTTGGGTTGTGGTGCTCATCTCGCTTTACTGGCCAAGGGAGCCGGTGTTTGTCCACAGATAGTTTTTCTGGGTCATGTGGCCAGCATGACTAAGCCGCTTCTGGCGAACCAGAGCAGCGCACGGAAACGCCGTTTACCTTCCCGCCAGAGTGGTACCTATTTATCTACTTGCACACATAAGTGTGTTGTAGTGGTTAAGAGCAGTAGACTTGTAATGTGGTGAACTGGGTTCGATTCCACGCTCCTCCACATGCAGCTACTGGGTGACCTTGGGCTAGTCACACTTCTTTGAAGTCTCTCAGCCCCACTCACCTCACAGAGTGTTTGTTGTGGGGGAGGAAGGGAAAAGGAGATTGTTAGCAGCTTTGAGACTCCTTAGGGTAGTGATAAAGCGGGATATCAAATCCAAACTCTACTTCTTCAACTGGAGATACTGGGGATCTCCAACTTGGGATGTTCTTCATCTGTGAGCTACACCCCTGCTCCAATTTCTTTGACAACAGGGCAGTATAAACAAAATCATTAACGAACAGCATTGTCTTTCACCCACACATTTTGAGACCCCCCGGCAAAGACATCTCAGATGCTGATCTTGCTTTGCTCCAACTTCAGATATGATACTCCTCCACCACTTCTGCTTCTGTATTCCTTTTCCAGCACAAGAGGTTTGGAAGCTTTATTTATAGCTCGTTATTGCTGAAGGAAGAAAAGTCGGGGGGGGGGTTGTAATGTTTTCATTATGCCTTTGGACAAGACATACATTTTAAGTGCTCAATTTTAGAATCAGACAAAACGTTGCAGGGAGCTGAAATGACTTCTTAATAGTGTTGATCAATTTGGATTCACTTAGAAATGACACTGCCTTGCTTTGGCAGGCCAGTTGTTGAAAAGGAAATATCATTTATCAAAAATGGCTTCCGAAACACTATGCTTTGCAAGCGTCTCATATACCTATGTATCAGTGTCAATCCAAGATGTTTATTTCCTCACTTTCCCAACTATTTAAAAGACGTGCAGTGAAAACTGTTGCTTCTCCTGTTAGCTAATGTCTGTGCACTGCAAACAATAAGGTGTGTCAGTAGGTGGAAAGCTACAGGTTTTTCCCCTTGGCTGATCCAAAAAGCAAAGCACACAAATACACATTTTTGGGATGGACAGGAGAGGTGGAAAGTTGGCATATGATGACCTGCTTCACCCCACCCTCCTTCGCACTTCGGGTGAGTCACTGTCAACTGCCACATTGCGGCAATTTTTGGAATCTGCTGAGCCACTGCCTTTGTAAACAAGCTAATCTATCAATATGTATCAGCAATGCCAGACAGAGGACAAAATAATTTGGCGGAGACTGGATATCAAATTATTCTGGGGAAATGAGCGAAAAAGTGGAATCCACCCTCATTTCGCCACCACGATCGTTATTAGTTCATTTATGAATTGATATTCCTACGAAGCGATTGCATAATTCAAGAAAAGGCATAAATAAAACAATTGGGTATGTAAAAAGAGTTAAAAATATGACATATATATATATAAATCAAATCCACTGCAGATACCCACTGGGATATTTTAAAAAATCCACTTAGAAGTCTCGTTCAAAGAGGGACGTCTTTAACAGGTGCTGAAGAGGCAATAGAGAAGGTGCTTGATTGATATATAATGTGAGGGAACATAAGAAGAGACTGCTGGATCAGGCCAAGGACTCATCTGGGCCAGCATCCTGTTCTCACAGTGGTCAACCTGTAGGAAGCCTGCATGCAAGACCCAAGCATAAGAGCACACTCCCTTCTTGGTGTTTCCAGCTGATCGTTCTAGATGAACGGGACACGGGTGGCGCTGTGGTCTAAACCACTGAGCCTCTTTGGCTTGCTGATCGGAAGGTTGGCGGTTTGAATCCCCATGACGGAGTGAGCTCCTGTTGCCCTGTCCCAGCTCCTGCCAACCTAGCAGTTCAAAAGAACACCAGCGCAAGTAGATAAATAGGTACCACTGTGGCAGGAAGGTAAACAGCGTTTCTGTGAGCTCTGGCTTCCATCATGGTGTTTCGTTGCACCAGAAGCGGTTTAGTCCTGCTGGCCACATGATCCGGCTCCCTCGGCCTGAAAGTGAGATGAGTGCCGCACCCCATAGTCACCTTTGACTGGACTTAACTGTCCAGGGGTCCTTTACCCTTTTTACCTTTCTAGCAAGATATGTCAGGGACTGAATCTGGGACTTTCTCTACCACCAATCTATGGCCCATCATGTTCTCAATAGCACACTAACAACAGAAGACAATAAAGAGAACCATTTTTTTTATTTAAAAAAACATGAATGTTACTCCAGGAATGGAGTGCATGTGTTTACATATGCTTTGAGGGCATGAATTTCTAAAAAGCAATTGAGAATTTAAATGGGATATTATTGTGAAGAGGGGAAAGGCAACAGGTACCCAGAGCTGAGAAGTAATTTATTTTCTCTTGTCAAGGGTTTCGACTCTTCGGCTTGCAGAACATCAGTCCATGACCCCGGAATAATGTTTCATCATGGCTCAGAGCAATTCGGAATTAACATAGTGAGGGCTCTATGCCTGTTTAAAGAGTCTCCCCGCCCTCCTAGCGAATGTCAGTTGCCGAATAACTATGAGCCAAAGGAAAGTGGAGGTAATAGTGATGTGTGTACGATCTCTACAAAAACAGCAGATGTCGGGATTCTCTGGGTATCTGAATTATTTATGGTTAATTCAGTTCAACTCTGGCAATGTCTGAGGCTTTTATAGATCTCTAAAGCACAAGCGAGAAAGCTGGGTCCATATTCATGCACCTGCATACTTTTAATTATAAACTTTATGGATTCCGTGATAGTGAGTCATTTAGAACTTTAAGCTGAATCATTCCAAGAAGAATGTGGCTGTTGTCTCCCTTTCCGCCCTCCCCCCCCCCTTCCGGGTCCTCTATGGCTTGGAAAGAAAGGGGGGAAAGGAGGGAGTAATATTCCTTTTCAGACGGATCACTTTTAATAGGATGACATTTAATTTGGATGCATTTGGAAAGACCAGCAAGAAATGGAATGAGGCATTCTCTCACTCAGAGTTCCATTTCTCCTGTACCCTGGTGGGATCCAGTCACACAGTGTCTCATCAAAGACAATGAGACCCCAAACAAGGGCAGGGTAATTGCTATAATGTCAGCTGCAGCCTCAGAAGTTGCTGCGTCTAAGAGTGAGAACATCCTAGTCCTTTTATGCAGGTCATGATTATTATAACGCACATAAAACCCATCAGGTCAAAGCTGGGATGTCATCCCTTCTATTAAAATGTCTTTTTCTTTCTTTTTTTGCAGGGAGAGTATCAGAGTAATATGCTTGATCGATCCAATTAGTACTCTAGCTTTCCAGATTCCAGAGCAGGGATGGGGAACATATGCCCTTTCAGATGCTGCTTCCAACATCCTTAAACCTTGGTCATGTTGGCTGGGGCTGGTGGATGTTTGAGTTCTCAACCTTGTGTCCCCAGATGTGGCTGGACCACGCAACTCCCAACATTCCTAGCCAGCGTGGCCAGTGGCCAGGGATGATGGGAGTTGTAGTTCAAGAACATATGGGGACCCAAAGTTGAGAAATGCTGCTCTAAAATCTAGCAGTTGTGTTTTGCATCCTCTGAAGTCTCTGGACACTCTTCAAGGGCAGTCTCACATAGAACACAATTCAATAACTTCTACTGGATATCACCAGAGAGCATGTGTAGCCCAGTCTGACTTTTCCATTGCATTGCCATGGACCAGGCTAAGGTACTCACCACTTGACCATCCAGGAGTCGGGTTGGATTCAGGAGCACTCCCAAGATGCAAACCCATGACTTCAAGGGTGCAGCATCATCCAAGACAAGTTGTACATCTATGCCCAGATACAGGTGTGGGGCAGGTCAAAACATAGCTGGGATTTTATGCAGACATTGGGAATGAGAGTGAACTCATTTGAAGCTACCTGGTAAAGTTGGCCAATGGAGGTTGGTGGTAAGGGTCCAGCCCACCATACAGATCCAATTCCCTACCGTTGCACAAGCTCATCATGTCTATTACTTTCTCTCACTCCTCCTGCTGCTAAGCAGCAGACTTAGCCCAACCAGGGTGGCACTGAGGCCAGGAAGCCACTTTCCACCAGCTGCTTTGGCAAGAATAAACGTCTGCTTCTCTGAGCAGCAGCCCTGTGCATCCTCAGCAGGAATTAACCAACTCTTTCGTATGGGGAGTGTTATGTATTCAGTGGTCTGTGTTTGTCTGAGCTTGAGTCTGGACTAAGGATTCTGAACCCATGTGTTCTGATTCGATACAGGATATCCAATCACAGAACATTTCAGGATTTAGGCCACTGCCATTGGCCCTTAAACTCTGAGTTCTGATTCGCAGCTTTGGAGTTTAGAGAGCCAATCATGCTGAGAGTGGGAGTGGCCCAGGTCTTGAGAAATGCATATCAGCAGTTGCTTTGCCCCTGTTGTCCAGTTCTGTGAGCTCAATAAAGGTTCTTGCTGTTATCACTGTGTCTTGCTTTGTGGGATCCGACCTACACTTCAGGGAGGCTCATAATTCAGTGGTAGAGCATCTGCTTTGCATACAGAAGATTCTAGTTTCAATCCCCAGCATCTCCAGATAGGTCTGGGAGAGAGTCCTTGTCTGAAACCCTGCCAGTGAGTGTAGACCTTGTATTGGGGTAGATGGGCCAATGGTTTGACTCCTTATAAGGCAGCTTTCTATGTCACCCCACATTTGCATTAAGGAAACGTAGCTCCAGATGATTGGATGTATCTCATTAATTTCATGGTGAAACCTCAGATGATGGCATCATAAAATGTAAATTGGCAAAGCGCTTGCCTCCCCTGACCCCTTCCAACTAAAGGAAGTTGGTCATTCTTGGCTTATTTCACAAGGGAATTATTTGCCTGGGTTACCTTGGTGTTTAATTAAATTGTCATATAACACATAAAATACCAAATAAAACAGATTTTTGCTGTGTCCCAACATTAATTTCCTGTCATCAAAGATGTTTAGCTTATTAGTTCTCCGACTTGCTCAGTTCCCAATTAAGCATTATATCAGACTACATTTAGGACACTCAAAAGCCCTCTTTTTTCACAGCAAGCTGGTTAAAACTTGAAGTTTCTTTTGTTGCTGTGATTAGCACATCCCAAGTAAGGAAGACACACGTCCGATAGTTAATTATTTATTGGTAAGAGAAACACTCACAGCAGCTTCCACAGTGCTCAAGAAAAAAACGCTTGCATGCTTCTAGGCAGCTCTGCACATATCTGGGCCCTATGGACCCATTGCAGCAGAAGCGGTGCCCCTCCCTTCCTCCGGCTTACGCACCCTCCTGTGATGAGTTGCATGCCCACAACCTGAGACTTCTGCATGGAAATCATCCCTGCTCTTCCCTTTTCATGCCCCTCCTGGTTCTAGGAGATAGTGGGATGAGGGAAGGTGGGGGGGGGGTTGCTGACCTATCCGTTGCCTGAACTGTCCCTTCTCCCTCTGCCACATCCTGAATACCTTCCTCCACCTCAGACTGTCCTGACATTCCCTGTTCTTCTGGCTCCTGCCTTGCAAATGGTGTGACACACATAAATCACTGGTCTTCTTCTGGGCCATTCCCCTGGTCCCCTGACTCTGCCACACACTCTTCAAAGCCCTTCCAGTCCCTTGCTTCATAAAATGAAGCCAGGCTAACACCAACATGCTAGTCTTCTAGCACATTATTTCCCCCTCTTTGCTTAACTCTTCCCATACGCAACATTTGGAGACAAGTCCAGAAACGTCTTCTGAAACACTCTGGGCTCGAAATCCCATTAGCTCTGCTCCCTGCTAATTATGCCCACTCGTTCAGGCTGAGCAGTTTCGCTAAGCCTGGTTGTTTACTTGACCAGTGCTGTTTTCCCAGTTGTCAGCTACATCCCAAGTCAATGTCAGTGTCAAAGGCATCGCTTTCAAATTAAGGGGAGGTTTCAGGCTGCTGGGCTATTGGTGCAGCAATGACACAAAGCCTCACAACTCCCTCTCACCTCCGCTGCCATCGGAAGGTACCTTTGTTTTCTAAGAGAGTTTGCTGAAAACTGAAATCCATCCTGAGGGTCAGAGTGACAGGGATTCCAACTGGCACTCATCATTCTAAAGGCATTTGCAGTGCTGTTATCAGGATCCCGCTCAGATTTCTTCAACAGCAAAAAAAGAGCAGAAAATATTGTTCCTAGTTCCTTGAGTTCCTTTTTTTTAATAATCTATTTATTGAATTTTCCAATACAAATCACAGCAAATCACATTGAAATTGTTCCCAATTACATTTCAAATTACAATCCAAATTAATTATACAAATCCCAATTAAAAGAAACATTCCAATTATGCCTAATTATTATAATAATGTTTTTTATATATGGACTTCCCATGCCTCGGACGCCGGAGCTTCCCTGATCACCTCCATCAATTGCTTTTCAAAATTCTTTCCAATATTTCCACAGCCGCTGATATATGCCAGCAAGCAGGCTAAATTATAATAAACAATGTCTCTGTGTGGATGAGGTCGATCTTCTTAATTCCAAATGCCACATTCCGACCATGGCCATCTTCTCGTCCTGTTGTTCACCAAACTTCTTCACACTGCTACTCTCCCCCACTTGCTTTGCACATACCCCTTTCCAGGAGTGCCAGTCTCTAATATAAATCAAATTTCAATAAACAACCAGAACTGGCGTCTCCCTATGGAGTAGTGCTCTGCCTCACGGGCTCCCCACACCGATTCAATTCTTGCAGCGCCATTACTTGCGAAGTCGGAAGTCGGAGGTCCTCCATTACTAGTTCCTTGAGTTCCTAGTTGGACAACATGCCAGGGGCATTGTTTTTGACACCTGCTTTAAAAAAAAATTCTTAGGTGTGGCATGTAATTTTGATGTGTATTTTAACATGTAATTAATTTTATTATGCTTTGAATTTTTTTTAAAAAATAGCTACTGTTTTTACTTAGCTTTCTGGGAAAGAAACAGGTCCACTTGTTTATTTAGCATTTGATTTTATTTGTCATTTTTAACGTTTATTTTATATTGCTTTACATACACAGCTTAGAGGTTTTGATGATTAAGCAATATATTATTCCTGTCAAATGAATAAGCAAATATTTAAAGTAAAAACACTTTAACGATTTAGGGAAGCTAAAAGAGTTTTGATATTGTCAGAAATCTTTATTGGGGATGGGGGAGAGTGTTCCACATACCCGTCATCTGCAACCAAATTCCACTTAAAGTTAAGCTTGAGGTGTACTTGAAGAACAGATATGTGCCCTGATACATGTCTTTTCCCTCCCATTCTGTAAATGATATAAACAGATAGGCTCTTTAGTCAAATTGTACTGGGCATCCTGGAGAAAACACGGTGTACCGGTAACTTTGCAAGCCAAAACAACAGGGCCAGACTAATACTTTTTTTTCCAACTGTGCAATTTGTGTGCAATTGAACCCCAAAACCAAATCTCTGCCCAATACCTCAAAAAAGCCAGCAGCTACAGAAGAAGGCACCAGGCCTTAAGCTGACTAAGAGACAGCACTCAAGGGGGTAGGATTGTAATCCATGTCTATATAGCTCTGCTGTGAAATTCAATTTGTCACCCCAGGCATTTGCTGAGATGGTTTAGGAGCCGGTGCTCTGTCCATGGTTCTGAACTTTCTACCTTGCTCTCACTTCACTCGAAGCTTCTCTTCTCTCATGGACTTGGGAATCAAGAATTAATGGCCTCCTCTTACTAGGGCCATCACCTCTCCTTGATGGTTGGTATCCCCATGAATCATGACAAGCCACTGGCCTCATTGACCCAAGACAGGTGGACATTTCTTCCAGGCCCTGGATTTGGGTATGGAAACTTATTAGCCTAGCCAGGTCCTGCCACCTGAAAGTGGTTACCGAGCAGCTGAATGGACTGAGATGGGCTTTTTCCTTGAATGCCTAGAGCAAGCCAGATGCATTCATCCATGAGCTGACCAACCACCTTGAAGATTAGGTCATATTAGTCAAGGTGACACAATACAATACTTTTGAAAATGCCGACAATGTGAAAAACAAGAGGGATAATTGAGACAATGTGGGACGCAACACTTTCATAGGATTAATCCTGACGAATTAGACTAATGGCCTTGTGCAAAAAAAGAAATGGGCCATGACTGGCAATACGTTATACCACTGGGAAGGAAATAGGCCCTGCTCGCTTTACTGGCTGTTATAAAAAAATAAATTTAAAATGCACATACAAAGTTCTTGCATATATTGACAGTCGCATAGCCTTGTGTCTGCAACAAAGTTCAGCAGAAGAAGTTGAACTTAAGAATTGCTTAACACCTTTTTTGCACCCCATTGTGATATTATCACCAATGGCGGAGGTGAAGAACTTTTTTCAGCCTGAGTGACACATTGCCTTCTGGAGGCCATGTGCTGGTGTTCATCAGGGCCAGAGGCAGAATGTGTGACTCTTACCTTTGTACAGTTGGTGGCATTCCAGCTGTGCAAAAGTCTGAGGTTTACACACACACACACACACACACACACACACACACACACACACACACCTCCATTCAGGTAAGCAAGAAGCATGATCACAGATCAAGGACACATTCTATCCAGGCAACACTATTTGTGAAGATCATGGAGCAGGGTCCGTAAGGAGTGTAAGTCTGGAGAAGAGGGGCAGGGCCTAGGGAAAGTTTTGAGGACCAATCTGAGAGGCTTTCAGGGCTGCATTCAACCCCCAGGATGGAGGTTCCTTGCCCCTTGTCAACAGGGAGCAATTTCTCAATGATACCTCCATACGGCATCTAGGGAACATTTGCTTATGAACACACATATACTTTCTCCCATGTGCATGGCAAAGAGTATGAGATGTAAGCTTGAAGGCCCCCAGATCAAATCTCGCCTCAAATGGGAAGTCAGTAGGTGGCCTTAGATAAGCTAGCATCACTCTGCTGTCACCTCTCATCTACAATATGGAGATAATAATGCTGAGCTACTTTGCAGGGTTATTGCTGATAATGTGTGACGTGCTTTCAGTATTTGAAATGTGAAATGTAAGTGCTAAAATTTATTGGTGCTGCACTGAATGTACAGGTTTCGGTTTAATTCTTTCCCTTACAGTCTTTCAAAGAGCGATCAGGCTTTTTTCACCAAATTCCAGTGTTTGCTTGTGGAAATGTAATTATCAAGCAAAGAAAATGGTCTTCTTCTTCTTCTTCTGCACTGTGGTTCCCATAGGATTTCAGATTCTTTATCAGCACTGCAGCCTCTCATGATTCTGGTGACAGTGTTCTCACAAACCTACATTGAAAGGGCAGGTTCATGGTAGGGGTTGGAGAAAAGACACTTGATAGATCTAGAAACACCTCCCAAACACAAAGCACACTGAGGGGAACAAAAGAACATAAGAAGGACTCTGCTGGGTCAATCTAAAGACCGCATACTTTTTTGTATAGTGACCAATCAGATCCTCTAGGACAGAAATAGTGTGATGCTCTCCAGATGTTGCTGGACTACAACTCCCTTCATCCCCGTCCATTAGCCATGACAATTGTAGTACAGTATCAAGGCACAATGTGAAGACAATAGCCAATAGTCTCAGTTGCTCCCCATGAAATGGTATGTGGTTGGATTCTGCCTGGAGGCTGGGTAAAGCTCTCCTATCTAGTAACCACTGGGAGACTCACCCTCCATGAATTTGCCAAACTCACCTTTTAAAGCAATCTTAAACCAGTGGCCAGCACCACATCATGTAACAGTGCATTCCTCAATTTAATTAGGTGTCGTGAAGAAGGTCTTCCTAATAATAATAATAATAATAAATTTTATTATGGTCGAGGACCAGCTCTTACAAGTAAAATAAAAAAAGAATAAAAACAATAAGTCCCTTTAATAAAACTGTTTCCGGGAACGGGACATGTATAGAACGCATTAAGCTAGATTTAAAAAGAGTTACTAATTACATAACAATGTTAAAAGTTTAACTCTTAAAACAGTGGCTGCGGAGAACTGAGCCTAGCTCGCTCGAGGTTCCATTGGGGAAAACATTTAAACGGACTGGGAAGAAAGTCTGTGTCTGCAAATTTGGGTGCAGAATCTGGCGACCGTCCTGGTTATCGTCTGGTCTTTACCTAGCAAGAGCAGGTTGTATATTTGCTTTTCCGGGAGGTTTGCTAACCTCACCAGTATGGGATCCAGGAACTCGCTTCGAGCTTCCTCATATAGTGGGCATCTGAAGAACAAGTGCTCAGGGCTTCCTATTTCCCCTAGTGGGCATGCGCAAAGCCTTTGGGAGTATGGGATTTTTTTGTAGAGCCCCTCCAGCACTAGCGTGGGCAATGCCGCGCTTCTGGCTAGTGTAAACGCCCTTCTTGTGTTTTTTGACAGGAGAAAGGAGAGGTAAAGGGCCGGGGCGGCTTTATATCTCTCGATTTCTCCAGTTCTGTATTCAGGGCATCTTGAGCAGTCCTGTTGTCTTTCGATATCAATGAGTCGTTGTCTGACCGTTGCTTTGGCTTGCTTTAGATCCATCCTTAGAAGGGCTTGAGGGGCTATGCCCATATTCTGGAGAGAGTTCAGGACCGCTAGTTGCCAGCTGGACTGGAACTGGTCGCATAGGATCAGTGGTACAATCCCTTGGGGTTTCAAATTTAGAGCCAGCCATTTGTAGATTGATGATAGGCAGATTGAAGCCTCCACTCTCATCGTTCCCGTTTCGAGTCTAACCCATGCATTGGATACGCATTTGGGGACGTGTAGGAGGGCTCTGAGGAATTTGGATTGTACACGCTCCAAGGGAGAGAAGGAGGAGGAGGACGGGCCCAGAAAGGCTCCATAGAGGAGCTGAGCCAACACTTTGGCCTTGAATAGCTTGAGGGCCGCCGGAACGAAGAAGCCCCCTTGTGTTCTGTAGAATTTAAGAATACAGTTTGCGGTTTTTTCCGCAGAGCTTCCATTAGAATTTATGTGCATTTTATTTGATCCTGTGGCTTGTACTGCCATTCCGAGGTATTTGTAGTTGGAAACTTGCTCTAATCTATGTCCTTGCAGTTCCCAGCTTCTGATCTCCTAGCAGTTATATGAAGGCTCAAGCAATTATATATTATACATGACAAAGAAAAAGTGTTTAGGTATAAGCTTAAAACAAAGAGTTCAGAAATGCAATACAGAAAAGGCTGGAAGTCAACATGGGTGGTGGGGGTGTGGATGGTGGAGGGTGGGATACTGTCTTGTGTTTCTTTTATATTTTCTGTGTAATTTCTTCTTTTTGCATTTTGTATATAATTTCTTTTGTAATTATCAAAATTAATAAAATATGTATAAAAAAGAAGAAAAAAGAAGGTCTTCCTTTTGTCTCTGCTGAATCTACGGCCCAACGGATCTCATTGGATGATGCCAAATTCTAGTTTATTGAAAAGGTGGAGGAATGTCTTTTTAAGTTATCCTATTGCGCAGGGGCATACTTCTATAACTTTAGCATTTCCAGAGTAGCTCACTGGAGCTTATGGGTGCAGCAGGCAGTGGCAAAGGGCGGGGGAGTAATAGAAAGCCACGCTTCCTGTCAATGCAGCTCAAATGCCAACATAATTGCAGATGCACATAGACTGAAAATTTCCCCACACCTGCCTGTATCACCAGCTCCAGCCACCTGCTGTGCATCTTCTATAATTAACCTAAAAACTGCCAGAATGAGAAATTTAAAAGTGTCAAACAAAAGCCATGCCATGATTTGCAGATAAAAATGATTCGCTAATTAAGCCTGCTCTGGAGTCCCCCTGCTGACCCCCCCACAAAAGAAGCTATCTATGTCAATTTGATTTCTACACCTGGGACAAAACTTCTTTTTGGAAAAATCAAAACGTCAGTGACAATCTTGGGGTGGGGGTATGGGAGAGAGATTGACAACACCGCTTTTATTTCAAATGACATCTAATTCCCAACTTGATGCTGTTTTTCAATTTATTTTTAGCCAAAATTGCCAGCTAATATTTCTGAACCATTTAGCTTCCCAACTGAGGTTTTTCAGCTACTCTCCCCTCCGTAAGCCACATGACTCCCAAGGCTCCCTCAAGATGCAGGAGCAGATTTTTCAAGAGATTCAATGGGCTGCAGAGGAATGGAGGAGGTTGGCTAACCCTGTGCTGTGAGCTCTGTTCTGTTCAAAGTTTGGGTCCCAGTTTTTATGGTCCACTTTATCAAACACTGGGGCAGATCCCTTTGGAATCCATGGAGAAACCTGGACATAAGGTGAGAACACCTAGGAAAGGAGGCCAAAAGACAGGCAGCTGCATTGATTTATACATCTACTTATGTGGTATTTTGTTGTTGTTCAGTCGTTCAGTCGTGTCCGACTCTTCGTGACCCCATGGACCAGAGCACGCCAGGCACACCTATCCTTCACTGCCTCTCGCAGTTTGGCCAAACTCATGTTAGTAGCTTCGAGAACACTGTCCAACCATCTCATCCTCTGTCGTCCCCTTCTCCTTGTGCCCGCCATCTTTCCCAACATCAGGGTCTTTTCTAGGGAGTCTTCTCTTCTCATGAGGTGGCCAAAGTACTGGAGCCTCAACTTCAGGATCTGTCCTTCTAGTGAGCATTCAGGGCTGATTTCTTTAAGAATGGATAGGTTTGATCTTCTTGCAGTCCATGGGACTCTCAAGAGTCTCCTCCAGCCCCGGTCAAACTGGCTAAGATATATCATTTGCAGGATAATAAATGTTGGAAATGTAAGGAGGTTGAAGGGACTTTTTTTCATATGTGGTGGACGTGTCCAAGGATTAAAGACTTCTGGGAAAAGATTTATAATGAAATGAAAAAAGTGTTGAAAAACACATTTATTAAAAAACCAGAAGCTTTTTTGCTTGGAATTGAGTCAAGAAGTCCCAAAGAACGATAAGACATTTTTTATGTATGCCACAACAGCAGCTAGAATATTGATTGCAAAGAACTGGAAGACACAGGAGCTACCTTCGATAGAAGATTGGCAGATGAAGATGATAGACTATATGGAACTTGCCGAACTGACCGGGAAACTACATGACCAGAGGGAAGAAGCGGTGGAAGAAGATTGGAAGAAATTTAAATTATATTTTAAAAATTATTGTAAGATTTAAAGTTAGAAGAAAGTTGGAAGAAACATTGACTACAGACTAGGATATTATGATTAAGATATTTAAGATGAATGACTAAATGCTAAGATCTCCTTATCATCTTTAAATTCACTTGTTAACTCTATCTTATCCTCTTATACATATATAAATGTATAAGAGGATAAGATAGAGTTAACAAGTGAATTTAAAGATGATAAGGAGATTACTGCTGAGGAGTTATGATGAAACGCAGTTAGAAGAGTTGTGAGGAAGTCAATTAACAATGTTAAGGAAAGTAGAAATGGAAATTTAATGTATGTTGTTTCTGTTTTTTATGTACTTTATGTATTTTGTAGGAGCGTTGGGTTTGTGTGTTATAAAATCAATAAATATATATTTTTAAAAATATATATATACATCTACTTATGGACTGTGTAAGGAATCATGAGCTTGACCTTCCCTCACCTTCCAAGTGGCTTCGTAAACTCTGATAAGCTGAAAACGCTTCTTGCATTGCTGTGTGGAGAGAGGCTTAAGAACAGGAGGGAATACACATTGCCCAGAGGAGGCACGGTAGCCTTCTTGCTATCAGGGTGGTGTCTATTATAATGGATGAAAATCCATTTTTAACAGTGGCTTGACATTTCAGAAACTTCTATTTATCGCCACCAATTCGCTCCCAGAATCTTTCAACGGAATGCCACTCAGCAAATAGCATCCAGGGAGAAAGTCAATAGCTCCACAAGTGTCATTACAGAAACGGGGACATGTAGGATTGGAATGTACCTGTTTTAAATGTGATTTTGGTTCAAATAAGGTTGAGGGATGGTCTTTATAGAACATTTGTAGTTTTACACTGGTGAAAAGGGAAGTGTGATTGTATTCCCTGATTGCATCTGCATCTTTATTTCATTGTGAAGTTTTCTTCATATAACTGTCTCAGCCCTGAAAGCAACACACACACAAATCACACCCATGACTTAAATATTTACCTTGTGCAAGCACAATATTCATGGAAAAATTCTTAACTGCTGACCACCTCTTCAGTAATATCACCTCTTTCCATCTTGCTGAGTCCTTTGTTTCGCAGTCTACTATGCTGAGGGTATTCACTAATGGTTCCTCATCATCCTGGGGAAAAGTAGCAGGCGGGGGCCCCGCAGGATTCTGTCCTGGGCCCATAGTTGTTCAATATCTTTATAAATGACTGTCATAAAGGAATTGAGGGGATGCTCATTGAATTTGCAAATGACGTCAAACTGGGAGAGGTAGTTAAGGCTACAGAAGTCACCTACAAATGATAAAACAATAAAATCCAGAAAAAATACAATAGTTAAAATACTAAAACAGATAGATTAAAATGACCTCAGCTTTCTATGCATCTGGGTAGGCTTGTGTAAACAGGGATGTTTTTAGCAGGCGCTGAAAAGAGTACAATGAAGATGCCTGTTTGATGTCAATAGTTCCAAAGTGTTGACTCTGCCATACTAAATGATCAGGTTTTTACAAATGCAGAACAGGTATTTTGTTGAACCTGCAATAGTGCCAGTTCCACTGATCAAAGCGGTTAAGTGGGCATATGTGGGGTAAGACCAGGGGTCGGTAACCTAAGACCCATGGGCCACAAGCGGCCCATGGGGGTCGTTTAACCGGCCCATGGACCCCCGCCGCCCGCTCGGGGACCCCCGCTGCTCACTCGATCGGCTCCCGTTCGCCGCGCTAGACCGGCGCAGAGCGGAGAAGGGACCGCCTTCCGTGATGCTGGCTGGCTTCCCATTGGCTGCAGGAAGCTCCTGCAGCCAATGGGAAGCAGCACATGCCTCCTCCGCACCAGGAGGAGCGCCGGAAGTAGCGTAAGGTAAGGTGCCTGGGTAAGACGATCTCGTATGTCCCTAGTTGTTAAGGGCTTTATATAGAGTCGTCCGCGACTGGACTTAACGGTCAGGGGTACCTTTACCTTTACCTTTATAGTAATAATAGCACTTTGAACCTGGCCCAATACCAAATCGGCAACCATTGCAGATCTCTGAGCACAGGTATTTTATGCTGACAAGCTCTAACGGTCAGCAATCATGCTGCAGTATTCTGTACCATTGTGCAGAGGGGTGGGCTATTAAAAAAAACCCAAATGCCCCTATTTTCCAGGGACAGTCTTGGATTTACAGAAGCCATTCCAGTTTCTGATTTGATCCCAGAACGTCCCGCTTTTCCTTAGAACATCCCTGTTTTCATCAGAGAAAGGTTGAAGGGTATGGAGTTATGTGACCCCCAAGCCAAGGTGATAAGTAACTCTACAACTTTTGGAAGACATCTGGAGGCAGCCCTACATAGGGAAGCTTTTTAATGTTCAATGCTTTATTATGTTTTTATATGTGATGTAAGCTGCCCAGTGTGGCTGGGGCAACCCAGTTAAATGGGTTTTATTATTATTATGGAATTGGATGTCCCTATTTTTATCTGAGAAATGTTTGTGAGTAGGCATTATTCCCCATCATCTGCCTTGTTTTGCTTCTTCTTATTAATAATAATAATAATAATAATAATAATAATGATCAAAAGGAGATGCTCAATCTCCTTGCCAGCTGGTTTCGATGCGCAGCGTTGACAGCTGTGTGTTTTGGCTTCTATTGTTGCGCACTGAATGGAAAGGAGGGTCTCTCGCCGAAGACAAAATAAAGTCTTTGAAATCCATTTGGGCTTTCAAACAAACAATCAAAGCTCCTTTTTCCTTTCTCGTCCTTTCTGCGCCGTCTCCTCCTCCTGCCTCCCCGCCCGCCTGCCCTCTCCAATTTAGAGCCTGCTTTCAATGCCAGCCTCTTCCATTAGCTGCAGAGGCCCAGGACGGAGGACGCCGTGGCGCAGAAGTGACCCTTCCAAAAAGGGCCACTTCTGTCCCCAGAGAGAGATTCCGGCAGCAGGCTTTTGACTTCTGTTTTCTTCCCCCTCCCCAACTCTCCTCAGTAATGTGTGCTTTTGATTATTTGTATTCCATCCTTTAAGAAAGCAAAATAACACGATTCAAGGGCCGGATGAGTAACTCTTTGTACCAGATTGAACCACGGGGAGAGAGAAGAACCCTTGGCTACGAGCAATTTTTTATATCTCTGCTCCTTCTTCTTTGCCGCCGCGCTCTTCAAACCTGTTCAAAAGGTTCTGCAGCTTTTCTTCCCCTGATAAGCTTCAAACGGAACTGACAAGCCAGTTCCTTTTCACCTGTTCTTTAGTTGCCGTCGCTGATCAACATGCCCCTCATCTAAATAAAACGCACCTCCGCGCTTCCCTCCAGCCCCCGTTGCTTCTAGCCTGAGTATTCCCAACGTTAGGCTTTCATCCTGAGTCTGCAGCTTTCGTAACGTGCTGCTGGAAAGCTTGAATAGCAAAAGCGACACAAAGCTCTGCACAGTGGATCGGTTTTGTGTGTGGGGTTTTTTTTTAAAAAAAAAAAAACCTATTTTGCAATGAATGAAAGGTCTGGTCCAGAGACGGAGGAAGAGGCGGTCAGGATGGTGAAACTCCTCCACGCACAAAACTCCCTGCCTATAGAAAACTAGCACACCGGGGGGGGGGGACAGGCTCTGCCTCAAGCCTTTGTCTGCTGTGCTGGCTTTCTGTTTGCAAGGAGATTTAAACAGAAGGGAGCATGTTTTTAAAAATGTGCTCCTTCCCTCCCAGTCTGTACTCTACAGTGATGTGGTTGTTTATTATTACCGGTATTATTATTATTATTATTATTAAACAGAAGGGAGCATTTTTAAAAAATGTGCTCCTCCCCTGCCAGTCTGTACTCTACAGTGATGTGGTTTATTATTATTATTATTATTATTATTCAACAGAAGGGAGCATTTTTAAAAAATGTGCTCCTCCCCTCCCAGTCTATACTCTGCAGTGATGTGGTTTATTAATTATTATTATTAATAATTATTATTAATTAAGAAGCCAATGCAATTCTGGGCTGCATCAATAGGAGTATAGCATCTAGATCAAGGGAAGTAATAGTACCACTGTATTCCGCTCTGGTCAGACCCCACCTGGAATACTGTGTCCAATTCTGGGCACCACAGTTCAAGAAGGATACTGACAAGCTGGAACGGGTCCAGAGGAGGGCAACCAAAATGGTCAAAGGCTTGGAAACGATGCCTTATGAGGAACGGCTTAGGAAGCTGGGTATGTTTAGCCTGGAGAAGAGAAGGTTAAGGGGTGATATGATAGTCATGTCTCCCTCTATATGAGGGAGAAAGGTTGTTTTCTGCTGCTCCAGAGAAGCGGACACGGAGCAATGGATTCAAACTACAAGAAAGAAGATTCCACCTAAACATTAGGAAGAACTTCCTGACAGTAAGAGCTGTTCGACAGTGGAATTTGCTGCCAAGGAGTGTGGTGGAGTCTCCTTCTTTGGAGGTCTTTAAGCAGAGGCTTGACAGCCATCTGTCAAGAATGCTTTGATGGTGCTCCTGCTTGGCAGGGGGTTGGACTGGATGGCCTTTGGGGTCTCTTCCAACTCTATGATTCTATGATTATTATTATATATAATATTTATTTATAACCTGCCTCTTTCCCTTACAGGGACTTGAGGCATCTTACAAATAAAATAATAACAACTAAAAACTAGGAAAAATGTTTTAAAACATTACAGAAGCCACCCCGGTTTCTGATTTAATCCCAGAATGTCCCGCTTTTCCTTAGGACATCCCTATTTTCATTTTTTTAAAAAACAAAAAAAAACACCGTTGGAAGGTATGGAGTTATGCAGCTCCCGAGCCAAGGAGATAAGTAACTCTATAACTTTTAGAAGACATCTGGAGGCAGCCCTGTAAAGAAGAGTGTTTTAACATTTAAGGTTTTATTCTGTTTTCATATATGTTGGAAGCAACTCAGAGTGGCTGGGGCAACCCTGTCAGATGGGCAGGGTATAAATAATAAAAGTGTTATTATTATGGAATAGACATCCCTCTTTTCATTGGAGAAATGTTGCTAATGCCAGGTATATATAATGGTAGACTGGAGGATCAGCAACTTCGGTAATTCAGAACCCTAAAATCCAGGGAGAAATTTGGATTGGGGGTGTGTGTGGATTTCAGCCTGGGCTATTTTCAACTTTTCGCTGACTATTGATTTGCACAAGCACTTCAACTCTGAAAGCACAGATTGCTCTTTTATTTCTTTTTGTTTAACATTTTTGGGTCATGTTCCACCTTGAAATTCAGTATGAATCGAGGTTTTCTCATTATATTAGCTAGATTCAGGCCATGACCTTTGTCTGATTGAAAATTATTTTAGACGTGCCCCTCACTTTCTCTTTCATGCTCCTCACGAAAGTAACAGTGTGCGGAGGGGGGGGGGTTATCCATTTGCTTTTCATCTGGACTGGATTACTGAAGCATGGAGCTAGACTTACTGCTCAGTTACTCAGCCAGCCTTCACCCCTTTTTTTTTTCAGAGGGTGGCGATGAGTAGGGGATGAAATGCTGTAACTTCTTGCTTCTCTGTAACAAAGGCACAGGCTATACATTCCGGACTGTCTTCCAATTGTCTACATCATGGGTAGGCAAACTGAGGCCCGGGGGCCGGATCCGGCCCAATTGCCTTCTAAATCTGGCCCTCGGATGGTCCGGGAATCAGCGTGTTTTTACATGAGTAGAATGTGTCCTTTTATTTAAAATGCATCTCTGGGTTATTTGTGGGGCATAGGAATTTGTTCATTTTTTTTTTCAAAATATAGTCCACCGTGCCGCGCCCCCCACAAGGTCTGAGGGACAGTGGACCGGCCCCCTGCTGAAAATGTTTGCTGACCCCTGGCTACATTTTAGTATAAAATCAGAATACCAGCTATTTAGTGAGTTAGCGAGTGATGGAGATAAACTCCAAAATATGGAGGGGGGGGCCTAGGTGCCCGATTTGGGGTGACTTCCCTCTGCACTTCCATTTCACCACAGACCCTACCCCATCCAGCAGTCTGAAATAAGATTGCTAGACCCCTCCAGGCTCTGCCCCCTCTCCATGATGTTGAATGGGACTGCAGAATATGTCATCTAGATGTGATCATGCATGAAACTCACTGCTGCAGCTTTGCTGATAGGTCATCATCCAGCCTTTACTCAGAAACCTCTAATGAAGGAGAGTCCATCACGTTCCCTGATGTTCAGCCCTAAATCTATTTTCTTGTAAATTGAACTCATTGGTCCAGGTCCTCCCCTCTGCTTCATTACCTGCATGACAACCCATCATGCAAGAGAGCATCTCAGGCTGATGCTTCTTCGATGACAGCAAAATGGAGAAGAGAGAGATGTGGTGGCCAGTCCTGTGCTTTTGTTACCTGCACAGGTAAAGAGCCAGTGTGGTGTAGTGGTTAAGAGCGGTAGACTCGTAATCTGGGGAACCGGGTTCGCATCTCCGCTCCTCCACATGCAGCTGCTGGGTGACCTTGGGCTAGTCACACTTCTTTGAAGTCTCTCAGCCCCACTCACCTCACAGAGTGTTTGTTGTGGGGGAGGAAGGGAAAGGAGAATGTTAGCCGCTTTGTGACTCCTTCGGGTAGTGAAAAAGCGGGGTATCAAATCCAAACTCTTCTTCTTCTTCTTCTTCTTCCAGCGTTCCAGAACATTTGCACAAAACAAACATTGTCCTGCGCCTTTCATTATATTTGTGTGTTTGTGTGTGTTTGTGTAATGAACATAGAAATATACAGCAAGTGCACATATCATAAACAAGCAGAAAAAGAGAGTATTTTGAGAAACAATGCCCGGTTTATATGAAGCAGAAATTTAAAATAGAACCATTTTGTTCATTCTTCCTGCTGTCATTAAAAATAAAATAAAAAAGCCTAAAGTCACGCCCACCTCTGGTCACATGTAGAGGAAGTTTGTCACAGCACAGGAGGACACAGGAAGTTTATCTACTGGCTGGACAAACATCCCTCTTCATGTCTAAACATGTCCACTCTAGGAATGTTGTATTTGACTGCTCTGTGTTTCACACCCAACAACAACAACAACAGCCCTAGCTTCCCCCAAAGAATCCTGGGCACTGTAGTTTATTAAGGGTGCTGAGAGCGGTTTAGAAATCCCTTATTCCTCTCAAAGAGCTGTGGTTTCCAGCAACTGGAATTCAGAAGCATTGCTGCCTCCAGCTGTGGAGACAGAGCATAGCCATTATGGCTAATAGCCATCCATCGGCTTCTCCCCCATGGATTTGTCTAATCTTCTTTTAAAACCATCTGGGGTGGTGGCCATTGCTGCCTCCCACGGGAGTGAGTTCCTGAGGCTGAATTTCTTCCTTATGCTGAGTTCCTGAGACTGCGCATTCTCTGCTTCAGAACTCTGGAAAATTAATGCTCAGAGAAGATACCCTCCAAGAAAAACCAGGCAATTGGTCCCCATTGCCAATCTGCCATGTTCAAGATGTTTCTCTGAATCTCTCACCAAAACACACTGCAGGGTGGTGTGTGTGTGTGTGTGTGTGTGTGTGTGTGGTTGTGTTTATCACTTTCTGCAGGCACCTTTTAACTCGAAAAGCTTTTCCCAGTGTTTATCATGTTCGCCTTTAAAATGACCTTATGAGATAGGTTGCCCTCTCCTGAGAAACTGAAGTGGAGAAGAGATAGCAAGTTTGCCCAAGGCCACACAAAAAGCGATTGCACGAAGAGGCGCTCCAAAGCTGCCAGGCAGTATCTGGAAATCGATGGCATTTTGCTCATTCCTCACTTTAAGACAGCAACTGGCTTCCTTGGCGGGAAAGGACGCTCGCTGCCATCTATTACCAAACCCACGAGCCATTTGAACTACGGTTTTTCTTCGGCGCAGCAAGCAAGGTTCGGCTTGTTGTTCTCGTAATTTAAAGCGTTCTGCAGAATCTGGGGCCATCTGCGACCATGAATCTAACGGGTGTCTCTTTTATTTCCCAGATGTGTAATGTATAATAGAAATATGAGGCAAAACTCACAGTGACCGGGCCTGGATCTCAATAAAACCACACCAGCCCAGGGACAGGGAATAGCGCAATGCCAGCACTGTACGGCTGGATATAAAGAGTGTGTTGTTGTTGTTTTTAATCGCTTTTATAGGCACTTTTCTATTATTAATGTCAAATGATATTAACATGTTCTCCAAGCCTGGTTATATTTCTTTCCTCAGCCAATCACTATTTTCTGCTTCTGCTCTGCTTTTTCTTCTGTGTCAGATTTCGAGCTGTTTAAAGAATCTTTCCCTGTAAGAAGTTTCCCAGCCACTAAGGTCAATCAGGGGAACCCCCCCCTTTTTTTTGTACCTTTGCTCTCTCAGAGACAAGGCTGGGCCAAGACATTTTGCTTTGTATGGGGGTGGGAATTCCCTTTGGGGATTCAGTACAGAGGCTCACACCACATTCTCGGTTAGTCAGATTTAATTCAGTAATGCATTAACAGACCGAGTCCAATGGGCATGTGACAACATGACCATTAGCAAACCCCCTATATAGGAAACTAGCTGACCTGGCCACGCCTTGCTGTGGCTGATTTGGTGAAATACAAAAGTAAGATACAGTATGAAAGAGAAAGTGTATGTTTACTTGCACCCTATCTCGTTGAAGTTCAGTCTATGTGTTCTCCATTTGCCCCTCCCGTTTTTGTCTTCGTTTCTACAACTGTTTATTACTACTATTTTAGTCTATGAGCTTCTTTGTCCTTGTTCTGTGCTGTTTAACGTCCACTGGAGGGCGCTATATTTTTTGCACAAAATCACATTTTTATCTGGGAACAGTGTGGTATTTGTGCAATGTAAGTACATATGATCACTCCCATATGGGCATAGAACGTTGTGTCCAAATTTGAACGGAATCGATCAAGGGGTTATGGAGAAAGGCGATTGTTAACAAACATCCAACTTGAACGATTTTATATATATAGAAAATGCATCATCTTGGCTGTTTCTTCCTCTAGCCAACCACCTTTCTCCATCTTCTGGCACCCCAGCACCTCACCATCTCTTCATCCAACACAGTCTTTGAAAACACTTACTCAACCAAAGTTTTTTTGTTTTACGTGCAGAGCCTTCCTTGCACCTTAACTGGAGTTGTTTTCCAATCCAGCAGTCAGTGTTTAGGCTCCTTCAAAACTGGTTCTTACCTTGGAGCCATTGGTCCGGGTCCTATTCTCAAAGCAGGAGAAAACAAGCTTGCTCCATAGAATCATAGCCTGTGGGAATGCAAAAGAGAAAGAAGCCCTTAATCTCAGGGTCGTGGGTGTGAGATCCACGTTGGGTGAAAGATTCAGATTTAGATTCAGATTTATTGTTACGGTCCTCGACCAGCACACACAGATATACATAAAAACAATCCAAAATACAATCTAAAATATATACTAGAAATATGAACTTTAACCATTATATGAAATTATTAGATAAAAGGATATCACTACTTTAGAGGATGGACTACCGCTAATAGTGGCACTGATTCTTCTTTAGCTCTATCCTGAAGTTATATGGATACTGCTAATTAAAATAGACCGAATTTTTATGGCTCTAGCGCAAAATTTAGCTACCTTAGCTGTCACATTAGAGTTAGCATCTGAAAGAAGCCATTCTATATAAAAACCGAACGTCCTGGAAGATCGGCCAGCGTTGTGTGGATGAGACTGCCTCGCACGTCCTTGTAGAAACAGCATCGCAGGAGCACGTGGTCAATAGTCTCCATTGGGTGAAAGATTGCTGCATTGCAGGGAGTTGGACTAGATCACTGTTACTCAAGCTTGGCCCTCCAGCTGTTTTTGAACTACAGTTCCCATCATCCTTGACCACTGGCCCTGCTAGCTAGGGATGATGGGAGTTGTAGTCCAACAACAGCTAGAGACCCAAGTTTGACAAACACCGAATCTGCTCCAGCAGGGTTCTCCATACTTATCCCCTTTCTTGTTGCTCCGGGACAGTTCTTACATATTTGAAGATGGCAATCGTATCTCAGAGGACCTTCAAAGTATCTTCTTGACAGGTAGCCCAAGAGCCAGGGTGGGGAATTTTTGGCCCTCCAGATGTTGCTGGACTACAACTCCCTTCACCCCCCCCCCCAGGCAACACAGCCAGGGATCAGAAAGTTTCCGAGCACAATTCAAAGTGTTGGTACTGATCTTTTGTTTGTATCAGAAAGTTTTTAATGTTGGTTGTTTTTGTTATGCAATTAATCCAGAATGCGGCAGCAAACTGGTGACTGGGAGTGGCCGCTGGGACCACATAACACCGGTCCTGAGAGAACTACATTGGCTCCCAGTACGTTTCCGAGCACAATTCAAAGTGTTGGTACTGACCTTTAAAGCCCTAAACGGCCTCGGTCCTGTATACCTGAAGATATCTCCACCCCCATCGTTCAGCCCGGACACTGAGGTCCAGCTCTCTCTTACGCACACATATTCTGGAAGCAGGGCAAGACGCATCTACAGAACTGGCCGGAAAAAGCCCATCGCCTGATGAATAACTCTAAAAAGTGCAAACAAGCAAAGATGCATAAATATACAGTCATTTTCCTGAGCACTGATTTCTTGAAAGCTCATTATAGCTGATTTTAACTAAGCAAGAGCAAGCAGCTCGTTCGTGCTCAGCCTGTAATGAGGAGACCCCCGTCTCCCTTCCCCGGCTCGAGGCTGCGTGAAGAAATATTAGTTTTGCATAACTCTGGCAGAACAGCTTTCTTCATAAATTAAAATTGTTGAAACTTGCGTTAGATGATGTTGTCATTAATCTAATGCATTGTGGTTAGGTTCTTGTTTCTTGAACCCAATTTTCTATTTGCTAAATTATTAGCTACTCTGTTTCTGTGTGTGTGTGTGTGTGTGTGTGTGTGTGTGTGTGTGTGTGCCTGTGTGTGTGCGAAGAAAGCTATGTGCACCACAAATGGGAAAAATTCACATTTAAAGACAAAATTACCAAATTTGCAGTTTCTGAAAAGAATATGTGAACTGGAACACAACCATCCTTTGAAGTTCACACATTTGCACTGCAGTTCTCCTGCCAAGTAAGGTGTGCAAAAACACACACATTAGACTGAGATGAAGTGTGCATAGAAATGCATATAATAGTGAAAGTAATGAACTTGACATTACATGAAATTCCTTTGTAAAAATGTTTATATTAGACAAAATTGCAGGCAAAAATATGTGCCTGTAGAAATTGGAGTTCTTGGTAATATATAGCAGTCAAAATTATAGAATGCAAGAACTCTGGCCAGGCAGTAGATCAGTTTTTGAATCTTCAAACAGTTTTAATATTATAGTATTGCAACAAATTCCAGTTGAAATAAATTCCTGTTCCAGGACAAGGCCCTGTTTCATTAATTCTTCGTCAGCTGGAATGTTAAGAAATCCTACGTTAGAAAGAACTCTTATCATATTTATAAATGCTGATATACATTCTACTCTTTTGTGAAAACAATACATCCATAATTTACTTAATATGTGCACAGCAAGAGAAATGTTCACTAAAATTCTGATTAAGTTTCATGATGAGTTTTTAAAATAATAAATGAATTGAAGGTTGATGTGGAATACCGAACTTGAAACCGAAAGGAACCGAAACTGAGATTAACCCATCTCTATCCCATCTTTCTGTCAAAGAACTCAAAGTAGTTTGCAATTGTAGCTGTTTATATATTTTCAAAAATCACATCCTGCTCTCAGAGTGTCTTACACATGGGTAAAATTCACTGCAACAACGAAACGGAAACAAGGTGTACAATTAAAATATAAAAAGAACTCAGAATCATCTGTTCTGATATCTAACACCCAGAAGATTACTACTATTGGGCAGAGGCACAGCGAAAAAGAAAAATTCATTCATCTTCCTTTGGGACCCATTCAGCAGTGGTGCCTGTCTAATACTGGGGGAGGGAGAAGGCATTCCAGAACTTTGGTGCCACTACTGAGAAGACCCTGTTAGGGATACCAGTCAAACGAGCCTCCATTTATGATAGAACTACTAAGAGAGCCTCACTGGTGGATGGCCATGCATGAGTCAGTTGGTAATGGGATAGGCCAGGCGTCGGCAAGGCTTACCTTCCCTGAGCCGGTTCACTGCCACGGAGCCCCCTCTGTGGGCTGGATCGCAGGTGCGCGTGAGCACGCGTGCCCTTGATTTCGGCATCTGCGTCTGCGCAGGCATGGTTTCCAGCGCCGCAGAAGCAAGTCCCTGCACCGTGCTGTGCCGGTTTAGTGCAGAGCGCGGGGACTCACTGAGCAGGCGGCTTGGTTCAGGGGCGGCTCGTGGGCTGGTAAAACGACCTCTGTGAGCCGCTTGTGGCCCATGGGCCTTAGGTTGCCGACCCCTGGGATAGGCAGTCAATGATTATGATGGTGGTGGTGGTGGTGGCAGTGGCGATGATTATACCCTGCCACTCTCGCCGGCTTCCAGCACATATCAAAACATTTCAATACATTTTTCCACACACATGCTCCTGACCCTCTTTTCTCCTGTGACCCCCAGCCACCTGCCCACCATCGCAGGTGGGGGCCTACTGTGGCTGTTACCTCCGAGGTAGGCTTCATTATAACAGCAGCGAGGAGGAGGCAGAGGTTCCGAGTTCAAGGACCGCTCCTGGTCATCACCTTCTGCTGTAGGGGTAGGTAACCCAAACCTGGGTTACCTGAAGCTACCCAAAAGCCAACATCTAACTATTTAGCTCCTGTACTAGATTTCAAGTTATCTACCAAATTCCCCTCTAGCCCAGTAGCACGAATCCATTTGCTTAAGACACAACCCAGAGACAAGAGCACAGGATGACCTCTTCAGTAGCACGTGAGGGCTGCATAATGAAAGCAAACCGCAGTCCAAGGACAAAGCATACGTACATAGCTAGACATGGCTAGATTAGTGTCTAGGTCTCGGGATGTGTTGAAGCCCAGCCAAAGTTCACAGGAAGGAACTCCTTATAAGGCTTGCAGAACATCATAAGGCTATTCCTTATGTGGGTAGAGGAAGGATCTCCTAATAAGGTCAGAACTCCTGGGTAAAAGGGTATAAAAGCTGCGTGGGAACAGCATTTGGTGGGCTTGCTGTGAACGATCACGCGAGTGCCTTTCTACAGTCCTGGATGTAGAAATAAACTCTTTCTCTGATTCAAACCTCGATGTCATTTTTGACTCCTCCCTCCCTCTTCCTCGGGCGCAACATTGAACCCTGCTTTTGCTCAGGCTTCACTGCTACCTCAGCCTCGGCGGGGGAACCGGGGCAGCAAAGGAGAAGCCTCTCCCTCCGTCCCAGCCTTGCGCCTGAGGGGAGCAGTAAAAAAGCAGCGGAGGGCCGCTGCTTTCGCAAGAGGAGCGAGGGAAGGTGAAGCCGCAACGCCTCCCTCTGTCCCTTCACAGCCGCCGTGCGGCCTCCCCACAACCACCCAGTGAGGTAGGCAATTGGGGCAAAGGTCAACCAACGAACTTCGCAGCTCAGTCGGGACCTGAACCCTCAGCCATCACAGTCCTAGCCTGACACTAACCGCGAGTCCACGCAGCTCAGAAGACATCCCTACTGCTCCTAAGATGCTGGCTCCCGTTTAACCAGGTGCCTCACTGGGGAGACCAATACATTTCTCAGGAACTCACTGAAGGCTTCAGCATTTTGGCAGACAAAGGCAACTTACTTGGGAACAGTTCCCAGTGCTTATACCCACCCCGAAGCAATATACAACATGTAATTTTTTTTCCGCTCCTGCGCTTTGGAAGGTATGAAACTGCTGAAGAAAAAAGGGGGGAGGAAATACCTCACATCAGAAAAGTGATGACAGGAGAGCGAAAATGAATCTTTGCAAGTTCATGATAACCTGTGAAATAACAAGCTCAAAATAGCTGTCATGGCACAGCAGCCGAAGGAGAACAGGCCCTTAAACTTTGAAGCTGCGAGCGACTTTCAAAGAACGTTGCACACAGCAGAGCGAGCTTGGCAGCGCAAATGTTCCAAATGATTGCTGGGGGCGGCACATTTGTTGCTTCTTGAGCAGGTTGCTATCAAGTGTCGCTTGGACAATTGTCAGTCGTGCAGGCTGCAATCTGGCACACACACACACACCCACACACACACACACACCCTTTGCACAGCTATGACACAACAGCTTTGGCCTCCCCCCCACCAAGTAATCCCAGAGCAACAAGGATGGGGATAGGTAAGGAGAACTCTGCTGGATCAAGCCAAAAGCTCATCTATGTGTCCAGTTCTGGGCACCACAGTTCAAGAAGGATACTGACAAGCTGGAACGTGTCCAGAGGAGGGCAACCAAAATGGTCAAAAGCCTGGAAACGATGCCTTTATGTGGAACGGCTTAGGGAGCTGGGTATGTATAGCCTGGAGAAGAGAAGGTTAAGGGGTGATATGATAGCCATGTTCAAATATATAAAAGGATGTCATATAGAGGAGGGAGAAAAGTTGTTTTCTGCTGCTCCTGAGAAGAAGACACGGAGCAATGGATTCAAACTACAAGAAAGAAGATTCCACCGAAACATTAGAAAGAACTTCCTGACAGTAAGAGCTGTTCGACAGTGGAATTTGCTGCCAAGGAGTGTGGTGGAGTCTCCTTCTTTGGAGGTCTTTAAGCAGAGGCTTGACAGCCACCTGTCAGGAATGCTTTGATGGTGTTTCCTGCTTGGCAGGGGGTTGGACTGGATGGCCCTTGTGGTCTCTTCCAACTCTATGATTCTATGATTCTATGATTCTATGACTCTATCTATATACAGTGGTACCTTGGGTTACAGATGCTTCAGGTTACAGACGCTTCAGGTTACAGACTCTCCTAACCCAGAAATAATGCTTCAGGTTAAGAACTTTGCTTCAGGATAAGAACAGAAATTGTGCTCTGGCGGCGCAGCAGCAGCGGGAGGCACCATTAGCTAAAGTCTAGGTTAAGAACATGTTCAGGTTAAGAACGGACCTACGGAACGAATTAAGTACGTAACCAGAGGTACCACTGTAATCCGGTATGCTGTTCTCACAGCAGCACAAACAGGACCTGAATGTAACATTATATCCAGCTGGAGAATCCCCAGATATCTCTAGTCCCAAATATGGATCAGTAGATCTCTCCATATTAGTGTCTCCGAGATTCTCAGTCTTAAGTTCAGCTGCCCACATTTCCACATCCGTCTGCAAGTTTCATTCATCCCTCGTGAAAATTCTTGGGCCTATCAATGCGAACCTCTCCAAATATATACACATTTTGGTATGCATTAGCATCATTGCCCCGCCCCCCCCCCCACATAATACATTTTAATTCCGGTACCTTTATGCACACTTTTGCCAGGCATATGGATTTTTGTACACAATTACTTGACCGGAAAGCTGCATTGCAAAATTCAAAGAAGTGTGAATTTCAAAGGATGGCTTTGCATTGGTTTGTGTATTGTTTCAGAAAGTGCAAATTAGATAGGTTCAGCTTTAAAAGCAAACTGGAGTGAATTTCTGCCCCCATCCCTAAGCTACTGCCTGGCCTCAGTTTTCAACGTGTAAAATGGGGATTTGGTGATTGGTCGCAATGACTGGGGGAGCTAGATGATAAAACCTGATCTATAATCCTTACACTTCATCTAGACGTAAGTGTTTTAAGGTGTCCCAGCTGCCCAGACACTTGTTGTTCTGAGGAATTCTTTTTACTGGATTCCATCAAATGTAGACACCAGCAGAAACACGTATAAGAGATTTCAATAAATCAATCAATCAAGAAGCAGCGAAACAATAGACAAGCTTCTCTATGGGCCGCATTCATTATTTCTCTGTAGTCATTAGGAGTGGAAAGCTGAGTGTGCATGAATTCGTAGAGAGAATTAATGGGCCACATCTGAAAAAGATAATAGCCTGGCTGTGGAGGACAGAGCGGAGGGGGGTGGGAGGGAGGGAATGAAGAAAGCAAAACTGTAAGGGGAAAGAGAGAATGGGGAGCAAAGATTAGAATAAAGCAACGTGTATTGTGAGCCACAAGCAATTTAGTTAAGATGTATCATCTCACATTTCTATGGTGCTTTAATTTCCCAAGGAGGCTGATAAAGGAGTAGAAACACTGCAGAAGTCCTGCTCTTAAAAAAGTAGGAAGTCCAGCATCCTGCTCCCACAGTGGCCAACCAGGTAACAAGATCTGAGCACAAGAGCACTCTCCCCTCTTGAGGTTTCCAGCAGCTGATATTCAGAAGGGATGCGGGTGGCGCTGTGCTCTAAACCACTGAGCCTCTTGGGCTTGCCAATCAGAAGGTCGGCGGTTCGAATCCCCGCGACGGAGTGAGCTCCCATTGCTCTTCCCAGCTCCTGCCAACCTAGCAGTTCGAAAGCACCACAGTGCAAGTAGATAAGCAGGTACTGCTGTGGCAGGAAGAGATGGCCTATCAGCCTGATCCATCAGGATCTTCTTCTGTTCCTATGTCTCCTTAAAGTGGTATCATAGGCCTTTCAATGTTTGATGTGGATGTGGCCAGAATATCACAACATATTCCACTGGACAGCAACAACCCTCTATTTTGTCTTGCAAGGACCTGATGAGTAGTGAGCGAGTAGGAGGAATCCATTTTAAATGGATTTTCACATATAATGTGGCAGTTCTAACTTGATCAAACTTTGCCATCATCAGACAGCCTCTTACATCGAGTTTCTGCTTATGTCTGAACCACCCATTCTTTCCTTTATTTTTATCTTTCAAAGAGATCAACTAACTATATTGAGTCCAAGCTGCTAGACAGAAGTGAACCATCTTGAACAGAAAGGAACCTTTGGCATTCCAGATGTTGCTGAACTACAACTCCCATCAGCTCCTTGCAAGGGTGGCCAGTCACTAGGGATGGCCGTAGTTCAGAAATATGTGTTGTTATTGTTCAGTCGTTCAGTTGTGTCCGACTCTTCGTGACCCCATGGACCAGAGCACGCCAGGCACGCCTATCCTTCACTGTCTCTCGCAGTTTGGCCAAACTCATGTAAGTAGCTTCGAGAACACTGTCCAACCATCTCATCCTCTGTCGTCCCCTTCTCCTTGTGCCCTCAATCTTTCCCAACATCAGGGTCTTTTCTAGGGAGTCTTCTCTTCTCATGAGGTGGCCAAAGTACTGGCGCCTCAACTTCAGGATCTGTCCTTCTAGTGAGCACACAGGGCTGATTTCTTTAAGAATGGATAGGTTTGATCTTCTTGCAGTCCATGGGACTCTCAAGAGCCTCCTCCAGCACCATAAAGATCAGAAATATCCGGATCAGAAAGATCCGGAGAGCCAAAAGCTCCCTACACCTGATCTGGAACGTGGCAATGTTTTGTATTCTGCTGTTAAGATTTTCTGTTGGCATTGTTTTCTCTCTCTCAAGCCGTTAAATTAAGTGGGTGTGTTTCTATTCTTTTATGCAACCTTGCTTAGCTTAAGCTGTTAAATTAGGTTAGCTTCTTTGCATTGTTTCATACACTGTTGTAAGGGCAGATTTCTCTTTTGTAGTTACTTGTTGATATTATGATTATTTCTAGTAGTTTCTAACAGGTTTCTTTCACTGTTTTTATTTTCTATGTCGTGAGCCTCTTCGAGCTTAATTTTTGTGACATGCAAATAAACAGATGATGACATACAAAACTATACCCAAAGAACTGTCATATATTGCACATATAATATACATACATAAGCATCAAGTCCCATGCAGTTCTATATTTCTGCAGCATAATTTCACATTCATACTTACTGTACACATTTTTACATGGATCATTTTATGTGTTTGTGTGCTGGTCGCTTTAGGAAACCTGGAGCGTCTATGCAAATGACATTTTCATATTATTATACATATGATAATGGATGTAAGAATACACCTGTGTGAGGATTGTTCGTATATTTAACTGAACCAGAGAGGACTCTCTTCTCTTTGAGGAGCAAGAGAGCAATTAGAAGAAGAAGAAGAAAATTGGGTGGATAAGCTTGACACTGAGGTTTTCAGAAAATTCCATTTCTAGTTGTTTGCTTATTTAAGCATTTATAGCCCACCATTAGGGACCCAGGTGGTGCTGTGGGTTAAACCACAGAGCCTAGGGCTTGCTGATCAGATGGTCGGCGGTTCAAATCCCTGCGACGGGGTGAGTTCCCGCTGCTCGGTCCCAGCTCCTGCCCACCTAGCAGTTCGAAAGCACGTCAAAGTGCAAGTAGATAAATAGGAACCGCTGTGGCAGGAAGGTAAACGGCGTTTCCATGCGCTGCTCTGGTTCGCCAGAAGTGGCTTAGTCATGCTGGCCACATGACCTGGAAGCTGTACGCCGGCTCTCTGCCAATAAAGCAAGATGAGCGCCGCAACCCCAGAGTCAGACACGACTGGACCTAATGGTCAGGGGTCCCTTTACCTTTACCTAGCCCACCATTTAGGACAGGCTTCCTCAACCTCAGCCCTCCAGATGTTTTGAGACTACAATTCCCATCATCCCTGACCACTGGTCCGGCTAGCTAGGGATCATGGGAGTTGTAGGCCAAAAACATCTGGAGGGTTGAGGTTGAGGAAGCCTGATTTAGGACAAAGCCCTCAAAGGCAGCTTACATAAAACAATCGTGACATGCAATATCACATTTCACTTATTTAAAAACCAAGGCTGGCAAAATCAGCTAAAGGAATTTAATTAGCACAGGAGTATCACTACGAAGCCTTGAAGAGGACACAACCAATCGCCTGGCCCCAAAATAATCTAGCCTATTCTTAGTAGGCGGGACACATTTCAAACCTGACAGAGGACGTCCCTCTGTTTGAAGGGCTACCCAGTCCAAGGAGTGGGTTTAAGGACTGAGAGCCATAAGAAGGGAAAGGGCTTTGAAGTGGTCCGTGAAAACAATTAACAACTGGACATCACCCTGAGCAAATAACAAATCACCTGGTCGTAGTCATCTCCACAATGGTTATGGAATCATAGAATTGTAGAGTTGGAAGGGACCCCAAGTGTCATCTAGTCCAACCCCCTGAAATGCAGGAATCTCAGCTAAAGCATCCATGACAGATGGCCACCCAACCTCTGCTTTAAAATCTCCAAGGAAGGAGAGTCCACCACCTCCCAGGGGTAAGATTTGCTGTATTGGACTTATAGCAATTATTTCTCACTTCCCATCTTTACATGTGAATTAGCATAAGCAATTGTTATGCAAATCTGTGTGCAGGTGGGCTAACCTAGCCCAAAGTGGGTGGGCTGGGACCACCCACTTTCCCCTCTCTCTTCCTGCCACCCACCCTCTTCTTCCCTCAACTTGCTACCCACATGAAATTACAGAGGGCCCCCTGAAACGATGCTGAGAGATACACAGCGGTGTCCATTTGATCTGATAGAGCAGAAGGCAGAAAGACCCAACAGTAGGGAGAGCCAGCTGCCAGAGCCAATGTCAGGTGCAGCCACCACCACCACCACCACCCCCCAACTGGTTGCAAGTCAAGAGGCAGACAAGGAGGGCAATGCCTCATTTGCCCTGACAGACCAGCCTCCGCTGGGGATGGATGTGGTCCTACGGCCACAGAGTGGCCACAGAGACAGCAGCTCTTCAGGGTTAGATAAATGCACCTTGATATACCTGTGCTTCTCAGCTTGCTGCCTCCAACAGTGTGGGTAGAACATAGCCATTGTGGCTATAGTACCCATGATAAATGTATGATATTTTAATTACTTCTGTATCCTGTTCTCCATGCTGAGATAAATGTCCTCACAAAGCACAGCCTGCTCTCCTAAGGTCTTTCTCTCATTCTCTAGTTCAAGCCATTAGGTAGTGCAGCTGGCCAGGACTGATTTGTAGTCGCAGAGGGAATGCCCTGCAGGAACAGACCAATGGCCCATCAAATGGCTTCTCCCCTCCCCTCCCCACACCCACCTCCATCCCAAAGAGGCCCCTGCCAAACATTGCAGAGAAAGTTATAAAACCACCATAATGAATCTAATTGCTCAATACAGCCCCCGAGGGGATCATCTTTCCATGGCTTCCAGTGGGCTTCAAGCTATATACTCAAAATGAGAATTGATCGCTCTCATAATCATCTCCTAACTCTCATTAGCACCTGGTGCTACCTTTGTTCCTATCGTAGTTCAGTTCTGCCCTTATAAATGCTGCATGGGATTGGGCACAACAGCTGCCATTTTTTTTTAAAGAAGAAAAAATAGATCTCTGCCACACTTCCACCAAGATTTCTGCCACCCTTCCAAGACCTTGCCACAAAATTGCCATGAAATTCAATTTACAGTGAATTTTTGGTCCAATGAGCTAGACTAGTTTTTGAAGCAGTGGTTTAGTTTTTATTCTCTTCCTCTGAGCTGCACAGACACACCATGTTTTATGTTGGGTTTTTTTCCATTTTAGATAAAACCTGAAGCAATGGAAGGAGCACAAAAGCATAAAACCAGTGTAAAGCAACAGAATTGACATCAAAGCAATAAAACAGCACTAGGGAGGAAGAGAGTCAACCTAAAAGCTTGCTGGGGAAATGAAATAAACTCAAGCAAGAGTTGACTGTTGTAATTCCCATTCCACCTTAATAACAGACTGAGGATAGGAGCCTGTCACATGCCTGTATAGTGTTCCAGTGTGCTGCTGGGAACTTCCGTTCTTCAGTCTGTACTTTCTCTTTCGTTTTCCGAACATGGTGGTGACTGTACGTGTGCATTCTTTTGTCCTCATGTTCGCCTAATAAATGCTTGTATAAAAAGCTCATGCCAGCCTCTGTCGTGCATCTTCTGCTGCTGAATGGACTGTACAAGAGTGCTTAGCTTCCTGGAGCTAGTTCTCTGGTTTCTGCTGCTGTTCCAGGGGTTTGAAGTTCGACCGGCAGTTCGGCCGGAGGTGTTTGGGCCAGCAGGGAGCATGCCTGTTGTTCCTGTTTCCCTGGACAAATCACAACATTGACTGGTGCCACAAGGATGGTGGTGTTCATGCTTCTTCTAGTAGAACTTTGCAATGTTTAAGGGCCACGGTTGTAAATGCCTCCTTTCTAGTGACAGACACACTTAAAAACAGCAGGGATGGGTGGTGCTCTTGGTCTGCATGACCTACCAGCGCACCTCTCCCTTTCTTTCATGTGATCCTGACTTCATTCTCATCCTCCTTTCCCTCTCTTATGACCTATAAGCATCTGCTATTGACGGATGGGCAAGTATGAGGAACCATCCTCCCCATATACAACAGGCATGGACTATTGCAGTTATTAATATTGTGCACACGGAGGCAATAGGTTGGATGAAAACTGACTCTTCTTGAAATAAAAATTGCCCAGTCCAAAAATATGGTTCCAAAGCTTTACCAACAGAGCTTGTTCCAAAACTGACAGGCAAAACCAGGCATAGTAATAATAATAATAATAATTTATTATTTGTACCCCGCCCATCTGGCTGGGTCTCCCCAGCCACTCTGGGCGGCTTCCAGCAAACATTAAAATACATGAACACATCACAGATTAAAAACTCAGTTTTTATAGTTTGCATAGGCAAACTCAGCCCTCCAGATGTTTTGGGACTACAATTTCCATCATCCCTGACCACTGGTCCTGTTAGCTAGGGATCATGGGAGTTGTAGTCCCAAAACATCTAGAGGGCCAAGTTGGCCTATGCCTGCTCAAAACAATAATGTTACATCCAAATAGTTGCATAACATCACGTGCTTGTTGAAGCACAAGCAAAGCACCTTAGAAATATGAAATGAATCTATCCAGAACTGAAATCAAAGTTCTGCCTCTCTCACACACAGACTCCATTAGCCTGAAGCTGTGTTCTCCTAGAGAGAGATTAAGCATGTGTCCTTTCTTCTCCAGTGCTTGAGAGAGAGAATACCAACTCCCACGAAACAGAGATTTACAGCTGAATACTTCTCATGTGATCTAAGGTTAAACACCTCGTAACAGAGTAGCAGAGATACGTTCTAAGTTAATTACCAACCTGTTAGTCTCTCTGCAACTCCTTTGTTCAGCTACAGTGGAAGTTTCCAATGTTATACATTTAGCAGTACACATACAGAGTTATCTTCCATTTTAACTATACTTAACAGGGGCTGGTATAGAAGAAGAGGATTGAGACTGATAGCTCTATCTTACATGGATTCAAAGCAGTCCATGCATTACAGTGAACAAGGTGCCCTCTACACTTGTAGAGGTGTTTGTGTGTGTACACATCGTTTGTACAGCTCAACTGTTGTGCACACAGGTACACCAACTGTACACTAATTGAATGGTGCATGTGAATAACTATATGCAGCTAAACCATAAGCAGACAATTCTGACTTTGTACAAAGCAGCTTCTTGTGAAAATTGATGGCTTTATTCAAAGTGAATGCTTCATGCACTGTTAGTTAATGAGATACTGGACAATGTTTTGCTCTTCCAATAAGTTTTTTAAATAGTAAAAGGAATAAGTTCTGCCTTCCTGTACCATATATCCCTTAAAGGTATAGGGACCCCTGACCATTAAGTCCAGTCGTGACCGACTCTGGGGTTGCGGCGCTCATCTCACACTATTGGCCGAAGGAGCCGGCGTACAGCTTCCAGGTCATGTGGCCAGCATGACTAAGCCGCTTCTGGCGAACCAGAGCAGCGCACGGAAACGCCGTTTACCTTCCCGCCAGAGCGGTACCTATTTATCTACTTGCACTTTGACGTGCTTTTGAACTGCTAGGTGGGCAGGAGCTGGGACCAAGCAATGGGAGTTCACCCCGTCGCGGGGAATCGAACTGCCGACCTTCTGATCGGCAAACCCTAGGCTCTGTGGTTTAACCCACAGCGCCACCCGCGTCCCAATATGTCCCTTACCTTTAAAAAAAACAACTGGTGCCACTTCCTGTGTTCCCCTTGTTAAGTGTCCCCACCCTCAGTATTTTGCTTTTCAGGGGGGAGGGTCAGTCTGTATCTGTGAGGCTAGAATATATATAAGAGGAAGTTTGCCAAACCAGTTCCTTTGTCAAGATAATAGCTTTGGCTGGCTAGTTGAGTACAGTGGTACCTCGGGTTACAGACGCTTCAGGTTACAGATGCTTCAGGTTACAGACTCCGCTAACCCAGAAATAGTACCTCGGGTTAAGAACCTAGCTTCAGGATGAGAACAGAAATCGTGTGGCAGGCCCCATTAGCTAAAGTGGTACCTCAGGTTAAGAACAGTTTCAAGTTAAGAACGGACCTCCAGAATGAATTAATTTATTAACCCGAGGTACCACTGTACCACAATTTAACATGTCCAAAGAAGTTGCTCTGTCCCATAGAACAGATGGGTGGGCCTTTCCCCCTGCCCTTACCTGTTTGGCATGTAGGAGAATAGCCATAGTTGTGTGTGAGAGAGAGCTGGAAATTGGAGAGAAAAGCATGTTTGCTCTGCGCTAGACTTTGGGGCTCCCCTGGAAACCTAATTGGGAAGCAAGATCTATGGGGCTGTTAATGCTGTGAGCTCCTGCTCAGGTTGTATATATATGTAAATAAAACCATATATCCTAAAGATAAGGCAGTCTACGTTGATCTTCATTCCAGGGAAACCAACCCCTGGTAAGCACAGGCATCCCTGGAGCCTCTCATCCCTCAAAGATTGGGGTGGCACATAAGAATATCCAATAATCCCCCCCCCCCACTACAAATTTAGCTCCTGGGAATGTGACCACACACCCCGAGTCCCTCCCTGCCCTGCATGCTCCATCTTTCTCGTTCTTCACATGACAGTCACAGAGGCTGTTGTCATTATTGTTCATCTGTCAGAAGATGTATAGCCTGGGCATATTATCAAACAAAGTCACGCTAACGGCATAACACAGCAATACATTATCAGAGGAATGCTGCTTTTCATGATGTATTGCTGCAATACATCAGAGGGGTGCCAAACGGAAGAAAGACTCTCCTCGTAGACATGCACATAAATGTAAACTAAATGGGGACGGAGCTTCGGAGAGAGCAAATGGGACTCCTCCATGGGGCATTGCTTCATTTTATGGGCTTCTGCACCATAAAAAGAACAACTTCAAAGAACTTTCTCGCGGTCTTGTGTTCAAGGGGGGTTAAGTTTGTTAGAGGATGATTGCCTTACAGGCAGGTACTATGATCTGTGGTGCAAGACACAAATTGGAGTGGTGCATCAGCTTAGCGTGGCAAGTCATGGTCTTGCATTTGGTGCAATAAAAACTGTCACAATGGTTATGCTGAAGTCGGGGTGGGTGAATCTATCTCTTTCTCTCTCGTTTTCTCCTTTTTTCCAATTTTAAGTTCCATTCACGACATTTCCAAATCAGCTTGCTATTTATTATTTTTTAATCTTCATGAAAATTGATCAGGAGTTTAGTGTGATTCCCACCCCACCCCACAATGTGCACATGTTTGTATGCAATCTTCCTAATATATTTATTTTTTGGCAAAGCAATTCTCCCAAATATAACACAGCTGCCTGTGCTGTTTTCACTCATACATCCATTTTCATGTACACATTTGCCCTAGTGTATGCATCTTTGTACATTTTACTTGGCTGGAGAACTAAACTGCAAAATTCAGAGAAGTGCAAATTTAGGGGGATGGTTGCTGCTTTCTGGTTCTCATATTGTTTTGGAAATCACAAATTAGATAGGTTTGCCTTTGAATGCAAACTGAATCGAATTTCTCCCCTGACCCTAAGCAAAAGGGGTGCATGTCCACCCTACAAAGTGCTTAGGAGGTTAGAGTGAGAATAGAGAGATAATGAGGAAAGCAGAAAACTAAAATACAGTGGTACCTCGGGTTAAGTACGCTTCAGGTTAAGTACGCTTCAGGTTAAGAACTCCGCTAAGAACAGAAATCGTGCTCTGGCGGCGCAGCGGCAGCAGTTGGTCCCATTAGCTAAAGTGGTGCTTCAGGTTAAGTACGCTTCAGGTTAAGAACGGACCTCCGGAACGAATTAAGTACTTAACCCGAGGTACCACTGTATATCTATAAGTTAGGAAAGTCGTTATGGAAGCTGGGTTGCAAGAGGTGCATATTTGTTGCTTGTTTGTGTGCCCTTTAATTAAATGAACATCCATGCTTCAGTCTATCATGCAAAGGGTAGACCTTAAGAAGGAGAGTCTGTCTGCTCTCTACTTAAGTAGGTGATGGCAGCTGATACTTTAAAGCATAAGGTTGCTAATGTGGTGGGTATCAAAAATCCACAATATACTTTCACTCTTCCTGCTCAGTTCCTGCTTGCATTGGCAAAGCCTAGCCTACATTGAACTGATGTGCACATTTCATTCTAATCAGAGAAGTGAAAAGAGCTTCTCTCTGTGGCAGAGCATTGTGGTGGCTGAAATAGATGCCCTTTTCTCCATTGATGTGGTGGGGGAATAGGCATTCCTGCACCATTTTGCGGCCCTCTCTCTTTCTCCTGTTCTTTTAGATATGGCAGCTGTTAGAATCATAGAATCATAGAGTTGGAAGAGACCACAAGGGCCATCCAGTCCAACCCCCTACCAAGCAGGAACACCAAGCTGTTATGGTGTGCTGCCATGACAGCCGTTTTGGATTACCCCACCATCCATGGCAGCCGTTTCCCAACCTTACCCACGGCACTCTCTCAACTTTACAAATGTGCCCATCAACCCAAATAGATTGATGACCTCTTCCTTAAGAAGAGGTAGGACACAATAGACCACAGCCCCAATAAACCACAATATGGCAACTAGGAACAAGACGTTGATTAGCTTCCACTGTACAATGGAACCCATAGGACTGAGTAGTCATTCTGGCCAATGGATGACCCAGAATTGCCTGGAGATTTCTGGGTTGTTGTTTTTTAGGAATAACACAGAAAAATCTGCCTTTACCAAGCCATTGACTCATCTGGGCTCAGTATTTTCCATGCTGACCAGCAGTGGTTGTCCAGGGCTTCAGTCGGGAGCTATTCCCACACCCATGAATCAAACCTGGGACTTCTGCATACAAAACAGATGCTCTAGTCCTGAGCTATGGCCTTAGGGTCTACTCAGCATTGCCTGGAGATGAAAAGAACTGAACCTGGACCCTCCTACATACAAAACAAGTCCTTTACCACTGAGTAATGGTCCTTCCCATTTAAAACACAATACCTGGACAGCAGATGAGCAACAGCCAAACTGGAGGAAGAACACAGCCATCATGGCCAATAGGCTTATGGTCCATGCATTTCTCTGATGCTCTTTTAATGCCATCCAAGTTAGTGGAACATCTCTCCATCTTGTGGGATCGAATTCCACATTGATATTATGCTTATGTTCATTTCGATGCGACTTCGTTTACATCCTAAGGATTCCTTCCCTTCTGGACAAGGATGCTAATTGACATGGAGAGCCTAAGCAATGGCAAGCTGGTCCCGGAATGCAAAGGAGTCCATTATGTAAATGTGAAATAGGTAACATACTGTTCTATTAAACTTCCAGATGTCAGTCCCAGCGGAGGAAGCCATCGACAATTCATGATTCTGTAAAAACATTTTTTCTTGCGGATCCATTTAAGATGAAATATGAGGCTGCCCTTTGTGACAGGTAATGCGGTATTACATTAAGGATAAATAAATCACCAGAACAGATGTAGTCGTCGCTTGCATTACCGGGGCCATTAATGGCATTTTCAGGGGAGAAACTCTATAACAAATTTCAAGGCTGACTAATGCTCCTGGCTGCTTTGCTGTGGCATTTTTTAATGTCCTTTGTTGTCAGAGGCTTGAGTGCAACAGCTGGTAAGGAGCCAGCTGTTGCCCTACAAACAAACCACTATCTATTTGTTCTGCTCAGGTGTAGATATAGCAGGGCAGTTAGTGGACTCATGGAGATGCACTGGAAGAAGACCCCATCTGAACTATATATTTAAAGCAATATCATAATACGTTAAACAGTCATGGCTTCCCCCAAAGAATCCTGGGAGCTGTAGTTTGTTAAGGACGCTGAGAGTTGTTAGGAGACACCTATTCTCCTTGCAGAACTACAATTTCTTGGATCAATCCATCAATCTCTGATGGATGATTTAGAAGGATTGGGTACGGCATCACTTTTGCTGCTCGTGTGTGCCAGTATCCATACTCAGCAGAGTTACATCTCAACGCAGCTCCTTCCTTGGAAGCATCTTCGGGGTTGAAGGGACACACGGTAGGCAATAAACACTCATGGGTGCCATAAAGATTCAGTCAAGTGTAGAGGTTTACTTGGCAGGCATAAAAGCATATTGGTTGCAAATATCTACAGACATTCACCACTGCTGTGGCCAAGGCATGCTTAGAGTCCAACAAGAGTCTAAGACTCTCTGTCTGCTTCACTCACCACAAGACGCAAGCAACAGACTCACAACAAGTTACACAGAAACATTGTTATCAGTACTTCCTGTCACACTGTGCATGTCCAAAGAATAGTTCCCACAGAAAATGTCCTTGCAAAGACAAAACAATCTCAGCCTTCTGCTGCTTCTTGAAACTTCTCTGTTCTTCTCTGTTTATGGAACAAATGATTCTCACACATAGAGAGAAAATATCCAAAACAATTCTCAGAGAGGCAGCTGATGGTTAAACCACTCTGAGAATTTTGACTCTGTGAGGGCAGTAAGGGGTCTCCTTAACAAACAATTACCCCAGGATTATCTGAGGGCAGCCATGACTAGTTAAAATGGTATGAAATGGCTTTAGCTGTATAGTGCAGATGGATCCCTAAAGAACAAGAAAAACTAAACCCAAGTTGAATCTTCTAATGTGGAAGATCAATAGGAGGGATGGGAAAACTCCAGCTCTTGTTGACTGACATCAGCCCCAGCCAGCATGGCCAATGGTCAGGGATGATGGGAATTGTAGTCCAGCAACACCTGGAGGGTCACAGCTTCATTATCCATGGCACATAGAGATGGAGCTGTGTCATCCATAATCTCTCACCTGTAGCTCCTAGAAGCTGTCAGCGTGAGACAGTGGCCACATCCCATGAACAACTTCGACTGGATGACTAAACCAGGTGAGGGTAGCTGATGGGTCTCAAACCCTCAGTAAGTTAGGGATTTCCCCTGCATGCAAAGAAGGCTCTGGTGGACTGAGTGGATGAGACGAAGAGTGGGTCCAACAGTCAAGAAGACGGTTTCTCATATGAAGTAGAGGGAAGTGTGGGGCAGATGGGGCTTGTCAACCTGGGAAGGAATCCCTTTTAGGAGAAGAAAAACTGACCCTAAACCTCCACTGCCTTGTGAGATATCTTCAGGAGAAGAAAAGGCTAAGGAGTAAGCCCTGTACAAAATCCAGAGTAAAGACAGTTGGACGGTACCTTGTATGCCTACTCCCAGCAACTCCTGCAGCCAAGCTGGTGCCAAATGTACTGCTCTGATTTGCTTTGGACCACATCAACGAGGTCAAGAGATGGGTCTTGCTATCTGGGCAGCCTAGACCTCCACACACAACGCCCAGGCTTGTGCCTGAAGGAGGTCATTTTGGTGCAACTAATGCAGCAGTTTCAACATAACCCCCAGAGGTGCCCGCCATTGTCTCTCGAGACAGGTAGATGCTGTCCATGGTGATAGCTCATCTCCCAATGGATTCTGGTGCTCAAGATACCAAACTGAATATGCTGTTAAGGACTAACATCATGAGCGGAAGCCAAGCCTTGCTTAGTCAGTTTCTGAGAACTGGGTGTGCTTAATCCAGGACATCAGGAATGTAGGAAGTTGCCCTATACAGAGTCCATCTAGCTCAGCAGTATCTACACTTAATGGCTGCATATCTCAAGAGCTTCAGATGGGAGGCACACACATGACTTTTATTGCGTTAGCATTCAGCCATAGCCCAGCAGGGTAAAAACCATACAAACAATATCAAACACACACAGCGGAAAACATAATTCAATCAATATTGCATAACAGCCCTGGCAAAATAAAATTTGAGTTAAAGGTAAAGGTAAAGGGACCCCTGACCATTAGGTCCAGTCGTGTCCGACTCTGGGGTTGCGGTGCTCATTTCACTTTATTGGCCGAGGGAGCCGGCGTACAGCTTCCAGGTCATGTGGCCAGCATGACAAAGCCGCTTCTGGCGAACCAGAGCAGAGCACGGAAACGCCGTTTACCTTCCCGCCAGAGCGGTTCCTATTTATCTACTTGCACTTTGACGTGCTTTCGAACTGCTAGGTGCACTGATATAAATAATGCTAAGATTTGGGTGCTAAAACCAGATATCTAAAATTACTAATGGATGTGTAGCAGATAAAAACCTGGGGTAGCCTCTACGGATTTAGTTAAAAATAGAGTAGGGGGAGTGAAGCAGGTCCAGGGCTGGGACAGACTACCCTGTCAGAGGAGCCCTGAGTTTCAGCGCCTGCAAGATGAAAACAGCCACCCCGCATGAAATTTGAGGATTTGCATCCACAAATAGAAATTTCCAATAGTCTTCCTTGGATATAATGGTGGACGGAATCAGAAGGAGGAGCTTAGGTCTTATTGGCTCGTATAGGTGGCAATAGACAAAGAAATGTAGGAAGTCTTCTATCTCATTCATTTTGCATGGGCAAAGACGCTGAACAATAGGGATCTTAGCATATGTGCCCTGAAGGAAGGCCGTAGATATGGTATGGAATCGGGCCATGGAGATGGGAGGCATTCCCAGCCATACTGGAATTTGAACAAGCACCCTGGGTGTTCTGTCATTGAACTACAACCCTTCCTTCGGGCTCCAGAGCCCTCTTGGGGCACAGAAGGCAATAGAGATGTGCAGTATTGGACCATAGCATAGAGAAAAGGAATAGGGATACAATTAGCAGGCAGTGTGGTGCCTTTGATCATCTACTTGGAACAAATACAGAGGGCTTAGCCTTTTTGTCTTTGCCAAGTCATTCCAGCAGTACTTTCTGCCTTTTGCAATTCCAGCTCTTGCCAATCACAACTGACCTCCTGGGTGGGGGCATGCGGGTCAGGATTTGTATACAGCCACCCCTGAACCTGGCCACTGCCACAGCAATCTCAAATGAGGAATTTTGGCAGGTGTCTGCTGAAATTTCCTCTTTGCAGCACAACTCTTAAAGGTATGGGAGCACTGCTTTGCTTTGCATGGGCCATCTAGCTCAGTATTGACTACACTGGCTGGCGGTGACACTGCAGAGTTTCAGACAGGGGCCTCTCCCTGCCCTACCTGGGGGTGCTGGAGACAGAGCACATCAAGCCACGTGACAACGTTTTGGGTGTTTGAGTTTCAAGAAAAGGCGATTAAGAGGAGACTTGAGAGAGGTATATAAAATTACGTGTGATATGAAGAAAGAGGATAGAGATTTTTTTCTCCATTTTCTCAGTTTGGAGTCCCAAAAACAAGGGAGCGTCTCATACATGGGGGCGTGTTATACACGGAAAAGTACAGTGTGTGTGTGTGTGTGTGTGTGTGTGTGTGTGTGTGTGTGTGTATTCAACTTTGGAAAAGACCTCTCACCAAATGCAGCTAGGTACATTGAGAATAATGCAAAGTACTACATATAAATTGGAGTAAATACCTTGAATATTGCACTTGCAAAGGACTGCCAAGATATCCAGTGTGTGTGTGTGTGTGTGTGTGTGTGTGTGTGTGTGTGTGTGTTGACTATATAACCTAAAAAAACCCACTTGATCTCAGTCAGCCACTCTGTTGAATCAGCATCTCCCCTCAGGGTACACATATCCATCTTCCCTGCCCTTTGTAGTCCTTAAACTGCACCATTTGCTTAAATCTCTCATCTTGGCAATTGTTTCATCCATCATCAAATTAAGGAATTCTATGCGGACATTTGTATTTGGGCTCAATAATGGGGTCAACTCATGTTTCCTCTTGTAGGTTAATTTAATGCAACCTCGACGTTTGCAGCTGTGCATGCCGACAGCCAAAGCAGAAGATAAGTCCTGCCACGTGTCTCATTCCCTAAAAACCACTGCCCGACACGCTAATCAAAAGAGGCAAAAGGCTGAAATCCTATGCATGTTCACTCGGACATACCGTAAGTCCTGCTGTACTGTATTTAGCAGGATTCATTCTCACAGAGGTTTGTATAGGATTACAGCCTGTAGTCTGCATTTGTGTAGGGGTGAAGGGAGCTCAAGTCTTCCCCTGGCCTTAAGAAGATTTTCTGCTCAAAAACTGAGTTACCTTCCATGGCCTCCTCCTCCTCCTGCTTCTTCAGCTTCTTGTCAGAGCCAGTGGAAAAGGCTGAAGGATGATATTTTCTCCAGGCTGCTGAGATTTCATTCTGAGACAATGTGAAACCTGTGGAACTGTGAATCTCCTTTCTCCTCTTACTAAAACAAAATGCCTCTTGCCTATCTGGTGTCCTGAATGAACTGGGCAACTAAGCATGCGCAGAGGAGAAAACAAGACATAAAGGACCACTTCTGGCAAAGGAACAGGTGCAGGAAGTATTGATACGGCATACCCTCTAACATTTCTCTGATGGAATCAGGGATGTCCTAAGGGAAAGCGGGATATTCCGGGATCAAATCAGAAACTGGGATAGCTTCTCTAAATCAGGGACGTCCCTGGAAAACAGAGACACTTGGAGGGTCTGATATGGATGGGCCTGGCTTAAGCGGAAGATGGGAGGCCTTCTGCCTGAATCTTTGTAGGGAGAAACTTGGTTGTCTGCAATGCTGTTGCATTAGACAAGGCAGACCACAATTGAATCACTGACTGACTATAAAGGAGGCAGAATTTTGCCTAAGATTTTGGGGGGCCCTAAAGTGTGTGGAGGTCGGCGGTTCGAATCCCTGCGACAGGGTGAGCTCCCGTTGTTCGGTCCCCGCTCCTGCCAACCTAGCAGTTCGAAAGCACGTCAAAGTGCAAGTACCGCTCTGGCGGGAAGGGAAACAGGGTTTCCGTGTGCTGCTCTGGTTCGCCAGAAGCAGCTTAGTCATGCTGGCCACATGACCCGGAAGCTGTCTGCGGACAAACGCCGGCTCCCTCAGCCTATAGAGCGAGATGAGCGCCACAATCCCAGAGTCATCTGCGACTGGACCTAACGGTCAGGGGTCCCTTTACCTTTAGCTTTAAAGTGTGTGGACCCTGCTCCCAACATTCCCTACCAAATTTCTCAGATGAAAAAAGAGACACTATCCCATATCTGATCTCGCCGCACCCATGTGTATCATAAACACATATACATCTGTCACCTTGAGCCAATTACAACCTCTTGGCTTTACCTACCTCACAGAATTGTTGTAAAGAAAAAAGGTATGAGGGTAGGCATCATATACAACACCTTCAACAAAATTTTAGCTGTAAGCTGCCTTGAGTCCCTGTCAAGGAAAAAAGTGGGGTATATTATTTATATTTATATTTATATTTATATTTATATTTATATTTATATTTATATTTATATTTATATTTATATTTATATTTATATTTATTATTAACTGTGAGAATGATCAGGAACATACCAGAGCGTAAATCCTATTGAACTCAATGGGACTTACCTCTGAGTAGACATGTAAAGGCTCAATTTACAACACAGAAATAAACACTCCATGTGTTTCCTTAAAAAAAATTGCTGGCTGCTGAAGTATTTCATTTAAATAATTTAAAGTGGATTGGTTACATTTTCCTTCAAAATTATACAAAGGTCTTCATATGCCAACTTCATCATTTCTTTCATTTGGTGCAGGTATTTTATTTTCAGTATAAACAGGACTCCACTTTTCCACAAAGACAAACACACCCCTTTTAATTCTTCTCTGAGACATGGAGGGGAGAGAAAGGGAAAACCAGGACATTCTGGGATCAAATCAGAAACCGGGAAGGCTTCTGTAATTCTGGGACTGTCCCTGGAAAACTGGGACACTTGGAGGGTTTGTACCAAGTCACTACTGTGAGCAGGGAACGGAACAGAGACAGTCATTCTGACTAGTGAAATCAGAGAACCAAAACCTGTTTTTACTGCTGGTTTCAAAGATGCATATCCATTATTTTGTCTCCTTAAGATTTAAGCAAAAGAAAGAAAGAAAGGACAGGTATTTCTGACAGCAGCTATCCGTTCATCCTCGTTTGCCTGGAAGGAGATCACTTTCTTCCTTGGCTAAGGAGAACGAAATGCACAAACCCCATTTCATAACACCGTACACTTCTCTGGAGATTAAAGAAATCGCTATCTTTCATAATTCACATCTATATAGGGGTGAAAAATAATCTGTTATTATCTGGAGCAAAGAAAGAGTAATTTATAGCCAGCCGTGAATACTTAATCATCCAACCGAATGATGCTGCCCATATTAATACAGGCAAAATAAATCCATCTCCAAACCGACGGCAAGAACTTACCATAAAATGAAGATAAATCAGGAATGTTTGTGACTCAGAAATCTTTCCAGTTTGTAGACATAGTTAGCAGTTAATTGGTCTCTCTCCCCTCAACCCCATGCCAAATAAACAATCCAGAAATGACTTTGTAAAGGGGATTTATCCAGAGTTGTCCAAAGCAAATAAAACCAATGCAGAAAAAGACAGAAAATTTGCAGTGGATTTGGGGCATAATCTTTGTGAATTTAGGGTGTGAGACGTCTGAATGAGGATGCTGGAATCCATCAAAGGCCTGGGGATCCTTCTTTCCTATTTTACTACAGTATTTATACCCCACACATCTTACTGGGTTGCCCCAGCCGGTCTGGTCAGCTTCCAACATATCTAAAAACATAATAAAACATTAAACTTAAAAAAAAAAAACCTTCCCCATACAGGATTGCCTGCAGATGGCTTGGGGGTCAAATAACTCCATACCCTCCAACATTTCTCCAATAAAAATAGGGACATCCTAAGGAAAAGTGGGACATTCCGGAATCAAATCAGAAACCGAAAAGGCTAAATCAGTGATGTCCCTGGAAAATAGGGACACTTGGAGGGTCTGAACCATCAGAGAAGCCTCTAGGGCAGATGTCCAGAACTCTGCTCAGCAAAATCTTGCACCATCTTGGCTGTGAGTCCTGGAAAACCTGCCCCTTGTCTTGTAGGCCTTTTTCTACCTGGCCTGGGAGGGCAGGAACCTGACTGACTCCAGCTACAAAAGCTGAGACCGCTGAACAGACTCTTGGACTGTTGTTGTTACTGATATTCTTTTTCTTTTTCTTTTTTTGTATCTCTAATCTTATTGTGGATTAGACAATGTGGACATTGTTCAGTTTGGTTGTGTACTTCTTGGTGTGCTTTAATGTTTATGGGTACTTTTGCTATGTTTGCAATTATGTAAATCTTTTCATGTTGCAAGCCACCTTGAGAATGGTTTTAATCAGTGCTTTTCTTCTATAAAAAATGTTCAGGGGTACTCTCATTTTCCTACTCATATTGAAATACTGGCCCTCAATGAGGCCAAACTTAGATTCACAAAATGTTTAAGGGTATGCGTACCCCTGCATACCCCCAGAAGAAGAAGAAAGCACTAGTTTTAATTATGGAAAGGCGGCATACAATTAAAATGATGGTGGTGAAAAGAATGATGAAGCTACTTGAACCCCCAGTGGCAAATACAGATCTAGAAGCACCCCAAAACTGTGCACCTCTTCTTTCAGTGAGAATACAGTTGTGTCTAGAAAGGCAACTGGCCAATTCCCCCATGCAGGAACCATGCACCCATTCAGGAGAATGGCTTACAAAGCATGTTCTCCTTCTCGGAGAGCACGTGTTGTGGTGGGGGCTAGCAAGCCACCTCCCCTGTAGCTGGGGTGAGTTGGTAGATGGCCACAGCTTGGATTGGACCTGGTGGTGTTGCTGGGGAGATTTATATGTTGCAATTTGTGATGGACAGCCCAGCGTCCTATATATTGGTAAGCACATGGTACGACCTTCCTCTTGGCTGCGTGCTTCGGATCACCCACCCTCCCTCCCTGCTTTATTAGGCCTCTGCATTGACCTTGCTATTGCCTGTCATGGGGTCGTCTGCTGTTGGGCAGGGGCCTAGTAGGAATTTTTCCATCTGGCAGATTGGCTGGTGTGATTTGGTTTTCGCCTGTTGTTGTTGTTCAGTCGTTCAATCGTGTCCGACTCTTCGTGACCCCATGGACCAGAGCACGTCAGGCACGCCTATCTTTCACTGCCTCTCGCAGTTTGGCCAAACTCATGTTAGTAGCTCCAAGAACACTGTCCAACCATCTCATCCTCTGTCGTCCCCTTCTCCTTGTGCCCTCAATCTTTCCCAACATCAGGGTCTTTTCTAGGGAGTCTTCTCTTCTCATGAGGTGGCCAAAGTACTGGAGCCTCAACTTCAGGATCTGTCCTAGTGAGCACTCAGGGCTGATTTCTTTAAGAATGGATAGGTTTGATCTTCTTGCAGTCCATGGGACTCTCAAGAGTCTCCTCCAGCACCATAATTCAAATTTTGCCTACTACATAGCAACTAGTTACAACTTGTAAGGTTGTCGGTTAGGCATTGGTTATGTTGGTTGCTGGAAGGGCGGTCGCCCTCCAAAGTGATGATGGTGTGATGGGAATTCCATTAAAGGAATCCAGGGGCTCGACATGCTTTTGTCCGAACCCCCGGTCGGGGGACAGGGCCATGCAAGAGCCCCTGGGAACCTCTGGGGAGAGGGAGGGCTCTGCTCCCAGCCTCCATAACTCTCCCCAGATGGGATTTCCCTTTGCTGACACGTGGTCAGCTCTGCCCCGTCGGACAGCTAGTCTGAACCAATGCCTACGCAACCACTCACATGATTTGTATCCTAATAAAGTTGTGGCCTAAATTATGCCAAAAACCCAAACAAAAATTATGTCTGAAGTGTGAATTTATTCTGGGGGTGGCTTGGGGACCTCGACACGCAAAAGTGTACATACTTGGAGGGATTGCGTACCAAAATGTGTGCATTGGGACAAATGCACCCTAAAATGCGGATAATTTTTTAAGGAGGATTAAAAAAAAAAAAGTCAAACTGGTTCAAACTGACTGGGAAAGCGAGTTCTCAAAGAGAGCTGGTGTTGCGGTGGGGCAAAAAGACACCTCCCCGTGGGTTTGGCTAGCTGGCCACAGCCAGCTTGACCGGAACATGTTTCTGGGCAGAAGCACATGTATCCATTTTGATTGACAGCCCAGCGTCCTTTAAAAGGAGTCTGCACGTGGTGCAGCTTCCCTCTTTCTGAGAACTTCGGATCCCCACCCTCCCTCCCTGGTATAGGCGTGCGTTGACCTTGCTGTGCCTGTTATGGGGTTGTCTGCCTTTGAGGTGGGGGCCTAGTAGGAATTTTTCCATTTGGCTGATTGGCTGTGCCATTTGGTTTTCGCCTACTATATAGCAATTAGTCACAACTTGTAAGGTTGGCGGTTAGGCATTGGTTGTGTTGGTTAATGGAGCGCAGTGGCCCTCCATAAGTGATCATGGTGCGTGGGGAATTCCATTAGAGGAATCCAGCGGCTCAGAATATGCTTGTCCGAACCCAATTGGGTTGCAGGGCCGTGCATGAGCCCCTGGGACCTCTGGGGAAAGGGAAGGCGACCGCAGCCCAGCCTCCATTCAACTTTCCTCGGAGCGGGTTTCCCCCCCGCTGATGTGGAAGTCAGCTCTGTCCTGTCGGACAGCTAGTCTTTCGCTGACTAGTGGTCAGCTCTGACTTGTGGACAGATGAACCAATGCCTACACAACCACTCACGTGTTTTGTATTTGAATAAAAAGTTGTGGCCAAAAACATGCCAAAAAACCCAAACAAAAATTATGTCTCATGTGTGAATTTATTGGTGGGGGGGGTGGCTTGGAGACCTCCACACGCAAAAAGAGAAATTGAGAAACTGAAATGGCAGGTGTGCCCATCCCTGTTTTGGAGCATGAATCCATCAAACAAGAGTGCTTATAATTGTGTGCTGTTCTTTCCTTTTGTCCCTCTTTATGTCTGATATGCCACCTCCACAAGTGACTCAGTTGCACTCCAGGTCTACTCAACCTCCAGCTGTTAAAAACGACAGAATTTGAGTTTTACAGGGCCTCGGTTCAAGTCCTTGCGCTTCTGGTCGAAATTGTTGCTGTCGCCGAGGCAAATCAGGATAAATGTCCCTTTTATCTCTTAAATGAAATATTCCATATAGGGGGAAAGAAAAAGGAAAGAAATGCTCCCCCCCCCTTTAAGCTAAACTCCATTTTGTTAAAAGATCTCCCGATGTCTCCTTAAAGCAAGCACAAAGCCTTCAAGATTAAAGGGACAGGTAAAGACAGGGTCTGCAATAGAAATTCCCATTTGATTCGGGCAGCTGTAATCTTTCTTGGCAATGAAATGCATTTACTAATGAGAAATTCTTTTGAAAGCAGATTGGTAAAAGTAATAATAGATTCTTGCAGATTTCCATTAAGGCAGAAAGGGTCACATGCTCCAGCCTTACAAAGGGAGATTTAATTGAATAGAATAAGGCACGAGAACTCCTACAAGGGCTAACCATGTTTGCAGCTAACCCGCTCGATGGTTGCAGATGCTGCTTGTGTTTTTGTGCATGACAACAGCAGCTTGAGTTACATCCACCTGCACTGAGTTTTGCTGAAGGCTGGTTTGTTTCCAGGCCCAACTAAATAGGACAACTTTGGCTTCAAAAGGCTGAAATACCTGGGGCACTGTGCACTATAGGTAGGAGATAATTAGAAATGCAGCCAAACCAACAATTCACGTTTTGCTAGATAGGCGCATGAGAGGAGCTGAAACTCACAGAGTTTTCCTGTTAACTTGCTAAAGAGAGCTCTGTGAGAGACACTCCCACTGTGCCCTGACAGAGGGTGGAAGTAGCTCCCTATTCTCCTACCTGTCTGGGCACGTTCTCTTCCTCACCTGGAATACTGTGTCCAGTTCTGGGCACCACAGTTCAAGAAGGATACTGACAAGCTGGAACGTGTCCAGAGGAGGGCAACCAAAATGGTCAAAGGCCTGGAAACGATGCCTTATGAGGAACGGCTTAGGGAGCTGGGTATGTTTAGCCTGGAGAAGAGAAGGTTAAGGGGTGATATGATAGCCATGTTCAAATATATAAAAGGATGTCATATAGAGGAGGGAGAAAGGTTGTTTTCTGCTGCTCCTGAGAAGAGGACACGGAGCAATGGATTCAAACTACAAGAAAGAAGATTCCACCTACCGGTAAACATTAGGAAGAACTTCCTGACAGTAAGAGCTGTTCGACAGTGGAATTTGCTGCCAAGGAGTGTGGTGGAGTCTCCTTCTTTGGAGGTCTTTAAGCAGAGGCTTGACAGCCACCTGTCAGGAATGCTTTGATGGTGTTTCCTGCTTGGCAGGGGGTTGGACTGGATGGCCCTTGTGGTCTCTTCCAACTCTATGATTCTATGATTCTTCCTCTTTCCATCTCTTCCACCCATCACCAGTAGAAGAACATCTCCCACGACATTCAATACAGGATCTCAAAGCAGCTGTCTTATTACAAAAGAATTTCAGAAACAGACTTGAAAGAGAAGTTGGTGAATTACAACTCATCATTAAACTGAAAACTATGGAGAGACCTGGACTTAATGGAGATATTGGATTCCTGTCTCCTTACATATGCTTATCATCTGCATACTATCCCTTGCTTTTTCCTGTAGGACTAATTGTAGTTCGTTAACAGTCGTCAACAGGTTTACCATACCCATTGAGTCAATCACCCATCTCCTACTACCCTCCTGAGAAAAACCCCACCCCACCCTCCCAACTATATATAAGGGTCTGGTGACTTCTGTTTCAGTGTATCTGAAGAAGTGTGCATGCACATGAAAGCTTATACCAAGAACAAACTTAGTTGGTCTCTAAGGTGCTACTGGACTTTATATATATGTCAGACCAACACGAAGCCAGAGCAGCGCATGGAAACGCCGTTTACCTTCCCGCCAGAGCAGTACCTATTTATCTACTTGCACTCTTAGGAACACAAAAATGGAGAACAAGAAGAGCAGAACATGGAGGCCAAGAACAGGCCACACCCACATTAAGTCATATGCAAAGGAAGTCTCTCCCAGCTCAGGAGGAACTAGCAAGTTTTCTCCTGAGTGATACAAAGCATTCCCCAGCATGTGCACTGTAGGAATGTTGTATTTGACTGCAATACATTTTATACCCTTAAATATAGCAAGTACAGCACGCACAAATGCACACACACACACAAAACCTAGAGCAAAACAAATAGGCCAGTCACATCTTCACCCTTGTGCCTGGATTCAGTCATGCATCATAATTTTCTGCATGGTATTTTTAAAATTAATTGCTTTAGTAAATGCACCAGCAATCTTATTCTGAGCTTCTTGTGGGGCACAACACAACGATTATCGTTTTAATCAAGAATGCAACCCCACTTTCTCAGTTCATTTTCCCGGAGCCAAACCTAGCAATGCTCTCTGTGTATGCCCTTGTTTATTTTCTACAGTCATTCGTATCAAAATTATCAGGGCTGTAGCTCCCCATTGGGCAGGAGAGGCAGTTGATTAACCATTTCATTATCTTGGGATTTTTATCTATGAGTTTCCATTGTGAATTGCTAGGGATAGCTTTAACTAACCGGACTTAATGAAAAATTGGAGACTTTTAAGCCTTCTTAGCAATATCAAGTTACTTTGGGTGTGTGAGGCTGTTTTTTCATCAGTCTAATGAGTTTCAGAAACATAAAGGATTAGCAACTACTCAAATCCCTGGCAGATTACATTGAAGCAGATCCAAAGGGCCAGCTTGGAAAGATTCAGGAACTTCAGAAGAATTCTTAAGATAGCCTGGAGCATGGAGGCAGGAAAGAGAGAATAAAGCTTAGGGCAGACCATCATTTGGGACAGTACAGAATGCCAAAGAACTTCATATATTAACAAAGGTGGTGTCCCTACACCTATACACCATACACAGGGCGAGCAGAACGTAGAAAGGCTACCTTAATGCAGTTACAGGTAGGTAGCCGTGTTGGTCTGCCATAGTCAAAACAAAATAAAAAATAAAAAAATTCTTTCCAGTAGCACCTTAGAGACCAACTAAGTTTGTTCTTGGTATGAGCTTTCGTGTGCATGCACACTTCTTCAGATACACTGAAACAGAAGTCACCAGACCCTTATATATAATGAGAGGGTGGGGAGGGGTATTATTCAGAGGGGTGGTGGGAGTGGGTGAAAGGCTGATAGCTGTGGTGAACCTATTGATGACTGTTAACAACTGCCATTAGTCAGAAATAGACTGGAATTTCAGAAATAGACTGGAAAGAGAAGTTGCTGAATTGCAACTCATTACCAAACTTAAAACCATGGAGAGACCTGGTCTGAACAAAGACATTGGATTCTTATCTCATTATACATGATAAAGCTATTTTTAACCTTCTCACCCCTTGCTTTTTTTTCCTGTAAGACTAATTGCAGTCGTTAACAGTCATCAACAGGTTCACCACAGCTATCAGCCTATCACCCATTCCCACCACCCTTCTGAGTAATAACCCTCCCACCCTCTCACTATATATAAGGGTCTGGTGACTTCTGACAAACTTAGTTGGTCTCTAAGGTGCTACTGGAAGGAATTTTTTTATTTTTTATTTTGTTTTACCTTAATGCAAACCTTCTGCATACCCCAGATGTTCCGTTACCCCATCAAACTGCTGCCATCACACCTCATGCATTGCTGCTACCCTAAACATGCTCTGACGTGGCCATTACGGGAATGCCCTTCTGCACTGACGACAGGAAGCATCTATGGTGCATCTAAGGCGACAGGAAGCATCTAAGGTGCTCTGTAGGCCATTGTGTTAGGGGGTGGGCAAATGACTCTGTGTGCAGTCTGTGCCACTTCTGCATGGGTCAACCACTGTGGACCCCATAAATCTTCCTCTGGGTTCCCCCCAACCTTCTGGAACAGAATTGAGGAGGGATTCCCTCCCCTGCTTCCATCCCCATGCCCTGGCCAAATCTGCTTCCTGGTCCCACCTCCAGGTGTCTGTCTTCTGCAATGAAGAAGCCTACAAGACAGGGACTGTTCTTCGGCAGGCTTTCACATGAACAGGGACATTGGCACAATCAGGTGTCCACATTGTGTGGGGTCATAGAAAGACATAGGCTCCTTTTTGACAGACAAGGGTCTGGAAATAAATGAGCAGCTGGAGGTGTGGGGTGTGTGGAAGGAGAGAGCCAGTGTGGCGTTAAGAGCGGTGGACTCATAATCTGGGGAACCAGGTTCGCGTCTCCGCTCCTCCACATGCAGCTGCTGGGTGACCTTGGGCTAGTCCCACTTCTTTGAAGTCTCTCAGCCCCACTCACCTCACAGAGTGTTTGTTGTGGGGGAGGAAGGGAAAGGAGAATGTTAGCCGCTTTGAGACTCCTTAGGGTAGTGATAAAACGGGATATCAAATCCAAACTCCTCTTCTTCTTCACTTGGCTTGTATTCTCTGACTGCATGCAATAGGCAAGTGTGTCAGTCTCATAACCTGGAGGGTATGAATTTGAGCCTACAAGGGGAAGGCCTACCCTAACATATGACTTTCAGGCATCTCCTAAGTACTATTTTCTGCCAACAGGTCTATGTTGTTAAGTTCTGCATTGCTTATAGTTTTATGTTGCTGTAGAACATCCTGATTTATTCTAATTTTTTAGAGGGTGGTATATAACTACTCTTTAATAAAATAATGGCAAGGACATTTAAATTTGAAACATTATCCTGCACTGTGTGGCTATCTGGCTCAGGGATGATGGGAGTTGTAGTCCAACTGCATCAGGAGGACATCCCATTGGCTACGCAGCACTCTTACATTAACAGACCAGATAACATTCTTTTTTAAAAAAAAATCTATGCACTATTGCCAAATTGCTGCGCTCACAAAGGAGGAGGGTTCAGAGTGGGGGTGGTTAAGAGTAGATTTAGGTGCTTTGGGTCTCTAGAATCCATGCCAGCAGCAGCCGTCAAATTCTGATTAACTCTGATACAAAACTGATCTTTTCAATTAATGGAAATGAGCCGCTCTTTTATGTAGTCTATTACCAGAGGCCATTCAACGATATTTTTATTCCTCCACATTTGACCTTAAAACTGTTTTGTAGTCGTCAAGGATACAATTTTTCACACAGTGGGGATGTAGGAACAGCTAATTAAATGGTGTTTAATGACATTTGTTCCTTAAAGCTGGGCTGATTAAATGTAGCATGTAATTTTTCCCCCCACTTTTTTTTTTTTTTTAACCAAATCAAGCAATTCAGCCAATTTCCAAATGTGCTTAATAAGCCAGGCCAAAATAATTAGACAGCATCTGATGGGGCCCACCACAGTCATAAAGTCTGGAGAGGGGATGTTGGCATGTTTTATGCCACTTATTGGAAAAGTTTAAAGGTTTGGAGGTGGGTAGCAATCGTGAATATTAAGGCTTTGCTGAAAATATTCCAGCTGAACAGTTGAACAGTGTTGATTCCCAAGACAAAAAATAGCAAGTTGGATGCGATGGAAATGTTTCCTGTTATACTTTCAGGCTAATAGCAATACAGGCTCAGCAGAATAATAATAATAATAATAATAATAATAATAATAATAATAATAATAATAATAATAATAATAATAATAATAAATTAATTAATACCCCACCCATCTGGCTGGGTTTCCCCAGCCACTCTGAGTGGTTTCAAGAACATATAAAACCATAATAAAACATCAAACATGAAAAACTTCCCGATACAGGGCTGCCTTCAGATGTCTGCTAAAAGTTGTGTAGTTCTTTATCTCCTTGATAAAGCACAGAAGTAAAGATTTCAATGTACATGAGCAAGGCATGAGGTTCATAGCCGAATGGAAATGATGAAGATGTCCCAACAGTTGGCACACCCTTCCTGCCAAGCTTTGAAAGAAAAGGCAGGGTGAGATCACGTGTGAGATTATATTGTCCCATGATCCTGCCATGGATGCACATGCATGCTCCATCTGGGTGGGTGGATCCCACCTACGAAGATGGTGCCTAGTCTTCTGTCTTCAGCTCTGCCACCCACTTCTCCTGCTCAGACCCTCCCTCTGGCTGGTCAAAGTCTTTCCCCCTCCCTGATTAGGCTGTTTCCGTCTCTCTGACATCCAGAGTCACAAGGAGAAGACCTCCCTCCTCCAACTCTGGGTGCCAGGTTTCCTGTCCTCCATTGGCTCCCTCTCCTCCTTCCTCCTACTCTGGGGCTGCCAAACCATGCCAAATCCTGATGGATCCGAGGGTTCCATGGTGATCTGTGTGAATATCCACCTTTTCCGACTCCTATCCAGAACCACTTCATCGGATGCCGCTGTCTTCTTCCTTGCCGCGGTTTCTTTCTCCTCTGAACTTCAGTCACATGGTCAGTCCTACTCAGTCAGGAATCGCACAGCGCAACGCCATGGTGATACGAATCCAATCCAGTTGGCTATGTGATGGTGGCGCTGGGGAAAATTACAAACGTTTGAGAGTGAGAGGAAAGCAGAGTGCTGTCAATGAGTAGCTCAACTTCCCCGGCCCGCCAAATGATGAGCAAACAATAATAATTGGTACTGACCACACTGCCAACAACTGTTTAGGAAAATGGAGTTGACTCAGCCCTAATTAGTATGCATTTACCCAGAGTCTACTTGAGTGCATGCATTCATGTCCAGCTATTCTGCCAGTGCGGAAAAATGAACTACAGTCGTATACCTCGGAAGCTGAACGCCTTTGTTATGGCTTGGTCTCTCCCACAAACATGAGACAACTCTGGCTGCTAATTATTTCAGATTTATTGCTAAAACAACAAAATACATTTGAAGGTGGGGCTACCTTTGCAGGTGACCCGGAAACTACAACTAATCCAGAATGTGGCAGCTAGACTGGTGACCACATAACACCTACATTGGCTCCCAGTACGTTTCCAAGCACAATTCAAAGTGTTGGTGCTGACCTTTAAAGCCCTAAACGGCCTCGGTCCTGTATACCTGAAGGAGCGTCTCCACCCCCACCGTTCAGCCCGGACACTGAGATCCAGCGCCGAGGGCCTTCTGGCGGTTCCCTCACTGCAAGAAGCCAAGTTACAGGGAACCAGGCAGAGGGCCTTCTCGGTAGTGGCACCCACCCTGTGGAACGCCCTCCCACCAGATGTCAAAGAGAACAACAACTACCAGACTTTTAGAAGACATCTGAAGGCAGCCCTGTTTAGGGGAGCTTTTAATGTTTGATGGATTATTGTATTTTAATATTTTGTTGGAAGCCGCCCAGAGTGGCTGGGGAAGCCCAGCCAGATGGGCAGGGAATAAATAATAAATTATTATTATTATTATTATTATTATTATTATTATTATTAACTAGGATGGAGCTCCTCTACTCATCGTCCTCCCCAGAAGATGGAGTTGCCTGGACTGAGCTCCTCCCCCTTCCCCAGCACGGAAGCCCCCACCTTCTCTTCCGGTATCTTTTGCGCATCTCAGCCACTTTTGAGATCCTACGAGATTTGGGGGAGAATGCTTCCTGCATTCCAACATCTGACTCACTATTGGAGTTCTCACATGGCTGCCTGTCACTCTGGCCCTGTTTTTCTTCTCCCCTTTGTTCCGAGCTCAGATTACAGCTGCTCTCCCCCTCCTCTCTGCCTTCCGCTGCTAACTGTCCTCTCCCTATGCCTGCTTCTTTTCCTCCTGTCAGCATCTGAGCTTCGCTGACAGCCTTTAAACTTGAATGTTTTTGCTCCCGAACAATCAAAAATTGGAAGTGATTGTTCCGGTTTTCGAACGTTTTTCAGAAGCCGGACATCCAGTGCTCCTGCAGCCAATCAGAAGCTGCACCTTCGTTCTCGAACCATTTCGGGAGTCGAACGAACTCCTGGACTGGATTAAATTCGAGAACCAAGGTACGACTGTATATGGTTTTGGTTTCTAAGATACCCTGGGGGGGGGAATACTGAGGATCCTTACCACTTACCGTATTTTTCGCTCCATAACGCACACTTTTTTCCTCCTAAAAAGGAAGGGGGAAAGTCTGTGCGTGTTATGGAGTGAAGGCACTGGGTGCCACTTCTGCTGCTGCCCACCTCTGACGCTCACCAGAGCAGGGATCTCCCCCCCTCCGCCGACGCCCGCACAGCGGCAAAGGGGGTGGGAGAGGAACGGACAGCCCAAAAGCAGCCCTTTTGGGATGTCCGTACCTCCCCTGCCCCTGGAGAGCAAAAGGAGGGAGGGAGGGAGATGCTTCCCCCCTCTCCTTCCATCTGTCCTTCCTTTCTTTCTTCCTTCCTTCCTTCCTTCCTTCCTTCTCTCTCTCTCTCCCTTTCTTTCCTTCCTTCCTTCTCTCTCACCCCTTCCTTCCTTCTCTCTCTCTCACCCCTTCTTTCTTTCTTTCTTTCTTTCTTTCTTTCTTTCTTTCCTTCCTTCCTTCCTTCCTTCCTTCTCTCTCTCTTCCCTCCCTCTCTCCCTCCTTCTTCCCCTCTCTCTTCCTCTCTCTCTCTCTTCCTTCCTTCCTTCTCTCTCTCTTCCCTCCCTCCCTCCCAGCCTTTTATTTTTCTGGTTTTCCTCCTCTAAAAACGAGGTGCGCGTTATGGTACAGTGCGCGTTATGGAGTGAAAAATACGGTACCTTGTGGTGGGGCAATGATACTTCTCTGAGATGTTATAAGCTGTGGTGAGTTGAAGGATGAATTGGGGGGAACAGTGGAAGGCAGGCAGGAGCAACTGGCTCTGATTTATGGCAATGATGGGTTGAGATGTCGAGTGTAGGCGATAGAGGGGATAATGGTGGCAGGAGAAGGGGAACAATGTCTGCCCTGTGTTTCTAAAGGCAAGATCAAAAAAATAAAATGAATAAACACAGCAAACAACAAACAATATAACCAACAGTGCACTACCAGTGTTGTATTATTCTTATTTGTAAGGTGCCTAAAATGGGCAACTTCCCATGTGGTTGTGGGTCCAAACGTTTTGTGTTGAGGAAATTTTGAACACCCCACCCCCACCCCAGCTCCTTCCAGAAACATCTCTCGGTTCCTCGCCATGAAATGAAACTTTGCTTCTTCTTTTTCCCTTTTCTGGTTTTTCAAACTCCCCGTTCTTCTCCTCCCCCCTCCCCCTCCCCCCGTCGCCGGCAAGCCTATGAAAGGAGCTTTGAAAGGAAACGCAATATTTCCTTTCATCATTTATTAACGTGTTATTATTGTACAATAAATTTGGGCTAAACAGATAAGGGGAGGCTTCAAATTAAAAATTTAATCTCCGAGAATGGCAAACAACACAGGCGAAAAGATTCTTCGCCGAGCAGTTTTGTGGGCTTGGCGTTTATTTCCCTGACAGATTTGAGATCTCATAGATGTGTCAGGGTTTTGTTTTGTGGGTTCCCCCCCCCCCCATTGGCAGGACCAGTTGAAGGCAACAGAGAGACCAGAAGCCGGAGATGGGAGAGGCATAATTTGTATCAGTTCCATGGTGCAATTCACTCTAAGGTGTTTTGGTCTTAAACACATCCTACCTGGCTTTTGATAGAAAGGCAGTAGAGAGAGCTGTTTCTCTATTAATATTAATGTTGAGGGGGGAGGAATCCAATCAGGCAGCGTTCCTTGTTCCTCGTGAAATTGTTTTATTTATTTTAAAAGGGGGTGGGGAACCATACACACCAGAAAGAGAGAAAACGCAAGTAGCTGTATCAGAGGGATTCTTGTTCTATATTCATGCCGAGAACCGGTGCTATTTTGGGGGGAAGCGGCAGATGAGCTTCGCACTGTGTTTTCAATAGCTGTTTTATTGATATAAATGAGCACTTGAAAAAGAATTGCAGAAAAATTAGGTCTCTTTATAGGGTGCAGGTTTACTCACTCATACTCTCTCTCTCACTCACTCACTCTCACTCTCTCTCTCTCTCTCTCTCTCTCTCACACACACACACACACAAACACAGGACCGGATTTAGGTTTGATGAGGCCCTAAGCTACTGAAGGTAATGGGGCCCTTTATATGTCCAGCAGTCCTTTGTCAACAACAAATTGTCGCTGTTGTTTTTTTTGTGTGTGTGTTGAATATATGCTATATGGTAATTTATGGACCTAATAGGTATCTAAAGCCATCTGCACATAACAAAATATGTATTTTATCAAAGTAATTGTTGAACTGAAATACAATTAAGAAGAAGTATATTAATAGTGAAATACAATTAAGATGTATATTACTTGTGATAGTGATATTTTAGGGAGCAGGCTAGTAGGCGGGGCCCATTACTTACATCATAGGAGCCTACACAACACAAAACACTGTTGCTGTATGTAGGTTTTATTTTATTTGTTTTTTATCTTATATTTTGGAAATGTGCATCCAGTTTTTTCCTCTTTAACTTTTTTGGGGGCCCCAAGAGAGTGGGGCCCTAAGCTATAGCTTAGACGTAAATCCAACACTGCACAAACACACACACACACACACAGAGAGAGAGAGAGAGAGAGAGAGAGAGAGAGAGAGAGAGAGAACTGGGTTTTGGAAGCAAATGAGTCAAGTTTCCGGAAAGAGGAGCATCATAATGTTATCTTGGCTTGAAGTGACTGGCTTCAGTCTGTTTGTTTGCAATAGAATTATATAATTGTAAGTACTCTGAGGAAGGTACCGTCTCGTCCAACCCCTGCAATGCAGGAGGAATCTCAACTAAAGCAACCATGGAAGGAGAGTCCACAACCTCCCAAGGGAGACGGTTTCACTGTTGAGCAGCTCTAACTGTCAGAAAGTTCTTCCTGACGTTTAGTTTCTTCTGGACGTTTCTTCCAAGGAGCTCAAGGTGGTGCACCTGGTTCGCCCTGCTCCTCATTTACTCTCCACAACAACCTTGCAAAGTAGGTTAGGCCGAGAGTGAGAGACTGGCTCGAGGCCACCCGGTGAGCTTCATAGCTAAGAGAGGCTTCGAACCCTGGTCTCCCAGGTCCTTGTCCAGCACTCTACCCCCCCCCTCCACACACACACCTTGCTTTTGAGACACATAACAGGATCTGGTGGGTCCCATGTATGCAGAAATGTGAGGCAGCACTGAAGGCGATCCTAGCATCTCAAGCAACTCAAAAGATAAATAAATCAGTTTGGAAATAGCAGAGCAGGAAAGGGGCTTGCTAGATTGTTGGCCTAAGCCATTCGTTTTCCGGAACAGCTGGCCTCTCTGCCTGGAGCCCCACGAAGCCGTTGCATTATGAGAGTCCACAATAGCAAAAGTGGCCTTTTAAAGTTTTATTCCTCACTTATCTAGTACAATAGGAAATCAACTGCTTCGGAGGGGGGCTGCAGACGTTTGTATCCTCGCCCGGTTCTCCTTCAACCTGGAGGGCTGAGCATTACCAATTCAATGATCTGAACACACACCAGGAGTTCATGTAGCCCATGGACTGTAAACTGCCTGCCACTATTTGAGTCGTTGACCTCTTTTGATTCTCTGTCCTCTTGAGGAACACGATTCCCAGGGCAAGATTTGCTATTTGGAGGCATTTGATTTATATATATCTATGATTTCGGATGCAGTGCTGCTTAACTGAATTTAATATTGGAAAAAATGAGAAACTGGGAGGACCAACGTTGACAGATCCTTCCATCTCTAACTGCAACATCATTCAGGTATTCTTATAGAATCATAGAATCATAGAGTTGGAAGAGACCACAAGGGCCATCCAGTCCAACCCCCTGCCAAGCAGGAACACCATCAAAGCATTCTTGACAGGTGGCTGTCAAGCCTCTGCTTAAAGACCTCCAAAGAAGGAGACTCCACGACACTCCTGGGCAGCAAATTCCACTGTCGAACAGCTCTTACTGTCAGGAAGTTCTTCCTAATGTTTAGGTGGAATCTTCTTTCTTGTAGTTTGAATCCATTGCTCCGTGTCCGCTTCTCTGGAGCAGCAGAAAACAACCTTTCTCCCTCCTCTATATGACATCCTTTTATATATTTGAACATGGCTATCATATCACCCCTTAACCTTCTCTTCTCCAGGCTAAACATACCCAGCTCCCTAAGCCGTTCCTCATAAGGCATCGTTTCCAGGCCTTTGACCATTTTGGTTGCCCTCCTCTGGACACGTTCCAGCTTGTCAGTATCCTTCTTGAACTGTGGTGCCCAGAACTGGACACAGTATTCCAGGTGAGGTCTGACCAGAGCGGAATACAGTGGTACTATTACTTCCCTTGATCTAGATGCTATACTCCTATTGATGCAGCCCAGAATTGCATTGGCTTTTTTAGCTGCTGCATCACACTGTTGATTCTGCTGCAATACTCTGGACACATCTGAGAATTAAAGAACAATAATTTGAGAAGGACAAGGAACTTCTTCTTTTTACAATTCTGGTCTCTAATAACTGCCTGCTTTCCCCCCTCTCTGATCTCTTACCACTTAAATCCCTAAACAGTAGGAAGTCTGATGTTATGTCTGTTGTCTCTCCATTCTGGACACAGTCTGGAATTAACCAGGCTGTTAATGGTCCAAAAACATACATAGCTAAAGAACTGGGTTTCTTTCCTTTCTTTCTTTTCACGGAAGCATCTGCCTTGCAGCACAAATCCAGCAATCAATTACCTTTTAATGAATTTGTGGTCAGCTTATACCTGAACCCTGGGCACTAGGCACAGACCCTGGAGGCAAAATATCACCTTTATACTTTGGGAAAGTACAAAGGCATTTATCTGCCCTTTTGGGTGGGGAGAAAATGCTGAGCTAGATGGAACTTGGTCAGAAACAGATCTTATCCGATACTTTTACTTTTTGAAAGGGGTCCTACCAGCATCCTGTAGCAGAAACCTCAAACCACTTGCAACCCCGTTAACACAGAAAATCAAGGGAATTTTGCGATGTCGTTTCCCAGCCAAAGCATGCATAGAAAATTACACTCTAAAATGCACGTGTTAGTGAAAATAGGAAATAAAATTGTACTGTATATGATGCAACAGATTGTAAAACTGTTTATGATAGGCAAAATTGCATATTTTAAAATGAGCTTATTGGGAGACATTTGCATGGAGATGTGTATAAGTTTTTGTTTATTTTAAAACATGTATCAGAAAGTTCTACAGAGACAGAAACCAAAATTGACAGAATTGCCCATTTCTGATCAAAACCCATCTGTGCTTGCCCAAAATAAGGAACCTTGGAGATTTCCAAAGAGATGCTATCATCCACCGGATATAAGTAGATCTCTAGCCAGCACAAGATCTTCCAGGATCTGTTTTTCAAATGTGTCAGAAGCATCGTATTTGGATTATGTAGAAAGCCATAGCCAGCAATTCCTTTTATTCTTTCAAAAAGGCTTTGTCATCAGGCAAGCCCAGAAAACATGCAAAACGCCTCCTTCCATTTGACACCTCCAACTGAGGGTTTTTCCTTCCTTTTTTTCTATTTTCTTCAGCAGCGAGGTTCTGCGCGAGGCTTCCTTTGGAGAGAAAAAACCTCGGCATGTGCACCAATTCAGTCACTTCCGATCAATTCATTCTAGCAATGCTTCTTCAAGTTGAACAAAAGCAATAAAGGAAAATGTGAGGTGCTCTGGCGATTCTTCCTCGATATTGGAATCTGGAGCCTGCTGGCTTCTACCTTTCTCCTTACCCAGTGGACACTTCCATCACAGATTAAGAACATAAAAGCCATGGTAGATCAGGATAAAGAGAAATCTAGTATGGCAACCTGTTCTCACGGTAAGCAAACAGGCGTCCATGGGAAGCCTGTAAGCAGAACCTGAGTACAACAGCACTTTGTCGTCTTGAGATTCCCAGCATCTTGTACTCAGAGACACATTGACCCCCACAGTGAAAGAGGAGCATAGCCATCTCAACTAGTGGCTATCGATAGCCTTATCCTCTAGGGTGTTTTGCTTAGCTGCTCGGCAACCTCTGATGTTGCTGCAGACGTCTCCATTTGTCTCAAAAAAACATTACATATAAACAAGAACTAAAGTAGGGCGAATTTTCTTTTCCACCTTTCCGTGTACTTATTTTTGACAGACAAATTCAGTGTGAAGATTCGGAGACGTTAGCAATTTGCAAATATAAATAAATAAGGCAATTTGGAACATTTCATTTGGGTTCTGTTGAAAGATGTAGTGTTTGGGAATGGCACCCGGCGTTGAGATGCCAATTATTTCAGGAATTGCCTGAAATGGCTGGCAGATTTCTTTTTGTTTTTGTTTTCTGCTGCTGCTGCTGCTGCTGTTCATTCATTCATTCATTCATTCATATATTCAATGCCTGCATTTAGGCTGAAAGTCTAAATAGAGAGGGAGAGGAGAGAGTCACGTGGAGTGGAATGGATAATAATGGATAATAATAATAATGGATAATAATAATGGATAATAATAATAATAATAATAATAATAATAATAATAATATTATATTATATTATTATTATTATTATTATTATTTATTACATTTTGTATACAGTCATACCTCTTGTGGCGTTTGCTTCACATTGCGACCTTTCGGGTTGCGAATGCGGCAAACCAGGAAGTGTATACTTCTGAGTTTCGCTGCGCTCGCGCATGCAGAAGCATTCTGCACGCTTTGCACATGCGCAGAAGCGCTCTATTTTGCTCCGCACTTGCGCAAAAGCGCCCGCTCTAGTTGTGGACTTTTTGGGTTGCGAACAGCACCCCGGAATGGATCGTGTCCGCAACTAGAGGCACCACTGTACTGCCCTACGCCCGCAGGCCTCAGGCTGGTTCACAAGATGAAATCACAATATAAAAATGCAAAATGCATAATCAAAACAAAAGCAACCCAATATATTTCCCCCCAAAAAATATACATTTATACATAATATAAATATATGCAAAATATATGCATAACATACTTTTACAAGAGCCACCACTTCGTGATTTTTTTTACTGGTCTTATTGTGGTGTTGCGTTCTTATGTGCACTTCATGGACCCCAGTCTAGAGAATGCATCCTGAGAGCACAGGGTTCGAAGGTGGTGGCTCAGAGTCTGTGGCCCCAGCTAGCCAATCTCCTTGGACTTGTGAACACACTTCAGATTTTGAGAGCAAAATTAATAACATGGCTCCCCATGTGAGCCCAAAATTTGGTGCCCCTAAATGAAGAAGAAGAAGAAGAAGAAGAAGAAGAAGAGGAAGAAGTTTTGGATTTGACATCCCGCTTTATCACTACCCGAAGGAGTCTCAAAGCGGCTCACATTCTCCTTTCCCTTCCTCCCCCACAACAAACACTCTGTGAGGTGAGTGAGGCTGAGAGACTTCAGAGAAGTGTGACTAGCCCAAGGTCACCCAGCAGCTGCATGTGGAGGAGCAGAGACGCGAACCCGGTTCACCAGATTACGAGTCCACCGCTCCTAACCACTACACCACACTGGCTCTCATAGATCCTCTCAGTTATGAATAGTCTCCATTTTGCACCCCCTTGGATCAGTGCCCTGTGCCTGTGGTGCCCTAAATCCAGTATTGTTTGAGAATCAGGGCTGTGGGCACCGGTCACAAAATGGCGGCCATGGCAGCAGAGTGGCCTGGCATTATACAAAATTTAAGGTAAAAAGTAAAGGTAAAGGACCCCTGGGCGGTTAAGTCCAGTCAAAATGACTATGGGGTTGTGGTGCTCATCTCGCTTTCATGCTGAGGGAGCCAGCAAAGGAAGAATGGATACAAAAACTTACAGAGTATGCAGAAATGGCGAGGACTTACCCGAAAAATAAGAAATCTCTTTTTATAAGAGATTGGAAATGGTTTATTGAATGTTTACTAACAAACTGTTAACAGATAAGAACATTGGCAGGGTTATTGTAATAACCTGCAGTTTTATAAGAGTATATATTGAAAGTAGATGAGTACATGAGCAAATTAAGTTAATTTGGATATGCAGAAAATATTAAAAAAGTAAATTTAAGGAACTGCAGAAAGAGGGGGAAGAAAGTCAAGTTTTGAAACGTTAGAATGACCCTGATGTTGGGAAAGATTGAGGGCACAAGGAGAAGGGGACGACAGAAGATGAGATGGTTGGACAGTGTTCTCGAAGCTACTAACATGAGTTTGGCCAAACTGCGAGAGGCAGTGAAGGATAGGCGTGCCTGGCGTGCTCTGGTCCATGGGGTCACGAAGAGTCGGACACGACTGAACGATCTGAACAACAACAACAAAATTATTGAAATGTATAAAACTGAAAATCATAAATAAAATATATTTTTAAAAATTATGGCTGCGGGATTGTGGTCTTTTTGAAAGGCTAGTGTGTTGGGAAGCTAGGCAGCTCACCCTTTACATTGGAAAGGAAGGGAAGAATTTGAGAAAAGAAAATGCACACAGCAGACAGGGCAGTTTCAAAGAATCTTTATTAGTCTGTTTCCTCCTTTTTTGAATCCTTCTCAGCAGTTCCTTTCTGCTACATGTTTTAATGAAAAGATGTTCCAGCCGATGTGAAGCCTCACATGGTGCCATAATGGACAACGAAGCAAGGAAAAGCCCAGCTCTTTATTCTCCTTGAACTTGAAAGCATTTCCCCAGCGATAGCTTGGGGGCAAGGCTGAACTGGTGGGAGACTCTGTGATATCATGGAGAGCCAGTGTGGTGTAGTGGTTAAGAGCGGTAGACTCGTAATCTGGTGAACTGGGTTCGCGTCTCCGCTCCTCCACATGCAGCTGCTGGGTGACCTTGGGCTAGTCACACTTCTCTGAAGTCTCTCAGCCCCACTCACCTCACAGAGTGTTTGTTGTGGGGGAGGAAGGGAAAGGAGAATGTGAGCCGCTTTGAGACTCCTTCGGGTAGTGATAAAGCGGGATATCAAATCCAAACTCTTCTTCTTCTTCTTCTTCTTCTTCTTCTTCTTCTTCTTCTTCTTCTTCTTCTAGCGTTCCAGAACATTTGTACAAAACAAACCTTGTCCTGCGCCTTTCATTATATTTGTGTGTATGTGTGTGTGTGTGTGTGTGTGTAATGACCATAGAAATATACATCAAGTGCGCATATCATAAACAAGCAGAAAAAGAGAATATTTTGAGAAACAATGCCCGGTTTATATGAAGCAGAAATTCAAAATAGAACCATTTTGTGCATTCTTCCTGCTGTCATTAAAAAATAAATAAAGATGCCTATATGATTAAAGCTAAAGCTAAAGGGACCCCTGACCATTAGGTCCAGTCGTGACCGACTCTGGGGTTGCGGCACTCATCTCGCTTTATTGGCCGAGGGAGCCAGCGTACAGCTTCCGGGTCATGTGGCCAGCATGACAAAGCCGCTTCTGGCGAACCAGAGCAGTGCATGGAAATGCCATTTACCTTCCCGCTGCAGCGGTAGCTATTTATCTACTTGCACTTTGAAGTGCTTTCGAACTGCTAGGTTGGCAGGAGCAGGGACCGAGCAATGGGAGCTCACCCCGTCATGGGGATTCGAACCGCCGACCTTCTGATCGGCAAGCCCTAGGCTCTGTGGTCTAACCCACAGCGCCACCTGCATCCTTATGTGTCTGCATACTGACAGCTTAATTACGAGGGAACACAAGGTACCACTTTGTCCCCAGTGCTATCTAAAATGTACATGAAGCTGTGGTAGCAAGTGTTCATTCATTCATTCATTCTATTTATATACCACCCTTTATCCGGAGATCCCAGGGCAGTGTGCAACATTAAAAACATAATTTACGCAGCATAATAATAAAAAACATATCACACCGCATAATAACGCACAGCTAAAAAAAGCTAAGCTGAAAACTTGCACCAGATGAAAATTGGCACTCTAGCAAGTGCTAGGAGAGGAAACAACTTTTAAGAGCTTTCAACAAACTGGAGGAAACTATCCCTAAAATTGGGGTGGGGGGATCATTGGGAAACAGACCACAATGATTTACTATCCTGGTTTTATTTAATCTGTCCATCAGGGCAGCTGTAGACTAGCTATGCGATAAAATGCACAGGGAATACATTATTTTACGATCATTTTAAATGATGTAAAAATATTACAGTTAATGCCGTTTTGATGGGATCTGCAAGAAGAATTCCCGCCGTCACCATAAATCAATGGTCAAATTATTATCTGTGAAATTCGCTGGGCCTGTTGAGGTTGCTCTTGAAATTTTCACTGAAGTTGGTGGAGGTATTACACAGTCGTTATCATGATGCATAATTCAATCTAGCTGGCTGAGATAAGCTATGATGATTTACGCCAGGTTAGCTTGACTGCCAAAAGCAGGGGCGGGAGTCTTTCATTCTACACAGGCCCTTCAGGGAATTCATTGGGTCAGTAGCCTGGAGCCAACGATGAGTGGACCCAAAGAATGTCAGAAGAACCTGGCTACTGAATCAGACCAGTGGCCCATCTAGTTCAAGCATTCTGTTCTCAAAGTAGCCAACCAGATGCCTAGGAGAAGCTCATAGCACCTCCCTCCCCACAGCAACTGATATTCAGAGGCATACTTCCTCTAACCGGGGAGGGGGGGGAGGCAAAACTTAGCCACCGTGGCCAGTAGCCACTGACAGCATCCTCCTCTGTGAGTTTGTCTAAGGCCCTATCTGTACTGTACAGTGGTACCTCAGTTTAAGAACAGTCCTGTTTACGAACTATTCAGTTTACAAACTCCACAAAACCGGAAGTAGTGTCCCGGTTTGCGAACTTTACCTCGGTCTAGGAACGGAAGCCGAACGGTGGAAGGGCACCGGCGGTGGGAGGCCTCATAAGGGAAAGCGTGTCTCGGTTTAAGAATGGTTTCGGTTCTTAGTATGGACTTTCGGAACAGATTAAGTTCGTAAACCGAGGTACCACTGTATATACATTTGAGGTTGCACCACAGTGGCATAGCGAGGGTTGCCACCCAAGGTGTATGTTTCTGCCTCATGGGTGGGCCAGTCCTGTTACACCAAGTTCCCTGGGAAGGCTGAACCACTCTGGTAGTAATAACAGCAATACCAACAATAATTTTATTATTTATAGCCCACCCATTTATACCATGTGATAAGGAATTGCCTGTCCCAGTTGCCTTTCTCTGCACCATGTATAATTTTATATCCCTCTATCATGTTGCCCCTTACTCACTTTTTTCCTTAAGCTAAATGCCCCAGACATTGTAGCCAAAACCAGAAGTGGGAGGTCAGTTCCTTTTCTCTCTTTCCTACACCATCTTTTCTCCCTCCTCCTTCTCTCCCTGCTACTTTCTTTCTGAATTTCATCCACCCCTGATGCTCCCATGAAATCAGGCCCAATGTCCCTGACATAAGGATTAAATCTGAAGCAGGATTTACCGGTGCAAGAGGCTTTGTAATTGGTTTCTTATTCCAACCCATAAAAATGAGATGATGATTATTGTTCCCATTTCACTGATGAGGAGCCAATGCAGTGAGACAGCCACCTTGCTAATTCACACATGCATCACAGTCTCTTTATGACTGCAGTGTTGGGTGATGGACTGAGCTGGTGTAGAAACAATCTCACAGCCAGGCAATACACATCACCTCACCTCACCTGGAACTAGAGATCCTTGAGGAGTTGAGTCTTTGCATGCACCTGGGAAGGTGAAGGTCAGGGCAGATTTGCATCAAAATCTGCAAATGCTGGAAGGTAGCACTTGCACTTTCCAAATTTTCCATCGCAGTTATTGGCTTAAGAGAAACAGAGGAAAAAATATTTAACATAAAGTTTAGAATTGGGTGCAGTGCATATTTTAGATAGGGTTGCACTTTCTCTGAAAGAACAGGTGCACATTTGCAGGGGACGGGGTACTTAATCCATTACTAGGAACACCTTTTCCCAAAGTGTTCTCCAGTGTTGGCCCTTCCTGGATAGAAGGAGCTTGGCTACAGTGGCCCATGAATGGCAATCTCAGGACTGGACTACTGTGATGTGCTCTAGGGCGATTCATAAAAAAAAACTTTTTTAAAAAAAATGCCTGCTCCAAATGTCTTATCTTACTACACTAGGGATTATATACAGTGGTACCTTGGGTTAAGAACTTAATTCATTCTGGAGGTCCGTTCTTAACCTGAAACTGTTCTTAACCTGAGGTACCACTTTAGCTAATGGGGCCTCCGCTGCCGCCGCACAATTTCTGTTCTCATCCTGAAGCAAAGTTCTTAACCCGAGGTACTATTTCTGCGTTAGCGGAGTCTGTAACCTGAAGCGTCTGTAACCTGAGGTACCACTGTACCTATATCTGAAATTTCATGCATATCATAATAATAATAATAATAATAATAATAATAATAATAATAATGCATTATTTATACCCCGCCCATCTGGCTGGGTTTCCAAGATATCAGTTAATATCTTGACCCTCCTCCATGAAAATAGTTGTTTACTTGGCCATTTTCCTATGTCGTGAAGGCTGAAATTTCAATTCAGTGGAGCAGGGTCAAGATATTAACTGATGTACATTAAATTTCAGATATAGCTATATAATCCCTAGTGTAGTAAGACAAGACCTTTGGAGCAGGCATTTAAAAAAAAAAGGTTTTTTTATGAACCGCCCTAATGCACTGTGTGTTGGGTTGGAAGGTGCAACTTCCAGTTGGCTTGGAAGGTGCAACTTCCAGTTGGCTTGGAAGGTGCAACTTCCAGTTGGCTTGGAAGGTGCAACTCAAGCTTCCTACCACAATGCCGCAGACATGTGACTCACACATCCTTGAAAGACCTGCCCTGGTTGCCAGTTTCCTACTAAGACTCTCCTGTGCAATTTGGGGCATGCTTCCCTGAAAGAATGCCCTCTCCCATGAACTAAGATCTTCAGTGAAGGCCCTCCCAATTGCAGGACCAAAAAATATCCCCAAAGAGCATTTGTAGTTTCAGGATTCCAGCAGATAGTTATGGGGCATGCACTGGTTGGAAATGACGGAGGATGCCCATTTCAAAACCTTTGCAGGTGCAAAAGGTATTCAGAGCAGCATTACATATAAATACCCATCATGAACGCAAGACATCTTGATGCACAATAAAGACACCTGGAAGGAGTGATGCTTCACTGCATTGCTTTACCACCTTGGAATTTTCTTTTAATTGAAAAACAGTATTCAAATATTTGTCAATAAATAAAATAAGTGTGGGCGGGTGGATGCCTGGACTAATTGCTTAGGAGGTGATTCAGAGTGAAGAAGTAGCAAGCAGGAAAATATTTAAGCACATTCTCTGAAAAGTGTTCTTCCCGACACATCTCTCTGCTCCTTTAAAGATGGGGCTTTGTTACACATATTTGCATGCAGTATTTAGCGAGACCCTAAGTGTCTTAGCTTTATGGTCTTTTTTTCCAATTAGGAAACAGGAACAGCCGTGTACTCTCACGAGGATAATATTCTGAAGTGGCAAATGTACTAAAGCAAGGCAAATGAATGCATTTTCCATTTTCCAAATTGTCAATTTGCCTCATGAGCCCTTGAAGATGCTTTGCAGTCTGGACAACAGCTAAAAACCGTTTTGAAAATCCAGGACATCGAAAACGTGAGGTTTGTCTTTATTGCAGGGTGTCCAAAGAGGCGTCGAAATTCAAGCCTTCACACCCCTGAGGTCGCAACCTCTCAATATTCTAACCACAGCGATAATGAAGGTTTTTTTATTTCCCTTTAATATTTAGCTTCCCCTAAATGAGATGAGCATACTGGGGAAATGGCTAGACATTTCAACTATTATTTAGTGCATCTTACCCCAGTCAATCCACACTAAAGAGGTAATTAAAACTGGGCGCCAACATTCAACCATTATGCAAAAGCATTGGATTTGTGTAAGAAGTCTTCTTGCACAAGAGGTCAGCAGGACTTTGTCTGAAGATGCCGCAAACGTCCCTTCCAAGTCAGGGGAAACTGGTCTGTTGGGACAAAAGAGGCTCTATCTGCAACCACCAACCTCAGTCTCAATTTTGTTTGCTTGGGCCCAGTTCTCCAATCTGTTAAAGTCATTTTGAATTCTGATTCTGTCTTCTGTGTTATTAGCTACCCCTCCCAGTTTGGTGTCAACTGCAATTTCTTTATCCAAGTTCTAGTTACAGGTAGGTAGCCGTGTTGGTCTGCCGTAGTAGAATCAAAATAAAAAAATTCCTTCCAGTAGCACCTTAGATACCAACTATGTTTGTTACTGGTATGAGCTTTAGTGTGCATGCACACTTCTTCAGATATCTGGTATCTGAAGAAGTGTGCATGCACATGAAAGCTCATACTAATAACAAACTTAGTTGTCTCTAAGGTGCTACTGGAAGGATTTTTTTTTATTTTGTTTCATCCAAGTTGTTGTTGTTGTTGTGGCATTTTTTCCCCAGCCGGAACTCACCGGAGCCCAGTTCCATCACCTCTTAGGTGGGTGCCATTGCCATTATAAGAGAACAAGGGAGGGGTTCATGGTGAGTTCTGGCACTCCCCCCCCAAAAAATAGCACTTATTATTATTATTATTATTACAGTGGTACCTTCGCCTAACGAATAACTCGCCTAACGTATTTTTCGCCTAATGAATGACTTCCGGTAAAACAAAATGGCCGCCGCAAACGAATTTCTTCGACTTAAGAAAAGACGTTGCGGCCGCTTTTAATAGGATTTTTTCGACTTACGAATTTTTGACCCGATTTTTTCGACTTACAAATTTTTCCCCCAATGCATTCCTATGGGGATTCGGCGAACGAATTTTTTCAACTAACGGAAATCGCGTCGGAATGCATTATCGTCGTTAGTCAAGGTACCACTGTATTATTATTATTATTATTATATCTGCCCTTCATCAGTAGATCCCAGGTTGCAACAATTTATAATTCAGAATTAAAAACATTTTTTTATTTTTCAAAAAATTTTATTGACTTTACAATTTTAAGCACATACCATATCAGTTACATTTTTCATACTTCCCCCATCTCACTGTGGGAAGCAACATTCATCCCCTTCTCTCACAAGGGTAGTCACAATCATCGTACATTTAACCTCACTAACATTATTTATTATCATTGCTTGGGCCTGGCCCAATTCTGTGGGCCAGGTATTCCTTCTTTCCTCAATTTCATATTTCGGTTGACTTCCTCAAGTCCTCCTCTGTTGAATTCATTATCATTCCTCTCTAACAGTTTACCTACTCAGAATTAAAAACATTTAAAACCCAGCCAGGTTTTAAAAAGGAGGGAAACTACTACTGAATGGGGAAAATATGGCGTCTTTTTTGTCTGCAATTCTGTGTTGCATCCCCAAAAAGAAGAAAACCCACACTCTTCCTTTCTCCTTCCTTCTGCCAGTGCAGGAGAGGACCCCTGCATGCCTGTGTGTCACACTCTTCTAGGAAATGTCAGAAATGTCATCATCAATGGGTATTAGCAATTAATTTAGCATTCTGAAAACCACTCATCTGCTCATCAGACATGGAAACAAGGGTCCCCCACGGTGCCGACTCCTATGGGGTTTTTATTCCATTTGCATATGGCACCAACAAACCCCAAAAGGTTTCGTAGCACATGCTGCAATTTGGAAAGGAAATCAGGGTTTGAAATGCACAGTCGGCGCGGTCCAGAGATAAAGGGCCTTAGAGTGCTTGGCACATACATGGAGATGCCCCGCCATCAAACTTAATTTTTGCGTATTTCTTCAGCAAGGGGGTGTTAAAATTATGTTTCTGGTTGTGGAGAATTCAAATCTGCTTTATTTTATTTTTTTCTGTGAATGGGCAACATTTAGCTTGGCAAGTCTACATTTGATGAAGAAGCACATAAAAACACTTTCAGAAAACCAGAGCATTTTACTTGTACCTTTTGAAGATGTCAGGTAGTGCTAATAAATAATGATAATTAATTAATCGCAATTTTAATACAGAATATAACTGTGAGTACTTGGCAATCGTTTTCAATGATTTCTATGCCATTTTACAAACACGTTACTCTCCAAGTAACACTAAATTGTATTAATTTGACCAAAATCTCTTTTGAGTTCTCATGTCACATTACAACTTCATAGCAACCTTCCTTTGTTTTGGAAGTTGGAAGCTGAAAAATTCAACACACCGCAGTGGGGCAGGCTTTGACTGGCCGCACTGGGCAGTCCAAGGGAAGATAGAAATTATTTAAGTATTCATGCTGGCGGCAAATACAAAATTATTTTCAGGAGATGCAACATGGGGGTGGGAGGCAGGTAAGCAACAACTTGTTCATCCTAGCTGATTCGAAGCTGGCTGAGCCAAGGGCAAGTCCCTAGAAAGGTCTCTTTGGGTAGGATAGCAGGGGTGGGATAAGAAAGTCTGGATCCTAAGTCCATTTAGCTGAGTCACATGACCTGGAAACCCAGCCTAAAACACTATTTTTAAGGCATGTTTTCCCCCTGCCAGACTCAGGCAGAGCAGCAGCAGCAGCAACAGCAGCAGCTGAACACATAACTTCCAAGTGTCCCGATTTTCCAGGGACAGTCGCAGAATTACGAAAGCCATCCTAGCTTCTGATTTGATTTTGGAATGTCCCTATTTCCCTTGCCAGTGCAGCTGACACTTGTGGAAGGAGAATTTGCAGCTGCTTGTCCAGAATGATGACAATCTTCTTCTTTAGCGATCACTCGTAGCCGAGTAAGATTGTCTTCCATGAACACAGTCTTAACAGTGAGTTCTTAAGCGTCTGTGGAGGCCAATTCTGGATCCACACATCCTTCCACAGTGGGGACATAGGTTTCCGGGCGGGAGTTGATCACGGTGAGGGTTTGCCAAGGATGCCTTCCTCTTAGCACCTTTCTCCCTTGCGTCCTGAGTTCGAGTGTCTTCAAAACCCACGACACCTTTGGTAAAGGCTGTTCTCCAATTGGAACACTTGCAGGCCAGTGTTTCCCAGTCGTCAGTGTTTATACTACTTTTTTTTTTTAGATTTGCCTTGAGGGAGTCTTTAAACCTCTTTTGTTGACCACCAGCATTACGCTTTCCATTTTTAAGTTCGGAATAGAGTAGTTGCTTTGGAAGACATCCAACGACATGACCAGTCCAACAAAGCTGACGTTGAAGAATCATTGCTTTGACACTGGTCCAGAATGATGACAATAGCAGTGGTGGCGACCGGGAGGGAGCATCCTGTTGCTTTTCCATGGCCATCGCTGCTGTCCTCCTCCTTTGGGCACCTTGTAGCAGCTGCTGGAGAGCAGACAAGGAGAAGGAGGGGCTGCCACCAATGGGGCCCACAGAAGGATCTGGTTGCGGGGGGGGTGAGAAATGCCCCTATTTTCATGTGAGGAATGTAGGAGGATGTGTGACCAGGGTTTGGATCTGGTGTGACTTAACTCTGCCTTAACTTACACTGCTGTGCTTTGCAACAGCTTCTAGTACAGGCATAGGCAACCTTCAGCCCTCCAGATGTTTTGGCCTACAACTCCCATGATCCCTAGCTAACAGGACCAGTGGTCAGGGATGATGGGAATTGTAGTCCAAAACATCTGGAGGGCCGAAGGTTGCCTATGCCTGTTCTGGTACATAGGATGTGGCATCAGTTTTGTGTTATGCCATGCCTCTTCACAGCATGGCATACTGTGTTTTGTGTTAGGCCACGACGCCACAACAGCCATTTTGTGATTTCCCAACACCCCAAATGTGCCCACTGGCCCCTGAAAGGTTGGCATCTCTTGGACCAGCTCCCTGCAAATTGAGGCTTCTTCGGCACGTTCTCCTTCTGCGGCGATGGGTTTGAGAAGACCATAGCAGAGCAGGTAGGGGCAGCTCCTCTCTAAGGAAAGAAGAAGCAAAGCAGGAGCGCGGTTGTGCCCGCCTGACTCTTTTTTGAAATTCTGCTTTGAACACTAAGATGCTTGAGTCAATATTGTTTTCCTGTAGCAGATGCCAGTATTAATTATTAAGCACTGTGGATACTGATCGCATCCACGAAATATGACAGAGTCCCCAGAGTCATGCAGCAATGAGGTCTTCCAGGCTTTATCATTCCCACTGCAGAATACTTGATTAGCATCCTGCCCAGTTTGGTATTAAATAAACCACGAACTTTGCTTGGGAAACCATTCCGTAGTCAAATAACAGTAGGCATCAGGAAATTTCCCTTCTGTTCAGCCGAATCCCGAATCCTCTCTCTCTTCCCTCTCTCAGTCCCCTCTCTGCATCCGTGCAACAAATTCGCTCTGTTGCTGGCATGCGGGCATTAAAAAGAGTCTTGTTGAGTCTGAAAAACTGTCCACATGGAGGGAAGAGTTCAAACTTTCAGTTTCCCCCCAGCATTGGATATTCGGAAAGGTATACTGCTGCTTTCCATGGAGGTGTTGGAGATTCATTCCCTGTGTCTGTGGTCATGGGATTGTTATCTATCACATGACGGTGTATGTTTTCATTCCACAGAGTGGGAAGTGAAGGAGACAGGATGTTTGTATTACTGTGTTCCGTGAAGTGGGACTATTGTCCTTTGTTCTTTCTCTTTGCTGTCTGATGCTAGAGAGAGAGGGAGCCATGTTGCAGAGCTCTGGTGTGTTTATATGTAAATAAAGTAGATTAGCCAAAATGCTGAGTTGCTGAGGTCTGTTTACGCATGCTGCGAAGACTCTGCGGATCCCTAAGTGTGCTGATGCTTCTTGGTATCAGTCGCTGTGATGTTCGGGCAGAAGAAAGCTTTTGAAGCTCCTGAACAACCGACCAGGAGGGAGAGAACATGCCAGCCTGGTATGTGTCTCTTCCAGGGTCCTACACAAGAGTAGGACGCTCCTGTTAACAGGAGGCTGCTTCTGGTGATCAAAGCTGTAGATAGACCATAGGGTCCCAGTTCAGTGCTAAATCATCTGTTTCCCCTGCAGGTCTCAGGTTCAATTAACTCCAACTTTATTAGCTTTCAGGAGAAATTTGAACATTTCTGTTTACCCAGGGGTTTGGTGGTTGATTAATACTATTTCTCGCGACCCCAAGGTCACAGGGTGGCCAGAGAATGTATTTAAATGCTTTTAGAATGTTTTCTAACTCTAGCTTTTAGAAGTTTTTAATTGCAACTGTTTTAAAAATATATTTTAACAGGTTTGAAAGCAAACCATCAAACGCTCCACTAAAAGAAAAGCATAAGAAAGAAAGAAAGAAAGAAAGAAAGGAAGGAAGGAAGGAAGGAAGGAAGGAAGGAAGTCCGATTGGCATCTCTCTATCAGCACAGATGCAAGCTAGATGTATTCCCTGGAATGTGGACTCATATCAAGAAAATGTAGGGTTTCCCCCCTCCCTTTTCCTTCCCTGCTCCCCACTTTTGTGTGCAATTTACTTTCTTCTTATTTGTTGTAAGGTCAAGATATTTATGAATTATATATTTGTGAATAATCTTCAGTGTTGTACAATATAGAAAAATCAAGGAATCTGCACCAAATAGGATTCTGGCACTCATCTCCCTCGTCCCCTTTAACTACAGTTATAAAGAAACTCGAATATTGTGAGGAGAGGGGTGGGGGTGCAGAATCCAGTTAGAAGGAGAACGCATAAATATTTCATCGAGTGCCGCCGCTCCGAAAAATGTGAACAAATTAAGAATACTGGGTCTCACTTGCAACGATCTGTATTTTATGCAGTCTCTCTCGACAAGACTACAGAGCAGGAGAAAATCAGAAGGAGATGAAACTGTTGACTAAGGCAAGGTCTCTCAAGCAACATGGGTGGAATCTACACACAAATTAAAAAAAAAACACACTGTGAAAATGCTTTTTTAAAAAAAAGTTTTGAAAAATGCATTGAATTTGCCATAGCTCACTCTCGCCATCTAGTGTCACATTTGTACATTGCACTTTACAACACTCTTAGAATGTTTTATTTGCAGCTGTATAGCTGAGTCCATACACTAGGTCATTGCTTATATTACTAGGGGCCTGAATTAATGGCTGCCATATCAATGGCATCTGTTTATCAGGTTTTCAGGGCAAAACCCTGTCCTAATTGTCCCTTTTTGGAGGAATGCCTCTTAAAATATTTTAGTGTGAGAGCCCCTCCAGAAGTCAATTGCATTGCACTCATGATGCTCTTGAATACTCTTTGTGCTTGCAAACATTTTGGGGTGCTCATATGGCTTTGCTGCCTATCAGTACATATCCCATAATGTACTGCTGAAATCCCCTAACTTGGGCCACATTCATACCTTAGATTGATAACGTCATTACACCACTTTAAGCAGACATGGCTTCCCCCAAAGAATTCTGGGTGCTGCAGTTTCTTGAGAGTTGTTAGGAGACCTCTATTCCCCTCACAGAACTACAATTCCTCACAGAACCATCAATCCCTCTTCCCAGGGAACTCTGGTGATTATAGCTCTGCTAGGAGATTAGGGACCTCCTAACAACTCCCAGCACCCTTGACAAACTACAGCTCCCAGAAGTCTTTGGGGGGGGAGTCATGACTGTTTGAAGCAGTATCATCGTGCTTTCAAACTATGGTGTGAATGTGGCCTTGGTTGACTTGTATATTCCAGGGGTTCGGGCGCTTACTTGGGGTTCGTGTTTACTTTTGGAAATGAGGCACAGCAGAGACTGTAGTGTCTTTAGGATATATGGTTTATTTACACAAATATACAAGCTGAGGCTATGTTGGAGGGGTTCAAAGCATTATACTCCAAGAGGGTTCTGTTTCTCCAATGTCCACAGTCCTGGATTCGAACTGTCATCCCAAATGGTGCTCCGACCCAACTTTCTCCAGCCTGCCGCCACTTGCAAACTGACACCTTTTACCCTGCCAAACTTCCCCTAAAAACTCTTACATCGTCTTCTGCTAACTACCTAGAGCCCAGGGCAGGGATATGCCCATTCGTTGGCTCTCACATAGCCTGAGTTTTGCTGATGGCATTCTTATTGGTTATAACAATTCCCTTGTTCCTCTTTTAATGGCAATTAGCTGAACTTGGAAAACTGGTTTCGCCTTTGTTTTGACACTGCTAAATTCAGCGTCTGGCGCCCTGGATTAGAAGTGGGGTCCAGGCTCCCCACAAACTCATAACAGTATATATGAGAGTGTGTAGAGAGAGATGGGGAGTGGTAATGGTTAGCTAGGACCAAGACTTGGATAAAAATCCTGACTTAACAATGAAACACAACTGGGTGACCTTTGGTTAGTCATTTTATTCCAACCTAAGCCTACCTCAAAGAATATCATCTATAATCGCATTATAAAATGTTGGGGAGCAATCCGTGCATGACCCCTTCACAGCTCAGTGGAGGAAAAAGTATGAACGTAGCAAATAAAAATAATAAATTGTGCTTTTATGCTTTTGGAGATCCACTGAGAACAACAATTATAGAGCAGCCTCTCCTTGAACTGCTGAGTCTGACAGCAGCTGGCAAGATTTTCATTTGATACCTCAACTTTTCATAACAAATACTTCAAGAGCAAGAATATGCCTTCTTGCTTTGCCTGAGATCTTGCTGATGTTATGGCATGGCCCCCTAATGCAGCTGGCCTTGTGAAGTGTCAGCTCAACCGTCTTGCCAGAACATCAGCTCACCCAGGTTCAGTCCCCAACATCTCCAGGGACATTTGGGGTGAAACTCCTGCATGAAACCTTAAAGAGACAGGGCTGAGCTAGCTGAGCCGGTGGTCTGCCTTGGTATCATTGTAGTGTTAGCTTAAATTGGCACAATATGTTGTTGTTGTTGTTGTTGTTGTTGTTGTTGTTGTTGTTGTTGTTGTTGTTGTTGTTGTGCTCCGGGGGTCAAATTTTATTTCCACGGCTCTTCTCCTCCCCGAAATTGTCAGTTTGCCAACTGATAATTTGGAAGGAAGAGAGAAGTGTCAAAAACAGCAGTAGGGATTTTCCCTTAATTAGTCTCAAATAGAGATGGTGAAAGAGATGTAGTGGAGTGCATTGGATGAATCCCAAATCCTGAACTAAAACCATGTGCCTCAGAGAGACTATGGATTTTACAGAGGCGAAGCAGGTTCTATAGGAGGTAGCACAAGTCAAAGCAGCGATCCCTGAAGTGCTTTGTGGTGCCTTGGCGACCCAGATGTCGGGGTGGAGGGGGAAAGCTGCAGACAAGCATCTGCTAAAAGTGGAACTAAACATCTCTAAGCTTACCATTTAAGGAAAATATAGGGTGGGGGAAAGGAAGAGCAGAAACCAAGGTGGAAAGAAGAAGTGGATCCATTGTAATGGATGGACATTCCTTGCACTGGAGACTCATAGAATCATAGAATTGTTGAGTTGGAAGGGGTCGCGAGTGTCATCTAGTCCAGCCCCTGCAATGCAGGAATCTTTTGCCCCACATTGGGCCTGAACCCATGACCCTGAGATTTCAAGTTTCATGCTCTACCGACTTGCCTATCCATGCATTGGTATAGACTATAGTGACATCTTTGAATGATGGACATAACAGAGAATTTCTCATGCATTGCAGTTGCCTGATCAGTGCTCCAACTAAGGCCCAATCTGCATGAACCATTTAAAGTGGTGTCATAACACTTTATACAGCCATGGCTTCCCCCAAAGTATTCTGGGAGCGATAGTTTCTTACGTCTGCTGAGAGTTGCTAGGAGAGCCCATATTCCACCTCAGAGAGATGCAATTTCCTACAGTTCCCTGGGATGTGAAATGGATTGTTAAACCCCTCTGAGAATTGCAGCTATTTGGAGGGAATACGGGTCTCCTAAGAACACTCAGTGCCCCTAACACAGGGGTCTGCAACCTTTAAGACAAAAAGAGCCACTTGGACCCGTTTCCGGAAAAAACAAACAAACTGGGAGCCGCAAAACCATTGCGACATTTAAAACAAATATAACACTGCAATCACCAGTTTCTTGTTCTTTAAATAAATTAATAAAGACACAGACAATGAAGTTCCTGGCCAATTTGTGTTTAAATACAAAGCTGACATTTTCAAACATTGTGGGGGGTGGGGGTGGGGTGGGTGTAAAAAAAATTTTTCTGGTTTTCCTCCTCTAAAAGGCTGGGAGGGAAGAGAGAGAGAAGGAAGGGAAGGGAAGGGAAGGGAAGGGAAGGGAAGGGAAGGGAAGGGAAGGGAAGGGAAGGGAAGGGAAGGAAAGGAAAGGAAAGGAAAGGAAAGGAAAGGAAAGGAAAGGAAAGGAAAGGAAAGGAAAGGAAAGGAAAGGAAGAAAGAAAGAAAGCAGGGGTGAGAGAGAGAGAGAGAGAAGGAAGGAAGGAAGGAAGGAAGGGAGAGAGAAGGAAGGAAGGAAGGAAGGAAGGAAGGAAGGAAGGAAGGAAGGAAGGAAAGGGAAGGGTGAGAGAAGGAAGGAAGGAAGCAAGCAAGCAAGCAAGCAAAGGGTGAGAGAGAAGGAAGGAAGGAAGGAAGGAAGGAAGGAAGGAAGGAAGGAAAAGAAAAGAAAAGAAAAGAAAAGAAAGAAAGAAAGACCGGCAGCCAGCCACCCTCCTTCTCCCACCCGATTCAGCAAGCGATGGCACGCAACAAACCTCTTCCCACCTCCTCCGTTTACACGGGAACCACCGCTCCGCACCGGGCCATTGATCCGCCCACGTGCGCAAGCGGCGCTCCCTGGGACAAGCAGGGGAGAGCGGCCCTGGCGCCGCGATGCTTCCTCCAGGCGGGGGCGGGAGCTTCCCCGCAGAGGCTCGGCCCCTTTTCTGGGCTGGCCTGGCCTGGGCAGCTCTGTTTCCCCGCTTCTGAGCTTCTGGGCCAGCAGCCGGCAGCGCCAGAGCCAATTTGCCCTCCCTCTCGGCGACATGGCGGACACCCCTCCTTCCCGCACACGTGTCCCTCTGTGGGGCAAGGGCAGCCTCGACACCTGAGCGCTTCGGGAGTCTCTCCCCAGAACCCCGCGAAACAGAAAAGGGGGGGAGATACACGTCTGTACGTGCGTGCGTGTGCAACGCCGGCGTCCCGGTTAGGTGCTCCATTTTGGCGCAAACCCAAATGTAATCAATAAAGTGAGTTGGCAGCAAGAGAGGCAAGTCAGTGCCGGGGTACTTAGAGCCATAGCGCGGGCGCTGCAAGGCCGGCGAAGAGGGCTCCCGCTCTTTCATCGTCCGGCAGCCGCCACCGCGTCCGGCAGCCGCACAATGCGCCTCCTCCCCTCGCTAGTATCCGCCCCGGAGCCGCGGCAAAGGTGTGAAAGAGCCACATGCGGCTCCGGAGCCGCGGGTTGCCGACCCCTGCCCTAACAAATCACAGTTCTCAGAATTCTTTGTGGGAAGCCATTGCTGTTTAAAAATGATGCCTGATGGGGTGTAATAGATTGAGGCAGTAGTCTGGAGGTGGTATTCCAAAGCAGTAAATAGTGGACATAGGTGCCAACTCCTAGGGAATGAGGTCCCTTCATCCCCCCCAAAAAAAAAATATTTGTGGAGGGCAGCTCCCCCCAAAAGGTGATGGAAATTGCTTTTCCAATGGTGTGTGCACCAATTCTTGTGATCGATTATGCAGGGAAGGCTTACCCTCCCCGCCCAGTGTTCAAAACTCCCATTGTTCTAGGCGCATTCTGCGACAGGGAATTTCATGAGTGCGAGCAATTTCTGAGCTCTGGGCGCAGTACCGCACCTAAGATTTCAGATTAAAACTGCAGAGTGGAGGGAAAGGAGGACCTTTTTCTGCCTCCCCACTTCCAGCTATTCTCTGAAGACTGTAGAAGAGACCCTCTTAAGAATATTAGAGGGTTGGGCAGGGGAAGGACTAGACCGTGTGAAAAATGAACACAATATTTTAGCTGCAGTTCATACATTTTCAGAACAAAATAAAAAATTCCTTCCAGTAGCACCTTAGAGGCCAACTAAGTTTGTTCTTGGTATGAGCTTTCGTGGTATCTGAAGAAGTGTGCATGCACACGAAAGCTCATACCAAGAACAAACTTAGTTGGTCTCTAAGGTGCTACTGGAAGGAATTTTTTATTTTGTTTTGACTATGACAGACCAACACGGCTACCTACCTGTAACTGGAACTATGGAAGGCATTCATTTTCAGCTTTGTATATACTGTATATAAAAAAGCATGCCTAGACATTCCGTTGCAGTGCCCATAACTTAGGCTTAAGGTGCCATTTAGCACCTAGCCTTCATATCTCAGTTTCTAACATTGGCCCCGCACCAAATATTTTATTCAAGTTGGCACCCTTGGTGGAGGGGGCTTCCACTTCATGGCTCAGCCACCAAAATGACTTAGGCACCTCCTCCGACAGAAACTGCAATCTTACCAGCTGGAACCAGGTGTGTTGGGGGGAGAGGAGGAGAGATGTGCTGCAAACAGATCTGTAAATCATTCCATACTGAGTTGCAGACTGAAAAGCTCTGTCGCCCCACCACAATAGTGACTGGAAGGGATGGGGGGCGCCATTGTTTCTCCCCACCGTGAAACTTGCTCACCTTCCAGATATATCCTTGCCCAGATTTTCCCATTCCAAGCACTGGACGTAATGCAAATCTGCCAGCCTGAATCATCCTAAGGCACAAAAGGCAAATAAGTACATTTCCCCAGTGAAAGCTCCCTTCCTTGTGAGGGAGAATAAAATAATGCCCTCTGGGTTATTTAGCAACAATAGCCTGCCAAGGGTTTTTTTAATTTTATCTCCAGGGCTCATGGCAGGCTGCAGAGTCATGAAAGGTCGCACCTCAATGGAATTCATTGTTATTTGAATCGGGGACTGAATGCTCCAAGCATGATGAGCAAGAAGACTTACTTAAAAACCAAGGAATGATTCAGAGCAGGGGGCGGTGAATCCTGAGACCCAAATGAATGGTTCAGAATGATGAGAACAATTCTATATATTCATATATTGTATTGCTCTTCTGAATTCACAGCTGCCTAAAGAAATTATTTGACAAAGATTCTCACTCTGCAAAACACCAGGGCCCCGATCCAAAAGGAGGAAAGGTTCCCGAATGCCTTGGTACTCGGACGTTTTGGCTCCCGAACGCCGGAAGTGAATGTTCCGGTTTGAGAATGTGCTTTGGAACCCGAACATCCAACGGGGCTTCTGCAGCTTCCGATGGGCTGCCGGAGCTTCCTGCAGCCAATCGGAAGCCTCGCTTTGGTTTCTGAACATTTTGGAAGTCGAACAGACTTCCGGAACAGGTTCCATTCGACTTCCAAGCTACCACTGTACATTGGCTTTGCAATGCCCATTTAATGGTTCATTTAAAGACCTTCTTGTTTGCACTATACAATTGTACATCATCATCATCATCATTCTACATTCTAGATGCCTCATAGGAAGCGAATCCTAAATTAGTAGTAGTAGCAGTAATAATAATAATAATAATAATAATAATAATAATAATAATTTATTATTTATACCCCGCCCATCTGGCTGGGTTTCCCCAGCCACTCTGGCCGGCTTTCAACAGAACATTAAAATACAATAATCTATTAAACATTAAAAGCCTCCCTAAACAGGGCTGCCTTCAGATGTCTTCTAAAGGTCTGGTAGTTGTTGTTCTCTTTGACATCTGAAGGGAGGGCGTTCCACAGGGCGGGTGCCACTACCGAGAAGGCCCTCTGCCTGGTTCCCTGTAACTTGGCTTCTCATAGTGAGGGAACCGCCAGAAGGCCCTCGGCACTGGACCTCAGTGTCCGGGCTGAATGATGGGGGTGGAGACGCTCCTTCAGGTATAATGGACCGAAGCCATTTAGGGCTTTAAAGGTCAGCACCAACACTTTGAATTGTGCTCGGAAACGTACTGGGAGCCAGTGTAGGTCTTTCAAGACCGGTGTTATGTGGTCTTGGCGGCCACTCCCAGTCACCAGCCTAGCTGCCGCATTCTGGATTAGTTGTAGTTTCCGGGTCACCTTCAAAAGTAGCCCCACGTAGAGCGCATTGCAGTAGTCCAAAGTACTGCTGCTACTACTACTAATTTAGGATTCGCTTCCTATGAGGCATCTAGAATGTAGAATCATAGATTTGTAGAGTCGGAAGGGACCCCAAGGGTCATCTGGTCCAACCCCCTGCAATGCAGGAATCTCAGCTAAAGCATCCATGACAGAAGGCCATCCAACCTCTGCTTAAAAACCTCTAAGGAAGGAGAAGAGCATACATCATACAGTTGCTTAGGTAAAAACAGAACAATTGCCAACATAAATGCAATTTAGAAACAAAGAAATACAGCTGGGTATGCAAAATCAATTTGAAATCCAATACAGATAGCAGCTGAGAAAGCAATCTCCACTTAGAAGGCTTGTCAAAGGGGAAACGTCTTCAACAAGCACCTAACGGACAAGAGAGATGGTCCTGGTCTGATATGTGATATGAGAAAGTTCTGAAGAGGAGGTGCTGCCACACTCAAGGGCTGATTCAGACACTGTGCAGAACAAACTTCCTGGTGTAAGACGTGTATTGTATACAAGCTTGCTCAAAAAGGATGGTGCTCATGTCATCTCCAATCTGCATAGAAATGGACTCCACCTCAAGAGCCCATCCACTGACCTCCTCCATAAGTCATGGACTTCCATCAGTCCCAGCCAGCGTGCTGCCAGAGGCATCCGCCCAAGGTCAGATTTAGGTTTGATGAGGCCCTCAGCTACTGAAGGTAATGGGGCCCTTTATATGTCCAGTTGTCCTTTGTCAATGACAAATTGTCACTGTTTTTTGTGTTGAATATATGCTATATGGTAATTTATGGACCTAATAGGTATCTAAAGCCATTTGCACATAACAAAATATGTATTTTAGCAAAGTAATTGTTGAACTGAAATACAATTAAGAAGTATATCACAGTCATACCTCGTGTTACATTCCACTCTTGTTACGGACTTTCAACATGGCAAACCCAGAAGTGTTTACTTCCGGGTTCGCCGCCCGCCCGTGCACAGAAGCGATCTGCGCACTTCGTGCACGCGCAGAAGCGCTCAATCGCGCCGTGCACATGCGCAGAAGAGGCACTCTAGTTGCGGACTTTTCGGGGTGTGAAGTCCCCAACTAGAGGTACCACTTAAAGGTAGATAGCCATGTTGGTCTGTCATAGTCAAAACAAAATAAAAAAAAAAAATTCCTTCCAGTAGCACCTTAGAGACCAACTAAGTTTGTTCTTGGTATGAGCTTTCGTGTGCATGCACACTTCTTCAGATACACTGAAACAGAAGTCACCAGACCCTGATATATAGTGAGAGGGTGGGGAGGGGTATTACTCAGAGGGGTGGTGGAAATGGGTGAAAGGTTGATAGCTGTGGTAAACCTGTTGACGACTGTTAACGGCTGCAATTAGTCTTACAGGAAAAGGCAAGGGGTGAGAAGGTTAAAAAAGCTTTGTCATGTATAATGAGATAAGAATCCAATGTCTTTGTTCAGACCAGGTCTCTCCATGGTTTTAAGCTTGGTAATGAGTTGCAATTCAGCAACTTCTCTTTCCAGTCTATTTCTGAAATTCCTTTGCAATAAGACAGCTACTTTGAGATCTTGTATAGAGTGTCCTGGGAGATTGAAGTGCTCGCCTACTGGTTTCTCTGTCTTGTGATTCCTGATGTCAGATTTATGTCCATTTATCCTTTGGCGTAGGGTTTGGCCTGTTTGTCCAATATAGAGAGCTGAAGGGCACTGTTGGCATTTGATGGCATACACAATGTTAGATGATGAGCAATTAAATAGTCCTGAGATGGTATGTTTGATGTTGTTGGGGCCAGTAATAGTGTTGTCCGGGTGTATGTGGCAGCAAAGTTGGCATCTGGGTTTATTGCAGGCTCTGGTGCCAGTGTCTGTGTTTAGTCTGGTTGTAGTATTGTTGTGGGTGAGGAGTTGTTTAAGATTGGGTGGCTGTCTGTAGGCGATGAAAGGTCTTCCTCCCAGGTACCACTGTAATAGTGAAATACAGTTAAGAAGAAGTACAGTGGTACCTTGGGTTACAAACACCTCGGGTTACAAACACCTCAGGTTACAGACTCTGCTAACTCGGAAGTAGTACCTCGGGTAAAGAACTTTGCCTCAGGATGAGAACAGAAATCGCGCGCCGGCGGCATGGCGGCAGTGGGAGGCCCCATTAGCTTAAAGTGGTACCTCAGGTTAAGAATGGTTTCAGGTTAAGAACGGACCTCTGGAATGAATTAAGTTCATAACCAGAGGTACCACTGTATATAAATAGTGATATTGATAGTGAGTGGGGTTTAGCTTATACGTAAATCCGGCACTGCATCCGCCTCACTCTGCCTAGTGGTAGAGCTGCCCCACTGTGTGTTCCCACAAATCGGGATGAAAGCGAAGCGTTTCTTTCCTAAGTGTGCTCATTCCTCAGGCGGCCAGTCAGCATCTCTTGACAGAACATTCCACCGCTGTAATTCTGTCCCCCTCCAGAACGTGAAACGCCAGGAGAATCTGATGTCAATAAGAATATTTAATAAACACAAGTAGTTCAGGAAGAGCGCGACTGAATTATTGCCAACTTGTTATCCTTAAGGGCCCTATTCCATTCAATTTTATCCCCTTAAAAACTAATGTTCTTTTATTTCATTTGAGCAACTGCCCTTCCCCACCATTTCGCAGCAATCACCTCTCTGGTGAAGAGATGAGGGGAAGCTCAGTCAGATGGGGGAGAGAGGAAGGGAAGGGAAGGGAAGGGAAGGGAAGGGAAGGGAAGGGAAGAGAAGAGAAGAGAAGAGGAAGGAGGGAAATTGCATTGTTGAAACAAGAGTCAAACTATATGAAAGAGTTGGCTGGAGATCCTTGCCTGATATGTTTTGTGGGGTTTTTTTTAGTGTATGTCTTTAAAAACTAATAAAGATTGAATTTTTTTAAAAAAATTGCTTTATGATACCAAGACTGAACAAACTTTAAAAGGAACGTGCTGGAGACACAAAGCAACGACTTTACACCAGTGTTTCCCAAACTTTAATCTCCAGATGTTTTTGGACTACAATTCCCACCATCCCTGACTACTGGTCCTGCTGGCTGGGGATGATGGGAATTGTAGTCGAAAATCAACTGGAGACCCAAGTTTGGGAAACCCTGCTTTTCATCAATCCTTTTAATAGTGAGCTCAGCTGGTCAGGGCCACTAGGACTGCGGCCAAAATGGGGAAACAGAGAAATAGTATACTTGGGGTGACCCCAGTAGAGAATGGTGCCCATTGGGACTGGTGGAGCAGAAGGCAAGTAGCACAAGAGTAGACAGACTCCAGCTTTGTCCTCTTCCTCTCCCCTTTTGGGTTCTTCAAGGAAAATGAGGAGGAGGAAGCTGACAGGCACTTTCACCCCCTGAGCTGGCTGCAAGTAAGAAGGCAATCAGTCAGGTGGGTGCTGGCCGAAGGCAGACTTTGGTTGGTGAGGCATTGCTCCATTTGCCTTTATGGAGCAGCCTTCACTGTCCCCGTGCGTTTTGCTGCTGCGCCCTCACGGGAACCAGCTGACTTGTGAGAGCACCGCACCACTACAAGTGCAGAATCCTCCTCCTCCCTGAGCTCAGCTGTGGTGGCACTGGAGGGGGGAAACGGGACATTCCAGGATCAAATCAGAAGCCGGGATGCTTTCTGTTATTCTGGAGATGTCCCGGGGAAATCAGGACACTTGAAGGATATGGCTTCCTAATAATAAATGTCATGAGCTAAGCAGTCATTTCATGTTTGGCAGTGCCCCTACAACGCAACTCCTGGGCCTGCCTTGAATTAATGGAGTTCAGCGAGAGGGCAGAAAATCCCCGATCACTTTTAATTGTTTGTGCTGGAACTCTCCAAAGGAGGTCAGGGAGCCAGGGTACTCGGGCTTTGCTCAGACGAGATGCAGAATGACTGCTAATTTGCGAGGTCCTACCAAGAGAGATTGCAGCCGCTTATATCATAACTGGGAAATCGAAAAGCTAGAGGGAGGACTGAGGGGAGCAAGCTCCATCGCTCTGCCACGCTCCAAGGATCCTTGTGGTGTTCTGCACGACAATCTCAATAGGAGTATAGCATCTAGATCAAGGGAAGTAATAGTACCACTGTATTCCGCTCTGGTCAGACCTCACCTGGAATACTGTGTCCAGTTCTGGGCACCACAGTTCAAGACGGATACTGACAAGCTGGAACGTGTCCAGAGGAGGGCAACCAAAATGGTCAAAGGCTTGGAAACGATGCCTTCTGAGGAATGGCTTAGGGAGCTGGGTATGTTTAGCCTGGAGAAGAGAAGGTTCAGGGGTGATATGATAGCCATGTTCAAATGTATAAAAGGATGTCATAAAGAGGAGGGAGAAAGGTTGTTTTCTGCTGCTCCAGAGAAGCGGACACGGAGCAATGGATTCAAACTACAAGAAAGAAGATTCCACCTAATCATTAGAAAGAACTTCCTGACAGTAAGAGCTGTTAGACAGTGGAATTTGCTGCCAAGGAGTGTGGTGGAGTCTCCTTCTTTGGAGGTCTTTAAGCAGAGGCTTGACAGCCACCTGTCAGGAATGCTTTGATGGTGTTTCCTGCTTGGCAGGAGGTTGGACTGGATGGCCCTTGTGGTCTCTTCCAACTCTATGATTCTATGATTCTATCTATAGAAGGTATTAGCCTCATCTAATCCAGCTCCCATAATTCTTTGGGGGAAGCCATGACTTTTTAAAGTGGTATCATAATGTTTTTAATGTATGGTGTGAATGTGGCCTGCACAGTGAATAATTCAACTAAGGAGCTCATATCCACAGGAGGCATTGATGTCCACCAACTTGGATGGCTTTAAAAGAGGAATAGAGAAATTCGTAGTGGAGAGGACTACTACCCGTGAGGGGTATCCGCTGCCTCTGAATACCAGCTGAATACCAGCTGCTGGAGGCTATAGGAAGGCTGAGTGCTCTTGTGCTCAAATCCTGCTTGCTGATTTTCCATAGGCATCTGTTTGGCTGCTGTGAGAACAGGATGCTTGACTAGATGGGCCCTAGGACTGTTTCAGCAGGCTCCTCTTAGGTTCTTATGAAACTTATGAAACTTAGTCACCTATGGTAGCAGCAACAGCTGCCTCCTAATTGTTGACGATCCTGCCCATCATGGAATCTGGTGCTTTGATAAAAGTACTCTCCTACTGTGGCAGACGGGAGGAGTTTCTGCTGTCCCTGGAACATGTGCAGAGGAGGGCGATCAAGATGATCAAAGGCCTGGAAACCAACCTTATGAGAAGCGGTTGAAGGAGTTGGGTAAGTTTAGCCTGGAAAAGAGGAGACCGAGAGGAGTTAGGATAAAGGTAAAGGTAAAGGGACCCCTGACCATTATAGAATCATAGAATCATAGAGTTGGAAGAGACCACAAGGGCCATCCAGTCCAACCCCCTGCCAAGCAGGAAACACCATCAAAGCATTCCTGACAGGTGGCTGTCAAGCCTCTGCTTAAAGACCTCCAAAGAAGGAGACTCCACCACACTCCTTGGCAGCAAACCGACTCTGACCGACTCTGGGGTTGCGGCACTCATCTCGCATTACTGGCTGAGGGAGCCGTTGTACAGCTTCCAGGTCATGTGGCCAGCATGACTAAGCCGCTTCTGGTGAACCAGAGCAGCGCATGGAAACGCCATTTACCTTCCCGCCGGAGCGGTACCTATTTATCTACTTGCACTTTGATGTGCTTTCGAACTGCTAGGTTGGCAGGAGCAGGGACCGAGCAACGGGAGCTCACCGCGTCGCGGGGATTCAAACCGCCGACCTTCTGATCAGCAAGCCCTAGGCTCTGTGGTTTAACCCACAGCGCCACCTTAGTCATCTTCAAATATCTCAAGGGCTGTCACATGGAAGAGGGAACAAGATTGGTTTCCCCTGCTCCGGAGGGTAGGACTCGAACCAATGGCTTCAAGTTTCAAGAAAGGAGATTCTGACTCAACATCAAGAAGAACTTTCTGACAGTAAGAGCTACTTGTCAGTAGAACAGATTCCCTTGGAAGATTGGTGACTCTCCTTCCTTAGAGGTTTTTAAGCAGCGGTTGGATGGCCATCTGTCATGGGTACTTTAGCTGAGATTCCAACGTTGCAGGGGGTTGGACTAAATGACCCTTGGGTCCCTTCCAACTCTACAATTCTATGATTCCATGATTCAGTGGAGCCTTCAGAGTCCAAGGATGGCAACGCCGCAACCTGTGTCCAGAGGGACATGGACCACACGCACCCCAGGCTTGTGGGAAGCAGGGACTTTTGTCTTAAACTGCTGGCCTTGCTTGCCTTCTGGTTCAGAGTCCTCAGCACCATCACCTGAATAGAAGTTGACTCCTGGTCCCTGACATTCCCCACTGCTAAGGGGTAGCACAGAAGAGAGGAAGTTTTCTTTTATTAAAAAAACATTCCTTTATGTTCCGGAAAATAATGGAAATGCCTTATTCTGCCCACAAAAGCCAGTCTAAGTAGCACTTCTGCCTCAGAAATGAAAGCCCAGGCCCACCTTTGAAAAGGTGACCTACATTTGCAAATGCAAAAAGCGGCCAAAAAAAAGCAGGAATCTAGAATGGCAGAGACGGAGGAACGGAAGCTGTTGTTTTCACTGCAATGCTTGTGCCAAGTAATCGCTTTGATAGGAATCCTTTTTCATCTCTCCCGTTCCCTCCTCTCGCTGCTGTCGCTCGCCATCCTGTTTTAAAAGTCAAAAGAATAAAGGCAGAAATGTTGAGGTTTGACTTATTAAAAGCTCTTAGACTTTTATATATATATATATAAAAGCATTTCAGGAAAACTCATTCTGAGATAAAAGTCTATCATCAGAGAATGAGAATTACAGCAGACTTAATCGATTCTGATATAATCAGATTTCTTTTTAGCTCTCCCCCCCACCCCCCACCCCTAATCCTGCTAGGCTTCTTTTCTTCTCTCTTTTTTTTTATTAAAAAAACATTTTTCTATGCCAGCAGCATAAGGTATATTGTGCTGAATGCAATGGCAAATGAGAAACTTTATCTTCTAACCTTCCTTTGTCTACAAACCTCCGAAGGGAACCAGAGGTCATCAGCGATGGCTGAAAAAATTGTTCCCAGATGAGCAGGATATTACACACACACACACACACAATTTTCAATTACACCAGTGTGGGAATTGTGAATGTAAAAAAACTAGGGGAGCCAAGGAGGGATGTTGGATCTTAAAGTGCTGTTTTGCAAACCATGATTTAGCCCTGCACAAGTAGGAAAAATAAATGGTTTTCCTGGAGTAACAGACAGTCTGACAGTTTTATATTAGATGGGGAGATGAAGCTGTCTCTGCAGAAGATATTGGCTAAGAGCAACCCAAAATGTCAGCAAATCTACGTATCTCTTTACTGCAGGAGAAATGTGTATGTGTGTGTATTGCAAACATACATATGCATAATCTGCTGAAAGTGGGGGGGAACCACATCCCAATTGTAGGAGCAGAACCCGGAGATTTCTTATTGCCTCCAGAAACGATGCAGAAGGAAGAAACAGCACCCTCCATTCACACCTGGATAGAGGCACTCCTTTGCCTGGCATGCAAAGACAACAAGAAGAAATCAAAGCGGACCATTCTAATGCATAAGTACTGCATCACAGATTTGCAATGGCATTCCAGCAAGAAAATCCATGTCTTTGGAGAGCTGACAATTCAGACATTTGCTTTCTGGTTCCAAGCAAGCCCACTTTTTCACAGCAGATTTCATTTTCAGTATTCAAGAGGAAAGCTTAGCAAAAACCCAGCCTCGCAATTATTATTTCTGTGTGTGCTGATCTTCCCATTAAAAGGAATTCAGCTGCCAAGGGTGGCCAGAGTCCCATCAGCGTACATGCTGGATATTTGCCTAGCCCCTGTTAGAGAGAAAACGCTGGAGTAAATGGGTCCTTGGTCTAATCCAACAAGGCAATTCTTATGCCCTTATCATGTGCAGTCAGAAGGAGACAGGCCATAATGCCTGTTAGTATATAACTGAAGTGTCACAGCAGCTGTTTCCACATGGCTGGATCCTACACTGCTGGGGTGCGATCTGCAGAAAGGAGCTGCATGGGTCAGGTAACTGACGTGGTTACTTCTGACACCAAGGTTCCCACTGGGAGTCAGTGACAGTAATATGGGAACGAACCTTCATTTACGCATAGTTATCACCTAACCAGGGAAGTGGGCAAAAGCAGGTGAGGTTGACTGCATGTGCAAAGTGATGCCTAATGGTTCAAACAAGTCCAACTTCACCCAAGTAAGAATTATTTCTATATTTCCATCAGTATATTTACACGCGCATAGATGGAAACATACTGTTATGAGTTTGTGGACGCTAGACACTTCTAAATTCCTAGGCCCCCAGTAAGTGCTAGTATTTAATCACGCCTCCTGAACCCCTGGATCCAGCAAGGGTTGGAATATAAGCCAGGCCAGCTTCCTCAGGAGGTAATCGCCTGGGAGATGAGCCATTAAGAAAACAAAGGAAAGGTAATGAGCCATTAAAGAAACCAAGGAGATGGGTTCTTTGTTGGATGGGAAATGGGCCAGGCCACTCCTCCAGTTCTAAGATAGTGAAAGGAGCAAAAGCCTGAGTTGAGAGTTGATTGTGATGTGACCTAGAGGAATAAAGGTTGCAGGCTGTTAAGGGCAGCAAGCTGGAGAGAGGGTGAGGGCACAATGAGTGATAAATGTTTGAACCCAAGGCAGTACCCTTTGGGGGTATTGATGCTGTGAACCCCTCCACCATAGGCTCAGGTTGCATAAACTGTATGTGTAAATAAATTATATATTCTAAACACACTGTGCCTCATCTCTAAAAGGAAACACGGACCCTGGGTGAGCCCCTGGAACCCCTGGAATTTCACACTGCTCAGAGATTGGGGTGGCATATCCGAATATAGATGGGAGTTGTAGTCCAAAAACTGCTGGAGACCCAAGTTTGAGAAATGCTGCCTTGGGAGTAGATTCAGTGGTCCAGGGTGTAATCAGAAGGTTGGTTGGGGAACCATGGTTAGATGTCCACAGAACTAGGTACTTCAGGCTACCTTAGAACTGTAGCAGGTTCTACCCAGTCCCCAGCTATGTTGGGGTACTGGTCAGGGTCCCACCCTCTTCCTACAGGGTCTTACTTGAGAGGGTCCTGAAACCCTGCATCCCTCCGTATCAGTTTCCCTGTCACTCTTCTGGAGGGTTCCTCAACCAGAGCAGCCTTTCAGGAAGGACATGGGCTGCAGGGGAAATGAGGATTTGGTGGAAATTTTCTCTCCCCCTTTTCTCCAGTGGGAACATCCCAGAGCAATGAATTAAAGAAAGCTGCATGCATTAAACGTTGAGCTATATTTATGTAGCTGTGCATCATCCTTAATTTGATTTTTCACTAACAACAACAGTAACAGTAATAATGTGGTAAGCAAAGAGCTTCCCTGCCCCTTTCACTCAACACTGCTGACCACTGCAAAATGTAAAACTGTTCAAGCAGTTTATAGCAACCAGTGCTTAATAGCTATATTCCTCCTCGGCCCATCTATTCATTTATAATTTTGCTATGTCCAAATGCCAGAAGCAAAACTCTTTCCATCTCCAGTTGCCTTAACTGTGTGCTACGATCTTGGCTTGCATTCTCATCCACTCTTCCCAATGGCCCATCAGCTTTGGCGTGATCTCCCAAGTAGGCCAAACCAAACACAGGGCTATAAAGTCAGAAATCAAAGCCCGCATCAATTAGATCACTGTGTTTTCAAACATTCTACCTGGAAGGAAATTTCCCCACATTGGTTGATGCTGCAATCCTGTCATAACTGTCAACCCTCCCTTTTTTGGCGGGAAACTCCCTTATTCCAATGCCGTTTCCTGCTGCTATCCCGGATTGTTGATATCCCTTAAATTTCCCGGATTTCAAAGGAAGCAGCTCCTCTCCCTCCCTGCCGGCCAGGGAGGCTCCTCAGCTGCGTTGCTCGGCTGCCAATAAGGAGTCTGAGACCGACTGGGGGCAGAGCTTGCATGCCTTGTGCAGCCAGACCCTCACGCCCAACCAGACAGACAGCCTGCCTGCCGTCTATGCGCTCGCTCTTTCGCTCACCCGTTCGTGCGCAGCCTCCGAAGCGCAGGGTGGCAAGGCTACTTGGTGCCATTGCACCGCCCACGCGGCATCCCTTATTTTCAAATCCGAAAGTTGACAGCTATGAATCCTGTGCATCTTTACTTAGTAGTGATTCCCACTGTAATCAGTAATGTGTACACAGGATTGCAGACTTGACTATTCAGTAATCCTACACTTAACCTCCTACTGGTGCAGCCATACAACTGTTAGCACACTTGCGAAGCTAAGCAGGGTCCAGTATGGTATCAAAATGGATGAGGAAACTGCATGGTGAGATTCCCGCATTGCAGGGAGTTGGACTAGATGATTCTCAGGGTCCCTTCCATCTCTACAATTCTCTGATTCTAAGAGAACCTGAAAAAGACATGCATTGGGGTTGCACTGCTAATTGCGGAGGGACATGAATTGCATAGGATTCTGGGGTGCACATTATGTCTGTTGGGTCAGCATATTCCAGCTGAGAGATCAGCCCAGGAAAAAAAAGGTGTAACAACATGTTATTCTTTGAAGGAGAACTTACTTGAAAATGATTTACAGATGGTATGGAACTCCAAGTAGGCTTGCTAAGATGTATAAGATTGAATCTGATAAGTGCTGGAGATGCAAAGAGGTTGGGGGAGATTGTTTTTTCATATGTGGTGGACTTGTAAAAGGGTATTGGGAAATGATCCATAATGAATTGGAAAAAATGTTCAAAAGTACTTTCCCAAAAAGCCCAGATTCCTTTCTGTTGGGGATAATCCAGACTGAAATTCCCAGGTGTCAAAAAAGGTATGCTATTACTGTGGCCTGTGTTTTGTTAGCCCAAAAATGGAAAACAAACAAGGTCCCAATAAAAAAAAATGGCAACTCAAGCTGACAGAACATGTGCAGCTTGCAGACTTAATATATAGAATAAGAGAACAAGAAGAACATACGTTTAAAGAAGATTGGAAAACGTTTATCGAATATATGGGAAATAACTGTGTACAGATGAAAATGCTGGCAGCATTAAGATAAATTTAACAGTGTAAATAAGTTTTGATGGATGTACTAATGGAATACTGAATGGTATCTGAAGAAGTGTGCATGCACACGAAAGCTCATACCAATAACAAACTCAGTTGGTCTCTAAGGTGCTACTGAAGGAATTTTTTTATTTTGTTTCGACTACGGCAGACCAACACAGCTACCTACCTGTACCTGAATGGTATAGTTTCTGTAAAATATGCAGGGATTTAAGATATGTAAATGAACCATGGAAAGAGAAGAAGGGAACTCATTGATATCTTAAGGATGTAAAAATGAGTGCTTTAAATTGTAAAACAGATAATTTAATAAAAATTATATTTAAAAAGAAAAGAAAAGGGGGGGAGTGTTGTAATGGTTATGGCAGATCCATTCCAGGGTTCCAGAATAACCTGGGCTGTTCCTAGACCAGTCCATCGCATGACTTGCAGGAGACAGACAGGAGAAATTGGAATTCTGGAGGGAAGAATGGCTGGCCTGTATGTAGCTATGAGAAAGGAAGGAAATCTAAAACAAACCTGTTCATCCAATAAGCATAGCCTGAATCCAGGTTCTTATTTCCAAGAGTCCCAGGCCTCTGAACACTTGGGCATTGTTCCCCTGAAGGGATGGCAGGGGCAGTACACTGTGGAACGCCCTCCCTTCAGATGTCAAGGGGATAAAGAACTACATAACTTTTAGAAGACATCTGAAGGCAGCACTGTATTGGGAAGATTTTTAATGTGTGAGGTTTTAGTATGTTTTATAGATGCTGTAAGCCACCCAGAGTGGCCAGGGAAACCCAGCCAGATGGGCGGGGTATAAATAAAATAAGTTGTTGTTGTTATTGTTGTTGTTGTTGTTGTCATCACATTTTGGTTGGCTTTGTCAAACCATCTCCCTAACATGGGTTTTGGAAATTCTCCTTGTTGTCCGAAATATGTTTGTCTAATTATTTTGTGACAGCAGTCACGAAATTAAAAGACGCCTGCTTCTTGGGAGAAAAGCAATGTCAAACCTAGACAGCATCTTAAAAGACAGAGACATCACCTTGCCGACAAAGGTCTGTATAGTTAAAGTTATGGTTTTCCCAGTAGTGATGTATAGAAGTGAGAGCTGGACCATAAAGAAGGCTGATCGCCGAAGAATTGATGCTTTTGAATTATGGTGCTGGAGGAGACTCTTGAGAGTCCCATGGACCGCAAGAAGATCAAACCTATCCATTCTGAAGGAAATCAGCCCGGAGTGCTCACTGGAAGGACAGATCCTGAAGTTGAGGCTCCAGTACTTTGGCCACCTCATGAGAAGAGAAGACTCCCTGGAAAAGACCCTGATGTTGGGAAAGATGGAGGGCACAAGGAGAAGGGGACGACAGAGGATGAGATGGTTGGACAGTGTTCTCGAAGCTACTAACATGAGTTTGGCCAAACTGTGGGAGGCAGTGGAAGACAGGAGTGCCTGGCATTCTCTGGTCCATGGGGTCACGAAGAGGCGGACATGACTAAACGACTAAACGACAACAACAATTATTTCCCAAAAAATGCTGGTCTTTAGGTATAGATATGAATAGCATTTCTTCACCAATAGCACACCTTTTACATTGGGGCGGGGGGGGGGGTGAGGTATCTATTGTGTGACAACAACTCTAATATTAGAAAGTGGCTGAAATTTATTGGGTTATTTCTGCACAGTGAAAATCTGAAGTTGGATTAATGTCCTTCCAGCACATACTAAATCAATTGCATACATGTGCTCATATTTTCACTGGAGTGACACCTTGTCATGGTTGTATTTTAGTTAAAAGATGAGGGAAAGAAGCCAACTACTGACAACCTGAACCCCTGCCCTCTTTTTTAAAAAACAATTTTCTCATCATTTAATCTTCAATATGTTTCACACGTAAATGTGAAATAGAAAAAAATGCATCATTTGTTGAGGGGAAATGTCCTGTTATAAAAGGCCCCACGTGAATCTTGTTATTGTTGCAAGTGCAACCTGCAACAGAAAGTTAGTGTGACATTCTCCCTGTTCAGTATTTCAGCTCCACAATTCTCTCCAGTTTTCTGTCCATTTCAGGCGAATCTACCTGATTTGCACTTTCCAAAGCAAGTCACACTTCTCTGAATTTTGCAAAATGCACATACTAGGGTAACCTGTGCATATAAATTCATATATTCATGAAAGCAGCGTACGAAAGCAAGTTTTGTTAGGAAACATTGCTTTGCAAATCTTTGAATACAAGGGAAAATTGTATACAAACCTGTATTTTAGAAGAAATTCATACTAAAATGCTGGTGAGTACTCACTGGTTGTAGTTTTTTTTTATGCAAACTGATGTGGAAATGAGGGGAACAGAGTAAGTGGTTGGCAGAAATGGTATATAGAAACATAGAATAATAGAATTGTAGAGTTGGAGGGCCGGACTATATTTTGAAAATCTCAAAGCATCCATGACAGATGGCCACCCAACCTCTGCTTACAATCCTCCAAGGAAGAAGGGTCTACAACCCCCCGGGGGAGGCCATTCGACTGCAGAACAGCTCTCACTGTCAGAAAATTCTTCCTTATGTTTGGTTGGAATCTCGGGTGCTGAAAAGCTATTTTTAACTTGGCAAAAACCGAAGGGCTGACAAGAAACTGCACCAGGGCTGTTGACTCAAGGATCTTTATTTTGTCCGTTTTGATATCTGTTGTTTACAGCTTGCGCTGAGTGAATTATCTCCTATTTGTACATGGGCCTCCTCATTGAGCTGAGGAGCTGAGGCACCTCTCCTGTCACACAGGGCAAAGGTGACGCCAGGTGATTGACACCGAGGATATAAACAGATTTCCGGGTGTGCTTACAAGGCTCCGTTGCCCTAAATGTTAACAGGCCCCTCCTTGAAAATGGCTGCTGTTGAAATCAGTTGAAATGGAGGAAGGGTGTCAAGCTGTTTCTTCATCTAAGACAGTGATGGGGAGGCTTTTTCAGCCCCGTGGCAACTCCTGAGGGCCACATGACAGCGCAGGGCAGGGCCAGAAGTGGTAGAAGAAGAAGAAGAAGAGTTTGGATTTGATATCCCGCTTTATCACTACCCGAAGGAGTCTCAAAGCGGCTAACATTCTCCTTTCCCTTCCTCCCCCCCAACAAACACTCTGTGAGGTGAGTGGGGCTGAGAGACTTCAGAGAAGTGTGACTAGCCCAAGGTCACCCAGCAGCTGCATGTGGAGGAGCAGAGACGCGAACCTCGTTCCCCAGATTACAAGTCTACCGCTCTTAACCACTACACCACACTGGCTCTCTAGCAGGTGAAGCAACAGATATGGAAGTCACCTTTGTACTGGAAGCTAGTTTCTGCAGACACAAAGATGTTTCTCTCTATTCGCCATCCAGGCCAGCAAAAGACATTGCCAGGGTTCAAAGGCAGAATGTGATGGAGAGGAGGAATGCAGGATCAGTGAGGTTTTTAAGCAGAGTTTGGATGGCCACCAGCCATGGATGCTTTAGTTGAGATTCCTGCATTTCAAGGGTTGGACAACATGACTATCGGAGATCCTTGCAACTCTACAATTCATTGTTGTTGTCATCGTTGTCACCTGTCTGTCTCAAGAGACAATGGAGTGCGCCTGTAGGGGTGAAGTCAAACTGTCGAGTTACCACCAAAGTTGTCCTCCTTACAAGCCTGGGCAGTGTGTATGGAGACCCTGGGCTGCCCAGATGACAAGACCCGTCTCTCGGCCTCTCTGATGTGATCCAAAGGAAAGCAGAGCAATACATTTGGCACCAGCTTGGCTGCAGGAGTTGTTGGAAGGAGGCGTACAAGGTGCCATCCAACCGTCTTAGGGCCTCCACTCTGGATTTGTGTAGGGTTTACTCTTTAAGATATCCCACAAGGCAGCAGAGCTTTGGGATCAGGTTTTTCCTTCTCCTAGATAGGCTGCTTTCCCAGGCTGACAAACCCCTGTGCCCCTCACTTCCCTCTACAGCACATGCAGTAATCGCCTTCTTATCTGTGGGGCCCAGTTTTGATCTCATCTGCTCAATCTGCCCAAGCATGTATTTCTTCTTCTTTGGCGATCACTCGTAGCTGAGTAAGATTGTCTTCCATCAACACGGTTTTAACAATGAGTCCATAAGTGACTGTGGAGGCCAATTCTGGATCCACACGTCCTTCCACAGTGGGGACATTGATCACGGTGTGGATTTGCCAAGCGTGCCTTCCTCTTAGCACGTTTCTCCCTTGCGTCCTGAGTTCGAGTGTCTTCAAAGCCCATGACCCCTTTGGTAAAGGCTGTTCTCCAATTGGAGCTCTCGCAGGCCAGTGTTTCCCAGTTGTCAGTGTTTATACTACATTTTTTTAGATTTGCCTTGAGACAGTCTTTAAACCTCTTTTGTTGACCACCAGCATTACGCTTTCCATTTTTAAGTTCGGAATAGAGTACTTGCTTTGGAAGACACCATTGATGGAATCTTTCAAGGAGTTGGAGATGGCGTTTATAAGTGGTCCATGTTTCACAAGCATATAGTAAAGCTGGTAGTACAATAGCTTTGTAAACAAGCATTTTGGTTTCCCTGCGAATGTCCCGGTCCTCAAACACTCTGCACTTCAATCGGGAGAAAGCCGCACTCACAGAGCTCAGGCGATGCTGGATTTCTGCATCAATGTTGGCCCTTGTGGAAAGATAACTGCCTAGGTAGGAGAAGTGATTGACATTTTCCATGCAAAGGAAGTCCTTAACTCACCGAGGGGAAGTCCCTAACCTAGCACACTTTATATCATGTAGGATGGTGTTACAACTAAGTTTGCACTACAACAGCTAAGGTGGGGCTACAGGGTTTTTCTAAAAAAAATGCTTCCAGATTTTTGCACCAGTTATTCCATTTGCAGAATTAGGGGTGCATGCAGAAATGTCCTTTGATATATTTTATATCTATATAGACATATACACACACCTTATGCTCGATGAACTGCATTTGCAGCTACGAGCTTGCACCTTTGTAGCCATGTGCGTATGTAATTTAAGATTTTCCCAGTTGCTAATCCATCCGGCCACAACTTTGGTCAAAGACATATGCCTGATGAGGGGCATGGTTAACTGGGTGCTGAGCCGATAATGATCCCGTGAGCTTCTGCCGAAACTGGATGTGAACCCTGCATCAAAAGGTAAGGGCAAGCAGATTTCACAAAGCACATTATGTGAGTCAAATAGCTACATGGGAAATACTCAGATCTGCTTTATGCTCAGATCTGTTGAATTACAAATACATAAAAAGAGGAAAGGAGGCAAAGAGACAGACCAAGCTATTTCCATAAGAGAACAATAAACAAGGCCAACACTCCGCCATAAAAAGGCAATAAATATGGTTAGGAGAGAGGGGATGCAAGAATACGCTTTGTACTTTTTCTTTGTTCACTGTCATGCAAATCTGCGTAACAAGCCGAGGTGAGATTTCCACAACCTTGGAAACCTGCTGCTGTGGACCAGAAGAAAGAAAATGTTGACCTATGACCTGGAGGAAGCACATGTCCATTTCCCTGCCCCATCAGAAAACGGATAGGTGATCTTGGGAAATCTGCCAGCATCTATTTCCCTACCTAAATCCAATACTCTTCTATCCCATTCTTCTTTCTAGGAATTTCGAGAAAGATACAATGCGGGGAGTGCATCTTATTCCCCTCCATCCCTCACAACAATTCTGCTTGCGTGATGAGGCTGAAAAATTGTGCAGGAATCCAAATTCAGCGATTGTATCCAACGTTAGTCAAACTCAGAGTAGACCTATTGGAATTACTGTGTGTGACAAGCTGAGGTCCAGTAATTTTAATGACTTAGCTCAGGGGTCAGCAAACTTTTTCAGCAAGAGGCCGGTCCACTGTCCCTCAGACCATGGGGGGGGGGGCGGACTACATTTTGAAAAAAAAAAAAAAAAAATGAACGAATTCCCATTCCCCACAAATAACCCAGAGATGCATTTTAAATAAAAGCACACATTCTACTCATGTAAAAACACGCTGACTCCCGGACCGTCCGTGGGCCGGATTGAGAAGGCAATTGGGTCGCATCCGGCCCCCGGGCCTTAGGTTGCCTACCCATGACTTAGCTGATGGGAAATCCAGGTGTCCCCCCCCCCACAAAAAAAAAATAATTCTGACAGTTTGGGCTCAGTTCCAGTTGAAAGGACAAGCCCACCAATTTGCAAATGGCAAAATCATAGAAACATATATAGTAATTGTAGAGTTGGAAGGGGTCCCAAAGGCCACCCAGTCCAATCCCCTGCGGTGCAGGAATCACAGCTAAAGAAACCTGGACGGGTGGTCCTCCAGCCTTTGTTTAAAACTCTCCAGTGAAGGAGAGCCCACCACTTTCCACTTTAAACTGTCGTGGCTTTCCGCAAAGGATCCTGGGAAGGACTTCGTTAAGGGTGCTGGCAGCTGTTGGGAGACCCCAATCCCAAATATGGTTTAACAATCAATCCCTCTTCCCACGGAACTCTGGGAACTGCAAGGGAGTAGGTGGTCTCTCAACAATTCTCAGTGCACTTTAAAACTACAGTTCCCACAATTCTTTAAACCACCATGATGTGCAAAGTGGTCTGATACTGTTTTCAATGTTACGCAGATGAGGCCCGAGATTGCTTTTTTGTGGAATACTTGACTCTTCCAATGCCATATTCTTCACACACACACACACACACACACACACACACACACACACCCCATTCATACAAAAATTCACTATAGAATCAGAACAAGGAAAAGGAGACATCATGCACTTGCTCTATTGCCCTGCCTCTGAGCATTGATTGAGCATAGGGTCTCTTCAGAAGACCTGATCAATGCTTGGAGGTCAGAGGTGGGGCCAGCCCCACTCCCCATGTGGACAGATTGAATTGTGGTCTGAACAAGATTTGCAAGCGCTTGTTTTTCTTGTTTTCATTTTAAGGAAGCATGCCATCTCCACATCACTGCGGGGAGCATCTTTTGACCCCCACAGATTTCTCCCAGCGAATGGTCTCCGGCCACATCATTCCAGTTCCAAACACCTCCTCCTCCTCCTCCTCCTCCTCCTCCTCCTCCTCCTCCTCCTCCTCCTCCTCCTCCTCCTCCTCCTCCTCCTCTCCAAAATAACATGCAGCTCAAAACAGGCATCCGTTCTGTATAAGAACGGGAAGCAAGGAGGGGTAGGGAGAGAGAACTACCGTAAGCTTTCAAGTGAGAAGGAAATTAGGACACTGACGTGGGGAATTGGAAAAGAAGATGCAGCTGACAAGACAGTGGATGGAGTCTGAAATGGTACAAAGAACCTAAGAAGAATCTGGATCAGGTCAAATGCTCACCTAGTCCAGCATCCTGTTCTCGCAATGGCCAAGCAGATGCCCACATGGGAAGCCTGCCAGCAGGACCCAAATGAAACAGCTCTCTCCCTGCTTGTGACCCCCAGAAACTAACATTCAGAGGTTTGCTGCCTCTGGCAGTGAAGGGAGAGCATAGCCATTGATAGACTCTGGGCAGATCTATGCCATACATTTAAACCATATCCAATACCCATTTAATACATTCATTATCTGAGGCCCTTCTTTGTGTGCCTCCTCCACGTGAGGTCTGGAGGGTGGCAACACAAGAACGGGGCCTTCTCTGCAGTGGCTCCCCTTTTGTGGAATGCTATCCCCAGGGAAGTTCGCCTGGCACCTTCATTATACACCTTTAGGCGCCAGGGGAAAATGTTCCTCTTTAAACCAGGCCTCTTGGCTGATTAATATTCTATAGTCTTTTAAATGTGTCTGTGGGTAGGGAGGGGTTAGTGTTTTGCTGTTTTGTTTTTAATTATTTACTTGTTTTTATCCTCTATTTTTTTTTTCTGTGAACCACCCTGAGATCTTATGATTTATCTTATGGTATGTAAATCTAATAAATAAATAACACATGACTTTCCCAGAAAAATCCTGGGAACTGTAGTTTGCTAAGGAATTGTAGCTCTGTGATGGGGAAACTACAGTTCCAGCTCCCGGGATTTTGGGGGGCAAGGCATGGGCTTTAAATGTATGATATGGATCTGTCCATGATCCTCCATTAATTTGTCTAACCATCTTTTAAAGCTACTAAGTTTGACAGCATTGCTACATCTTAGAATCATAGAATTGTAGAGCTAGAATGGTTCTCAAAAGCCATTGGTTCAACTCCCTGCAATGCGGGACTAGTGTGGGAGTGAATTCCATAGCTCTTTGAAAAACATTAGATGATGCTTATGAGAAAATTAGTCTGTTAGAGAAGAAGGCATACAGAATCCATACCAAATAATGTCAGTCTCATGTAGCCAGCATGCTTAGCTCTGGTTAATGCATGAAGGGGTTAAGACCATAGAGTAAGCTGGTTTGCCAGACTTAAACCCATCTCGTTGAGTGAGGGAGGGTCAGCAAATTCTCTTTGTTCATTCTCTTTCACTATGTGAATCTCACCAAGCCCAGACCATGTGTTTAAAATCATTTTGCAACCAGATTTTGTATCCAAGTTTAGCCTGTGTTTTCTTGCTGCTGTATGGAAAAGCACATGAACCTGACCTTTGATGAGTTTGTAATTAACTGGTTTTTTTATTTAAAAAATTACCAAACTGCATGGTCTTTCTATGTTATGTTTTGTGTGGTTTTTAAATCGCTGCTGGGGCTCTTTTACCAAAGAGTGCTTGCCCTGTGTCTGGATCTAGGGATCCAGGAATTTTTATTTAAACTAACCATAACAGACAAAGATAGGGGAATGAGAGGAAATTTTTATCTAACACTTAGAGCCTTTGCACCCCACTCTCCACCTGAAAATGCCCCTTGAGTGGCGCATATCCATTTTGATTCAAACAAGACAGTCCTTTCCCACAGATTTACAATCCAAAAGACATCACAAAAGGAAAAGGGAATAGGGAGGGAAGAAGGGAAAAGACATTGCCAGCACTAGCTAAAGTTTACTATAGGGTTTTGTTTTGTTTTTACAATGGGAGGAATACAGAGAGAAGAAACGCCATGGTGCATCTGTAGCCACACAACCGGACACCTTCATCTGCCCCGGCTGCAACAAAACATGTCTCTCCCATATCGTTCTCTACAGCCAAAGCAGGCGCTGCAGCCTTCACCCCCAAAAGTGCACTCTTCCATTGTCTCCCGAGATGGACTGATGTCAAGAATGATCAGCTGGAAAGGTCACAAAGGACAGATGAAGCCTGATGGAAACAGTTAAGGGACAGATGGAGCCTTGTGGAGATAGTATTGTGGCAGAGCTGATGGGTTGGATTCTGCTTCTCATCTTTGCCACTGCTGCAGCCAACACACACACACACACACACACACACACACACAGTCTTTGCTGACAGATGGAACTTGGGCTAACAGGATTTGAGACAGGTAACTTTTGTGTATCAAAAAGAATTAAGGAAGTGAGAAAGAAGCCAACATGATATCAGCATTAAAAATGGATCAAAATGAACCCAAGGCAGCATGAAGCAGAGCACAGACAGATGGGCTACCCAACAGAGATCCAACTCTCTCGGCAAGCGATGTCATTGAATTAAAACATTTGGGCGTAGGAACCGTTTCTGGATGTTCAGTTCCCTCTCCTGCACCTCCACTCAGGGAAGAAGATGGAAGGGAGGAGGGAGAGAAATAATCTTCTGCTCAGAAAGTTTCCTGCAGCAAGCAGGAAAGTAAATTGACACCAGACCTTTTGCAGGCAGGGCAGAGTAGAAATGGTGCACACTTCTTTGTGAATGTAAATCCAGGATGGATGGGGCAGGGGCAGGCTAATCCCATTTTTCTCCCCACAGAGGGCAGGGCAGGGTCAGCACAACACATTTTACTGCCAGACCCAAAGGACAAGATGGAACTTGATGGTGTTTCCTGCTTGGCAGGGGGTTGGACTGGATGGCCCTTGTGGTCTCTTCCAACTCTATGATTCTATGAACTTCTCACCTGTTATTTATTTAATGTTGTTGTTGTTGTTGTTCCACTCTTCAGCCAAAAGGGGGGGGGGAGAGACTCCCAGAGTGGCTTATACACGTCAGTGATAATGAGAGTCCCTGCCCTCAGATATACCATCTAAAAAGACGTAACACAAAAGAAGAAGAAGAAGAAGAAGAAGAAGAAGAAGAAGAAGAAGAAGAAGAAGAGTTTGGATTTGATATCCCGCTTTATCACTACCCAAAGGAGTCTCAAAGCGGCTAACATTCTCCTTTCCCTTCCTCCCCCACAACAAACACTTCCTGTGAGGTGAGTGGGGCTGAGAGACTTCAAAGAAGTGTGACTAGCCCAAGGTCACCCAGCAGCTGCATGTGGAGGAGCGGAGATGCGAACCTGGTTCACCAGATTACAAGAATATGGACTTCTTGTAGTGGCCAGCTTGTCTTCTCAGTGGCTGCTCACAAACTTTGGAACTCCCTCCCTGGAGAAGCTAGACTGGCTCCCTCCTTGCTGTCCTTCTGCAAGACTTCCTTGTTTCAACAGGAAATCGACTGCATTTAATGAAACAGCCGGTGCTGTTCTTATTGTAATTATCTGTATGTTTTGAACAGATTTTATATACAGGCAACGACCATTTTAGGCAAGTTCAGATGACCCGCAATCGCAGGCGAGCAAGTCATTTTGGACCCAGAAGACGACAGAATGGGGTCAGACCAGGGGTCAGACCAGGGCAGGGCATACTTATGTTGATGCATGTGGGAGCCAGGAACAGAACCCCCATATGTATATAATACACATACCTCCTGTATGTATATATATTTAATTCTAATAACATTTGATTGCTTTTTTTCTATGTTTTTAGCAATTGTTTTCAGCTGTAAGCTACCTTTGGTCCCATCAGGTCAATAGGCGGGGTATAAATAAATAAATATAGAAGAATACTTTCTTGCGGGAGGGGTCACCAAGGCAGTACTAAAGGAACAACAGCCTGGCTGGCAATAGACATAGCAGAGTGAACACTATGTCTGGAAGATATGCCAACGAACCTTGGACTAAAGCAATCCTTGGTGCTGGGTGGAGCTGGAGCTGGGTTTATTTGGCAGATCTGAGGACTGTGGGTTCAGGAACTCGCTCCTTCTCTTGCCTCTGAGACTGAACCCCATCAGTGTCCTCCTGACACTAGGCCAGTGCAGAAGCAACTGAGTAATAGAATCATGGTGATGGAAGGGACATTAGTGGATGCTTAGTCTGACCCCACAGCACAGCACAGGCCCCGCAATGCAGGATGAAGCTGCTGTATCCCTGTCAGATGACTATCCAGCCACTGCTTAAAACACCTCCAGCGAAGGAGAGCCCACCATCTCTGGTGGCCATCTGTTCCACTGTCACCCAGCTCTTACCCTCAGGAGATGTGCAGGCACCCTACTGCCCTCCTGATGTCATTGGACACCAGCTCCCATCATCCCTGGCCATTGGCCATGCTGGCTGGGACAGATGGGATTTGGAGTCCAACAGCATCTGGGGAATAGAGCATTGGCTACCCCTCCATTAGAAAGCTTCCCATAATGTTTAGCTGAGTCCTCCTTCCTTGCAATTTTCACCCACTGGTTCCAGTCCTCCCTTCTGAGACATTTATGGAGACTGGTTGATTCATCGCTATTGATTCCATTGTTTATTTTATGCTCTGATTTTATTTGTTGGATTAACAGCCCCGGGCAAGTGTCATGGGAGTGCGATAAGGTGCTTTGGTTAGCAGAAGAAAAGCAGCGTTGAAATATATTCAATACAAAAGAAATAAAAGTGTCCCACCTCCATATCACAGTTAGCAGACGGAGGACTGAAGCATGACATTGCAGGTTCCTCTGGGAGTTGGGGGTCGTGACCCTGCCAGCCAACCACTGACTGCACACAGACACATGGCCTCCTTGGGGACAGTGTTAACTAAGGAGTATAAACTAGAGGCATGCAAAAGATTTGGACTGTCCTGAATCAAAAGACCTCGTCTGGGTACTTTGGACAGATTCAGAATTTGTCCAATCTGGAGTATGTCAACACGAAACAGATTCCACCCAAGTGCTTCTGAGTGCATCACTGCAGGGGCGTAGCAAGGGGAGACGAGGGGGGCGGGCCACCCTGGGTTCCACCCCAGAGGGGGGTGACACTTAAAAAAAAATATTATTATTTTTAAATTTAACTTCATTAAAAAAAGAGATAATAGACACACACACACACAACCCCCCACACCTCACAAAGTGGCACCATCAGAGGGGGTGACACTTTTTAATTTTTTTAATTTTTTTTAATTTTTATCATTTTTTATTATTATTTTTATTTTAACTTTATTGAAAAAAAAGAAATAATACACACACACACACACACACACAACCCCCCACACCTCACAAAATGCACCATCAGAGGGGGGTGACACTTTTTAATTTTATTTATTTTAATTTTTTTACATTTTTATTTTTATTTTTATTTTTTATTATTTTAACTTTATTGGAAAAAAGAGATAATAGACACACACACACAAACCCCACACCTCGCAAAGTGGCACCATCAGAGGGGGGTGACACTTTTTATTTTATTTTTAATTTTTTAAAATTAAAGTGGGGGGGGTGACAAAAAAAATTCCGCCCCGGGTACCACCTGGGCTTGCTACGCCTCTGCATTACTGTGCCTACAAAAATGGGGCAGGGTGGGAATCTTCCATATGGGAGAGCTCTTTTGTGATTGATAGCTCTGGGTTCTAATGAGAGGGAATTGTTTCACCAGGGCTCTCCAGTCACAGTGCTTTGAGGGGTAGGGATGTTAATTCGAGGTACCACCTTGTTCTTGTCCGTTGTGTGCTCTTTGCTAGTTCTGTGAGTGCTGCATGCTTAGAAAATTCTGGACACTGAAGTCCTTTTGCCACAGGCCTACACACCCACTCCTGTCAAAACAGCTTTGCTGCGGCTGTTGGTGCCAATTGAGCAGAACGTAAGCCTGGAGCTGTTTTATTCATTCATCGTAACTCCCTAGATCATGCGCTCATCGTTCTGAATTATGCAAGCTACCTTCTTACCTTTCTACCCCAGGAGAAAAATCCCCAGATCACTTGTTTTTCTGTAACTGTGAAGTTGTTGACCTGTGTGACTCTCTCTCCCTCTCCCTCTCTCTCTCATGTGTTATTTTCACACAAACCACAAAACAAGAGGGTTGATGAACTGATTCCTTTTCACTACTCTAAATTGCAAAGGTTGCTCATGCAGGAGAGCCACTGCAGCTGTCCTTCTGAATTTGGTGTGGTTTGTTCCCCTCAGAAGAGCTGCTAAGCCTGCACGGTTCATCCAATTCTACTGAGAAAATAAAAAGGTACAATTTGTTCCTTACTTCCAAAAAAACATTTATAATATACTAATTTTATATTTTAATGGTGCCCAGCAAAAAAAGCCCCTGGACCTATTTGTCTGTGATTTGGCTAGCTTTACTCACACACCACCTGCCTGCAAATTTCATTCAATTCTGCCAAGAAGAAGAACGTTACAACCTTTCTTTGATTCTGCCATAATAGTGAATGAGCGCGGCACAAAGCTTCACTTTTCCAAATCAGGGTGGATCCTAAGCTGAATCAGGCAGCTTCCAAATTACTGAAGACCAGATCTTGCTATTTTTCTGAAGCACCTAATTGAGATTAAAAACCAAACTTGTGGTTAGTGCACACTTCAAGAAAAATCCATCCCTGAATTCCAATACTGGAAGAAAAGCTAGTTTGCAGTGTGCATCTACACCCCCCCCAAAAAAAAATAACTCAATGACAGTGGGGGGGTGCTGTTTCTGTGGCTATGTTTAATGGGCTCTCCAACTTTTCTCCTGATGAGATCTCAAGTACAATAAAAGAATGTGTATACAGAAACCTCGCCTTAAAATGCTTATTCGCTCCAGAAAATTGCAATCCTCAAAGCAATTTGGAGTTCTTCCTTTTTAAATGATGCACGTTTGTTCACAACCCACTTTGCGAAACATCAAAGCCACCTGTAAGTCTCAATTAAACATTAAAAATATTCATCTAGCCCTGAAATGTTAACCAGAGTTAAGAGCAAAACAATCCCCTCCCTCCTCGTATTCTCCACCACAACTCTCTAAATGATCTTACCGTTTTACTAGTGCCCCCCCCTACACTGACAGCCTGCTTTGATGGTTTTCCTTTTTTTAAAAAAGCCATCAAATAAATTTAATGACAGCTGGCAACCCTGCAAAGATGCTTTGATGGAATCTGACATGACCACCGATGCTTTTTCAGATACATGCTGCTTGGGAGGTAAGAATAGGGGGCTGTTATCATTTCCGAAACGTAATCTCCTTCCAGTTATTCATATATCTAAAACAGATAATGTTTAAGTCAACATTCAGGGTCAAATTACAGTTTGTATTAAATACATGGATTGCATTTAATGTATTTAGTTAAGTGGTGGTGGTTTGTGTTTGTTTTGTTTGTTTGTTTGTTGTTGTTTTTACATAGCAGCTGGTCTAGGATGGAGTAGGAAGCAGCTTCACTGTACTGACTCAGGCCAACGACCCCTGTAGCTTAGTACTGTTTACACTGTCTGGCAGCAGCAGCAGCTCTGCCAGGGTTTCAGGGTTTCAGATAGGGATCTCTCCCAGTCCTATCGGGAGACTCCAGGGATTTATCCTAGGATGTTCTGCATGCAGTTCAGATGCTGCATCACCGAGCTAGGGACTGCACAATGAATTCCTTCCACAAAGCTACTGGAACCTTTTAACTTTAAGAAATCAGTTAAATCTGGGCTGTTGCAAAAGGGCTTTGAATTGAGTGTCATGCAAGCTATATACTGCTGCATTAGAGGTTTGTACAGCATATAACTGTGATTTTAACTGGGGTGTGTGTAGGCGCTTGCATATGTGTGTGTTCATTATATTGTTGTTTTGGTATATTATTCTGCACTATGCAGATATGGAATTCTATTTCGCAAGTTGCTTTGAGGGTCCTTCCGGGGTCAGCATTTAAATATCTTCATTATTGGAAGCTGCCTTGCACAGAGCCAGACTAATATTGGCAGGGGCAGGGGCCATCCAGTTTTCAGGCAGAGAAACATTCCCAGCCTTACCAGGAGAGGCTGGAGGTTGAATCCCTGGGATCTTCTACATACAAAGCAGATGTACTAGCTCTGAGCAACTTAGTCCTTTCCAGTTAAAGGTAGTCCTTTCCAGTTAGTGCCTGAGCACCATTCATGTTTCTTCTGTCCAGTTACATTATGAGTTGGGTGGATTTGTAGCGGGCTGGCTGGCCTAACCCAAAGAGTGCTCACTAATGGTTCCTCATCATCAAGGCAGGGGTGGCCAACTCCCAAGAGACTGCGATCTACTCACAGAGTTAAAAAAACTGGCAGTGATCTACCCCCTTTTGGGGGGTTCAGGTCAAAGTTGTTGAGATTTTTCAGGGAGGAGGCAAAATGTTGAGCTTTTTTAGGGGAGCCACAGTTGTTCAGTTTCTTTGGGGGGAGCCAATGATCTACCAGTAATCTACCACAGACGTCCAGTGGTCTACCAGTAGATCACGATCTACCTGTTGGACATGCCTGATCTAGGAAAAAAGGTGACAACTGGGGTGCGCAGGGGCCAACTCCTGGGGGCTGAGGTCCCTTTGCCCCCCCATAAAATATTTGAGAGGCCCGGATCCCCCCCAAAGTTGATGGCCATTGCCATTCAAATAGTGTGTGTGTGTGTGTGTGTGTGTGTGTGTGTGTGTGCCGTGTCATGTCATCAATTATGTGGGGTGGGGCTTACCTCCCCCCCCCCATATTTTATTCAAGTTGGTACCCCTGGTGGGGTGTCATAGAATTTTGTCCTAGGCCCGTTGTTGTTCAACATCTTTATAAATGACATAGATGAAGAAACTGAGGGGATGCTAATCAGATTTGCAGATAATACCAAATGGGTGCAGAAGACAGAATCAGAATTCAAGACGGCCTCGACAGCTTGGAGAACTGGGCCAAAGCTAACAAAATGCATTTCAACAGGGACAAATGTTAGGTTCTGCACTTAGGCAGGAAGAACCAGCTGCACAAATATAGGACGGGGGACACCTGGCTTACTAGTAGCATGTGAAAATGGCCAGTTAAGTGCCACCATGTACATGTCCCAAGAGGTTGCCCTGTTGCCATAGAGACATGTGGGTAACTCTCCTCACTCAGTTGGAAGAGGCATCATCTTGTAAGGTAACACTACAATAGCCAGAGTTTGCATGTGAGTTTTGGCTGATGTAGAAAGCTGGAGATACAGAGGTGTGCCTTGCTCTGTACCGAACCCAAAGCTATGGCTTCAATATCTTGTGTGTGTGTGATCTAAAACTGTATACTGTATTCTAAAGACACCACAGTCCCCACTGACTTTCATTCCAAGGAAATAGAACCCTGGGCGAGTGTTGGAAGACACTCTTGCCTCTTGCTATCCATAGATTGGGGCGTGTGCAACAGTACTCTCCTGGTATGCCCCGCGGAGGGACCTTAAGGTCCACAAATAACAACACTTTGGAGGTCCCGAGCCACAAGGTGCTTAGATTGGTCTCAACTAGGGCCAGGGCCTTTTCAGTAGTGGCCCCGACTTGGTGGAACGCTCTGTCACAAGAGACCAGGGCCCTGTGGGATTTGACATCTTTCTGCAGGGCCTGCAAGACGGAGCTGTTCCGCCTGGCCTTTGGGTTGGACTCAGTCTGACCCTTATGTTTCCTCCCCTTATGGTTTTGATTTATGGGCTGCTATTAAAATGAGGCTGCATTTTAAATTTTAAATTGTATTTTAACCCGTATTTTAATTAACTGTTTCTTTTTTTCTTTTACGTTTTATTGTAATTTTATTGGTGTTAGCCACCCTGAGCCCTTTTCTGGCTGGGGAGGGCGGGGTATAAATAAAAATTTATTATTATTATTGTTATTATTATTATCGTTGGAAAGGCAGCCTGCGCAAATGCAGGCTGAACAAAATCCTGACATGAAATGGAGCTGTATGTGCAACGATTGCTGGGTTGGAGAAAGCAGGCTAAGCAGCCATCAAGATCCCTTTTAAATAACATCAACAGTCTGGTCGGGAGGAGGTGGAGTGGGATGCCGACAGATGCACATTAAGAGCGTAATTAGAGGAGGAAGGTGGAAGGGGGGCGGGGGAGGAATACAGAGTTCCCAGGGTACCGTTTTTTTGGTCGAGAAAGCTGCTGATTTCAAATGAATTCGCAGCAGACAGATGGTTGAGAAGGAGGCAACATCCATCCTTCAGAACTGCTGGGAGGAGAGGAGCGTTTCTCTCAGGAAGTCGGGATGAGGAGACGGAAGACTTAGCACAGATAAACAGAGATTAAGGGGGAACTGCGCAGGGTGCAGCTCAAAACGGCTGCACACACACACACACACACACACACACACCCAAAAAGAAGCGAGGAAAGGTGAAGGAGAACCCAAGAAAGAGCTTGTCAGACTGCCTGGGCAGAAGGGGATGGAGGTTGTGCTTCTCAAGGATGCATGCAGATGTCAGTGACTGGCAATGGGCACGGGAGGAGAGGGATAGGAGACCGACTTGGAAGAAGGAATCAGTGATCTGGGGTTCCCTGAGACAGCCAGGAGATGAGAGTCAGAGGCAGGCAGTGGCGTAGCAAGGTCAGGTGGTACCCGGTGTGAAGAATTTCTTCTCAACCCCCCCCCCCCCTCACACATTGAAATCTAGTTGGACTCCCAAGAGACTGTGATCTACTCACAGTATAAAAAGACTAGCTGGGAGCCAGTGTGGTGTAGTGGTTAAGAGAGGTGGACTTGTAATCTGGTGAACCGGGTTCACGTCTCCGCTCCTCCACATGCAGCTGCTGGGTGACCTTGGGCTAGTCACACTTCTCTGAAGTCTCTCAGCCCCCACTCACCTCAAAGAGTGTTTGTTGTTGGGAGGAAGGGAAAGGAGAATGTTAGCCGCTTTGAGACTCCTTTGGGTAGTGATAAAGCAGGATATCAAATCCAAAGTTGTCTTCCTCTCTCTTCTTCTTCTTCTTCTTCTTCTTCTTCTTCTTCTTCTTCTTCTTCTTCTTCTTCCCATTGTCATTGCCAGGAGTTGTTGAGCTTGAGAAAGCTTCTGCTTCTCTCCTTCCCTCCACCCTCCGCTTGTTTGCTCACCTGCCTCCTTCCCGTCCTCTTCCTGCCTGCATGCCTCCTCCAGCATCCCGGGAGCCCGGGGCTGTCAAAACGAAGCCGTGAAAAGCGGCGCAGCTACCCCCCCTTCCCCCGATGGCTCGGGGTAGGAGGGAGTCACGGGCGGGCGGCGCACCGAATGTCACCCCCTCGGTGATGACACCCGGGATGGTCCGCCCCCACCTTACTCCGCCCCTGGAAGCAGGACGTTTGGAGAGGAAGAACAGGGGCAGGAAGAGGGAGAGAGAGGTTAGGCTGGTGTAGAGTCAAGGCCTTCCCACCTCCTCCTCCTTCTCCTGCTCCACTGACTCCCAAGACCAGAAGCGGAATGAAGAGGGAGGAGCAGAGAGATACACGCAGGCAGAGTCTGCGCCTGCTTGCATACAGCTCCAGTGGGGGAAATACTGTAAGCTGGTGTCAGGGTCGGGGCCTCTCTGTTGCGCCAGCTGCCAAGTGGGGATTTAACCCCTGGTCTCCCAGGTCCTAGTCCAACACTGTTAAGTAAATGTATACTGTATGTATTAATGAAGGTTTCAAATTGAAAATGGCTAAATGTGTATTTCTAACACAGGGTTTTTCCCCACAAGAGTTTTTCTAGAGGACTCTGAGCTTCTTGCAGAGTTAGTTAATCATTGATGGTTGTTTTCTGGTAGCTAACTGGTGAGGGTTGCAAACCTGGGATCATGTGAGAGGTATTGGGTTGTAATCTCCATTTGGGAAAAAGTTCCCTTTGGGCTCTTTGCCTCCCAAACTCATTAAATATAATGAGTACGTTTCCAAGCACAATTCAAAGTGTTGGTGCTGACCTTTAAAGCCCTAAACGGCCTCGGTCCTGTATACCTGAAGGAGCGTCTCCACCCCCACTGTTCAGCCCGGACACTGAGGTCCAACGCCGAGAGCCTTCTGGCGGTTCCCTCACTGCGAGAAGCAAAGCTACAGGGAACCAGGCAGTGGGCCTTCTCGGTAGTGGTGCCCGCCCTGTAGAACGCCCTCCCAGCAGAGGTTAAAATGATAAACAACTATTCTACCTCAGAAAATACCTGAAGGCAGCCCTGTTTAGGGAAGTTTTTAACCTGTGATATTTTGATGTATTTTAATATCTGTTGGAGGCTGCCAGAGTGGCTGGGGAGACCCAGCCAGATGGGCGGGGTACAAATAATTTTTTATTATTATTATAATAGAATCCTGGGAATTGTAGTTTGCTATGGATGCTGGGAACTGTAGCTCTATGAGGGGTAAGCTACAGTTCCCATGATTTATTTATTTATTTTTGCAAGGGGAGGCAAATGTGCTTTAAATGCATGTGCAGTCATAGCTATAACTCACCCAAGACTTTCAAGTGAGCTGCACATTTCAATAAATAAAATAAAGGCACCATGTACGTCTTGAGTTTGCAAGTCACTCTCCCATTATAACAAGGGAGCTCCCAGAGGACTTTTGATTGATATTGGTTATGAAATGTTAATAAGAGCAATCTGCCATTCTCTGGTTAGGAAAGAAAGAAAATCAAGCAATAGTCTGTTTTCTTTCAGGTTTCTTAAAAAAAATCATTATTTTTTACTACATTAGTCCTATGGGGTTGCAATGATAATTGCTATTATTATCATCACCAAAAGGCACACATGTCTCTGAGTGCTTTGCATTTTAATTAAAGAAAATAACAATTAAATAAATAAGTCATTAAGCTTCATAAATAACCCAAAGATTCCCAATTGGAAAAGAAGTAATAAAAGAACAGAACCATTTTCTGGGCCGCTTACACCCGGGGCATCAAATATTAAAAGCTGCGGTAAACAGGAGAGGAGACAAGCAATGCTTTCTGCCTGGTGTTGGAGAGGAAGGAAGAGGCTTTTAGACTGAGATTTTATAGAGGGAACTAACAGGAAGTATGGAGGGCAATGCATTGTGGGCAGTTTTCAGCAGAATGCTCCCGTCAGATATCAAGGAAATAAACAGCTATCTGACTTTTAGAAGACATCTGAAGGCAGTCCTGTTTAGGGAAGTTTTTGATGTTTGATGTTGTATCGTGTTTTTAATATTCTGTTGGAGCCACCAAGAGTGGGGTATAAGTAATAAATTTATTATTATTATTATTATTATTATTATTATTATTATTATTATTATTATTTCCTTATATGATAAGTTCCTTTCAGAAGATGCTTCAGAACAAAGGTCAAGTTCTCCAGCTATATCAAAACATACCCTCCAACATTTCTCTGATGAAAATAGGGACGTCCTATTCAATAATAATGATGATGATGATGATGATGGTGATGATGATAATTTTATTATTTTTACCCCACCTGCCTGACCGGGTTGCCCCAGCCATTCTGGGCAGCTTCTAACATATATAAAAAAACATTTAAAGCAGGAATCAGTTGGAGGAACACAGCAGTGTTCCTAAGATCTCCCATCTGCCCTGCCAGCTCAAAAAAGGGAGAGCACAGGATCAGCCTTTTAAAAAAAAAAAGGGGGGGGGGAGAGAGAGATCAACTTGCCATTCTAAAGTCGCAGCTGATTTATTTGGTGGAGCATCAAATTGCTATTATAGAGTTCCTTTTTGAACCGACTAAGATTCGCAAAACAGAGATTGAAATCCACATATCTCGTTGTCAGATGGTGCCGTCAGGACAGCACCATCACAAGTATACAGTGGTACCTCAGGTTACAGACGCTTCAGGTTACAGACGCTTCAGGTTACAGACTCCGCTAACCCAGAAATAGTACCTTGGGTTAAGAACTTTGCTTCAGGATGTGAACAGAAATTGCTCGGCAGCAGCGGGAGGCCCCATTAGCTAAAGTGGTACCTCCGGTTAAGAACGGTTTCAGGTTAAGAACAGACCTCCAGAACGAATTAAGTTCTTAACCCAAGGTACACATAAGAGTCATTCTCATGGACTTCTTTTAGGAATATTTGAATTGTTTGGCTTTGAGATATTGAGTTACGTATGCAGGGCCGGATTTAGGTTTGATGAGGCCCTAAGCCAGGCATAGGCAAACTCGGCCCTCCATATGTTTTGGGACTACAACTCCCATCATCCCTAGCTAACAGGACCAGTGGTCAGGGATGATGGGAGTTGTAGTCCCAAAACATCCGGAGGGCCGAGTTTGCCTATGCCTGCCCTGAGCTACTGAAGGTAATGGGGCCCTTTATATGTCCAGCTGTCCTTTGTCAACAACAAATTGCCGCTGTTTTTTGTGTCGAATATATGCTATATGGTAATTTATGGGCCTAATAGGTATCTAAAGCCATCTGCACATAGCCAAATATGTATTTTATCAAAGTAATTGTTGAACTTATCTTTTATTTTGGAAATGTACATCTAGGGGTTTTTTTCCTTTAATTTTTTTGAGGGCCCCCAAGAGAGTGGGGCCCTAAGCGATAGCTTGTTTAGCTTATGCTCAAATCCGGCACTGTGCACATGTTATTATTATTATTTTGGCATTGTAGCTGTTATTCAAGATTCCATGTATTAGAAGGTGTTGGAATGCCGTTCATTAGTGTTAAGGTGCTTTTGTAAATCATATGCAAAGTTGTTTCGTTCGTGATTTATCTCTCTCTATTCCTTGGGCGTACTAGTGTAGAGCACAGGACAAGGCAGTAGAACTGAATACGGCCCCTCCTCCAACTTAAAACTACACCCTAAACATTTCATATAAATAAATAAAAGCAGAATAAATTGTGCAGAATAAAAAAGACATGTAATCATGTTTAATGAACGTAATCAGCAAGGTTGAGGAATGCTGGCTTTCTGGGAGGAGAGTCTGGCTCCCCGCAGATTAGCAACTCTGCCTAACAACCAGAAGAAGAAGAAGAAGAAGAAGAAGAAGAAGAAGAAGAAGAAGAAGAAGAAGAAGAATACTGTGGAATACTGTGTCCAGTTCTGGGCACCACAGTTCAAGAAGGATACTGACAAGCTGGAACGTGTCCAGAGAAGGGCAACCAAAATGGTCAAAGGCCTGGAAACGATGCCTTATGAGGAACGGCTTAGGGAGCTGGGTATGTTTAGCCTGGAGAAGAGAAGGTTAAGGGGTGATATGATAGCCATGTTCAAATATATAAAAGGATGTCATATAGAGGAGGGAGAAAGGTTGTTTTCTGCTGCTCCAGAGAAGAGGACACGGAGCAATGGATTCAAACTACAAGAAAGAAGATTCCACCTAAACATTAGAAAGAACTTCCTGACAGTAAGAGCTGTTCGACAGTGGAATTTGCTGCCAAGGAGTGTGATGGAGTCTCCTTCTTTGGAGGTCTTTAAGCAGAGGCTTGACAGCCACCTGTCAGGAATGCTTTGATGGTATTTCCTGCTTGGCAGGGGGTTGGACTGGATGGCCCTTGTGGTCTCTTCCAACTCTTTGATTCTAGAAGAAGAAGAAGAAGAAGAAGAAGAAGAAGAAGAAGAAGAAGAAGAAGCAGCTTTCGCCTGAACAAGAAAAGTGTAGTGTGTTTAATGCAGCATTGACTCTTTTATCCCCACCCTCCACCCCCCGCCCCAGGAACATTGGACCACTTGGCTATATAGAGAAGCATCGCCTCTATTAGGTTCCCGCTGCTCACCGTATTAATCATAATCCAGCACACCTTTCAGAAAGTAAATAACATCTTTAAGATGATCAGACTCGGTTTCGAACAACATTTTTTCTTATTAAACAAGCATGCGCGAAGAGAGCGAGAAATCAATAGGAGAGAGGGAGAGTCGCTTGCGACAGCAGCCAGGTGCAAAAGACATTTGTTATCACCAGCGCGGCGCTCGCAGAAGATGACAAAGCTGCCACATTATGGGCAGAGGTAATCTTCCAGGGCTCAGCCGGCGAAAGTCCTTCCCTATAGCGACAAAGTTCTGCATCTTTTGCTGCCACTCCAGGCAAAATCTGAAGTTATGCTGTGGGCAGTGCTGACTTCTGCAATGCAAAGGGGGAAAACCCCTTCCTTCTTTCCTTCTCGTCCTCTCGGAGTTGCCGCCTGCAACTACAGACGGAGAAGAAATTCAATTCATTTCGCATTTAAAGGAGAACTTATCTAATTTGCATTTTCTGAAACCATATGTGAATCAAAGCATAGCCATCCTTAAAAATAAGAATTCCTCGGCATGCACATGAATATATCAATGCATATATTAGTAAGTATAACATAAAAAATGGATCATATTGGGGGGGGGAATGTTTTGCAAAAAGGTGCAGATCAGAGAAAATTGCATGTGAAAATTTGCAAATAATGAGAGATTTATGAGAGAACACCTAAAGAGGACTGGTGTGTTGTTCCAAATTCTACTGCTTTTCCCCGGATCTTGAAAATCCTGGTTAGTGACAATGTCCTGGTATTTTGCTTTTATTCTGTAGGTTTGTTATCACTTTATTGACTTGGGGAGAGAGAGAGAGAGACAGAGAGAAGAAGAAGAAGAAGAAGAAGAAGAAGAAGAAGAAGAAGAAGAAGAAGAAGAAGAGGAAGAGGAAGAGGAAGAAGCCTACAGCAACAGCAACATAAAATAAGCTGGAGGTTCTGAGCACAGAATTCAAAATGCAGCAGGTCCTCAACAGAAAGTAAACAACAAATTGCATTTGGCAGGAAAGATTTTCCTCCCTTAGTACTAAAAACCTTGTTGAAAAATAAATTCCTGAGTGTAATTGAAACCGTTGCCAACTCTTCAGATGGATCAGCAAGAGAGCCAACGACCAACGGCGATGATTAATAAGTGCTGCCATTTACCAAGAAGCCGTTTGATTAGTGCCGTGCTCACTTCTACGGCACTCCATCTGTGGGGCGTAATCAAGATCACTTAATGCAGATTAGCTACCCCTTAACTCACACTTCTTTGTACATCCAATGAAGGTGGTTAAAGCGTATGGGAAGGAGGGACCCCCACACCCTCTTTCAGAGCCTGTTTTATGGGTGAGCAAAGATTCTCCTCCGACGTTGGCTCTTGTGAAAAACCAGGATTTTGTGGCCGTTATAATCTAGACATGGGCTGCGTTTATATGGTAGCTTATTCCATTTCCCTAACTGAAAACCTAGTGGAATCTACTTAACCCCCCAAAATTATGGAGGGTAAAGCAATTAAACCTGGGACGGTACACCAGCATCCAGTTCTTTCTTGCTGTTTCGATGGGAGATTAAGGTGGAAAAGACTGGGATGTTGTCCAGTGAACTTGGCTGCTGTGCCACACCACACCCACCGGTGTGAGTGAAATTTGGCTTCGCATGGCGGTACCATAGCTGTCAACTTTCAGATTTGAAAATAAGGGATTTTTTCAAGCTTTTGGATTTGAAAATAAGGGATGCCGCGAGGGCGGTGCAATGGCACCAAGTAGCCTCGCCACCCTGCGCTCCAGAGGCTGCGTGCGAACGGGTGAGCGAAAGAGTGAGTGCGTAGACGGCAGGCAGGCTGGCTGTCTGGTTGGGTGTGAGGGTCTGGCTGCACAAGGCATGCAAGCTCCGCCCCCAGTCGGTCTCAGACTCCTTATTGGCAGCCGAGCAACGCAGCTGAGGAGCCTCCCTGGCCGGCAGGGAGGGAGAGGAGCTGCTTCCTTTGAAATCCGGGAAATTTAAGGGATATCAACAATCCGGGATAGCAGCGGGAAACGGCATTGGAATAAGGGAGTTTCCCGCAAAAAAAGGGAGGGTTGACAGCTATGGGCGGTACATCGGGCAAAAAGCCATTGCTTCGTAATGCAACAGGTACTGCAATGTGAAAGGAACATTAGGAAAGAAGGGTAGAAGCTTGAGCATAGTAACCAGGAAAACAGATGCAATATTCCTCATGTCTGAATGCATCCTTGTTCTGGTCCCGTAAATCCAAACTGCACAGATTTATAGGCGAACACCTAGTCTAATTGACAGTTGCTAATAAACACCTACTAACTGAGTGTCAGTGTGAAGCAGTGCTTAGAGTGTTGGATGAAGACTTGGGGAGACCAGGGTTCAAATCCCAGGGTTCAAGCCATGCAGTCACTCTCTCTCTCAGCCTAACCCGAGAGAAGATTGCTGTAAGGATAACATGGAGAGGAGCAGAAGGAGAGCCCTTTGGATAAAAGGTGGGATAGAAATGCAGCAATAAATAAATAAATAGTCATGATAAGACTGTAGGCAGAGGAATGCATCTGAAAGGATCTCCTCTCGTACAGAGACAACTTCATCCACCCTTTCCCCCGTGGTTCAAGTCTGTTGGAGGCAAACAACACAAAACAGAAGTCTGTTGGAAGCTGGTCCAGTTGGGCAGATGGGGCATTGCAGTGGCATAGCGTGGGTTGCCAACACCCAGGGTCACGTGGAGGGAAACAGATGGAGTACGCACACACATTCAACTACCTGATGGCGTCCATGTCACCCAGGAGATTGCAGCTGCCGAGATAAGAAAAGAAGAGTCATTCCATTTTCTGGAGAGGTCACTTCCTGGTTCACATGGAGAAGCCGTCTTCAATGGATCCCAGCGACGGAAGGGGGCAGCTGCATTGAAGCAGCACTGGGTGTTGTAATTTTGTGCTCCTAAAAATTCTGCACCCAGACTAACCAGCCTGCACCTCCTGGTCTTGCTACAACAAGCAAGCCTTCCTTCCGTGAACTACAACTGATTTATCTTAGGATGCAAGCCATTGGAGACAAGCGTACCAGGGTCGGTACAAGCCCCGGTGCTTCAAGACTCCCGTGTTCCTGGCCAATCCATCCCTTCAAAGCGTCTTTCCACTACACGCAAAACCAGGTCAGGACCAGAGTAAAAATAGAAAGCTATTATACCAAGCAGGCAGCTGTCTGTGAGACTCTGTGCTTCGCTTCCCGAGGCCAGCACCACTACCTCTTTGTTCGCTCCTCCGATAAGAGCTGGCTGTCACAGAGTGACGGGGCCTCGACGGAGCTGCGGAGAGGATACATCAGCGCCTTCTCTTCTGCCACAGGTTAAGCAGCCTGTCTGGCACCCGCCTCAGGGCAAAGGCTTCCTTGAAAGGCTCTCGGCCTCATTTGGGAAGGAAGCTACGAACGAAAGGGGTGCAAGCCGAGGCCATTAGCCAGACACAGCCACCACTGCTTTGGAGTCATGTACAGCCCCATATTTCCTGAACATCACAAGTCAGCCTGCTGCATTATATTGGGTCAGACCCTTGTTCCATCTAGCTCAATAACGTTGGCGCTGACTGGCAGAAGCTCTCTAGGGTTTCAGGCTGGGGGTATTTCCAGCCCAGCTTGCAGATGCCAGGACCTTCTACATGCATTGCAGATGTTCTACAGCCCTTCCCCTGGTAGTCATGGCTCTAGAGCAAGGCTGAGGAACCTGTGGCCCTGCCAATGCTGTTGGACCACATCTCCCATTATCCCTGGCCATTGGCCACGTGATCTAGATCTGATGGGAATTGTGGTCCACTCCAGCAACATCTAGCCCTACCTTTGTCTAGTGAGCTGTGCCACCATAATCACAAGACAGATATGTACCTGTCGGGCTTTGTTAACAAAAGCAGATGTGCATCAGCCCAAGAGTGGGTTGTTTTCCAACCTAACATGCACAGCACGCCCAGGAGAAATGGAAATGCAACATCCACATTGAGCCTTGGCAAAGGCAGGTCTAGGTGAGAGAGGCTGGTCTGGCTGCATCAGGAGCAGAGCTTCTGGGGCACCACAGCAGGTGCCACAACTATGACATCCCGCAGAAGGCGAGAGGGACACAGATTTTGGCAATATAAAAGTTAAGGAATAAGGAATAATTTATTGGCCAAGTATCAATCATACTTGGAATTTTGCTTCGACTACATTGCAATGTAAAGAAAACGTATCTCATACAAACACTATTCCCCTCACAATACAACAGCACAACAAAGGAACCCCATACCACCAATTGACCTCCCTTCCACACACAACTACAAATTCAACAGTTTGATGGCACAAGGAAAAGAACTATTCCTGTGCCTAGACGTTTTTGTGTATAGAGTCCTATAACGACGTCCGGATGGAAGTAAATCAAACAGGTGATGACCATGATGCGAAGGGTCTGCAACAATTCTCTCTGCTCTCTTCCTGGCTCAAGCAGCATAAAGTGTCTCAATTGGAGGCAAACTAACACCAATTACCCTCTCTGCAATTCTTACTGCTCATTGGAGCCTCTTCTTATCTAGCTTAGAGGCTGTACCATACCAGGCAGTAATAGAATTACAGAGAACAGTTTCAATGGTACCTCTGTAAAATTGGATCAACAATTCTTGGGGCAAATTAAATTTTTACACATCAGAACTACTCAATCAGTCTCCATTGTTTCCTGCTGCCTCCTTAAAAAGTTGCCCTTCGGGAATCTCTTTCACTGCCTCCCTCCTCGGCTCCTTCCCAAGCAGCAGAAGAAATGCTCCCCAGTGCTCTCTGCTTAATGATAGTTGATGCGGGTGGCATTGTGGTCTAAACCACTGAGCCTCTTGGGCTTGCCAGTCAGAAGGTCGGCGGTTCGAATCCCCACGACGGGGTGAGCTCCCGTTGCTCTGTCCCTGCTCCTGCCAACCTAGCAGTTTGAAAACACCAGTGCAAGTAGATAAATAGGTACTGCTGCAGCGGGAAGGTAAATGGCGTTTCCATGCGCTCTGGTTTCTGTCACAATGTCCCATTGCACCAGAAGCGGTTCAGTCATGCTGGCCACATGACCTGGAAAGCTTACTGTGGACAAATGCTGGCTCCCTCTGCCTGAAAGTGGAGATGAGCACCGCAACGCCAGTCACCTTTGACTGGACTTAACCATCCAGGGGTCCTTTACCTTTACCTACCTGCTAGTTTTCCAGTATCACAGCACAAATGGCTAAACCTTTGCCGTACTCAGCACCTCTTCTTCATTAACCTGCACTTAAACACAGGTCAGGTGGCCCCGCCAATCTGGCCAACTGCTGTTTATGTTAAGATCATGAAGTTGTAACGTCAGGAGACTGTTGTTTCCAATTGCTTTTTAAATCTGTTTCTTGGAGTGGCTTCTAAAGAGCCGAACAATGAGGGCGAGTCAAAGGAGATTATCCTTCCACACGTATGAAGAGACGAGGTTTGACATTGGGCAAAGGAGCCTCGGCTGAATGGGAAATTTCCTCCTTGAAAATTCAGCTCCTTCGGGTTTTTTCATCTCCAGTCGCTCTGGAATAAGCTTGTCGCTTTTGAGCGCTTTGTATTAAGAGTAAAACTGAGGAAGAAAACAGAAAGCTAATGAGCTCACAGTTGTGCTGGTTTCTTATAAATAACCTCAACATGGAAGTAGCTTTGTGGACGGAATGTCTAATCTGACTACCTCCATTAATTCAATCTCAGGGGTCCCATTAAATAGGACTCCATTATGTTGCCAACAGGAAATAGAGACTCCATACATCTCATTTGCTTCAGTACCACTTGTGGTTTCTCCATCTTCCGACTTTAAATCTGTTTGCTTTTAGAAAGAATCCAAAGCAGGGCAGTGATGGATTTCCCTTTTTTTAAAAAAAATAAAAATAAAAGTCTCTGGTCTCCCATTTGCCTTGGACAAAGATAAAGTATGTTTAATGAGAACGGATCAATACATCCAGGAAGGACGCATGGTACAGTCACCTCCAGCCCTTCAGATACAGGTTTGCCCTTTGTAAAGCAGAACACAGAGCCATCCTGCCTGTGGTAAGGGCTTAAAAGCTAGCACAGGCTGGCCTCATGTAACTGGCCCAAGTTCAGGGGTCATTAAGAACTTGGGTCCAGGATACTGTAAGGTAAGGTAAAGGTAAAGGGACCCCTGACCATTAGGTCCAGTCGCAGACGGCTCTGGGGTTACGGCGCTCATCTCGCTTTACTGGCCAAGGGAGACGGCGTACAGCTTCCGGGTCATGTGGCCAGCATGACAAAGCTGCTTCTGGCGAACTAGAGATGCCGTTTACCTTCCCGCCAGAGCGGTACCTATTTATCTACTTGCACTGCGTGCTTTCGAACTGCTAGGTTGGCAGGAGCAGGGACCGAGCAACGGGAGCTCATCCCGTCACAGGGATTCGAACCGCTGACCTTCCGATCGGCGAGCCTTAGGCTCTGTGGTTTAACCCACAGCGCCACCCACGTCCTCCTGTAAGGACCTCCTGCCAAACCATTGAGATCTTCAAGGGAGTCTTTGCTGGTGGTCCTCCATGTGCATTCATAAGAATACCCTGCTTGGCCAGGCCAATGAACTATCTATTCCAGCATCCTGTGGCCAACCAGCAAGCAGAATCTGAGCATGAGAGCCCTTTCCCCTCCTGTTGTTTCCAGCAACTGCTTTTCAGAAGCATTGCTGCCTCCAACTGTGGAGCAGAGCATAGCCATCGTGGCTAATGGCCATCGACAGCCCTCTCCTCCTCCATGAATTTGTCTATCTAATACTCTTTTAAAGCCACCCAAGTTGGTGGCCACCACTGCCTCCCGTGAGTTTCATAGCACGGCTTTGCACTACTTGAAGAAGTACGCTCTTTTTATCTGTCCCGAATCTTTTTATCTGTCCCGAATCCCAACTCAACTCCAACTCTACTCCGTTTATTACAGCAAAAGCCAGCAATATAATACAGTATAATTCCAAACCAGCGATCAGAATATCGCTACAAGGCATCAAAATCCTGAGGATTAGGGGGGAGAAACAACCAATGGCGCAAAAGAAATTTATAGTATATTTTCCAGTAGAAGCGATTTACGTTTTTTGATGGCTAAGGTGCAAAACTTGGCCACAGCATAGGATACTGAGCTCAAAGAGTCTTCCAAAACTGGGCCCACAGCGCAAATAATTTGGAGAAAAAGCAAGTAAGAGGGGACAGGTTAGAAGTTTCTAAAAATCATGCAAGGCATGAAGAAAGTGGAGAGGGGAAAGTTTTTCTCCCTCTTTCACAACCTCCAACGAAGCTGAACGTTGGAAGATTCGGGACATCTTATAGATGGGCTTTTTCCAGAGCCCGATTTGAGGTACTGCCTACAGCTGTACTACATGGCAAATTCCTGCGGGTACCAATCCAAGAGCGCCTATGTCCATGCATGACCAATAAGGTGGAATCTGTTACTCACATTCTTCTATTCTGTGAACTTGACAGTGAAGAACGGTCTCGACTTATATTACCCCTTTTATCAAAATTTAAACCCTTGCAATATTATCTGGAATTTATTCCCAAAATCCTACGCAAATTCCTTTTGTGGGACTCCCAGTTGAGACCAGACAGGCACTAAACATTGGGTATGTTTAGCCTGGAGAAGAGAAGGTTAAGAGGTGATATGATAGCCATGTTCAAATGTATAAAAGGATGTCATATAGAGGAGGGAGAAAGGTTGTTTTCTGCTGCTCCAGAGAAGCGGACACGGAGCAATGGATTCAAACTACAAGAAAGAAGATTCCACCTAAACATTAGAAAGAACTTCCTGACAGTAAGAGCTGTTCGACAGTGGAATTTGCTGCCAAGGAGTGTGGTGGAGTCTCCTTCTTTGGAAGTCTTTAAGCAGAGGCTTGACAGCCACCTGTCAGGAATGCTCTGATGGTGTTTCCTGCTTGGCAGGGGGTTGGACTGGATGGCCCTTGTGGTCTCTTCCAACTCTATGATTCTATGATTCTATCTATGATTCCTTCCCCACTGAGTTCCAGGCACCCAGTGAAGGTCTTTCTATTTCAGAAGGCATTCTGCGTAAGTTCTGTTAGGCCTGTTTTATGTTGTTAACTTTAGCTTTTATTGTTTTAAACACCATATTGTTTGACTGCTTCATTGCTTTATTGATTGCCCTGGAATTTGCCTTGTGACCATTGATAGTCAAAAGCAACCAATAAATATTGGAAATAAATAAAGTAAACAAACTCACTCCAAAAATCTCCAAGTCTGCTTTTCAGAGAACCAGGGAATCAATACAAACCACAGGATATTTGTGGGACTTTTAATAATAAGCAATACCATTGCTTGGAAAAGCAAGCGAGTTTTATCTTTTGACTCATCTGCATGTCTGACAGGCCAAGAAAGGAGCAAATAACCTGTGATTTTTGCAAATGCCTTCCCCTCCGTTGGTTAAAGCATTTGAGATTGTGGGCATGAGTGAATGGCAACCTTTGAAAACATGAAAGCCAAGAACAGTTTTGAAAGGGATTTGGGGGAAAAAACAACAAAGATACACTTCTTTTTAATTTGAGCCTGATCTCCCATGTTCCTTTGTAAGTTCTAAAAAGAACTATAATTGGCTTTGATAAATCTGCCTCAAAACAAGCCGGAACCCAGATGCCTCATCATTAAAACACTTGGAAGATTAAGTGACATTTTTGTGTGTGGTTAAGTTTTAATTTAATTCAAAGGCTTATTCATTCATTCACTCTGTATTTAAGACCTAGTTGTTCAGTACGGGAAACGCTTTATGGAATTGCACACAGAGCCTGGTACAAAACCGTGAAATTCACCCTGCAGTTTTCAGTGCTGGCACCCTCTTTTAAACAAACAAGGGTGGAGCATAGAAAGCAGCCTTATACTGTCAGACTATTGGAGGTTCCAAGTTCAGGATTGTCCACATTGATTGGAAAGAGCTTTCCAGGGTTTTGGGAATGAGACATTCCCAGCCCTCCTTGGGAGATGGCAGGGTTGAACCGGGGACCTTTGGCGTGCAGAGCCGACGGTTTGCCACTGAGCTACGGCTCTTCTGAGTAGACATGACTGGGATTCTAGGCAGTGGGAGAGGCCAGGCTAGGCAGAACAATCCACGTTGAAGGAGGGAGAGAAGAAACCTAGGGAAGTCCGTAAGAAGTTGCCTTCCTCATACCAGGTCAGGCCATTGGTCCATCCAGCTCAATACTGTCTACACTGATTGACAGTGGCTCTCCAGGATCTCAGACCAGAACATAGCTGTCAACCCTCCCTTCTTGGGGGGGAAACTCCCTTATTCCAATGCTGTTTCCCGCTGCTATCCTGGATTGTTGATATCCCTTAAATTTCCTGGATTTCAAAGGAAGCAGCTCCTCTCCCTCCCTGCCAGCCAGGGAGGCTCCTCAGCTGCGTTGCTCGGCTGCCAATAAGGAGTCTGAGACCGACTGGGGGCGGAGCTTGCATGCCTTGTGCAGCCAGACCCTCACGCCCAACCAGACAGCCAGCCTGCCTGCTGTCTGTGCGCTCGCTCTTTCGCTCACCCATTCGAGCGCAGCCTCTGGAGCGCAGGGTGGCGAGGCTACTTGGTACCATTGCACCGCCCTCGCGGCATCCCTTATTTTCAAATCCGAAAGTTTGAAAATATCCCTTATTTTCAAATCCGAAAGTTGACAGCTATGGACCAGAGTACTAACTGGAGAAACTAACTGTTTCCGAGTACTAACTGGAGACACCAAGGATTGAACCCAAGACCATCCCCAAGGGAGTCTATCCCTTAAGGCAGTAGAAATGCATCTGTGCAATCTGCAAATGGCTCCAAGGCTAAAGTGGGGGAGGGATAAGAATGGAGGTTGCTTTGTAACCTTCCCTGTAGCATCTTCCCTCCTTCTTGTATATGAGTCACAGAGTCATCGAATTGTAGAGTTGGAAGGGACCATTAGGATCATCTAGTTCTAGGGACACGGGTGGCGCTGTGGTCTAAACCACTGAACCTCTTGGGCTTGCCAGTCAGAAGGTCGGCGGTTCGAATCCCGGCGACGGTGGTGAGCTCCCGTTGCTCTGTCCCAGCCAGGGGTGGAGGAAGCCTCATCGCTACCCGGGGTGGCGACCGGAGGCACCCCTGGGGGCGGGGCATCGTGACATCACGTCGTGACATCACAACACAACGTCACTGCGGCTCTGCCCTGGCAGCGGGAAAAAAAACCCTTTAAAAAAAACAAAGCAAAGGCAAGCAGCTTGCTTGCCTTGGCTTTTCTTTTTTATAAAGGGCTTTTCCCACCGCTGCCGGGCAGAGCCGCCCGCAGGGGCGAGGGGAGGGGCGGGCTAGCGAGGATGGGGTGTCACCCTTGTGACAAGCGTAACACCCCCTCCTCCTCGCTGGCCACCCCGGCAGCTCCGCCCTGGCAGCAGGGAGAAAAGCCCTTTAATAATAATAATAAAGGAAAGCAGGCGGCGGCGGCTGGCTAAGCAAGCAAGCCAGCCAGCCGCCATGCACCGAGCGATGCTTTCAGCACCGCCGATCGTGGGGGGCAGTGCCCCCCACCCCAAGTGTCACCCCCACCCCAGGGCGCTGCCCGGGGCGGACCGCCCCCCGCCCCCTCGCTACGCCCCTGGTCCCAGCTTCTGCCGACCTAGCAGTTCGAAAGCACCACAGTGTAAGTAGATAAATAGGTACCGCTGCAGTGGGAAGGTAAACGCCGTTTCCGTACGCTCTGGTTTCCATCACGGTGTTCTGATGCACCAGAAGAGGTTTAGTCATGCTGGTCACATGACCCAGAAAGCTGTCTGTGGACAAACACCGGCTCCCTCGACCTGAAAGCAAGATGAGCGCCGCAACCGCATAGTCGCCTTTGACTGGATTTAACCGTCCAGGGGTCCTTTACTTTTACCTCTAGTTCAACCCCCTGAAATGCAGGAATCTTTTGTGCAACATGGGCCTCAAACCCACGGCCCAGAGATTCAGAGTCTGATGCTCTACCAACTGAGCTGTCCCAGTGTCGTATCCCTATACTATGGTTTCCCAACACATAGTACTCTTCCTATCAACTCATTGTATGCTTCTTACCAGACATTAACCATGTGTCAAATTTATGCAAAGCCTCACAATCAAATTCCATAGGATGGGAGCTCCTACAGATTTGGGCAGATTGCTGAAACTTGGCTTCATTTGTATAGATATGTTGAGAAAATTGTTGCTGCTGAGTGCAGTTATTATGGGATGGATTAGAAATTTGGTTCAGTGTGCATTTTAATGCGACCCTGCCTAATTCATTCTTTCTGAAAATGTATGCAAACTTGAAACACAGTGATACTTCAAAAGTCACACTTTTTTCAATGTAATTTTTTTAAAAAATAAAAAGTGCATTAAAAAATAAAAATGGAACATTAAACTGCATGTACTAGTGAAAACAACAGTAAACATGCATTGTATTAGGGGAAATGGCTTGCAAAAAATACGTATATAAGCGGCAAAACTGCATTAAAAACGAGTATATTAAGAGAAACATGCACTAAAATGCCGATGGGTTTTCATGACGACTTTCTTTAAAAAAAATATAAATTGCAAATTGATGCTGAAGTGTGACAAACCAACTCTACCATTCTATGACTTGAAAAATAAGGAACCGTGAGAAACTGAAATCGAAAGATCCGTCCATACCTAGTTACAACCAGAGCAAGCCTACGTTTTCAGGCCAATCTACACTGGACCCAAAGAAAACTTCCAGTCTTTTTTGACATCAGACTGCACCATCAGGGACTAATGGCTTTAGGAGGCCAGGGTTCTATAATCCTCTCTGAGCCAGATTAGAAGCATTTGCCTGAAGGAAAAATGGCTTGAGTTCCTTAACTGGCCTTACTGCAGGCACTTGGGAGGCCCAGCTGAGGACAAGATCCGCAGGCTTGACAAGCTGCCTTTTAAGAACTTCTTTATCCCAGAGTATCACGAATCCAGTGATGATAATAAGAGACAGCCGGACTTATTTCTGAACACGGTGCCTCCACAGATCTCTATAGGGCCGTGCTTGCAGACACAAGTTCTTTCAACTTTAACAAATTCCTTAACAGTGCTTTAAAGGAAAAACCTATTTCCGATCTGTTCTCCCCAGGGGTCTTTTCTCACTTTGCATTTTCTACTTTGGGGTGGATAGCAGAGAACAAACTGCTAGGCATGCCTTGCTGAACTGCGGAGAAGGAGCAGCACAAATCTTTCCAGCTTGCCCACCAATAAAAATATAAAAGGCTGCGTTTGCAGCACCGAAGAGACCTTCTCTGGGGCGCAAGCCGGGGCAATGTGTCTGACGGTCCTGGGCTGCCCAGGCGACAAGACCCCCCTCTTTGCCTTGCTGATGTGGTCCAAAGGAAAGCAGAGCAATACGTTTTACACCAGCTTGGCTGCAAGAGTTGCTGAAAGAAAATGTACAAGGTGCCATCCAACTGTCTTAGGGACTCCGCTCTGGATTTGTGTAGAGTTTACTCCTTAGCCTTGCCTTCTCCCGATTGCCATTCTAGAAAAACCAAAGGTGTACATATTTTGTGGTCTGGTACACAGTCACTGGGGACGTGGGTGGCGCTGTGGGTTAAACCACAGAGCCTAGGGCTTGCCGATCAGAAGGTCGGTGGTTCGAATCCCCGCGACGGGGTGAGCTCCCGTTGCTTGGTCCCTGCTCCTGCCAACCTAGCAGTTCGAAAGCATGTCAAAGTGCAAGTAGATAAATAGGTACCGCTCCGGCAGGAAGGTAAACGGCGTTTCCGTGCGCTGCTCTGGTTCGCCAGAAGCGGCTTAGTCATGCTGGCCACATGACCCGGAAGCTGTACGCCGGCTCCCTCGGCCAATAAAGCAAGATGAGCGGCGCAACCCCAGAGTCGTCCGTGACTGGACCTAATGGTCAGGGGTCCCTTTACCTTTACCTTTTACACAGTCACTGAACATGTAGGCTTTATTTAGCTACTCTGGTTAATAGCCTGCCAGTAAGCTGCAGGCCTGCTGTAACCTTTCCCCCAAACATTGTACAAATGGAAAAAGAGCAGGTGCATTTTTTACGGGTGTCAGAGAAAACATATCGCAGCCATTCTTGCCCAACTAATTGCTTGTTGCATTCAAAGAAGGTGCACACAGCAATTGTGATTGCTTTTGGGAAACTGTAGGGGACCGACAGCAAACAGTGTAAATGAAGGCATAGAGGCTTAAGCACTCATGTTTATTGGCTCCCTTGGATGTGCTAAGGATGTGTGTCTGTCCACACTTCACATGTGTGCATGGCTGCCATAAATACAATTATTTTCGTACAGCCTGGAACTGCTTTGCGTATAAGTGCCGCAGTAAATCAGCTTATATCCCTTCAGAGAATTAGGACTGGCTGAAGCGTTGCTTCCCACATAGTTTAATAAAAGCTACTGACGTAGGTCGAGTTATGGTCTAAACATGTAGAACGGTCAACCACCAATACGGCACAGGTCAAAGCTCTATTGGTGCTGGTGTACTAAGGTTGTATGATGGGGCCAGGGAACCTGTGGCCCGTCAGATGTTGCTGTTGTCTCCATCCTCCATCACCTGATCATAGGACATGGAAATTGGCTTCCCAACAAGACCTGGAGAACCACAGGTTCCTCCTGCCTGGTCTATCTCCTTAGAATGGTTCACACAGGAGATGTGGGGCTCCAATCCTGTGTATGGGGCCTAAGCCCCATTGAAGTCAACGGGACTTACTTTTGAGTAGACTGCGCTGCTAAAACATTCCCTGTTACATGGATTCCCCGTATGAGGAAAGACTTTTCAGCACTAACCGCAGACTAACATCTAAAGTGGTTCTTAAAACTTGAGATTTGTGAGCCGCTAGGAGGTCGCAATCATTAGGGCTGTCACCCAATTGCATACATTTCCATGAGTAAAATAATCATTCTAATTATTTTTCGCGTCTGGATGATGCATGTGCGTGTTGCAGCCGACACATTATAGGTGGTGTGCTTCCCCCTTCGATGTGAGAAAAGAGTAAAGGACTCTTTTAATAACTGCTTGCATTAAAAATACATACACGTTGCAGCCTGAGTAATCGAGGAACCTGTTGGGTGATCCCCCCCCCTTTTTTAAAAGAAATCAATTAAATGTTACAGGCCTAGTAATTATTGTTTAAATTGTACCATCAAGGTGCATGCTATTTAGAGAAACAGGGGGGGGGATGTATCTGCCCCAAAGAGCTTACAATTTAAAATTCAAACGCTGGAGAGGTCATTCAAAAAAGTGAAGAAGGTTGAGCTAAGGGCTAATACCCTAGGGTAATGTGCATCCAATTCAAGTTAAGCACACTTAGGCCTAGCTTCAAAACACCAATGCAAAGCTACACCTGGAGACACGATTCTGACACTGTGGAAATATCACCCCTACGATGAATGAGATGCTAAAATCAGCAAGAGGCACAGGCAGTTACCATACTTCCTTCTTCCTGCTGCAGCATCTTCTCCAGGTTTACCTCACCTATCAGCTAATCACCCATTCCCACCACCCTTCTGAGTAATACCCCTCCCCACTCTCTCACTATATATAAGGGTCTGGTGACTTCTGTTTCAGTGTATCTGAAGAAGTGTGCATGCACACGAAAGCTCATACCAAGAACAAACTTTGTTGGTCTCTAAGGTGCTACTGGAAGGAATTTTTAATTTTGTTTCGACTCCAGGAAGCTGTTTCTGAGGGCTGGAAAAATCCTCAAGATTGCTTGTACCCACTGGATTAACGGTGTCAAATAATTATCACTCTCTGCTATGCCACTGCCCTGAAGTGGCTTAGCACAACCAAGTGGATTAGGGTGTGTGTGTGTCCCCTTTACAACACGGAGGGCAGAAGGGTGGCAGCGTGGGTGACTCAAAAGTAAAAGGGGTAGATCGCTCAAGAATCTGATACAGGAAGGTGGACTGTTGCAAAGACTACTCTGCACCCCTGGAGTCCATCTATGAGTGGTATGTTGTGTAGAAGTTGCAATACACCCTTCAGCTTTTCAGATTTAAGAAATTAACGCCGACATGTTGCCTGCTGTGCCAAAGATAGCAAAGGGCCTGCCGAGAAGGTCTGCATTATGGGGAAGAGAAATATCGGAACTGGCTTCAGAGAATTAAAAGCGGAATGGGCAGTGGAGGAGCCACAGTGAAACTAGGCAACTTTGCCGATGCGGAGAGAGGTTGGAACGAGAAGGAAGAAGGTTGGCGGAGGAGTTTGGCAAAGGGAGATGACAGAGCTTGCAGGAAGAGTAATGCATGTTACAGCGTGAGTGAGGTCTGCTCCTGAATGGGAGAACAGGAAGAAAGCCTATGCACGTGAATTGCAGTTATGCAGGCTTAGCGTGTGGCAGAGACTTCTCGCAAACTGCTCACCTTGAGTTAGGAACTGTCATGTGCTTATGTTTTAATTCTGTGTCCAGGGCGGCTGTCTACCAGCTCCATCTGGTACGCAGGCTGAGACCCTACCTGCCCGCAGACTGTCTCGCCAGAGTGGTGCATGCTCTAGTTATCTCCCACTTGGACTACTGCATTGAGCTCTACATGGGGCTTTGAAGGTGACCCGGAAACTGCAAATAACCCAGAATGCAGCAGCTAGACTGGTGACTGGGAGTGGCCGCCGGGACCACATAACACCGGTCCTGAGAGATCTACATTGGCTCCCAGTATGTTTCCGAGCACAATTCAAAGTGTTGGTGCTGACCTTTAAAGCCCTAAACGGCCTCGGCCCTGTATAACTGAAGGAGCGTCTCCACCCCCATCGTTCAGCCCGGACACTGAGATCCAGCACCGAGGGCCTTCTGGCACTTCCCTCATTGCGAGAAGTGAGGTTACAGGGAACCAGACAGAGGGCCTTCTCGGTAGTGGCGCCCGCCCTGTGGAACGCCCTCCCAGCAGAGGTCAAGGAAATAAACAGCTACCCTATTTTAAAAAGACATTTGAAGGCAGCCCTGTTCAGAGAAGTTTTTAATATTTAATGCTGTATTGTTTTTAACACTTGATTGGGAGCCGCCCAGAGTGGCTGGGGAAACTCAGCCAGATGGGTGGGGTACAAATAATAAATTATTATTATTATTATTATTATTATTATTATTATTATTATTATTATTATTATTATTATTATTTTGCAGGGGGCAGCATTCACTCATATGTCGAGCACATTTTGCATGCATAATGTGGAAATCAGAAGAATTTTAGGTCGCCTGACTGCTCATCCAACAGCAAGGAAATCAGGTATGGCTCCCTCTCCCATTCCAAAATCCTTCTCCCTTAGCCAGCTTGTGCTCTGGGCATGTATGTTTACATTTAGACACTCTTCGGTTTACTTGTCTTAGTAGCAGCTGCTGCGTGAACACACACACAGCTGATAAGCCCTTTTTAGTAATGGGCTAGTTCGAAAGAGACTCCCTCAAGCTTACTCTCACAACTGTGCAAAAACTTACAAGAGTCTGATAAAGAATCAATATTTCTTTGCGCGGGACAATGAAACGGAAAAAATCTTTTATTAATGTCTTCACAAAGTTACAGCGGTAAATGAATAAACATTATTATAGAGTTAAAACTGAGGTCTGAAAAACTATACATCTTGTCTAGGGTACAACAGGTAGCATAAAAAGGAAGTCAAAGCGGCGTTTCAAAGAGCTGCTGGCTATTGTTTCCGAGGCACGTTGGTGAGGGGGGTGTTTCGAATCTGTCCGTAGGAGCGTGCAAAGTCCCTGGAAAACAGCAGAACAAAAGACACACATATGTATATATTCTTGGAACCAATAATTATTGGTGACGCTCTGGGGACGATCACGTTGCAGGTGGTGGAAAGCACCAATTACAAATGTTACTGATTTATGCGGGGAAACCTTTTATATCGGAGAACAAAACAACTGAGTGGGTGTCCTGTTAAGCAGAGATGACCAATCGCAAAGGGCAGGCTAAAGATAAATTTTGAGAATGAACAACGCACCCTTTTCACACCCCGCTTGGGAGATGAAAACTAGCAGCGATATCCCACAGACAGCCCTATCTTTGCTCCAGCTGTCGCACATTCAGCTGCGGCATAAATCAGCAAATGCAAAGCCTACAAATGCTAGGAGAGGTGTTTAACAGCAATCAGCTCAGGCCTGACCTGCATATGCAACAGGATGAAGCAGCAGATCTCACTTTGGGTTGCAGGATGGAGGTGACATTTCTCCTTGCCTCCTGGTGTAAACTAATTCCCTGGACACATAAGAAAAACAAAGGCCTAGCAGCTCAGGAAGAAAGCTGAGCGGGGTTTGAGATGTGCAAGTTTTCTACTTGCAGTGAGACATCGTTCTGCTCTGTGTACAGAAAGCGTCAGAGTGCTTTTGGGAAAAGCAAATCTTAATGTTCAGGAAGCAGTGTTAATGCCTTTGAGACACAGACAGCAGGGAATTAAAGACCCAGTTCTTACTGAGGTTGTGAATTAAAGACCCAGTTCTTACTGAAGTGGTGGAGCCCAGGCACAGGTTTACCAATCCCATGCGAGCCAGGCTTTGGGGGAAAGACTGCAACGACCAGGCCCTGCTTGGGAACCTGTAACTGGACGGGTAAAAACCTGAGCATCTCCAGATGTTGCTAAACTCCAGCTCCCATCAGCCCCAAGTCCCAGTGTCGCCAACGGATGATGGGAGATTCACTCTAGCAACATCTGGAGGGCCACAGAACAGCCCATAGCTCTTCTAGGTTTGTCATTACTAGAAAATAGGATGCTGGACTTGAATCTGGGTGGGCAAGGCAATTATTGTGTTCTAGCAATTATGTGTTGACTGAACAAAGTGCTGGAGCATTAAACTTAGACCTGGATTGGCTTTCTGTTGTGCCAAAACAGAATAATTGTTTTCACATGCTCCTTTCAAACTCTTAAGTCTCGAAGAGTTGCTATATTCCTGTTTTGAGGAAATGGAGATTTGCTGAACATCGAGTCTGATCTTCTGACTTTTTCCATCACAAGTGATGCTGTAAGATCTTGTTTGGGGTGTACAAATACACAAAGAATCTTTTTCAATGAAGAAGGAAAAGAAACCTGCTTTCTTTAATGCTAGACTTTTTCCCGCAAGAGAGTTTGCTTATATTCAAAGTTTGCTTATATGTAACTCTTCCACACACTTAAGAATTCAGAAACAGATCAAACCCTGCAAGACTAAAAAAACTTTTCTTAGGTTGGGGAGCAATGTCTGGTTCAAGTGACTGCCAGCACTTATCACATACTTGCATTATTTTATGCCTTCAGTCTCAAGTGATGGCTTTCATGTGCAAACAGCCATCCCGGGTGAAACACCAAATGCCAAGTTTTCTTATTATTTTGCTTCTTCTTTAAATATCTACAGGGCTGTCACAAGGAGGATGGAGCAAACTTTGGTCCCCTGTTCCAGAGGCTCTGCAGACCAATGGCTTCAAGTTACAAGAAAGGAGATTCTGACTAAACATCAGGAAGAACTTTCTGACAGTAAGAGCAGTTCGACAGTGGAACAGACTCCCCAAAGAGGAGGACTCTCCCTTCCAAAAGGTTTTTAAGCAGAGGGTGGATAGCCATCTGTCATGTATGATCTAGTTGAGATTCCTGCATTGCAGGGGGTCGGACTAGATACTACAATTCTATGATTCTTGAACAGGAACAGAGACAGTTCACATGTTCTACTGCAATGAGGAAAGTAGGCATGCATGGGTGAATCCATTCTTATTCAAAGGACCCACAAGTCTCCCAAGTGAGATCTGAACCATGGCTTAGAATCGTAGAATTGTAGATTTGGAAGGGACCACAAGGATTATGCAGCCCAAACCCCTGCAATGACGGAATCTTTTGCCCACCATGGGGCTCGAACCCACAACTCTGAGATCAAGAGTTTTGTGCTCTCCCGACTCAGCTTCTTAGGATGTTTCCACACAGCCATGCTCCCTGGGGATTAGTCTGCTTTGACTATTAGACTAACACCAATCCAGGGTGTTTGGCAAACACCACATATATTGGCTGTGCCAACTGCTGCCAGTTCAAAATGCACTAGCAACGGTTAGCACTGCAGCTCTCTCTCCCAAAGTGTAACGCTTGCATTTCACCTACAGCTTCCAGAGAAATTCTGATGACGCACATATTTACTCTGGCTTTCGACACCTGAAGCCGGGACCCATTTTATTATTATTTTTGTTTTGAACTGTCCTTTTAATAGGACGCTTTAAGGTTGTAACCCAATTCTAGGATGAAGGGCGGGAAATAAATAAATTAATAGTTCCTTCCCTGCAGATACCCAAGGAAGAAGCGGCATACGTAAAAGGAGAGGTAGCAGAATTGATAGAAGTCACAGAAATGAGCTTTCCATGGTGCGTAAATTTTTGAAGCACAGCACAAACACAGAGATAGAATGTGAAAACAGGTAGTTAGATGGCCTGGCTAGCTGGTTAGCAGCAACCTATTTTTATGGAAGGGACCCAGGTGGCGCTGTGGGTTAAACCACAGAGCCTAGGGCTTGCCGATCAGAAGGTCGACGGTTCGAATCCCTGCGACGGGGTGAGCTCCCGTTGCTCGGTCCCAGCTCCTGCCAACCTAGCAGTTCAAAAACACGTCAAAGTGCAAGTAGATAAATAGGTACCGCTCCGGCGGGAAGGTAAACGGCGTTTCCGTGCGCTGCTCTGGTTCGCCAGAAGCGGCTTTCTCATGCTGGCCACATGACCCGGAAGCTCGGCCAATAAAGCGAGATGAGCGCCACAACCCCAGAGTCGGACACGACTGGACCTAATGGTCAGGGGTCCCTTTACCTTTATGGAATGAGATGAGTGCATTTCTACCAAGTGTGCTTGGCTAAGATGATTGCCCAAAACAGGGGTCGGTAAATTTGTCTGGCCAGTGAGCCAGACTGTTATCTCCCCTACCTGTTGGGGGCCAAGTTTGACATGCTGGGAGGTACCTTTTTTTTTTGCAGAGTGCTATCTTGCGGGGCGCATTGCAGGAGCCTGGACAAGACCCAACAACCAGCTGGTGATTCTGCCTTGCACAGGGCTATGCAGGCACTGCTGAGCAGTGAATCAGCGGTGCCTGGAAACCCCATTATGGCTGACTCAGGTCATTACTTGCCCCACGCCAGGTATCAAATCACACACTTCGTTAGCTTTCTTACCCTCCCTTCCCCCAAAGGCCGCAGGGTGGATTGGAACAATCAAAGATGAAAAACAGCTACAAACCATAAAACACAATTTTTTAAAAAAACAGTTCCATCTGTACAGACAACTTCACAAATTCAGTTCCCACTTGCACAAATTTTGGAGGTGCAGCAATCACTGTAACTACGGTTTGCAAACCAGCTCTAAAATGTCATGTGGTATTTTCATTTGGTGTTCCCTCCCAAACCATGGCTTACAATAGACTCAGGTGAAGAACGGCAGTTTGGCATGTTATCGGAAAACAGGATACCACCTGTTTTCTCACCTGTATCTCACCTGAGCGCTGAGGAACAGAATTTGGTATGTAGGCGTATTCCATCTCCATTTTAAGGGTGGGTAAAAAGATGCAAAACGGATTGAAATGCCGTTTACTAGTTATAGATATCCCCCCCCCCCAGCATACCATTAATCAAGTTTAAAAATAATCACAGGTACCTACCAATGCGTCAACAGAAACATGCTTTTAATCTTCTTGGCTTCCCCTGGCATTCAGTGTTTCCTGACAAGAGAAAAGATTTCTTTTTACTAATTAAAACACCCCACAATTCTAAAATCTAAAATAGGTAGCAGTTCATAGTTATCATTATTAAAAGACATCAAACCAACAATTACGAAAAAGCTTTAGGGGGGGGAAATAAAACACATTTGTAATGTTTTAAGTTCTTAGTTACATTAGTTGCCCATAAATTCTAGGATTACAAGTTACTAGTTATGAGGTTTTACATTTGTTTAATAGGGAATAATTTCCTCCAATTAAACTGACCGAACTAAGGCTTTTTAGATGACTAGAACAAATTAAGCTTTTTAATATGAAATTTTAGGTGGTGATCTTAAAGCCTCCCTTTTCTATAATCTAAAATAGAACTTGCTAATTTGTACCCTTCCCTGCTTTTATTGGTTATATTAAGATAAATTAAGTGAGATTAAAATCTTATTTGATTTATTTACCTTTGCAAATGAAGACCGTTTTAAGGGTTACACATCCTCTGCCTCTGACGAAAGCGACCTCAATTAGTCAAGTCAGAAAGTCTTTAAAAGCTTTGTGTTTATTGCTTCCAGCACGGAGTGAGGTGGTCATTAAGGTACCAAAATTCTCAAAAAACAAACAAAAATTCCGAAGTTGCACTAAGTGAAGAAATGCTCAACAAGATGAAAACTAAGTCACAGGTGTTTTGTTTTTAATTTTTTGTTTCAGAAAAAGCATTAACTATTTTAAACCAATAATTTGTTCTTTTTTAAAAATGTGGAAATCCAGTAGATCGATACCATTTGGATAACTCCTTTAAAAGCCTTTATATTGTGTGTATAGGTGAATAAATATATGTATATCTATATATCTATAATATAATGAAATGCACCTTTAGGTTTATACCATTTTATTAAAAAAGCATAATAGTTGTACAGTGTTTTTTAGTAGGAGCAATTTAATAATTGATCGTTGTTAAAAAAAAATCACTCCCTCCCTGTTTACTACTATTTATGAAGGTTTTTAAATAAATAATGCATACTCTCACACACACTGATTTTTCTTTCAAAAGTTTATTTAGTATCAAGCAAGAGTAATCTTTGCTTAACACTACAGAACATTTCAAGACTCAAGTTACAAAATACCACATTATTTGCATCTGTGATCTGCCTCCCTTTTTACGTATGTTTGCAAAGAGAAAGACTAGCAAAATGGTTGAAAGATAAAAACTAGAAGAACTAAATTGTCGAAAACCTTTAAAATAAAAGGTTACGCTTAGGTTAAAATAATGGATTAACATATTTAATAAACCTAGCTGTTTTTAACACTAGTTAATCAAAGGTTATATTTTCTCTCTCTCTCTCATTTTTGTTTGTTTTGATCACCTATCGGTTCTCTTCCCCCCCCCCTTCCCACCCGCCCGCCCGAATACAATCTGGAAATAACAAAGTTCCGCGTTTCAACGTGTCTTCCTGTCCAGGGTTTTCAATCAGCAAAAAATAGATTAAGCTCAGTCCGTCCATTCAGATTAAGCACTTTGATTTTAATAAAAAGGGATTGTTCATAGAAAAAAATTACTTTGAACAGTATACAGGACTGGTGGAGATTGGGTATTTCACAACATCAGACAGTGTAATCAGTATCTGGCATATGGCTGCTCTCTGTAGCCTCCTTTTGTTGTCCTTGCTGGAGGTGCCTTGTGTCTTGAACTGGTCCATTCTTCCTGTCCTGAAATAAGGAAGTGCAAACATGGTTCAGGATTCTCCTAAACAGATCTGCGGGTTTTTTGTTTTTTTCAGGAAAAGGGTGGCAAAGGGGCATGGCTCAGTGGCACAACTCTAGATAGGGGAGCAGGCAGAGAGGAGGAATAAACAGACAGATCTCCTGAAGGAGGGGTGCAGAAAGTACAGCCCCCGCCCAAAAAACCCAAGTATTGGGACCTGTGCTTTTTAAGTTATTCCTAAACCTTCTAGGAAGGAGACTCTTGAGAGTCCCGTGGACTGCAAGAAGATCAAACCTATCCATTCTGAAGGAAATCAGCCCTGAGTGCTCACTGGAAGGACAGATCCTGAAGCTGAGGCTCCAAGACTTTGGCCACCTCATGAGAAGAGAAGACTCCCTGGAAAAGACCCTGATGTTGGGAAAGATGGAGGGCACCAGGGGAAGGGGACGACAGAGGACGAGATGGTTGGACAGTGTTCTCGAAGCAACCAACATGAGTCTGACCAAACTGCGGGAGGCAGTGGAAGACAGGAGTGCCTGGCGGGCTCTGGTCCATGGGGTCATGAAGAGCCGGACATGACTAAACGACAACAAAACCTTCTAGACTAGGGTTTCCCAAACTTGGAGTCTCCAGCTGTTTTTGCACTACGATTCCCATTATCCCTGACCACTGGTCCTGCTAGCTATGGATGATGGGAGCTGTAGTGCAAAAAAAGCTGGAGACTTCAAGTTTGGGAAACCCTGGTCTAGAGTTAGGGGTCAGCAGTGAGCTGGCCATGTTTGCTAATGATACTAAACTGCTTAGCCTCGCTGAAACAAAAGGACCTATCCAAACTGTGCGAGCGGGCAGCAAAACGGCAAACATTACACAAATCCAAGGTGCGCTCACATTGGGAATGCTGTGTACAGTTCTTCTGGTCGCTTCACCGCAGAAAAGGTTATTGCAGAGTGGGAGAAGGGTTCGGAAAAGGGCGACCCAAATGATCCGAGGGGGTGGAGTGCCTCCCCCAAAGAGTTTGCAGCATTGGGGACTTTGTAGTGTTGAGAAAAGCGGAATAATGGAATTTTACAAAATTATGCATGACATGGAGGAAGCAGGCAGAGAAACGTTTTCCTTCCTCTCTCATAACAGTAGAACTTCTAGGCATCCAATGGAGTCGAACGTTGGGAAATTCAGGGGCAGATGAAAGAAAGTACTTCACACATTCAGCCCCCCCCCCCCGGCAGTGATGGCCACCAACTTGGATGGGATTTAAAAGAGGATTAGACAAACTCATGGAAGAAAAGGCTATCAAGAAATTAAAGGCTATTAAGAAATTATCTATAAATTATCTTATCAATGGCTACTAGCCTTGGCTATACTCTGTGTCCATGACTGAGGCCAGTTGGCTTCCAGAAAGTACAGCAGCAGGGGAGACTATTTTTGTAAGGCAATTTCCTGTTCCATTCAGTGTGAAGGAGTAGGCGAGGGCTATGGGACCTCGGGTCTAGGGGTTGAAATATAGCCTTCCAGGCCTTCAAACCCTCCTCAGGACACACCCCTCACCATTGCAGGGGGTTGGACTAGATGACCCTTGGGCCCCTTCCAACTCTATGATTCTAACCCTGCTTCACACCTCCAGTGTTTTTCCTGTCTTCAATGTGCCCTTGACCTTTTGGGGAGCTACATTAAAACCTCAGAGATAGCGTGTAGCTTTCAGGCGGGTTGTTTTTGGTGTGTGTGTGTTCGTGTGTTTGTGTGTGTGTGTGTGTTTCTTGAGATTCTCTGGTCCCAGACCATTTAAAGGTCAAAACCATCACTTTGAATTGAGCCCGGAGACGAACTGGCAACTAACGAAACTGGTGGAGGATTAATGAGTGTACCAAGATCCATTCTATCAGCCTCAGATCAAAGCTGGCAGCTACGATGACTGCATTAACAAAGAGGTAGTCGCTATAATTAAACAAAAAACATCCTATGAACATGGCCTGAGCTTTCCCTCTCCACTCCTCCCTTATTGAAAAAGGGAAATGAATCGCAGCATGGCTGGGCTTAGCCTTATGCATTAAGATGCACGCAAAGTTTCTCTCCAGGCAAACCACAAGCTCTGGGTTCAGACGTACTCTGTGGCTTGGTCCCTGCTTGGTTAACGCAACAGCAAAATGGGCTGTGTGCCCATACTGCATATGCTTAGCTCTTGCTAAGGCAGCCTTCTCAACCTTGTGCCTTCCAGGCCTACATCTTCCATCAGTCCCAGCACCATACAGCCATGGCGGCAGGGGCTGCTGGGAGTTGTAGTCAAAAAGATCTGGAGGACACCGGACTGGGAAAGGTTGGTTAAAAGCTTTTGATTACATGCTCTGGACTGCTATCTTTCGCTTGGACTACTGCAATGCACTCTCTGTGGGGCTACCTTTGAAGGTGACTCGGAAACTAGAACTAATCCAGAATGCGGCAGCTAGACTGGTGATTGGGAGTGGCCACCGGGACCATATTAACACCGGTCTTAAAAGTTCTACATTGACTCCCACTACGTTTCCAAGTACAATTCAAAGTGTTGGTGCTGAACTTTAAAGCCCTAAATGGCGTTGGCCCTGTGTGCCTGAAGGGGCGTCTCCACCCGCATCGTTCAGCCCGGACACTGAGGTCCAGCGCCGAGGGCTTTCTGGCGGTTCCCTCACTGCGAGAAGCGAAGCTACAGGGAACCAGGCAGAGGGCCTTCTTGGCAGTGGCACCCACGCTGTGGAACGCCCCACCAGTCGAGCCTGGCTGGTGAGCCTTATTCCAAGCCCAAGTCCACACTTGTAAAAAGCTCTGGAAGTTCCACAGGGAGTGGCCGCCGAGACCACATCACACGGGTCCTGAAAGACCTACATTGGCTAGCTCCCAGTGAATTTCCAAGGACAAAAGTGTTGGTGCTGACCTTTAAAGCCCTGAACACAGGGCTGTCTTAAGCATATGCGGCACCAGGGTGCAAAGATCCGCCCGGCGCCCCCCCCCCAGTCCCAGGTGCACAGGAGGGTGGAGCTGGCCGGCTGCTTCAGGGTCTTGCTGACTCAGTCGCCCCCGAACTTGCGCCACAGAGCAGCCCACAGCAGAAGAGTCCACTACGGTGCTCTTCCCCGGACTCTCAGCCTGGCGCCCCTGAGAGCCCGGCGCCCCGCACCCTTATCGCCTATGGGTAAGACGGCCCTGCCTGAACGGCCTTGGCCTAGTATACCAGAAGGAGCATCTCCACCCCCATCGTTCAGCCTGGACACTGAGGTCTAGCTCCGAGGGCCTTCTGCTGGTTCCCTCACTGCGAGATGTGAAGCTACAGGGAACCAGGCAGAGGGCCTTCTTGACAGTGGCACCCATGCTGACATCAGATGTCAAGGAGATAAATAACTATACAACTTCTAGAAGACATCTGAAGGCAGCATTGTATCAGGGGGCTCTTAATGTTTGGTGTTTTATTATGTTTTTATATAAAAAAATTCCTTCCAGTAGCACCTTAGAGACCAACTAAGTTTGTTCTTGGTATGAGCTTTCGTGGTATCTGAAGAAGTGTGCATGCACACGAAAGCTAATAATAATAATAATAATAATAATAATAATAATAATAATAATAATTCTTTTATTTGTACCCCGCCCATCTGGCCGGGTCTCCCCAACCACCCTGGGCGGCCTCCAACAGATATAAAAATACATTAAAATCACAGGTTAAAAACTTCCCTAAATAGGGAAGGTGTCTTCTAAAAGTCTGGTAGTTGTTTTTCTCTTTGACATCTGGTGGAAGGGCGTTCCAAAGGTGCCACTACCGAGAAGGCCCTCTGCCTCGTTCCCTGTAGCTTTGCTTCTCGCAGTGAGGGAACTGCCAGAAGGCCCTCGGCGCTGGATCTCAGTGTCTGGGCTGAATGGTGGGGGTGGAGACGCGCTCCTTCAGGTATACAGGACCGAGGCCATTTGGCATACCAAGAACAAACTTAGTTTGTCTCTAAGGTGTTACTGGAATTTTTTTTATTTTGTTTCGACTACAGCAGAGCAACACGGCTACCTACCTGCAACTGGAACTATGTTTTTATATGTGTTGGAAGAGTTTCTCCGGCAGCCCAGCCAGAAGGGCAGGGTCTAAATAATAAAATTATTATTATTATTACATCTGAATGCAGCCATTCTGAACCAATGGGAGCTTCCAGACCATCCTGTTCCGTTTATTTAGATATCACTTCGGAAGCAAGGAAAGACGGCAATTTTTGGCTTTGTGTGTTTGCATTAAGCCCATTGCAGGCCTCTTTGCTGAAACGTTTCGCCATCACGAGGCAAGTTGAAGCCAGGCCTCCTGCTGCCAAGGAAGCTCATTTTAATGCCGAAGCATGAAAACGATCAAAGCTATGCAAGTCCGTGGAGACCAATTTAGCATGTTGCGAGGGGGGTAAAAAGGAGGCTTAAAGCAGCCTTTCCTTTTTGATACTATCGTGTAATCGGCTGCTCCCCCTCAAGGTGACTTGCGGACATTTAAGCCTGTGACACGCAGACAGCCTGTGCGGTAGAACGATTTATTATGACAAACAAACCCAAGCGGGGGGCGGCCCGGTTGCTTCAGGTGGGAGCTGTGGTGGATATCATTATTTATTTATTTTAAGCACCAAGCATACTTCAAAGGCGTCCCCCAGAAACGGTTTCCAAGACTTGTCCCTGAAAAAAGTGTCGCGAAATCCATTAGCGGGGAAATTGCGAGTCACCTGCTCTGACAGCAGGCAAGCCGTGAGCGTGTATTCGTGGCAAGACGGGGAGGGGGTGCTCAGCCTCATGACAGGTCGGATCCTGAGCCCCTCTGATCTCCAGCCAAAGGTTTAACTTTATCCCCAAAGCAAAGGTGTCTCTTAACATGCTTTGTGTGTCTAATCCGACACAGATTTCTTTAATTAAACCTGTCACTTCGGCGTGTGTGTGCGTGCGTGTTTTTTAATTAATCTCCGTCGAGTAGCATGTGGATTCTGCTCTGGAAATTATTCTTTATCAACAAGAACCCCAGCTCCTCTTTTTTCCTTCTGCCTACCTAAAGCACCTTTTTTATATATATATAAATAACCTCTGTTTAATGACCTACCTCCTCGAATGTGTTCAAGTGGCGCAGAAAAGCAAATCTAAAGCATGGGGGCAGGGAGAGAGAGAGAGAAATCCTGCAGGCCAAGTGAGAAGCGTTAAAAATATTCAGCAAGGAACTTGAGTTAAGAATGAGGTCAAGGGCGCTTTCATATACCCAGACACACCAGCTCGAGCCAAGGAGACGTAGGCAGCGGCCTGGTATACCCAGAAGCTAGAGGGCAGGTTCTCAGACATCATGGCACACCTGTTCTATGGGCATGGCCAACTCATTCCACAACTGGGGAGAATTCGGCTACAATCTCTGTTTGTTAATCCCTACCTCAAATGGCTCCTCTTACATGCACCCTTTAGCTTAACCCCTTGGTCCTCCTCTATGAACTGACATGAAGCGTAAATATGTGAAACTGAATTTGCACATTTTCATCTCTCCGTACGCTTTGCCCTCTGTCAGGATTTAGAACAGTGCTTCCAAAACTTGGGTCTCCAGCTGTTTTTGAACTACAACTCCCATCATCCCTGACCGCTGGGTCCTGCTACCTAAGAATCATGGGAGTTGTAGTCCAAAAAAGAGCTGGAGACCCAAGTTTGGGAAACCCCAAAAGTCATTGAGGCTTTTCTCCCCTCCGCATTTTTTTAAAGCTTGTACTACTTTAAAAAGATTATTACATACAGCATATGGCTATATGTGTGGGTATTAATAACATTATTTGTATTAGTTACAGGTAGATAGCCGTGTTGGTCTGTCATAGTCAAAACAAAATAAAAAAATTCCTTCCAATAGCACCTTAGAGACCAACTAAGTTTGTTCTTGGTATGAGCTTTTGTGTGCATGCACACTTCTTCAGATATCTTCAGGTATCTGAAGAAGTGTGCATGCACACGAAAGCTCATACCAAGAACAAACTTAGTTGGTCTCTAAGGTGCTACTGGAAGGAATTTTTTTATTTTATTATTTGTATTAGCACATGTTTGCAGTCTCCCGGGGAGATCAAAAGGAGGTGAATAGTAGCAGCACGAAAGGAGAAACCAATGAACTGAGCTCCATTAAACTCTTCATTGGGGACGTCCGGGGATACCTGACTTGGCTCAGTGCTACTTGTGAAACGAAACACAGCACCGTAAATTGGGAGGCATCCTGTCGGCTGTGCTAAAGTTTGTCCAGCCGATGTTGTGCGCAGGCCAGACTGTTTGCCACATTTTTGTGAGGGTGTGTGTTCATGCACGAGTGGGAAACTACCACGTTTTTTGGGGGGGGCAGCTGGCAAATGGCAACAAGGGAAAGGCGAAAGAAGCATTTGCAAGACAGGAGAACTCCAGACAGCAAGAACATAAAAATGCCCTGCTGGATCAGACCAAGGCCTATCTGGTCCTGAATTCTGTTCTCACACTGACCGGCCAGATGATGACAAGAAGCACTAAAAGGAGAAGGCGAAAGACCTCTCTCGCTCATACCCCCCAGCAACTGGTGTGCTTCTGAATGTTCAGCTTCTTTGGCCAATCCTGGGATGGGTTCTAGTATTACGAAAGAAGGAGAAAAACGTCTGTCTACCCACTTCCTCCATGGCATGCACAATGAAATCTGCCGCTTCATTGGAAACAGTGTCTTTGTAGTGTGCAGGTGTGAGAGCAGAATTTTCTTTTTCATGCAAGGTGGCAAATTCAAAATGCCTTTTTACATGAAATGACAGAACATTAAAGTTACTCACTGTAAGAATCATATGTGTCGTCACTCAGGCCATGGGCGTAATCATAGTAATCGCCACCACTGTTTGGAAAGAGAAAAAACAACAACAATCCAGCTGTTAATAAAAGAATTGCGATACAGCAGGAACACAGCTCACAAGAGCTTCTGAGAATGGGCTTTCTGCAGCCGGGTTCCCCCTGCCCACTCAGAAACCAACGCCGAACCTGCTACCTGGGCAGGGGTCACCTATGTGGCGCCCTCCATATGTGAACTCACTTCTTCTTCCCAGATGCCATTTATATTGAGTTTCGATTGATGGTGACACCATTAGATTAAGACTATCTTTTTCTTCTATCATCGTGTCCAGCAACTGACATTGTCTTGTTCATCTGCTACAGTCCATTCACCATCAACCTTACAGGAACTTTTCATTGGCACTGGGATTTTGTCATTACACCTATCTATTGCTGAATGGTTCTATGGCGATATGTACATGGTTTCATTTATTATTCGGTTTTATTGTAAGATTATCGGTTCCTCATAAGAGTTTTGTATGTAATCTTCATTCTAGTGTCAGCCATTGTGTGGTGGTTTCTGTTGTTGTTTTCGGTTCATATTATCACCACTGTGATACTGTATGCTGTTTGCCCTCCATATGTGGACAGACTACAACTCCCATCACCACTGACCAACGGCTATCTGCAACACCCCATGTTGGCTATCCCTGCACAGAGGCGACTGATTAAAAAAAAAATCCATAAACTTTTATTAACGCTTTTCATAATACAATTAAAAATGAACTAATCTAAATAAAAACAGAACACACTGAAGCCTTATCTGACACAGAGTGCGGCGGACTATCCTAGCTCCCACCTGGGATCTTTCCTTTCCCCTCCCACCCTGGGACATTTTCCATTCCCTGCCTATCACCATTTTTTAAAATAATACATTAGATCCTTCCCCCTGCCCCCAACCTCCACTTCCCCTACAGAATTGTAAACTGGCATAGAAATTATTTATGCAACTAAAATATACATTGCCCTGGGTCTATTGAATTATATTACTAGCCACACATTTTTATAAAAAAGTTTGGGATGTTCCTTGGCCCAAACTTGGGCCACCGCTCAGGGATAAGGGTCATTGCCTTGTATGCAGAAAGTCCCAGGTTCCATCCCCTACATTTGAGGCCCAAAGTGGGGGTCTCATTGAACAGGGCTTGGGAATATTTTACCCTTTGAGATCCATTTCCCAGCTGAACAGACAGTTCTGGGATGGGTGGAGCGATCATGTGGCTCAGTGTAAAATAGCTCTATTATGTTCATATGGGGTTCAAGATGTTTTACACGAAGCCAGGTCAGCAGAAATATGTTTGTGTGGTGTCCCCCCCCTAGAATTGGGTCCAAAGCAGTTCACAAATTTAATCCACCAACACACAATAATAACAAAAAACACGCGATAAAAACCACCGGCAGATGAAACACAAGCGATCAGCTACATTTTGCAATACTCTTAAAAGCCTGGGAGAATGAAAAGGCTTTCATCTGGCGCATAATGGGAAGCAGCATTGGTGCCAGACAAACCACCATGGGAGGGTTGTGCCATTGATGGGATGTCACAGCACAAAAGTCCTCCATCTCTGGCCTCTAATGAGGGAAAGAGAAAGGCCTTTTTATACCTGCTTTGCTGATCTGAATTATTCTGCAATTAGTGGACAAATTGGTTCACAAAGGCAAGTTGTTTCAAGCACATTAGAAAGAAACACAGGGGCTCTTGCATGCTGTTGGGTCAACGGCTAACTAGTCTATTATGACTTGGCCTTGACTGGCAACATTTTCTGTCTCTTCACCCAGCTAATTAAGAGACCACTTAAGCCAGGCATGGCCAAACTTGGCCCTCCAGCTGTTTTGGGACTACAACTCCCATCATCCCTAGCTAACAGGACCAATGGTCAGGGATGATGGGAATTGTAGTCCCAAAACAGCTGGGCGGCCAAGTTTGGCCATGCCTGACTTAAGCAGAGGTGCAGAAATGAAACTTGGAATTTCATATTCCTACCATCAGGCTCCAGACCTTGGGTGGTATTCATCTAGGTTTTGCTCAGAGCAGACCCACTGAAATTAGTGGACCTAACTCAGCCACATTCATTAATTTCAATGGGTCTGCTCTGAGTTTAAACTTATACTACTCCTTCCCTATAGCTCAACAGAATTCTAAGAGCTCCCAAGTCAAGACAATGCTCGGATGTTCAAACGGTAGTTTGATAGGGTAGAAGATGTCCCAAATCTCCTGCCAGAAAACCCATTTAACCAATTTGCCCGCAGAACTCCTGTACGCAGCAGAGAGGACCGTGTTTCGGGGCAAACGTTCAGTTCGTGCAGGACGCTGGCAATGCATTTTGGGATTCGCTGTGATCCTGCTGCATGCAACTGTGTGTGACCCCCACTCCAAACATCCCCTAGAACAGGGCCATCCAAAACGTAGATTTCGATCTACTGGTAGATCGCGGGACCCTTCTCCACCCCCACCCCCCGCAAAGAAAAGCTCAACAATGTTGACTTCCTTAAAAAAGCTCGACAACTTTGATAGATCACTGCCAGTTCTTTGTTTTTTTATATAGTGGGAGTAGATCTCAGTCTCTTGAAAGTTGGGACATGCCTGCTCTAGAGGATGCACATTAAATGGAGGGTGATTGATAATTGTGGACAATCTTTACTCCGAGCCATCTGCTCGCTGAGGAAACCCAAATGTTATGTACTGAGTTGAATAGGATCCAAAATGCAGCAGTCTGATTGGTCCTAGAACAATAGGATTCAGAATGCAGCAGTCTGATTGGTCCGCAGGAGCCACCCAATTCAGCTCCAGGGGGAAGTGAATCCGCAACCTGATTGGCCTACAGGAATATCCTGGAATTAGCCAATCACGTGGGGCCCATTGTGTAAATAATGTATATAAAGCAGACGTTCTGGGGAAACATTCATTCCTCGCTACTATGAGCTGAATAAAGAGCATGAAAGCCACACTCGACTCCAAGTATATTTCACCAAAGAAGGTTTCCAGGAACATAGTCAGATCGAAAGGACCACCAAAAATCTTTATAGGGGGGCACGTAGCAGCATCACTTTTTAATTCCACGGAAGCACCCCCCCCCCGCCCAATGCACACTCATATTTTGATAAGAGAATTTTATACTGGCATTTGCTATCGTTCCATACAGTATCCGATTACTTATTGTAAGACTCATCAAGTCTGCAGGCCTGAAAGCAGCTGAGCCCCCGTCCCCTTACCTGTCAAATCCTGTCAGAATTACTTTGGCTGGGCTTCATTTTACAAACCTAAGTGCCTGTTAAACCGAAAGCGACTTGCCTTTCATGGCATGTAAACAGCAAAACCAATAATCCTTGGTGGGAAGGGAAAATTCACTTATTTACGTTGAAGGTATCTGGAGGGGAAAAAATCCTCAAAACTTTATTAGCAGGCAGACCCTTCAGCACCAATAACCACGTCATAAAGTTATAACGCGAGGTGGCTGGAGCTGTTTGCTCAAGTGCGGCCTGCATTTCTGTTTACCCTTCTCAGCCCACCCAACACGTACAGTAATTTAATTGTGCTCCTGTGTAAGCCTTCATTTTGCAGGAAGATTGAAATGAACCTGGCTACTTCTTAAATACGGAAACTTTACGGAAGGTGGCAAGAGAAAGTGAGGCACAACCAAAATATACCTAGCTGGCCACAGGGAAGGTTTAAGGCAGGGGTTGGCAACCTAAGGCCTGTGGGCTGGATGCGGCCCAATAGCCTTCTCAATCTGGCCCACGGACGGTCCGGGAATCGGCGTGTTTTTACAATAGTAGAATGTGTCCTTTTATTTAAAATGGATCTCTGGGTTATTTGTGGGACCTGCCTGGTGTTTTTACATGAGCAGAATGTGTGCTTTTAGTTAAAATGCATCTCTGGGTTATTTGTGGGGCATAGGAATTCGTTCGTGTTTTTTTTTTCAAAATATAGTCCAGCCCACCACATGGTCTGAGGGACAGTGGACCGGCCCACGGCTGAAAAAGGTTGCTGACCCCTGGGTTTAAGGGGTGCACCCTGGCCAGGATTTCACCTACCAGGCGTAGGGGAAAAATGGATGTTCAATGAGTCTATTATTCTCCTGAGGTATGTTTTCAAGACGGCGTTTATCACAAGGAAATACATTCTGCATTGCACTTTAAAATACATTCTTAATAGCAAATGTAGGTGCTATATAAGTTTTTTTTTAAGCCTTCTGTCAGAAGGGGGGTGGGGAACACTGCACAAGCTGACATCAGGTCCCTTAAAACATCCGGCACTCAGTGTTAGAAACTCAGATATATAATCTAATCACTAAATGGCACCATAAACTTAGGTTATGGTTGCACCACTGCACCTTAAACTTAGGTTATGGTTTTTTCCTTTTTACACTGAGGTTTGTATGGTTGTTGTAGTTAATTTCATTTCTATACCGCTTTATATTTTAAAGAACAAATCTCAAATGCCGGCACATCAAATAAAAACACCCAGAATAAAACGAATTCAAGCTTCAAGGAAAATATTACAGATCCTTCTCTAAGGGATATTCTGCTTTCCCCAGTCGCCAGCCTGGCATCCAGAGATCTCCACATGGTCGCAATTGGACCCGTGCCAGTTCCAAAATGCGCCTGGCTAATTTCTAACATTGCTGGCACTCTGCACATGCTAAGAGGCACGGCCCCAGAAAAGAGAAGTGGGCAGCTTCAGGAAAACCTCTTGTGTAGGCTGCCAATCTTGAGAGTCACACAATGTGTTGCACTTGCACAATGGGAATTGTGCTGGACTGAGGACAAGCTCTAAGTTTTACTGAAAGCATGCAGACACCATGCATTCTAGGCATCGGGCACTGAATATCATCTATCCCTAGCTAACCTGCCAGGAAACATTCACTGGGAAGAGAGTGCAGTGGGACCTCTCAGCCACTCTTTCTGGGCGCCAATAATCCTTTGGGTCACAAGGCCTAAAATGCTCAGAGACTTGCTTAAGAGAACAAGGGACCTCCCTTCTACCCCATGACAAGTTCCTGGTCCTTGGACCTCAAGAAATAACAGCAAGTTTTCTACAGTGAGGAAAAGCTAGTAGGCAGGGAAGAAAAACCAAGTTCCGCAATCATTCATGAGCCGAAGAGGGAGAACGATTGCGTGTTAAAAAAAAACCTGCACAGGCCTAAACAACTTGCAACCTGCCAAGCTGAACATGCCCCACTAGCTGTGTACTTGCTTGGTGTTGAATTTTGCAATCCAGGGCTCATTTGTTTATTTAAATAACATATAGGGTTTCAGCCTCGGAGAAAGTGCCGGAGCAGAAATAGCGGTGAAGTACGGGAATTCAGAATGCGTCCATCCTAATCAGAAGCCTCTGTATAAAAATAATAAATATGCTAAAAACCACTTTGGAAACAAGCTGTCAGAATCGATAAGATTTTATTTGTTTGTGCTCCTCGTGTTCTGCCTTTCCAACACATTGCCCAGGGTGGCAGACAAATCAAAATAAAAACACTGCCGCAAAAAGCAAAGCCACCTCGAAGTGGAAGGCAAGCTTTAGAGGAGAGTGCAATGCTACAGGGCTGAAATGGGCCGGTTTTCTCCATGGATCAGTCAACGTTCTCCCCTCAATCAAAACAGGAACAGTTGAATGACAATACTTAGAAAAGATGAGGACTGGAAGCACAGATTGGTTGTCTTAACTATGGAAGGGCAGTGATGGCTAGCCAACCCAATATTAGGCAAATACATTCCGACCAGAGATTGCACTCATCAAGAGAGGCATGCTCTAAAGCACCTGGCCCAGTGTGGCACTCCCCTGATGTTTCACACTACAGTGTCCATCATCCCACAATGTCCAGGACAAGGTGTGCAGCCTGGGAGTCATTTTGGACTCACGGCTGTCCATGGAGGTGCAGGTTAATTCTGCGTCCAGGGTGGCTGTCTGCCACCTCCATCTGGTATCCCAGCTGAGACCCTGCCTGCCTGAGCAGTCTCACCAGAGTGGTTATCTCCCACTTGGACTACTGCAACGTGCTCTACGTGGGGCTACCTTTGAAGGTGACCCGGAAACTAGCACTAATCCAGAATGCAGCAGCAACACTGGTGACTGGGAGTGGCCACTGAGTGGCCATATAACACCGGTCCTGAAAGACCTACAATGTCTCTCAGTACCTTTCCAAGCACAATTCAAAGTGTTTGTGCTGACCTTTAAAGCCCTAAGTGGCCTCGGCCCAGTATACCTGAAGGAGCGTCTACACCCTCATTGTTCATCCCAGACACTGAGGTCCAGCTCCGAGGGCCTTCTGGCAGTTCCCTCACTGTGAGAAGTGATGCTGCAGGGAACCAGACAGAGCACCTTCTCAGTAGTAGTGCCCTCCCTATGGAATGCCCTCCCTTCAGGTGTCAGGAAGACGAGTACAGTGGTACCTCGGGTTACATACGCTTCAGGTTACAGACTCCGCTAACCCAGAAATAGTACCTCGGGTTAAGAACTTTGCTTTAGGATGAGAACAGAAATCGCGCGGCGGCGGCAGAAGGCCCCATTAGCTAAAGTGGTACCTCAGGTTAAGAACAGTGTCAGGTTAAGAACGGACCTCCAGAACAAATTAAGTTCTTAACCCGAGGTACCACTGTAACTACATAATCGTTAGAAGACATCTGAAAGCAGCCCTGTATTTAATGTGTAATGTTTTTGTATATGTTGGAAGCCACAAAGAGTGGCTAGGGCAACCCAGACAGATGGCAGGGTATAAATAATACAAGTATTATTCCTATCCCTGACTACTGGTTGTGCCCGCTGGGGAGCACAGGAGTTGCAGTTCAACACTTAAAGCACTCTTCCTCTGGAGAGGAACGAAAACCATTTTCCCGGGGTGGGTTGGAAGCAAGCTGTGCTGCAGTGATTTTAGAATATGCTAAGTGAGGACAATGCAACACTGCTTACGTATTATCAGAAAGAAATGGCATGCATCTTCTGTACAGCTGCTAATCCAGCTGTTGGTAAGAGTGCCCAGCACCGCCTTGCTATTATACCAAGTTCAGCTCCTTGGGTCAACTGCTCTAGCCGTTTAGCTACTGTGGATCTGCTTGACCTTTGCAAAGGCCTCCATGCAGTGCTTAACATGAGTGTTTGTGTGGAACTACTGGGATGCTCAAGGTAAAAATATTCAGAATTCTGGCTGAATAGAGCCTCAAGTCCAAAGCATCCAGTCATATAGAAAGAGAACTGCCTGTTCACGTTACATCAAGAGCCACTGAGATGTGAACCAGGAAAAGTACGGGAGAAGCTTGGCTGCCCAATGGAATTCTGCTAAACTTGAAAACGCACATTTTTCCAACACAACCCAAGGGCTTTTTCGTTTAATCTCATTCTACTTTTAATCTGTATACCACCTTTCTTTACACAAGGCGGTCTCTACAACAAGCTGAAGAACCAACAAATATCTACAGCAAAGTTCTTGTAACAATTTGATCCAGTACAAATTAAGTCATAATAAAAATATGACTTTTAAAGAAGCAACTTTATTTCAGATAAATATTCAACAATCCACTGCACTTCTGCAAAGACAAGTCTGTCTTCACTAGAACTTTGCATTTTTTCCCAAGTATGCACTTATAAGATTTTAGGTATACACCTAAATAAAAGTGATGCACGGGGCAGCCTAAGTTGTTCAAATGAAGAGATATTTCAGTCTCCTCTGCCTTTAAACATGGCAACTTCCACCTAACAGTCACAGAGATCTTCCCATTAATTCAGCTTGCTGCCTTTTATGCTTGTGTAGTATTAATGATGCTCTTGTCTGGCACCAGAGATAACATCAACCTTGATCTTCGATTCTTCTCTGTGTTGGCAGTTCTACCAAAACCCAATTCCCCATGGTTCTTCCACAAGCTATGAACATGAATGTGATTAGGACAGCTGCCAACTGAGTATTCTACTCTCCCCCCAATACTTTTTCCTCTGAGAACTGCAAGCCTCGGTCCCCTCCGTGATACTGTTTCATCAACGTGGATAACTCTTTGGATTTTTCGTTCTAACTCTTATTTTAGCTAAACACCAAAAATGCCCTGACTATATCAAGTGTGACTAAGTAGGCTTGAATACACTGTACAGTACACCTGTCAGGCTTGAATATGACACAATGAAATGACAAAATTCTGCTCCAATTGCCTGCTTTATTCTGAATTAATTACTGCGGCTTGGTGCCAAGGTATAGCAAGAGTAAGAGGCTGTAGGTCTTGATGGGCAGTGAATGTTTGCTTATTTTTAATATGTTCCTATTCCACCTTTCCTCCAAGGAACTAAAGGCAGTGTACATGATTCTTTCCTCTCCCCATTTTATTCCCACAATGACCCTGGGGAGGTAGGTTAGGCTGAGAGACAGTGACAGCCCTAGATCAACCAATGAGCCTCATGGCTGAGTCAGGATCTGAACTCTTGTCTCCCATATCTTAATCAGACACTTCAACCACTATACCACACTGGCAACTGGAAAGTTCTTCTCTCCGGAAAAGCAGAATCTCACACACTTCTTCAATCTAGAATGTGCGAGAATCATAGAATCGTTGAGTTGGAAGGGGCTCCAAGGGTCATCCAGCCCAGCCCCTTGCAATGCAGGAATCTCAACTGAAGCATCCGTGTCAGGTCCAACCTCTGCTTAAAAACCCCCAAGGAAGAAGAGTCCACTCCTTCCCGAGGGAGCCCATTCCACTATCAAACAGCTCTTACTGTGAGAAAGTTCTTCCTGATGTTCAGTTGGAATCTCATTCCTTGTAACTTGACGCCATTGGCTCGAGTTCTACTGTCTGCAGAAGGGCTGGTTTCTCTATTGCAATGGCGGGGAACTTGCGGACCTGGAGATGTTGTCAGACTCCCAACTCCCATCATCCAGTATACCTGAAGGAGTATCTCCACCCCCATCGTTCAGTCCGGACACTGAGGTCCAGCGCCGAGGGCCTTCTGGCGGTTCCCTCACTACGAGAAGCCAAGTTACAGGGAACCAGGCAGAGGGCCTTCTCGGTAGTGGCGCCCGCCCTGTGGAATGCCCTCCCACCAGATGTCAAAGAGAACAACAACTACCAGACATTTAGAAGACATCTGAAGGCAGCCCTGTTTAGGGAAGCTTTTAATGTTTGATGGCTTACTGTATTTTAATGTTCTGTTGAAAGCTGCCCAGAGTGGCTGGGGAAACCCAGCCAGATGGGCGGGGTATAAATAATAAATTATTATTATTATTATTATTATTATTATTATTATTATTATTATTATTATTATTATTATTATTTTATTTATTTATTTTTATTATTATTATTATTATTATTATTATTATTATTATTATTATTATTATCCCCAACAAGTGGCCATGCTAGCTTTGCTTGATGGGAGTTGGAGACCAGTAAAACCTGGAGGCGGTGGTGGGTGGTACTCATTGGAACTGGTAGGGTGGAAGGCAAAGAGGACAACAGCAGATGGAGTCAGTGGCACCTAATTCTAGTTATGACACTTGTCCTCTTCCCTGCTGAATTCTACAAGGGGAAGGTGAGGGCTGCATGAGAATGGTAGGGCAGTTCCTCAGTTGTCCTAATGTACCAATCTCTGCTGTATGGGGAGGGTGGGGGCCACAGGCTTCCCAGCCTCAGTCAGTAGAGCACAAGACTCTAAATCTCAGCGTTGTGGATTCAAACACCATTTCAGACAAAAAGATTCCTGCATTACAGGCGGTTGGACTGGATGACCCTCATAGTCCCTTTCAACTCTACGATTCTACTAATAAGTTGAAATATTTCCTTATATGACATGTAACAGTATTTATATATTGCTTTGTAAATGATCAAAATGCTTCATTCACAAACATTACTGTAATGGTCTCTACAAAGACCGTGTGATGTAGTATCAGTTTTGTTATCCCTATACAGTGGTACCTCGGGTTACGAACTTAATTCGTTCCGGAGGTCCGTTCTTAACCCGAAACCGTTCTTAACCTGAGGCGCGCTTTCCCTAATGGGGCCTCCCGCTGCCGCCGGCGCGCGGTTTCCGTTCTCATCCTGGGGCAAAGTTCTCAACCCGAGGTACTACTTCCGGGTTAGTGGAGTTTGTAACCTGAAGTATTTGTAACCTTAAGTGTTTGTAACCCGAGGTACCACTGTATTACATCGAGAGGGAGAGAGAATAAGGCTAAAAGAGTTAACAGTGGCTTGCTAAGAGACACCTATTGATACGGCAACAGAGGAGATGCTCTTACTTAGACCACTACATCAAACTAAGTTTCTGGTGAGAGAAAGTGAGTCTGCAATTCCCAAACTTCTGCCTCATAGAATCATAGAGTTGGAAGAGACCACAAGGGCCATCCAGTCCAACCCCCTGCCAAGCAGAAAACACCATCAAAGCATTCCTGACAGGTGGCTGTCAAGCCTCTGCTTAAAGACCTCCAAAGAAGGAGACTCCACCACACTCCTTGGCAGCAAATTCCACTGTCGAACAGCTCTTACTGTCAGGAGGTTCTTCCTAATGTTTAGGTGGAATCTTCTTTCTTGTAGTTTGAATCCATTGCTCCGTGTCCTCTTCTCAGGAGCAGCAGAAAACAACTTTTCTCCTTCCTCTTATATGACATCCTTTTATATATTTGAACATGGCTATCATATCACCCCTTAACCTTTTCTTCTCCAGGCTAAACATACCCAGCTCCCTAAGCCGTTCCTCATAAGGCATCGTTTCCAGGCCTTTGACCATTTTGGTTGCCCTCCTCTGGACACGTTCCAGCTTGTCAGTATCCTTCTTGAACTGTGGTGCCCAGAACTGGACACAGTATTCACTATCGCCCAGAACTGGACACAGTATTCACTATCACAGAGGCTGGAATCTTATTTGACCATTGAAAGGAAAGCTTCCGTTTTGTGTGAATGCTGTTGCAGCTCATGCACAATGTTTCTAAGAAAGCAAGTCTTGTAAGCATCAGCCTTTCGGGTGTCAGAAGGGGATTAGATCTCAAGTCTTTCTTCCTCGCACGCCTAGCTAGCAAGGACACGTGAAGACCTGCATTGCTCCCTTGAGCCTTCTGTGATCATCAAAGAAGAAGCCCAAGCGTACGCCTTGTGACTCAAGCCTTCCAGATTCAGCTTATATCCACAGGACAGCATCTGCCGTGTGGAGCTGAGGAAGTCAAAATGCATATTTTGGTTTTAATATAGCGCTGCTTTATTGGGAACAGAACATTTTCAAAGGATAGAGAAGGCAGATGGCTCAATGAGGCCAGCTCTTACCTCCATTACTTTACTTACTTTTCTGGTAAAAAGAAAAAGGCAACCAATAACCTAGGCCCAAAAACTAGATTTTTAAAGGCACATCTACACCTGTTTGCATACACATGTCAACTAAATCTTTACGGCCCCATCTTACAAACACCTAAATTCATACATGGGGAAAAGAAAGTACATCCTCTTTGAATGTTGTGGTTTTACATACCAGGACATAATAACAACAATCTGTTCCTTAGCAGGTCTTAAAATTAGGAAAATGCAACCTCGGGTGAACAACGCATGACATATGACACTGTGTCATGATTTATTGAACAGACAGCTAGGACCTAAGCCTCCAGCTATTCCTGACAGAGGGAAATCAGAGGAGGTAGGGAAGAGTCTTCCATTTCATGCTGAGTGGGTGAGAAAGGAGTGTGTGGAATAGATCAGAGATGGCTGGAGGTCTCACACTGGTTTCAGGGGTACTTGGAGCAACCAAACTTTTTGCCGTTTCCTGCTCCAAAACTCAGTACGAAGCCAGAGAAGAAACATCATCAATTCCCTAGTCTTCTGTACATGCCAGCAGCTACCACAACTATGGTAGGCCTTGGTAGTCTTTTAACTGTTTGCTATGCTGACTGCCCACAGGGAAATGGCTCTTTCAGCAGCAAACTCGTCTGGCTGGCAACATCCAAATCAAATACCTACACCCAGAAAGCTCTCTCATTCATACAGGCGTATACTGTATCATGTGCTTGGTCATCACATCATTTATATTGTGTCTCAGGAACAATCTTAGAAGGTTATTCTTTCCAAGTACCAGGCGTATCAGGAGTGATGCATACAGATTTGTAATAACCAGAATGCCTACAAAATGCCTGTGCATCGTGTCAAGTTTCAGTCCCAGTACTTTTTGCTTTACAACCAATTCTACAGTACATTCTGCTCAGTTGGAGGCCATCAACGATAATTTTGGATGTGATAGCAAGCAAGAGGAGCAGGAAATGCAACCGGCTTATTAGTCCTATTCCTTGCTGTACTCTATTTTGTCTCAGACCTATCCTGCACATTAATGGCAAGGCACAGAAAAGAAGAAGAGTTTGGATTTGATATCCTGCTTTATCACTACCCGAAGGAGTCTCAAAGCGGCTAACATTCTCCTTTCCCTTCCTCCCCCACAACAAACACTCTGTGAGGTGAGTGGGGCTGAGAGACTTCAAAGAAGTGTGACTAGCCCAAGGTCACCCAACAGCTGCATGTGGAGGCCTGGAGACGCGAACCCGGTTCACCAGATTACAAGTCTACCACTCTTAACCACTACACCACACTGGGTGTAGAGAAGAGTCAGTTGCATTGCCTCCCCACACCCTCAAAAGTCACTGCTGAAATGGCTAATGGCTTAAGGAATTGGTGTGGGATGTTGTTGCTTGCATGACATCATTGCCCCTGCTTATCTGCATGGTACAAATCAGCCAGGGCACTTCATCAGTGCTATTTTACAGATCATGGTATAATGGCATGCCTTCCTTCCCAGTTCAGCACCACAACTGGGTCATGCAAGGCTACAGTTCTATGCAAAGTTAAGATGTGCCTGAGTCTCACTGAAGTTAGAACTAGGATTCAGCCCTAGAATGAAAGCAATATATCTAGGCATGTCCAATGGGCCCTTCCATCATCACACAGATCTGGGATTGGAGATTAGATCCTTTGGGTCAGAGAGCTTAAGTTTCTTCTGATAGGATTGAGCCTCAACATCTCTCTTCTTAGGCAACCAAGGCTCTGGGACTTGTAACTGCATGCAAGATTTCAGCTTTAGTGCAGTAAGTATTTGGGTATGCCCTGAAGGTGCACAGTCGGCTTAAATATAATTCAGCGCATTGGAAGCACAATGCTAGCAATTAAATTTTAGTACAACTTTTAAATCTCAACACTACCACTTCTAAACATCTGCCTCCAATGAGCATCTCCAAACTTGAATTTTCTAATTAAACACAGAGTAAAACAAAACAAAAAAATAAGAAGAATGTTGCAGGTTGCCTTTGCAGCAGCACGAGGCCATTCAGCCTGTGATTGATAACTGCAGGGTAGTACACCACAGCTTTGGTGCTCTCAGCCTCTCAGAAAGGTACTACGGCTTTCATGTGTGAAATCATTTCTCCGCAACACACTTGTTTTGCTTTAGACTACCGTCATTCTTTATTGGTCTCAGGTGCTTAATTTAGCCTTCAACTGTATGAGCCACCGTGGCTTCGAAACCTCTCCAGAATCACATCATTTGCTTATAGGTGCATTTGCAGAAAAAGACGATTCTGTACGCATTCCTCCTACCACAAAACAAACGAATAAAACCCACAGCCCTACTCGCCATTTGCAAAGGTAAAGGTAAAGGGACCCCTGACCATTAGGTCCAGTCGTGTCCGGCTCTAGGGTTGCGGCGCTCATCTCGCTTTATTGGCCGAGAGCTGGCGTACAGCTTCCAGGTCACGTGGCCAACATGACAAAGCCGCTTCGGGCAAACCAGAGCAGCGCACGAAACGCCGTTTACTTTCCCACCAGAGCAGTTCCTATTTATCTACTTGCACTTTGACGTGCTTTCGAACTGCTAGGTGGGCAGGAGCTAGGACCGAGCAACGGGAGCTCACCCCGTCGCAGGGATTCGAACTGCCGACCTTCTGATCGGCAAGCCCTAGGCTCTGTGGTTTAACCCACAGCACCACCTGGGTCCCTGCATTTGCAAAGAGTGTGTGGTAATTAAGAGAAGGGCTTTATACCCCAGAGCATTGGTCGTATGGCACCAAGCAAGCTGTTGAGACCAAATTTAGTGGTGTGTGTGTGTGTGTGTGTGTGTGTGTGTGTGTGTGTGTGTGTATAAGAGGTACATCTACAGGCAAATTTACAGGAGGGCAAATGGGGCACTTGCTCAGGGCAGCAAATCTGAGGAGGTGGTGACGAGGCCCCAGTTTTCCCTACTGTAAATATATCTCTTACGGGAAGTTCCCTTTCCACACAACAGGAAGGTGCAGAAGCTTTGTGATGCTCAGCACCATGCTGTGATTTTGCCCCAGTCACTCTCTTTCACCCGGCTCAACCTTGCCTCTGCATCAGAGTCACCTGGACTCCCTTGAAGGAATCCTCAATGCCTGTCTGAACTCCAGAGCAGGACAAACTCTGGACCAGAGAGAGGAAAGGAGAGGGGGGCATTTTGTGCCCTGGCTGGGAGTGTGTCTCCTTTGGGCAAATTGCCTTGGAAGAGTGCGCTGGAGAAAACAGTGCTGGCCTCTTTGTAGGCACCCTTTCGCCCTCGCCACTTGGGTGATATGCATTCCAGCCAAATGCCAGGTTTCCATTTACAGTTAAGGAACAGCAACCATCCCTAAAGTTACACTAATCACACACAAATATTAATTCTAGCAATACCATGAGGTCCAAAATTGTTCTTTGGAGACAGCGCCACCCAGTCATTTGGACCAGACCTTAAAATGGTTCCAAAGCTGCCTTAGTATCCTGCAACCATGAGTTGAGATCCCAGACTCTACAAAGCCAGCTAGCTGTTGCTCCATCAGTATCAGTAACTGACCTGGCCTGAAGCAACAGTGTTAGCACAATCCTACCATGTTGAGTTTACTCAGGCAGCTAGTGTGAATACAAATCAACCTCAAAGTCAACATGTCTGTACATTCCTTTAGATCGGTAAGCATTTGGGTAAAATGACTAACTCAATATCAATCAGTTTTGTAAAAATCTGTTAAGCCTTTTTTCATATCGGATCAGATTGAGAACCTGGAGGGCAGCCAACAATCAGGTGATGATGCAGTGAAAAGGAAGCATTTCAGTGGCAATGGGCAGGTACGTAACCACTCCTTCCCCTCCCTTTTTCTGTAACCTTGTCACATAATCCAAATTTTAGTAACAAAGCTCATTCTCTGCCATGTTAACTCTCTGCAGCATCTGTCACTGCTATGAATGGTTGATCATAAGTACCTCGGTAGTCATCTCAGTGCTATTAAGCAGATGGCAGTACTAAATCCAAATGATGTAGTACATCTCCCCGGTGGACTTTGTTTCCATACTCTACCATTATTCCACAATTCCTCTGTGATAAATCTTATGTATTCTGGAGAACATTAAATAGTGAGCAGGCATAGGCAATTGATTTATTAGCAGCAGTCTGCATTTGCCCCGTTACCAGTCCTTTGCAAACACTTGTGTGGAAAACGTGGGAAGCCCTCAAGGCACATAGACCGCTGGCCTCATTTTGTGTAATGTAATGTTTCTAAACAGATTCCACGTTTCAGCACAATTTGTCTTTGTAAGGTGCTAAATTGCAAAGGGTTTTATTTGGTTCTAGGAGGGATTTTGTGATTAAATTGCTCTAGTACGGTTACTAGACCAATTGAAGAACAGAATTCTTGTGACTCTAAATCTGAGTAACATTACTGGGATCAAAGAGTATTATGGTGTCCCAATAAATATACTGAGCAAGGGAAGTGATCAAAGCCAGCAGAAAAGCATTTGGGATGTGTGCATCAACATAGGGAGGAAGCTAGGGTTTACAGGGCGTTTAAACTTCTCTAGTCCAATGGCCAGCTAAATTTTGCAGAAAACCAAGTCACCCATCTATATACAACAGTTTAAGATGAGATTTGCTCAACCCATCACACAAAACGTAACTGCCAATCTCTCATACAGCCATCTGGACGTTTTGCTTTTCTTAACCTGGTATTGAAAACATAGCTTTTGACAGTCTGGAAATCAAACAGCTTGTCCCAAATCACCAGAGAGCAATATAAACAAGTGCCTGGTAGTGTACAGCCTTCGAAATCTATACCAATATTGTTGTTCTCTCCTCTTTCATTGTGGCACACTGGACTGGCTTAGCACCGGCTTGTCTCATTAAACATGTGTAAATTGTTGGGGCTAATTTCCACTGAACGTTATCTCTCAACATTAAAGAGTTACGTCATCTTTCTCACTTTAGTCAATGGAGTTGAGTGACTACAGCCAGCACAAATCACAGCAGGCCCAATCTGCATTCTAATCAGCTGCCAAAAGTAATTCCTTTAGAAGTTCACTACATTGCCATGAGAGCCAGTGTGGTATAGTGGTTAAGAGCGGTAGACTAGTAATCTGGTGAACAGGGTTCGTGTCTCCACTCCTCTACATGCAGCTGCTAGGTGACCTTGGGCTAGTCACACTTCTTTGAAGTCTCTTAGCCCCACTCACCTCACACAGTGTTTGTTGTGGGGGAGGAAGGGAAAGGAGAATGTTAGCTGCTTTGAGACTCCTTCGGGTAGTGATAAAGCGGGATATCAAATCCAAACTCTTCTTCTTCTTGTGTTGTTGGGAATCTACTTCCTTAGGGCCAGTGAAAAGGCATACTGATAGCTAGACTGCAGGAACCCAAAATGATGCTTACTTTGCAAGCCATCCCAATCCAACCAATGTGGGATCTCCGTTGCTAAAAATACACAAATGGATTTTTAACAAAAGAGTCTTTCAGCTGAGTTGTACAAGGAAGCTTGCAATAAACTTCTCAGTGAAAATCTAGAGACAACCCCAAATTTAACAGCTACCCACTAGCACAAAAGCTATGCAAGGTTGAAGATTCACGTATAATAAGGTATCACATCTATTTATTTAGCTTACTCTAAAATAGTATAAAACTTTTGCTTTTGCTGAAAATAAACCGCATGAGGGCTGATTTAGTTACGTAATAGGGTGTCTCCCATCACATTTCTGTCCAAAGGTATGGTCAATAGTGGCTGCGGGGATGGGGGCTCCCACCTGACATCCAGTCACCTGCACCACTGCTGCATGCCGCAACAGAGCGAGAGAGAGAGAGGTGAGGCAGGGGCACGCCTGACACGGGGCAAATGCACTTGTGAGGGCTCTGAATTGGCTCCACTGGTGCATTTTCATCTTGCTAACTTCCCTGCCGCCTTGCCCCTCCCAGTGTACATCAGTGCTGTGGGCGAACAGAGGTCAAGTGAGTGCCACGCACCCTCACCCCCCGCGCGGCCACCTGCTCCTCAATATGACCTGCTCATATCAACCAGTGGGAGAGGTATGTTGGAAGCGGAATATTTGCTTCTGTTGCGTGTTACACCTAACCCTGTCAAAAACAAATGGCAATCAAGACCATGCAGAGGTGGGCAGAATATGACCTAGAGAGGAAGCGCTTCATCTCATGGAGGTATCACAACATCTCTTGTGTGGAAAAGGATCTAGATTCAGTTCTTCACATCTCCTGCTGAAAGGGCCAGGTAGCAGGTGGCAGGGATGGACAGATCAGCTGATTCCCACTTCATTTCAGTTTTGCATGTGCTGGCATGGAAAGGGGGAAACCCACAAATATTCATATTGTGTGCATCTTTCTAAAAAAATAAGGGTTTTTTTAATGCTTTCATATGCATCCCCATTAAAATGTAAACATTTTTTGAGCTTGGACTGCACCATGAAATTATGAGAACTGTGTAGTCCAGCTAACAACTGCATTCCAATCAGTGTTTAAGTGCAGGGACTGCAAATGGGATCTGTTTGCTTTAAAATGTGGACCGAATAAAATTCTCCTCCATCTGTAGCTAGCGAAGGGGAAGACCCGAAACCCTGAACAGCCACTGCCAGTGGCAGCAGACTATATTAGGCTATGATATAGTACTGAATGGACAGTCTTGAGTGGCTTAAACAGCTGTTCCACTCCTACACCAGGGATGAATCTTCTGCCCGTTATCAAAGCTGGGTATGTCAAGACAAATCCCAAATCAAAACCACTTTTGACTCATGCAACCATTCTAAATGAATTAAGCCATCTTCCTTACCTTTGTGCTGAAGTACTATAGCTGTTATCATAGGAATCGTAGCTCTGTTCATCGTATGAAGTGCCATATCCATCGTCATAGTCCTGGGGAAACAATTTCAATACAAAGGCGGCATTACAATTCAAGGAACGACTACGGAACTCAAAACACCACCTATTTCCCCCCCAGTCAAAATGACATCTCCAGGAATATAAATTTACTGAAGGTGCTCTGGACCTTAGTTACCGTAAATAGGCCCTGAGCACAAGGAGGTCCACAACTGGTTCTGTGTACCAAAGGAGTCTCTGGACTTCTATTTCTTCAACAGCAATCCCTCGTGCAACATGGTAAACAGATAAGTTGGTGGCATGAATTTCCATTCCAAGAAAAAGACAACATGAACTTGTCCGGGCAAGCCAAATAGTTCTTTGGCTCAACAATGGAAGGCTCTTGAGCAGATAGTGGACCACAAACCTTCTCACCATGGGCAACCGTCCTGGTGAGTAATCTGTGTTTCAGTCCAGCAGGAAATAGGGAGTTGCCACACACTGTCCACCTCTTCCTCTTCCTCCCACCCTGGAAACCATGAGAGAAATAATCCTTGGCCATTGCACCTGCTCCCCTTCAAGATCCTATGCATGTTCTCTCCCAATCCTGTAACCCTGAAGAGGTCCACATGTGTGGCAGGAACATGTGACCGGACCTCTGCTTCCTGTCTTAGCAAAGCCAGCAACAGGGTAGAATAAGAGCTGGCACCCATAGTAGTGTTGGGGCGCATATTCTCCCCCAGCAAATGAGAAGTGTGCAAGGACTTTTCTCTATCCTACTGGCATTCCTATTTGACCGGTGTGATGCTGAAAACACGTACCGGCACTTACTGCTCTCCCTAAAAACACCTTTTAACAGGGACATTGAAGTCACTGTAGCTGATCTCAGTCAAGAGTAGTGAAGTGTTCTGCTTAATCCTTTAGAGGAAAGGGCCAAACTGAGGTGGTTACAGTAAACTTCGGGGTTGGGGATTATCAGAGGATTTACTGCAAGAACAGTAAGTAACCATCTCTATAAGAGGGTGATTTAACTTAATGGTATTCTTGAACACAGCACCAAAACAGAAAGTAAGAAATTCATCTTTCACGTTATCTTGCAACTCACAGACTCCCTTTAAATAGCAATCAAGTAGAACTCAAGGATGCTTTCAAGTTTGCCCTTAATTAGATTTGACATCTTCCTGTTAATGTTTTCTGTGTTTGAGGTTTCAAGTGCAGCACGTTTATTCCTATTTGGCCAGTTCTGCATATAAATTGATATACTTTGATTTTGATTTTTAAATGTATCCCAGAGATATGAATCTGATGAGAAATTAGACCCGCCATTGGGTTTCTGAAATGCAAAACCACCTGCAGTCCTAGAGCAGTGTTTCCCAACCAGTGTGCCTCCAGATGTTTTGGGACTACAACTCCCATCATCCCTCGCTAGCAATACCAGTGGTCAGGAATGATGGGAATTGTAGTCCCAAAACATCTGGAGGCCCACTGGTTGGGAAACACTGTCCTAGAGAATTATGTCTGGTTAGGTGTATGTGTTGGAAGAAGGGAGAGCAAAGTCCGCCGTATAACTGTTGCTGTGATGCCTTAGAGAAACTGAAATGACAAAGCCGCTTCTGGTGAACCAGAGCAGCGCATGGAAACGCCGTTTACCTTCCCGCGGGAGCGGTACCTATTTATCTACTTGCACTTTGATGTGCTTTCGAACTGCTACGGTAGGTTGGCAGGAGCAGGGACCGAGCAGTGGGAGCTCACCCCATCGCAGGGATTCGAATCGCCGACCTTCTGATCGGCAAGCCCTAGGCTCTGTGGTTTAACCCACAGCGCAACCTGGGTCCCCATTAGCTACTGTAAAATAATCATGTTTATTATAATAATTAATCATGCTCTCTTATTAGTCAATTTACTTCTGTAAACTGCAGGTGGCTGCGCCATTTTCTAATGGGAGCCATTCCTGGAACTGCCCACCATTTTTATTTGCCCAAAATGCAATGCCTAGGCTTGTTTCCCATTCAAAAATGATGCCATACACTGGGGGGGGGAGGAATCAACCCCCCCCCAAAAAAAACTGTGCTGGGGCCCGGCAAGGAGGGTGGTAACAGGATCTGTGTGTGTCATTTTTTTGCAAAGGCTCTCTTGTGTCAGGTTATTTGCTTTATGCATCTAAGAAAGTCTTAATTTGGCTAATAGCAAAGTGAGGTATATGCTCAGTCTTAATGTTCAGTCCTAACAGGTTTGTTTTCCAACAGATGTTGCTAACAGTGAGGCAGAGTGTGCCATGGGAGCACTTTGTAAAAAATGGATCTAATGAGAAACAGTTGGTTTGAGCATCATTAATAAACATCCAAATATATTCATCGATCACCTTGACACAGTATGTTAAGGCAGGTTAGATTTATGGTATGGGGATATATCCTGAAAACCACTTCCCTGGGGAGAACAGCCATGGGCTTCCCTGAAGCATCATGCTTCCCCGGAGTCTTCTAGCAGAGTAGGTAAGGGGGTCACTGCAATATAATCCCATGGAAAAGTTGCCCCTAACAAACTTCTTAGGGAAGTGGAACTACTAAGAGGACCCCTTCCGCTGATTGTAACATCCAAGGGGGTCTGGAGGGGAAGAGGTTGTCTTTCAGATATTTGGGGCCCAAGCCATTTAGGGCTTTAAACCTCAATGTGAGCACCTTGAATATGGCCAGGAAACAGAAAACGGAGACCAGTTAGATGGACCAAGGGTCTGTTTCAGTATAGGACAGCTTCCTGCAGTTTAAGGTGGGTTCTACTTACGTATTCTCCATAGGTATCTTGTGCTGGAGGAGGAGGAAGGGGTCGGTAGCCTGCAGATGGTGGAACCCCTCTTGCTCTGGGAGTTAGAAGACCCCGGCCACGAGTGATGGGACCTCTACCAGGGGGTATTCCTCTGGGTGCCGGTGCCCCTCTTGGGATGCCTGCAGGTGGGGGTGGCACACCTCCACGAGTTCTAAGAACGAGAGAGTAACTTATATTAAAATGGCACATTCCAATTCTTCCCCATCGTAAAACACAAAAACATGACGTGGCCATCATGACCAGACAAAGCCCCCTAAACTGGGAGCCAGCTTAAAGGGCTTTTCTGGCGATGAAATTTGAAGCAGGAAACAAGAGTAAATCCAACACTTATTGGAAAGGAGAAGTAAACGAACAGTGCTAAGTGGGCAAGCTTGTGCCCATGTTGCAATCAAGTGAAGGTGTCACTAGGGATATGGTAAGTAGGTCTGCTTTTAGGTAGCCGATGCCTCTGTTTGAGAATTACTCATCATCATGAAGTTCTCCGTAGGCTGTTTCCAGAGGCTTGGGTACAACCTATAGCTAGGATGGGCACATTCTATAGCTTCCTCCCCCTGTGAAATCCTACTAGCCAGTAATGAAGTAAGCCCGCAAGTTATATGGAGGTTACACCTAAAACCAAAATCATGTAGTCAAGACTCGTTGGGTTCAATGGTGGGTAGGACTGCCAAAGTCATTTCCCCCAGAACCCTGCCTCCTTTTTAATTTTTTGCCACGTGCGCAAATCTGGATGCAAGTTGAATGCACAAGTTGAATGCACACCAGCTGAATGCACGCAAGTTATGGGCTTACTGTAGCAGCAGAGTTCCCCCTTTTCATGCCATGCACAAAGTTACAAAGTCATTGTTTTTGGTTTTTGCAATGTGTACACCCACCCACAAAAACACACTTAGATGTGATGTGCATGCCCACAGGGCAATTATGTATTATTTTCTGCACAAAGGTTCTTCCCACTTAGGAATTCAAAATGCAAACAAAGGGTAGTACATATATTCAGATACAGAACACACATTCCTCCAACAGGGAAGCCACACAAGTGGTGACCTGTGCAACTGCTCAACAAGCAAGACACGGATAGATTTAATGGCAGGGGGCCAACCAGCATAATTCAAACCAGCATAATATTAAATGTGTTTGTGGGAGGGGGAGTTATTGGTTTGTTTTGGGGGCTTTTTATGATGTATTTTGTGTTCTCATTTTGTGTTTTTATGTTGTGAACCTCCCTGCAATCTTCAGATGAAGGTCGGTATACAAATTTAACAAACAAACAACAACAGCAATTACCGGTATGTAAGTCAGCAAGAGGTACTCATCTGTATGGCCATTTCCCCTGTTTTGACTGCTAACATCATTTGTAAAACAGACGCAAGTGTCCAGCAGATAAATCGGCCACTTTATAATGAGATGCTGCTTGGAATTAGTATGCAAATACGCTAGTGATGGACTCGTGAAATGTCCCCCTAATCTCAATAAGCAATCATCATCAAAACCCTTTTGGGGAGTTGAAAACCTCCAGCTTCATCAGCCCTCAAGCATGCAACGTACATCAATATGAATACAAGATGTTTCGCAGATTTCAAATAATGTTTTATGTGTGTGCCACTTGCAACCATATGGTTCCCTCTCTTGAGCGCAATGGTACAGATGACCAAGAGTTAATTTTAATTCTAGTTTGAGATTTGAGCATTTCCACCTTATCGAGCGTGTTTCTGTAGGAGAATGTTGCAACAGTTGATCAGCAGCAGTTGTGGTTACCTTCTTTTAACTTTAACAGGTTCAAAGCCCCTGAACATCATTATGACATCAGGAGAACGGCAGGTAGATGGATTGGCCTACGGAGGGGCTGAGGGAGATCCAGTTCCCTATCCTTGCGTCAATCTAGACAATGACATTGGCCAGAGGACTACTTTAGTATATAAAAAATGCCACTTCTCCATGAGCAACAACCAGATATTAAGAAATAGCATTCATGAGTACTTGAGCCTTGTGTGTGAAAATGCCCTGGTTTGCTGGTCTATAGCACACTCTATTCTTTGCTCAGCTTCTTAGATGGCTCTAACTCTAATAGGTGCAGACAACTTTGGGAACCAATCCAATTTGTTTCAACCACTTCAGCTGATTGGATCAATTGCTGATGCCTCTTTCATTCCTCCTCCTATTTTCTCCCTCCTTATCCTTTAACCAGAAAGGAAATCTGCCCTTTTTGCTTTTGGTTGTAAATAAATGCAGCACAGGGGGGGGGAACCCCAAACTGAACTGAACCTAAACAATTTGTCCTAGTTAATATGCACATCAGCATTATCTGTTCTATTTTTATATTGTTTTCTTTGATGTTCAAATCCAACTTCCAGTTACCTGCAATCTTATATTTAGTTCAAGGTTTCTGATGCATGTTTATGCAAGTTATGATACAGCTGTTCAACATCTTCTTTGTTTTAGATGCATTCCAGAAAGATTCACAGGGCCAGTATGGAGTCTTGTTATCATTGTATTATACTCTGCAAATTCACCACTCTCTTCCCAAAACAAGTTCCTAGATCTCGCAGTGACAAAAAAGAAGATGAAGTGTACCTGGCGAAGGTTCGGATGCCTGAAGTGACATGGTCAGGATTTTGTAGAGCGTCTGTGGCATAATCCCCTCCTCCACATTGTAAGTTTGACATACAATTTTGAGGGTGGGGGAATATCTATATAGATTTAGCATGAGCTATACATCCTGTGCAGGCTGGTGTCCCACTGTCTTGAACATTTAAGCTTTCCTTTAAGCAACAGCATTGGCCTCCAGCTGCACATACTAAAATCCTGTGACGTTAACATCTGTGATATTATCCTTTCATTCCTGTGAATGCATCGGGATTACAAAAAAACAACAACAGCAACCTACCATTCATTTTATGTTTTACTTATTACTACCGATCGCTGCTTGCATAACTATCAAAACAGAGACAAGCAAGTAGGTACTCTTGACAATTCACGTGTGTGTGTGTGTGTGTGTGTGTGTGTGTGTGTTTGTATGTGTGTATTGTTTAGACACAGAGGAAAAATCAGACAACCTCCCCAACATCTTTGAAATGGTGAAATGAGAGGGGCCCAGTCGCTGCCCTGAGGATCTTTTGGAAGGGCAGAGAGCTCCACTTCCTCGGCAACAGCTTCAGGACTGAAGTGGAGAGGAGAAAACTCACTCACTCTTTTCGTAGTTTTGGATGTGATCACGGGGCTTTGGGCCCACCAAAATGGAGGCAAGCGGCAGGTTACTTGTTTATGCCCTACCCAAATGCCCAGAACTGACTGGCTTAGAGCAGTTGGCCATACACATGGGGCCCTGCTCCACTTTGAGGAAGAAAGTGGGCTGTTGTTCTCTACCACCATTATTTTCCTGCAAGGGTAAAGGGTCTTCTTCATTGTTATAGACCCTGACCTAACCCTGCTCTCCCTCGTTTAGGCTCAAGGGACATCCAACCACAGACAAACCACTTGACCAACATATTTTGACATCAATGTACCGTTAAAAAGGCATTTGTAATGCTTCTGAGTGACCTTTATCGTGCAGCGATGCAGCTAGAGTGTTCAACTTGCACTAGAGGCCTAATCATCCCTCCAGGTTTTTTTGGAGCACAAGTAATACAAGTCCCAGCCAAAACAGCTGGCTGGAGCTGATGTGAGTTGTGGTCCAGGGTACCAGATCAGGGTCACCAGACTGGCAAAGGCTGCAAGTACGCATGCAGGGTGCTTCTGGCCCCACAAACTTTAAGTGAATGTTGGCACCTTGCAAAAGTGGCTTGGGTCAATGAGAGAGAGCTCTTGGCGCTCTCTTGAGTTTGTGACTCATTTGACGTCTCCCAAGGCTCTTGTATTGTTTTTCCTAGGTGCTCTTGGAACTTTTGTCTGCGTCCAAGTTTGCTGCCAGGGTTGCCAGGCAAGCTGTGCCCCATCTGTTCAGGGCAGTCCTTTGTTCTGAAGACTGTGTTTTCAAGAACCAAGCTGAACAACAGGATGAGGTCACAGAGCCTGGCTGCTCTGTAGCAGCAGCAGCAACAACAACAAAGGTGTCTATGAACCCCTGAAGACATGCAAATCTATCTGCTTCGCATTCAGGTCCCAGATTCAACCTCTAGCATTTCCACGCAGGGGTGGGAAGGCCTCCTGCGTGAAACCCTCGAGAGCTGCTACCAGTCACTGTAAACGATACTGAACTAGATGGAACAACGGTCTGACACTTGGGCAGCTTCTTATATGCCTGCTGTTCAGGCTGGTGTGAACAAAAAGGAATCGTAAGGAACTCCAAAATGGTCTCTCCAAACTGGGTGAACGAAATGGTAAAGTGATTCAGTGCAAGCAAGCATAAAGTGATATGCATTGGGATTCAAAATAAATAAATGCCCAAGTTCCATTCTGTGATGGTTCCTGGTTCCTGGAGCTCTAAAATGGATTGAGGGCTGCTAAGATTCATGGGCTGCTGCTTTATAAGAATGCAAGGAAGCATGGTGATTTTATGAAGCAGCTGTCAAGTGGCCCAATACCACACTCTCTATCAATCAAATCCTCAAACGATGCCCTAAGGGCATTAGTGGGGAATAATAAAAGCGGGGAATATGTGAATGGATCCAAAATGAGAAGCTGAGATTGCCTCACGGAAGTCCAAGTAGCAAGTACATCTATTCATCATACCCAACTAAGGGCTCTGCCAAACTCAAAACGCTTGCAAGTGCTGGAAAAATCCCCGTTTTAGATCTATCACCCAAGATGGGTTTCTCAAATATGACATATTCCTCTATGAATCTATGGTGTGCCCCCCCCCAACGCAGCTCCTGCGCTAATAAAACTTAGACCTATTAAAGAATTGTGCCCACCTCCATTCACATCCCTACTGCTAAAATGCGGCAAAGCTCTTCTCAATATAACTACGCTATCTGGGAAAGCATATATAGATGTAGCCATGAACAATGAAGCCTGGACATATAACCCAAATTTTAAAATGTACCAAAAGTTGAAGAGCAACTAAAACCAATAATGGAAACTTGTTAAGAGAGATTATCTGCCACACATTTCTTACACTAAATTTAAAAGATCTTACAAATTCTAATTTGTTAAAGCACCAGAAAAATAATTAAGTTTCCTCACATACCCCCCCCCCCCGAGGTTGCAAAGGCAGCTGAAGTATTAAGAGAACATTTATTTTATCTAAGGGAAGGTGTTGTGCGTTTGTTGGGGAGGGAAGTATGTTTTAACACTTTTGATGGCCATGTTTTAAGTCCATGTTTTCCTCAAATTCAACAAATGGAAGATACCCGCCCCCTTCGCTCTGTCCCTGGCCCCAGAATGTAGTATGACTGGATAAGGAATAGGAATATATTATGAGCATGTCAAGTTTTCTCTACCATTTTGGCAACGGTATTAATTGTGCTGCAAAACACTCCTTATACCTCTCACCTCGTAAACAGCTGTTAAGCCTTTCCAAACAGGCAATAAATACACTTTTCAAGGTGAGCATGCTATGTACACACACACACACACACACACACACACCACAAAATCAAACAAAAATCATGCACCATAATGGACACACTTATGTCATCAGAGATTCAGTATACCTTTCACTACCAGTTTCTAGGGATCACAAGCAAGGAACTGCTATTGTGCTCAGAGGAATGTATTGAGTCGAACCATTGGTCCATGAGGCTCAGTACTGTCTGCACTGACTGGCAGCAGCCTGGAGACATTCCCAACCTTCTCTAACTGGAGATAGGACCAGAGACTTTCCTTTTGCAAAGCAGATGCTCTGCCACTGAATGAGGGCTGCTTGCGGTTTTTTCATAGGCATCTGATAGACAAGGATGCTAGACTAGATGGGCATTTGATCAAACCCAGCAGAGCGCTTCTTGTTTTCTTACAGCTACAGCTAATGTGTGTGTTGCTGATGCACAAGGTTATGAAAACGGTTGCAAATCGCGACGTGACACCGACTACGGTTAGCGAAACTGCTTGTGTGATGCAATGCTAATCCAACAATAAGTGTGAAACTGAAAGAGGGGCAGAACATGCTGTGTGAAGGGGGCGGGGAGAGACTTAATTGTGCTCCCGATTACGTGGCCATCATTAGGAGAGAAGCATTACATCTGCCAAGAGTTCTAAACAAGTTAGCAGAGGCGTATCTTGGAGCCGAGGAGTAGATATAATCAGACACACAGTGCAGAGAGAGCCCTGCGTTCTCAACAGGTGTTGACAACGCTTCTAATCTCAAATGCCCAATTGCAGCCCTTCCCACTTTATTTCATCATGCAAACCTCTGCATAAACAGTGAGGCTATATTCTGTTTCTGGGTTCTTGCTGGGAAGGGGGGTGAGAAAAGGTAGAGAGTTCAGCATAAGAAGTTCCAATAAAGGCAAAGCCAGGAGCTGCATGCATGCTGACTGACGTGTGTTTTGCATGATGAAATGCAACGGGGAAAGCGGCAATCTTTTGTTTCAGAGAGCCATTTCTGATTAGCAATTTAAACAGAGAAGGTGTTAAAATAAAATTGGCTTTCCTTCTCCAGTAAGGCATTTTGAACACACACACATGCACATACACACACATCTGAGAATATTTAATTTCAAAATTTCTTCCTCTTGCAGAAGCACATGTGCAAAAAAACAACAACCACCCTGCTACATCAGGCAAAGAATCATCTGGTCTAGTCCAGCATCAACAATTTTGACAACCCTGACATTCATTTAATGAAGAAAGCCTAAATGCCTTCAATACAAGATATAGTGCATTTATTTAAATACTGTATTTAGAGCAACCTTGTATGGTAGGTGTTATAAGAATTGTAAGGTAATAAATATTCATAAATGCACACATATCTTAATATATAAACCATGCGTCTGAAGTAGTACAGGAGAGCAATCCTGAAGCCATTTTGACTCACCCAATGACCTCAAATATTCCTCTGCAGAATGGGAGGCAAATGGAGAAAACCTTCCCATTGTCTTTTCCATTACAGTGGTACCTCGAGTTAAGAACTTAATTCATTCTGGAGGTCTGTTCTTAACCTGAAACTGTTCTTAACCCGAGGTACCACTTTAGCTAATGGGGCCTCCCGCTGCCGCCGCCACACAATTTCTGTTCTCATCCTGAAGCAAAGTTCTGAACTTGAGGTACTATTTCTGGGTTAGCGGAGTCTGTAACCTGAAGCGTCTGTAACCCGAGGCACCACTGTACAAATCATGTCTTAAATGTGTATTTGTGTATGAATAGGGTGAGCCTGTGACCTGGATTCAGGAACGAAAGTATTAACCATCACAAAAGAATGGCCAGGCTGCCCAAGTAATGCAATCAACGACCATTATCAGGGTATCCTGGCAGACAGGATTTCTGCTGTGGACCACCTCCTATGATGTTTGTATAATGACTTTGGGGTGGTCTTTGGCTAAGGGGGTTGGGCAATGTCAAAAGTCTTTAAAACTTCCTGCATATGTTTGTTCAGGGTCTCTCCCTCCTTGTAGGGGAGGGAACTTTGTTGCAACAGAAAAATAAACATCTTTCTTGCTTTCCAGTCTCCATCCATTTTTCTCTGACAGATCATAGACTTAGGGGACTCAGAGCCCCATGGGAGTTAGGCAGCAACCTACACCAGTAGGTTAGCATTATCCCCATCTCATAGATGGAAAGAGACACTGAGTTTCCTGAGGAAATTGTAAAAGTTTGTGGCAAAGCTAAGATTGGAACTGGGATTATTTCAGCTAAAACCTCATGTTCCAATGAGTGACGTCCACACCAGATGGGCCATACTGAATGGTAAACTAGGGCAGTCACAGACCATGACAAGATGCTGACAGTACATCAGGAGGAGAAGTCAGAATGAAAAGGCAGCCTGCTTTTTCAGCTTGTGAAGGAGTTGACAATTATAAGGTCTATGGTAAGTCGGGAATATATCTTAGGTCTTGTGTGTGTGTGTGTGTGTGTGTGTGTCCTTTAAAAAGCAGGGAATGTGCATATCCATATACAGGTAACCCCCCATTTACACGGGGGTAGTGTTTCGAGGCATTGAGGATGTGCATAAGCCAGCCCCATCCCTGCCCCCTTTCCATGCCACTTCCAGGTTCACGGCGATGAGTGTGTGCACAAACACGTGTAAATGCGGAGTTGTCTGCACTATTTATTTACTGCTACTCAAAGTACTGCAGATATGTCTTTTTTTAAAGAATCTGAAACTGCCTATACAGAATGTTACTTTGGGCAGCCTTTTTTGGCATCGTGTGCTGTGCCAATTGGCCACTTTCAAGTAAGCATGCTTAAACTCACGGAAATCAATGGGTTTGGCATCCCTAATTCATGCGGGATTACGGTCCATGGATGGACATAGAAATGGGTCAGGTGAAAGGCCTAAATCCAGCATTCTCTTTCCTACGTGGTCAAACCAGATGTCCCTTTCCTATGGGGTCAACAAGAACACAAGTAGAACGAGAGCATGTTCTCACTGCTGCTCCAGCAAACAATATTCAGGAGCACGATACCTCTGATCCTGAAGGCAGCATAAAGAATCAGGACCAGTAGCCACTAATCCCCTGATCCCCAATGAATTTGTCTAATCCTGCTTGAAAGGGATCTAAGTTGGCAACCATAGCTATATTTTATGAGAGCGAATTTCACCGTTTATCTGTGTGCCATCTGAAGTTGTTCCAAGTATTACTGGGGGGCTTCTCTACCTCCATTTTCTGCACACCCTGCATAATACTGTACACCCGTATTGCGTCCTTTCCCCCTAAACTAAAGAGCCCCAAACATAGTTGCAACCTTTTGTTGTAAAATATGTTGCTCTGGTTATTCCGGCTGCCCTTTTCTGCATGTTTTACCAGCTCTGCAGTATCCTTTTTGGAACGCAGCAACAAGGACTGGAGAAGCACAAGATTCAAAGTATAGTTGCCCCACAGATTTGTATACAGGCATTGTGACACAGGTAGTTTATTTTCCAATCCATTTCCTAATGATTCCTAGCACGAACTTTGCATTTCTCACGGCTGTTGCAACCTGGCTTGATATTTCCACTACAAATCCCAAATCTCCTTCAGAGAGTCAGTCACCACCAGCCCAGACCCCTTCCATGCATATGTGAAATCAGTAATTCCTTCCCTCCTTGCACCACTCACAAACCAATGACATTTGCAATTTTAATCCTCATTCGCCACTTTGGAGAAATCCTTTCAGAGCTCTTCCACTCTCTTTTTGTATTCACCACCCTGAATAATTTGGGGTTATCTGCAAACATGGGCATCTCAGCGCTCATCTCTAACTCTAGATCAGAGGTTACCAAACTCAGGTCTCTCTCCAGCTGCTTCTGGACTGCAACTCCCATTATCCCTCACTTGCTGGACCAGTGGCCAGGGATAATTGGAATTGTAGTCCAAAAACAGCTGGAGACCCAAGTTTGGGAAACCCTGCTCTAAATCATTTACAGACAGGAAGAGCACAGGTCCCAATGAAGATCTTTGGAAGACTCTTCTACTTACATTCCTCCATTGTGAGAACTGTCCATTTCCCCCCTCCACAGCTGGTACTTCCTACCAAAATTAACATACTCAAAGTGCTGGTAAAGAGGAAAACACTTTGTAGGGAAGGTATGACCCCATTCATTCCATGCTTTTTTCTAGTATATATAAACCAGAAACCCTGGTTTCCTTCTGCAAAAGCCTTACAGAGAGGCTGTAGAGTCCCACAGATAACGGTTTCACAAGTAGGGCAGGGGCAGGCAACCTTGTGTCTTCCAAGAGTTTTCGATGGTGCGAATTTTGGAAGATCCCCATGTTGGTTACCACTGACCTTTTTTTTTAAGACAATTTTTAATTGTTTCTTTAAAGGTAAAGGTAAAGGTACCCCGACCATTAGGTCCAGTCGCAGACGACTCTGGGGTTGCAGTGCTCATTTCGCTCTATAGGCTGAGGGAGTATTTGTTTCTTTAAAGGTAAAGGTAAAGGTAAGGTAAAGGTAAAGGGACCCCTGACCATTAGGTCCAGTCGTGTCCGACTCTGGGGTTGCGGCGCTCATCTCGCTTTATTGGCCAAGGGAGCCGGCGTACAGCTTCCAGGTAATGTGGCCAGCATGACTAAGCCGCTTCTGGCGAGCCAGAGCAGCACACAGAAACGCCATTTACCTTCCCGCCGGAGCGGTTCCTATTTATCTACTTGCACTTTGACGTGCTTTCGAACTGCTAGGTGGGCAGGAGCAGGGACCGAGCAACGGGAGCTCACCCCGTCGCGGGGATTCGAACCGCCGACCTTCCAATCGGCAAGTCCTAGGCTCTGTGGTTTAACCCACAGCGCCACCCGCACCCCATATTTGTTTCTTTAAACAAATACAAATACAAAAACTAATGACTTATGGGTTTACCTGGGTTCAAGCCTGCATCTACCCCAAACTCACCAAGCGGCAATGCATTAAAGACAAGGTCACACAGCCACAGTTCCCCATCCGTAAGAATATAAATATGCCTGGAAGTGTGGCTTGAGTGAGTGGCATGAGGAGACTTGAAAAATGGAGCTGCTTAAGCATTTCTGCAAAAGCAAAAAGAGTGCAGAAATTAAACACCCACTACCTTGCCAATGCAGGAGCCGGCACTCCCCGTGCTCGTAAAGGAGGCTTTCCGCGAACTACTGGAACATCTGCATTTTCTGAGCCACCATTCAAATAAGTTAATTCCTGCAATTGTGCCTGTCTGATTTCATCGTTGTAGTCCTAGACAGGAAAGAAGAAAAAAAACATGGTATTCAGTCATGTCTGCAGATACTCACACTACATATCTAAAACATTTTATATTTGTTCCTGCTACAAATTTTCCATACACAGTCTTAAAGACAGGGGCACAGGATTGGCACAGACTTACTTTTACTGAGCTGATTTAATGGGAACGTTTGACATACATTCCTCGTAGGATGCAAGAAATCACTTAAATTATTTTATCTCTGGCCTTATTAAACTGTTGCCAAGATTGAGACACACTATCTTCTCTTGAATTTTGGTCAGGGAGCTGAGGCAAGTGTCAAGAACATAAGAAATGTATTGATGAATCAAATCAAAGTCTATCCAGCACAACATTGTATTTTCCATATGCCTTTGAGAATTCACAGGGAAGGCGTGACAGAGACGGGTTTCTCCTTTTTTGCAGAAGTCTACTGCTTCTACCAAAGGATTCTCCAATTACTTGTCATCGCCAATTGCGACAAACACCCCTTAAGAAAAAAATAGCCTTGTATGAGGAAAAGCACAGTGCTGTCAACAGAATCTGGAACCATCATGAATCTATGGGTTTGACATAATGTCTATGCATCAACGGATTTGCAAATTAAACATGCACATATGCAGACCAAGTTAAAAGAAGTCCCAAACTGTAGCATAAATCTACCCAAAAGAAGATATAATATGGTAGTAGTCATGGGACCCAGGTGGCGCTGTGGGTTAAACCACAGAGCCTAGGGCTTGCTGATCAGAAGGTCGGCGGTTCGAATCCCTGTGACGGGATGAGCTCCTGTTGCTCGGTCCCAGCTCCTGCCCACCTAGCAGTTCGAAAGCACGTCAAAGTGCAAGTAGATAAATAGGAACCGCTCTGGCGGGAAGGTAAACGGTGTTTCCGTGTGCTGCTCTGGTTTGCCAGAAGCGGCTTATGCTGGCCACATGACCCGGAAGCTGTATGCTAGCTCTCGGCCAATAAAGCGAGATGAGCGCCGCAACGCCAGAGTCGGACATGACTGGACCTAATGGTCAGGGGTCCTTTTACCTTTACGTCATGTTTAGCATAAGGTTAAATATGCTGTTGGAAGCCACCCAGAATGGCTGGGGGAACCCAGTCAGATGGATGAGGTACAAGTTATTATTATTATTATTATTATTATTATTATTATTATTATTATTAATAATAATAATAATAATAACCTGCCTGAATTCCTTACTTATATTCAGGCTCTCAACTGTCAGTTTGAGAGTGGTTTGACTTACAAATACCCAATACTCAAAAGATTCCCAGCCAGGAGCTCTAAGTCATAAATAAGATTTTGGCAGTAAACTTTCCTACTCTCCAGAGTTCCCTTTTCAAAGAGTATTACAAAATTCAAAACAAAGTTATTTCATAGTTCACAGGATTCCTCTCAACCGTATGGAGGACTTCAAAGCAATGAGCACTCCTCCACGTTCAAAGAGGACACACTCTTCCTTGCCCAGGACACACACACAAAAAGATAAGCGAGCTAATGTTAGCACTTCAGAGTTCAATTTCTATTCCAGGGGATTCTATAATTGAGTTAGATAGCGCTGTGTGAAGGAGTAACAGGGATGACAGAGTCCAATATAGCTCCTTTCATCTTCCTCCAAACCTTGCTCTGTGTGGGTTTCCTTTCCCACCGAAGAGATTTATTCAAAATGCTAGTAATCCTGGCAGAATTTATGGTTTTAAACAGTTCATTAACCAAACAACTGGAACAGACTGGATTTTTCCCTTCTTCTTAAAACAAATGTCTTCAAAGACTATTGGGTGAAGCTGAGAGAGAAGGCAATGCAGAGATCTAAAATAATCTCCCTAGTTTCCTATGTATGGCAGCATACACATTGTTTACTGTGCATTTTTAAATAAAAAATGAGCAAACGCAGGTCTGTGCGAACCTCCTCTTTACTTGCTACCAAATGGAATAGCTGAACTGCAGATGAAAGCTCTACACAAATTACCAGAAATTCTGGTGATGGGTTCATGACCTAACACAAATCTCCTATGAACAACTTCATCAGCGCATCCTAGTCTAATAAGAATGTTTTAAAAAACAAAAAATTTTCACAACTTCAATACTGTATTCACTGAATGTGTTGGGGGATTATAACTGTGCCGACCCCATCGTAAGCTCTTAGCTATGTTCACCAGGTGTTAAAATGGCTCGAAGTAGATACTCATATATCACAAACACAAACCACAGCAACACACTAATTGCATTAATACAACATCAAGTACTGAAGCACAGCTATTGCTTGCCAAAAAAATACTGATGCACACATGTTGGCTATTAATAAGCATTGCCCAATAGTACCTAGGAGTATGAATTTTAAAGGGGAACAAATACCCAATGAGCAAAATGTCTGTGAATTTTCTTTAAGTAGAGGCTTGGGGCTACAGCTGGTCCATGTTTGGTAGCAGGTTTGCTTAGGTTCATTTTAAAAAGTTATATTCTGCTTTCCCAAATCATCATTTTAATGTGTTTTTAATATTTTGTTGAGAACAGCCCAGAGTGGCTGGGGATACATGGGCGGGGTATAAATAATAAATTATTATTATTGTTATTATTATTATCATCATCATCATCATCATCATCATCAAGGCAGCTTACAGGAATTTCCTAATGAAAAACTGGTTAACCTATCAATCATTTCAAAATCAGAAAGACAAAGTCTAGTGAAACACAAATCCTATTCCAACAAAGTGGGTAGCTCCAACAAGACTGTAAGCCTGGCAGGAAACACTACTAAGGAGCAAATAAATTTCTTATCTGGAATAATAATGTGAGTGCCTGGAGGCGGTTGGAGGATGGATGGCGGCTAACAGATTGAGGTTGAATCCTGACAAGACAGAAGTACTGTTTTTGGGGGACAGGGTGCGAGCGGGTGTGGGGGATTCCCTGGTCCTGAATGGGGTAACTGTGCCCCTGAAGGACCAGGTGCGCAGCCTGGGAGTCATTTTGGACTCACAGCTGTCCATGGAGGCGCAGGTCAATTCTGTATCCAGGGCAGCTGTCTACCAGCTCCATCTGGTGCGCAGGCTGAGACCCTACCTGCCCGCAGACTGTCTCGCCAGAGTGGTGCATGCTCTGGTTATCTCCCGCTTGGACTACTGCAATGCGCTCTACGTGGGGCTACCTTTGAAGGTGACCCGGAAACTGCAATTAATCCAGAATGCGGCAGCTAGACTGGTGACTGGGAGTGGCCGCCGGGACCACATAACACCGGTCCTGAGAGATCTACATTGGCTCCCAGTACGTTTCCGAGCACAATTCAAAGTGTTGGTGCTGACCTTTAAAGCCCTAAACGGCCTCGGTCCAGTATACCTGAAGGAGCGTCTCCACCCCCACCATTCAGCCCGGACACTGAGATCCAGCGCCGAGGGCCTTCTGGCGGTTCCCTCACTGCGAGAAGCAAAGCTACAGGGAACCAGGCAGAGGGCCTTCTCGGTAGTGGCGCCCGCCCTGTGGAACGCCCTCCCATCAGAAGTCAAAGGCACTAACAACTATCTGACATTTAGAAGGTGCCTGAAGACAGCCCTGTTCAGGGAAGTTTTTAATCTGTGACATGTATATGTATTTTAATATTTGTTGGAAGCCGCCTAGAGTGGCTGGGGAGACCCGGCCAGATGGGCGGGGTAAAAATAATAAATTATTATTATTATTATTATTATTATTATTCTTCCTAGTGACAGCTTAGGGCTTTGTGGGTTTGGTGGGGAAAGCATTGTTATGATATTGCAATGGAAGGAAATCCACGTCTCTACCAGTAGTGTGTTGCGGAAATACGGCGTCCAAGATGTTCACCAAAGTTTTGGCCAAGGGAGTCCTTCAAATTGAAATTTACATTCCAACCAGAAAATTTTACGGGGTGGGTGGGGGAGGAAAAATTCATGAAAGCTAAGGTGATTATTCATGTGCAGTAAATATTAACATAAAAGAGGTTCCAATATGTACTGACGGGGATGAGGAACTTCTTGATTTCTTCCAGCGCATGCCCCATTCTGGCATATGCTTCTGCGGGTGGGGCAAACACTTCAATTAACACATGCAGGTCATCGTTTAGGTGGAAGTATTTTGCTTCTCCGCTTTTTCTCAACTCCTCTTCCTGGGAAGACAGAAAAGTTACATATAAACTCATCATATGGGGGAAAGAAAGCCAAAAAAAGCAAAAAAAAAAAAAAAAAAAAAAAAAGAGCAAACCTTTCATTAATGGTTTCCATTTTCAAGTCAGTTCATTTTTTATTTATTGTAAACGTACAACCGAAACAAGGCTGGAAATAAATTTACAGTACAGATTGGCACCTTATGGTTTAATCAAAGGATTGTTCCTGGGCCTGTTAATGATATGTTTTATTCAAGACAAAGGGAAGGGCACATGTGAAAAACTATTTTCGAAAACATTTGAGACCTCTTGTCAGTACAGACTATAGTGAGCTATATGGTCCAGTGCTCTGACTTAGTATAAGGCAGTGTGGAAATTCCATTTGATCCTAACACAACAACTATCAGAAGAGGCATTTCAGCACTACAGTTTATCTACCGTGTTAATTGTATATGACTCTTCTAATTCAGTTCTGCATTGACTGTTTGAAGTCTGTCTATCACCATACACGGTCACACATTATACATTACAGTGCATGCATCTGCATGACTGATGCAACCAAACATACCTGTCTTACCCTAAGTACAGTGGTACCTTGGTTTAAGAACAGCTTAGATTATGAACAACTTGGATTAAGAACGCTGCAAACCCGGAAGTAGGTGTTTTGGTTTGTGAACTTTGCCTTGGAAGCAGAACATGTTCCACTTCCTGTCGAGTGTGTTCCATTTGTAAATTGAGTTCCCCGCTGCTATGGGAAAGCACGCCCTGGTTTAAGAATGCTTCGGTTTAAGAACCGACTTCCGGGACGGATTAAGTTCGTAAACCATGGTACCACTGTATGTACATCTAGTGGGAACCACAGCCAAGGCACTCTAATCCACAATATGTGAAGCAAGGAGCTTCAAGCTCAGATCAAGTCCAATGTGGTGAGTCTACAATGACTTTCGACCAACATGCAACAGACATTAGAAAATAAATATTGAGCAACCTCTTGATCTCTAATGCAAAACAACAGGCCCCTGCATTTATTTGCTCAAGCTGGCTAATGAAAATCATTAATGAGTATACATTGAGCTACTGTATTTATTACATCACCTGTGGGTTTCCCTACCTCCAAGCAGTTTTCTTGGAAAATAACTATTTGACAAGGTGGAAGGCTTTGATTAAATACAAGGACAGTGGGTCAGCAGGAGGATTCCCTTGTTTGGGAACTATATTAACTGCTTACAATCCAGTTACAGGTAGGTAGCTGTGTTGGTCTGTCATTGTTGTCGTTCAGTCGTGTCCGACTCTTCGTGACCCCATGGACCAGAGCACGCCAGGCACGCCTATCCTTCACTGTCTCTCGCAGTTTGGCCAAACTCATGTTAGTAGCTTCGAGAACACTGTCCAAGCATCTCATCCTCTGTCGTCCCCTTCTCCTTGTGCCCTCAACCTTTCCCAACATCAGGGTCTTTTCTAGGGAGTCTTCCCTTCTCATGAGGTGGCCAAAGTACTGGAGCCTGTCATAGTCAAAACAAAATAAAAAAATTCCTTCCAGTAGCACCTTAGAGACCAACTAAGTTTGTTCTTGGTATGAGCTTTCGTGTGCATGCACACTTCTTCAGATACCTGAAGAAGCACACGAAAGCTCATACTAAGAACTAACTTAGTTGGTCTCTAAGGTGCTACTGGAAGGAATTTTTTTTATCTTTTATTTTGTTTTGCTTACAATCCAGCTCAATGAGAAACAACAACAACAACATTAGACTAACTTCAGCCTTTGCCCACCTGGTACCCTCCCAATGTTCTGGACTGCAATGCCAATCAGCCCCAGTCAGCACGGTTGCGCTGGCTACAGCTGATGGCAGTTGTAGCCCAAAGCTTCTGGAGGAGCACGGGGTTAGCGAAAGCCGACTTAAATTATGTGCATATGTGAGTTACTGGATTTTTCTAAAGCTGTATTGTTTGTTTCCCCCCATATCAATGCAAGCTGCCTTATGAAGGCTTCCTCTAGTCTAAATCAATGATGGGTAAGTTGTGGCCCTCAAGATGCTGCTGGCCTTCCAACCCCCATCAGTCCCAGCCAGCATGGCAAATAGGTGATGGAAGATGTAGTTCACCTACATCTGGAGGGATATAGCTTATTAGCCATCCCAGCTCTGAAAGGTAGGGGGTGGTACATAAAACAAAACAAGCAGAACAAATTGAATCAATACACTCCAGAAGCAACCAAGGATTAGGGTTTAGACCAAAAGGTATGAACCAACCTGGCCGCCCACAGCGATCCTTTAGGACCACTGGTTCCCACAGAGCAGGGAAATATTTTGCAACTGCTACACCACTTCAGTCCACATGGCTAATTGAGACTAGAGCAGATTACACTGGTAGACATGCATTTTTTTCAAGCTCACTGAAGGGATATCCCAAGGGAAAGGAGCTTAACTTTCCCAAAAGCCTTCCCTTAGCAGGACTTGGCCTTCGCAGTGAGCTGGCCTAAACCAAAAGGCAATGGCTCGCTACTTCCCAGATGCACACAGGAAAACAGCAAGGAAGTTCCCTAAAACACTTGGAACTCTCCACCAGTGAGAATTGAAAAGGAAAGCAGAAGGAGCAGAACTACATGGGTAAAAGGAAAATGTTCAACCTTGAAAATTTCTGAGCTCAGAATCAGGTTGTGGGTTTTTTTTGGGGGGGGGGGTTAAAGTTTATTACCATTTCATTTTATAATGTATATAAAACAAAGAGAACAACTGTAACAGACAAAAATTAAAGTATGGAAAAGAAAACTATAAAATAGGCATGTAGAATGAGTAGTTGAAATGAGTTAAAATAACGAAGTCCTAGTAAATACTGTCAGCCTTATCAGATCACCAAGTATAGTTCTAGATTTGCCAGGATTGTGACGAGGGTGGTTTTGAAAATGATGGTTCTGCTGTATAAAGGAATGTCAACTCATATAAAAAGTATCTGGAGGTTCTAGTCCTGGTCCATATCTCAAATTATGTGTGATTTTCTCCATTATAGCTATATTCCAGAGTGAACGGTACCAAGCATTGAGAGTAAGATTTTGGGCAGAATCAATTTACTGAATTCAAGCTATTGGCCCCAGCCAGCATAGCAAATAGTCAGGGATGATGACTTTAAAGCAGGATTAGATGAATTCACAGAGGACATATTTGTCAACGGTTATGAAACATGATAGTTAAATGGAAATTCAGTGTATGCCTCTGAATACTAGAATTTGGGAACAAAATACAAGGTATGGGCATCACTTCCATGTCTTATGTGCAAAACCCCTAAGGAACTGAAAAACAATAGTAGATTAACGTCATCCAACCCCAATAAGTGATCAGACATGGACTCTCTCTCACTGTGTAGAATTAAGGGAAAATTTGTATCCTGGAAAAGAAATCCACGCCTGTCAATGTGCTCGGTCAGCCATTAACCCTTCATCACACTCCTCTAGAAGTATGTTAGATAGTAGCCAACCACATGCTGAACCAATAAAATTAAGACTGGATTATGTTTTGATGGAAGCTTCCAAGTACAGTATTTAGCACTGTAAGGGGAATTTTCAAATAACCCAACCCATTCTATACTTTGTTTATATATATATATATAACAATCTACTTTTAACAACAGTAATTCTGTTTTTCTTGAAATTAGAAGTGGAAGTTAAACATTATTTCTCTTCTGCCCTGCTGCTGCCCAATAAAGTTGCCAACCAGCCAAGCGTCTTACTCTTCTGGCAGTCAACTAGAACGAAATACAGGCTTTACCACCAGAGACAAGATTGCTACACACTTCACCCATGACCTGTCAGGTTGTATCTTGGCTCTGCTGCTAAGCCGCCAGACTCCACCCGCTGATCCACCAGGTTCTGCCCTCTGCGTCATCCACAGGGAACGGAGCTTTTAAAACCAGAATCTGGCAGCTCTGGGGAAGTTTTTTTTCCTATTTTTCTCCTGGGGTACCGACGACTCCCCACCCCAGCAGCTTTCATTCTGCTCCAACTTTCTTCTTCATTTTGCCAAGTACCTTACTTCCGCTCTGCTTCATCTTCCTTGCCTCTGTTGCTTGGCAACAGAGATGCACAGATGCTTTGTAGATGCTCCTGAGCCTCAGAATCCATACTGGTTAAGCAAAGGTGAACCATGGAGAACTGAAAGGGAGGCGGCAGCGAGATTAAGTCTGTTAGGGTCCTATGTCCCTGTCTGTTCCACACTTTTACGCAAGAGGGGAAGAGAGGCAAAATAAGCAACCTCAGAACCAAGGGGGGAAATGCTCCCATGGTCTTAGAAATCACTATAAGGTAACTGCAGTTAGATGGGCTTTTTACAATCAAGTGTCTTATCTTGCTGCACCCATTGGTCGGAACAGTGTTTCCCAAACTTGGGTCTCCAGCTGTTTCTGGACTACAACTCCCATCACCCCTAGCTAGCAAGACCAGCGGTCAGGGATGATGGGAATTGTAGTCCAAAAGCAGCTGGGGACCAAAGTTTGGGAAACACTGGGTCAGAACAAGGTAAGGCAACAATAGCGTTTATTTCCTTACGTAACATACTGCCTGTTGATTTTCCCTTTCGACACTAACAAAAATGGTTACCGATTTTAAGAAATAAAACTGAGAGAAGTGGGAAGGGGGTCTCTAACACTGTTCCAGAGTGGGGTCAAGGCTGGCAGCCCTGTGCATAAAACCATGTACAACTCCAGACATACTAAGCAGAGCCTATTTCACTATGCGCTGTGGCTCTCCAACTTACATAGAAATGGCATGTTTGTCTGTGCCATGTTAAGGTATCATAACAGTATCCCTTGTTCTATTTAGCAAGTGTTAAAAATACTCCTGAGCTGGCATCTCTCACTTTGAATAGGTCCACAAATAGAAGTTTTGACTGATTGACTTTTAAAAAGCTCTTGTGTTTGCTCTCGGTGTGTCGTAATTATGAGTTACTTAGAAATGACAATCAGCACCAGCTTATTGCCACTAATCTTTTTGTTGTAAAATTTAGAGCATTCAGGCTGCCTAAATTGGATGGAAAAGCAAAGCAATCTGATTAGCAAATTCAGAGCAGGGGGAATTAACACGCCGTAATTAGCTGTCTGAAACTTGTCAAAGCTGGTAATAAAAGGAACAGCAAAACATATATAAATGAAAGCCTCCCTCAATATTACCCCCTTTTTTTTTACTGCTCCCCACTCCTGTTTATAGCATAAAGTTGGAAAGTCTTCAGGCTCAATATTTTTATTCAACAGTTTTAGCAGCAGGTTGTCTTGCTCGCATATAATGACGTAAGCTTTTGAAAGATGAAGATAATTCTTTGCTTATGAGTAATTTAGGGACGTCCGGAGGCAGAAGGGGTAAGGCCAGCAAGAAGAAATTTAAAACTGAGAAATCTAAGCCAGCTATCACAAAATCCTTCTTAACGGTGAGATCTGTTAGACTCTAATAATCTCCCTTGGGAAGCTGTACAAGCTCCAATATCCTGAATAATTTAAGACTAAACAAAGCACTGGAAAAAGATAAGTCTAGTGAACGATCCTGAATGTCCCAATATTATCCGAAAGCAGCATTCAGAATTCAAAACAAAACTGCACATTAAAAAGATAATAAAGTCTTGGTAATGTGCATAGGCCAAGTAAATTGAAAAGAGTGTTTTTTGTTTGTTTGCAAAGACATTTGGCTTATTCATATGATAAGCATAACAATCGTTGAAAAGCATTGTATTTGAAATGTCCAGCCAATGAAGTGGGATTTAGACATCCAGTTCTATAATTGTGGCAAACCAGTAATAGATACAAGAGAGAACTTTCCAAGCATTGCTCTACTTGGGATTTTCAACCAATCCAACGGGGAACTCTTCCATGAGAAGCAAATGAGTAGTAGTAGTAGTAAGTAGAGCTTAAGACACTCTCACACTCTAATAATCATAATGACAATTCACTATACTTCTGATATATACTTCTGCGAGCACAGAGCCTCTACAATTTGAATCAGAGACATCCAACAATTTGTGAAGTGCAGAATTCAAGCACATAGTATGGACACATAGTATGGACGCTAACTAGGCAGAAGTCATTGAACAAGTATTCAAATTAAGCAAACTTGTATAGATGGTGCATAATTTCGCTCCTGGTTGTAGACTGTAAGCCTGATAAGCCACTCTTCAGGTCCCTTTTGGCTGAAGGGTGGGGTGTAAATGCTTTCAACACACCTGAGAGCGTCTTAGGACAATCACAAGCAATCAAGAACGCCCATTTTATGGTACAAAATGGTAGTGGGTGGGTGAGACTGTGATTGATAGGTTCCTAATGAACAGAGTGGATGATGTAGGAACATAGGAAGCTGCCTTATACAGAGTCAGACCACTGATCCATCCAGCTAGCAGCTCCCCAAGGTTTTAGACAGAGGACAGTCCCTCTTCTACTTTGGGGATGCTGAGGATTGAACCTGGGACCACATGCATATGAAAATGTTGCTCTACTATTAAGCTATAGCCCTTCCCCTACTAACACTTTCTGCTATGGAATAGTAGTGGTGTTTTCACATCTGCTGGACATCTGTATTTTGCTACAAGCTCTAGCTCTGGATTTCTTGAACTGTGCAGGGGGGCTGGACTAGAATGGCCTCCACGGACCCTCCAGCTCTTATCCCCAATACTCCACGGAATAAACTTACCGGCCTCCTCACTCCTGGATACAGTAAGGAGTGCCTCACTCTGAAAATAACAGCCCTACATTTCCTCTCTCCCAACCCCCCTCACCCCCTTGGTAAAGCATGCTAATACAACATGTGTGATGCAGCATCGCTGCAACGCAGCTGTCTCCACCCCTTCGCAAGTGGCAGACCTCGAAGTGGAGTAGACAGGAAAGCATGCAGCACAGTGACACCACATCACCCACTTCATTGTTAGGTGCGATCAGGTAAAGAGGGCGAAGAGGGCGGCTGCTGGTTTCAGAGACCACCATGAGCCTGCCATTATACTCCAGCGATACAGCTGCCTGCATCCATAAAGAAGGTATTGCCACGGGGGATTTCCTCTGAAGTGAGGAATATATACCATAGACGGAGGACCAGCATGTAGGCAGAACTCGAGAGAAGGGGTTATAATATACACCTTGATTTGTGTTTGCTTTGAATCTCCCCAGACTATACTAGAAACCGTGAAAAAAGGCACACACAGCAGTACAGTGCACACTAATGATCTTCAGCTAGCAATTTTACCTTTGCCTTGTCCCTCATGGATCCTTTTCCCAATATTGACATTTTTGTCAATGTCTCTTCTTGCAAGCGCTTCAGAGAATTGCCACGTGGGCCCAAAAGTTTCCCCACAAAGTTGAACTGAAAGACAAAATAAGCAACAACAAAAAAGGCAATAAAAAACTACCCACAGTGCTGAGGAGCTGTAAGAGTGACTTAAGATTCATGCCAGGTATGAAAAATGTTGCTGAAAACAGCATTTGGCTGTTTCTGCAAAATAAAGAAGGGCATTGGGTTGTAAATTTTAGAGCCACTGGAAAAAGAGAAAAGGGGAGGGGAGGGAAAACAAAGCTACCATCATTTCTGTGGTTATTCCATGCTGAGCAGTAACTGTGTTAAAAAGTTTTGGGAGAGAAGGCTGTACAGAGGCAAGAAGAAGACAAATGCAGGAACATGAAAGCAGCAGCATCCATACAAGACCACAGCCCCCAATCCAGACAGCATTAGTCAATTCACACCCCTTTGCTTTGTGGATTTCTATGGAAGTTGGACAGACGTAGTCTTGGGATCATGAGAACAGGTGAGCTGGAACGTGCAGGGCTGCTGCTGCAGCTCACAGGTGGGCTTTGCTTTCGCAAGGTGCCTCCAGCTCCCTTCTACTTGTGGTTAAGGTTCCAAACCATTATGTTCTTCTCCAGCTGGGTGAACCCGGCTTCCTTCCAGCTTTGAACTTTGCTTGGCAAACGTACGAAGCAGTAAACTTAAAACTGGCTCAGCAGTCAGCCTTGCTCCTGCGCTCATTCTTTAAGTGTGAAACCAACAATGCGGCTATCAAGTGCGCCTGCATTTGTTTGGCAAAAGCAACGTGTGTGTTTCTGTTATTAGGTTTTTGAATTAAGAAACGAAAACAACACCAAAAAAATTAAGCAAGTTTGTGAAGCTTCTCGAGGGACCGGAAGGAGCTGTGGAAGGAACGGGCTGTGGGCACCACAGCGTGAACCAAGAAATACCTTTCACAGAAGGCTCTTCCTCATTCCAAGGGAAGCTTGCAGAACAGTTTTTAGGCATTCACATTGGGGCTGAAGTACCTGTGTTTACAGCAGCCCCAAACAGCCTCGATTACCCTCAAACTAGGGTGCTAAGCTTAAGGAGATTGGAACTGAATGGAAGCTGTGGCACTTGTTCCAACCCATTCTGCCACATGACATTCCCCCACTAAATTGATGCACACATGGCTCAACTGTGAACTCCAGCAGTGCTAAGCGTAATTCAAAAATGTCCAACTCAGGGTGGGTACATGTGTGCATGCTCAAAACACAAAAGCATGAAACTTTGGAGGTTGGTGCCATCACTATAAGGAAGCAATCTTAACCACAGCCATCCCTGCTTCCAAAACCTAATCTTGTCCTTCCCTTAAGCTTTTAAAAGGTTAGCACATAACTTGACCAGTAAGGGGACCAGGGTAACTTTTGTGTCCTTTGTCACTGGCAAGAAATCCAGCCCTGAAACTTCTTAACAACTGATACAGGATTAGCACTACCCTCTTCAAATTGTCCCCCACATCCAAGCAGCTGCAGGAAGCGCTCCATCAGGTTTAAAAGATTAGGAGATATCTTGCAATGAAGCTACTCTGCTGTTTTGTACACCAAGCCTTTAAGAGTGACTGATTGAGTTCAACTCCTTTCAATATCTGAGTAGATTGGAAGAGGAAAAGCCTCTGTGGATAATAGAAGTCAGTAAAGAGATCTCTGCAGATACTATACACTTAATCCCTGGAGGCTTCCTAGAGGAAGCAGGCTCAAAAAGGCTAGCACCGACAGAGCTCTGCTCTCTTAACACATCAGGCCAATTTAGGCATGCAAAATTAAGGGGAAACGTCCCTTAACTGCAGACACAGGCAATGGTTGGTAGCAACATTGACTGGTAACCAAATTACCGTGGAAAGAACATTATTAAAATGGGAGATCATCTCTGTCAAGACAAGTATCAACCAGTTTATACTGTGTTGCACTTGCATTGCGTAAGTCTCTGACACAGTGTGATGTAGTGGTTAAGAGCGGTGGACTCGTAATCTGGTGAACCAGGTTCGATTCCCCGCTCCTCCACATGCAGCTGCTGGGTGACCTTGGGCTAGTCACACTTCTCTAAAGTCTCTCAGCCTCACTCACCTCACAGAGTGTTTGTTGTGGGGGAGGAAGGGAAAGGAGATTGTGAGCCGCTTTGAGACTCCTTAGGGTAGTGATAAAGCGGGATATCAAATCCAAATCCACTTCCCATAAGGTGGTTGAGCTGGTGTGGTATTTGCCCACCTTACCTGCTCTCTCAATCCAAATAAGGAAACAGCAAGTACATGATCCTCACACTGGATGACTTCCCCCTCAAACTGAGAATATTTTAAACCATCCTTCAAGACAAGACAGTGAAAATATATACCCATCTGGGCGTAAATAGTCTGAAACAGGCTCAAAATGTATTGAAGAAATAGGAATATCCAACATATAGAAAAACAGATCTTGTTGAATAAGAATTTGCTTTGTTTCTGCAAAGGTCAATGCCATCTCACCAACATTTTAAGAGTTGTTTTTGGAAGGATGGGTTGTTTTGTTGTTTTGCTTTTCAGAGTATCAAAAAGCATTTGGACAGTGGTGACCTGGCAGACACTATATACTTGGACTTTGAAAGAAGTAGTTCAGAAAGTCCGTCACTCAAAATTATAATGAAAGAAGAGGACAGATCCTTTTGTGTATTGATAACTGGTTAAAGAACAAGAATCACTACTAAATGGAGAGTTCTGAGAATGGATCATTACAGGTAGTGCCCCTGCAAGAGACTTGTACTGGGACCAGTGCTGATGAGTCACTTTATTCAAGGGGGTAAAAAACAAAAAGGGACCGTGAAGATCTCCTAAAGGATCTCTCCGAAATGGGTGCATAGGCAATAAAATAGGAAATGTGGCTCAATGTTGTGAAAGTTAAAGTGATGCTTGATAAGGCCAATAATAATAATAATAATAATAATAATTAATAATAGTAATATCCTAACTTCACATGCACCATTATGGGGCTTCAGCTAGGAAAGAACCAGAAAGGGAATGTTAAGAGTTGGCGGAAAAACAAGGCAATTAACGGACATCAGTTCCTTTGGTGCAGTCCCTGGTTCAGATGTCCATGCCCATATGAATATCAGCAGCTAATGAATAGGGGGAACGCTCAACTAAGGTAAACTGAAACAGGATGGAGTGTAAACAGAGAAAGAGTGGTGTAAAATTGATGCCAAAACAGTACTCTCGTGACCTATCACAGCATACCAACAGGCAGTAAGTGAGGGGAAAGGTTTACAAGACGTCACCTGAGTGACACAATACCTCTCAACAGAAAAGTTTACTTGAAATTGTGTCAATATAAGTCTGGTTATCCTTATGGTGAGAAAGGCATCTGTGCATTTCTGTTAAGAAACATGCATCCCTGTTAAGACTCTATGCATATGGAAGAACTCCCTTTTGTGTGCAGGTCTAGGATATTCTCTGCGGCCTCTCCACCCACACCCTAGTTTCCATTTTATGCAGACTTTTAAAAAGAAAAAGAAAAAGAAGCTGTTTGTGCCTATTCTCTTGGCTCCTGTTCTTCAACCAGTTCCTGGCCTCGTAGGTTTGTAACTGGTTAAGGGACAGAGGGAAGGACAAACAGTTCTCACAGTGGTAATCAAAGGAATCCCCCCAAGACTCTGTACTGGGGCCAATGATATAAACAATGTGGAGTCAGGGCTGAGTGGTAGAATAGCCAAATTTTCTGACGCCAGCAAATAAATCATGAAATCCAAAGCTGCCTGCAAGACTCCAGAAGTGTGTCTTCAAAGTGGGTGAAGATGCAAGAGGAGGAGAAATGAGGTTCAACAAGTGTAAAATGATGCATAGTGGGGTGGGGGGAATTGAACTTTATAGATGTAATGATGTTATCTAAACTGGCTGTGACTACCTAAGAAGATATTTGAGGCACAGTAGAGAGAGCAATGAAAGTGTCAACTCCAACAGCGTTCCAGCAGTGAAAAGATGTAATGAAACAGGTTTTTATTTCTACAGATCCCATATCTACAGTGTGACTGCATTTGGAATACAATATATAGCTCTACCCACCACCTCTCTTATTGTCCTGTTCCATTCAGGGTGGGTTTAATTATTGCAATGGTTTTAGCTGGTTTTCATAATTGTATATTCTATTGCTGTCGCCCGCCTTGGGACCTTACAGTGAAGGTTGGGTAAGAAATCTTTTAAATGAATAAATGTCCAAAGGAGGACAACAGAACCAGAAGATATATAGAAAAGAGCAACAAAAACAGAGGGCTAGAGAACTTTCCCTATAAAGGATAAAGTGTTTGAAGCTTTTTAGGTTAGAAGAAGATATGACTGCTGGGGTGGCATAATTTAGGTATAAAAATAACAATTGCTCAAAGAGAGCTGATGCAAGGGAATCCCCTTCTTATATAATTCTTGAAATTAGAATGAAGTTGACCAGATGTCTCTTCAGAACAGACAAAAGGGAAGTATTTTATTCACCCTATGGATTGTTGACCCTTCCACAGGATAATGCCACGTTTCAAGAAGAGCGGGACAAAATTCACAGGTGACGAGAGGGGGGTCTTTGATGGCCATTACCTGAGACAGCTGGATGAACACCCAGATTCAGAGGGGCAATGCCCGATTCAGGAAACGGAACACTAGACTTTGTGGATCTTCAGTTGAATCCAGAAGGACCTTTATGTTCTCACTAAGCTCTTCTAATCAGTAAATTATGGAAGATCAATAGGAAGTCACCTTGTATCCAAGCTTCTTGAGGAACTCAGGCTGAGCATTATCCATCAACACATTGAACTAGCACCCATTGTTATGTAAAGAACCACATCCAACTGAGCTATCCAGGCTGCATAAGAATCCCTCTTTTGAAATTTCATGACATGGGGAACCGATTGTCACCATGTAGGAACAAGCTGTAAGAAAGGCTCACGAAGATAGTAAAGAAGTAAAGACTTTTACTGTGTCAAAAATGACCCACGGAACTTACTTCTCAGCCACTTTATAATATAAACTAGTTTTAAGCTCATGCGAGGCTGACACAGATGTAATTCTAGCATAGCCATTAAGTGATCATGAATAGGTTGCAGGATCATGGGCTCCTTCCCCTAACTCCTTCCTGCTCATTCACAAGTTCCCCCTCTTCCTGTTTCATCAGTACTGCATGTGTCCAACATTAATCCTTGGCCAATGAAACTACAGGGTCACTCAATGCTGGCTTCTTTTTTAAAACAAGTTTTGACATTAACACCAGATGCCCTACTGGGGAGAAGGCATTAGGGCTGCAGATTGGTCCTGCATCACTCCCACATTCCTCTTCCCTGCTAGCAAGCAGGAGCAAACAAAAATCCTTTGTTTAGCCAAGACCCAGCCTTGACTTCAAGTGCTTTTTGGAGCAAAACAAACCATGATCCCTGGTTTGAATCCACCTTCAAGCCAACGATTGTGGTTTGCTTGCTCCTGTTTGCTTCTCATAAGGAGCTAATAAATAATAATTATTATACCCTACCCATTTGGCTGGGTTTCCCCAGCCACTCTGGGCAGCTTACCGCAGATATAAAAACATAGCAAAACATGAAGCATTAAAAACTCCCTGATACAGGGCCACCTTCAGATGTCTTCTAAAAGTTGTGTAGTTTTTTTATCTCCTTGACATCTGGGCGCCACTACTGAGAAGGCCCTCTGCCTGGTTCCCTGTAACTTTGTTTCTTGCAGTGAAAGAACCAGTGGAAGACCCTTGGAGGAGGACCTCAGTGTCCGGCCTGAGCGTTAGGGATGGAGATGTTCCTTTAGGTATACTGGACCAAGACCGTTTAGGGCTTTAAAGGTCAGCACCAACACTTTGAATTGTGCTCAGAAATGTACTGGGAGCCAGTGAAGATCGTTTAGAACTGGTGTTATATGGTCCCGGCAACCAGACCCAATCATCAGTCTAGCTGCAGCATTCTGGATTAGTTGTAGTTTCTGAGTCACCTTCAAAGGTAGCCCCACAGACAGTGCATTGCAGTAGTCCAAGCGGGAGATAACTAGAGTATGCACCACTCTGGCAAGACAGTCTGCAGGCAGGTAGGGTCTCAGCCGGCATACCAGATGGAGCTGGTAGAAAGCTGCCCTGGACACAGAATTGATCTGCGCCTCCATGGACAGCTATGAGTCCAAAATGACTCCCAGGCTGCACACCTGGTCCTTCAGGGGGAGTGATGAGGGAACGATCTGAATGATCATGATAAACCATTAACCACGGCCTACCATGGTGTGGGAACACACCCAGTAAGTGAGCAAGGAGCAGTTAGGGGAGGGAATGGCCCAATCCCACAGTCTACTCCTTATCACAGAATTCTAGTTAATAACTAAACTGGCATTTGCACAGGCTCTTAACTATCATGAACTCTCCATGGAATTTTTGGAATTACAGGGGAGCCAACAAAACTTCAAGATTAGCAAACTTCATGTCCAGGATTCTTTGAGAAAACTAATGACAATTTGGCGAGGGCAGCTGTTGTTGGTTTTTATTTTTGGTAGATGTAGCCTCAAACAATTAGTAAAAGCACCGAGGGGGGGGGGGGGGCTCCAGACATCAGTATTGCCTTGTCGACAATTCCCTCATTTTATTAGAAAACAATCATAGCTTAAAATGGTGCTCCATAGTTAACTTGCATAAAGATCTGCTTTTTAGTTTAATGGAACAGTGGTCAATATATTTCAAACCCTGTCATGATTTAATGATTACAAGGCTTCTTTTGCAGTAATAGAGCCGTCTGAAATACACAGCCAGGTATGCTATTAAGGGAAAGCAATATAAATAAATCTTCAATGCATTCCTAAATGAGGAATTATTCATTTACAGTAAACCATGCAAGAAATCTATATCACAATGTCAAGTAGCTACTTTAAGATATAAATCTGAAGGCAGAACATTCATACAGACCCAAAATATCAATTAGGAAATATTAAACTTCAGCTCTGTTACTGATGCAAGCAATTTGGAAAGCCAAGATTTTTTTATTTTTTTATTTTTTGAAGATACACAGCAATAATGATGCTGCTCTTTGCAGTCTTCCCACATAACCACAGCCCTGTGAATAGTGTTTACAATCTAAAATATAGATTTCAATGCATAATTAATTGCAGTTGTTGAACTTGCATTCCCTTTGATATCAATAGAGATATCCTGTTCATGTTGCTCACTTGATTCTTATTACTGGGATGCATCAGATGCTACAGAAGCTGGAACTCTCCATCAAAGAATGATGGAGAGCCATAGAACACATAACACTAAAACAAGGAACAACAGTCATCTTGTGTACTCATCTCTTCAGGTGTCAGCAATATTCCTAAGAAATAACTGGCACAAAGGAAACCTGAAATAAGCTTCTGGAGTGGCTCAATTACAACATGTCTAAATGTGATGGCCTGGGATTCAGACTCAGAAGCTGAACCTGAGGGATCCCAGCCTGCACAGGATTCCCTGCCTCCAGAACCAGCAGAGCCGGGGCTGGGGGCCTGAGTCTGAAGGGGCCTCACCTGTGCTGGCTCCTCAGGTGCAGGCATCTGCTGAGTCTGCTCTGGCTCCTGATGGGATGGAGGACCCATTGCCTGCAGGTGCTCCACTCCCAGCCCCGTCAGGGGAAGCTGAGGTTGCCTCTGGGTCCGGTAACCCTCCAGCCTCTCCTGAGCTGCAGAGGCTCAGGGCAGAGAGGCGAAGGGAACTAAGTTCCCGCAGGAGGAGTGCTCGCCTCCAAGCCAGGAGAGGCGAGTCACCAGAGGATTGGGGCCGCCCTATGCCTTGGGGCAGATAAAAGCCGGCCAGCCCCAGCCCCAAGTTGCAGGAGCAACATCGTTGCTGACCAGTTCCTGCCAGTGTTCCTGCTTGATCCCTGTCCTGCTTTCCTGCCTGAGCTCCTGACCCGCCTTGGTTCCCTGCTCGCCCACCCGTTCCTGACTTCGCCTGACTCCCTGCCCTGTACCCTGCTTCAGTTATTTCGGACTGCCTTTACGTGTACCTCTGACCTTGGACCGGACTTCAACCTCGCCTTTTGGATACCCCACGGGACCAGCACACTAAAGACCTAACAACTCTTAGGGTGTATCTGAACCATAGACCAAGCTTCCCCACCTGATGCCCTGTAAATGTTTTGAACTTCCAACTCTCATACTCTCTTATCATTTGGTAATGCTGGCTCGGGGCTGAAGGAAGTGGAGCCCAAAACATCTGGAAGAACCAGGTTGGAGAAGGCTCCCTAAGACTTAAAACTGGTTTAATGTGAACTCTGGGAACTGCAGTTCTGTGATGTTGGCTAAGCATCCCCAGCAGAGAATATTCTATGGGCCCTCACCAAACTGTAAATGCTAGGTTACCAGTACTTTGCAGAAAACCCAAATAGTTAAAACAGGATAAAAAGGATATAACTTTTCAGCATAGATGTTTCAGTTACTGGGCTGCCTCGCTGCTTAGTACTGACTCCAGTTCATTAATGAATAAGTAAATAGTCTCCGGTCTCAATATTTAATGTATGTCCCATATTGCTATTGTAAAAATGTGTTACAGATCCTTGGGACACCCCAGTTCTTTGCTTTCCTCTACTGTGAAAAGCATCCATTTAATCCAGCATCCTCAAGAGAGACTAAAAATGCAAGACACAAGGAATGGCATGAATCACTTAAGGAAATGGAGGGAGCCACTTAGTTAGCAGGAGAATTGCTCCCGAATAATTCTTCAGCGAATGGGGAGGTTGTTTCCTCATTATGAGAGATTCTCTTGAGAGATCTATTCCCTGAACCAAGAAGAGTCAAGGGACAGGCCTCCCAACTCATATACTCAATCACCAGGCAAGAACATCCAAATCAGGAGACTCTACTGCCATACAGAAGAATCAGTGTAGTGCATTGGTTAGAGTGTTGGACGAGAACCTGGGAGACCAGGGTTCAAATACCCATTCAGGCATGAAACTCACCTTGGGCCAGCCACTCACTCTCAACCTAGCCTACCTCACAAGGTTGTTATGAGGATAAAATGGGGAGGGGAATTATGTATGCCACCTAGAGCTACTAGGAGGAAATGTAGGTTACAAATGGGATGAATGAGTTTAATTTAATGATGGGGAAAGGGAATTTCTAAGGCCGGTTTAGGCACAAACCACTCTCTGATCTAACAACTCTTAGGTCTGCTGGATCCTAACCCGCTGGTCCTTGCTGTAGGACTGCTCTCATAATAATTCCAACTGCATAATTCATCTGCCGTGTTCGCTCATCAACAGAAGTGAGCTTGCAAACAGCCTGGAGCTTCAACAAAACTTGTTTCTGAAGCAGAGTTACTGTCTGCAAAAAGGGTCCAAAAGGCTGGTTTGTTTTTTTAAAAAAACTAATATTCACGCAAAAAATTATTTGTTACAAAGGAATCATTACACTTTAAACAGCTTGATACAACAAAATAGCCCTGGAAAAAAAAGTGACCTATCATGTTGTACAAGATAAAATAGCCTCATTTTGTTGTATCAAGATGTGCGTGTTATAATTCCACCTTAATTTTATTATTATTGTAAACTGCCCTGTGATCCTTGGATAAAGGGTGGTCTAGGCATTTAAATAGTAATAATAACAACAATATTTTAATGAGGTAGTAGCAAAAGAATACATGTGGCCGTACAAGTTTACTCTACCAAAGTGATTCCATCAGGCCCTTTGCCTAATGTCATTAAGAGTGGAGAAATGTTTTTTTTTGGGGGGGGGGGCATAAAAAGCCAAAAAAAGAAGTGGCTGGGGGGTTAAAGAGCTCTTTGCAAGCAATCAGTTCAGACCTGCCTCTTCCCTGTAGGGAACGGGAGAGAGAAAGAGGGGTGGGCCTCAACATAAGGAGGTTCCCCACTCTTGGGTTTAGATTACAGAACTTCCATAATAATGCAGTGAGTTGAATCTTATGTTGCAAGTCTTTATACAAGCAAAATCAGGTTCGCCTTTTCCTCGTGCCTACCGAACTTGAGGATTTCTCCCACAGTTCTGAGGGGCCTGGAAATGAACCTGTGCGTTTTGGACGAGGACAGAGCTGTGTAATGGCCGGGCTTTTGTATTTGCGAAGATCCAGGTGCAACCACTGTAGTTTTGTGCATCCCAAGAGGCCTCAGTGCAACCCGACACTTGAGCTGCACCTAACACTGCTTCCTTTCTCACACCATCTTATTAAATAAGATGCAGACAGAGAGGGTTTCACTATCGGCAAAGCATGCTTTCTCTTTCTCGCTCTGTTTTCTCTCTGTCTCTCTCTCTCTCGCGCACACACACCCACACACCCACAACAGTTCTGCAAAAGTTGAACGTTTGCACAAGCTTTTGGCCAAATAAAGAAAATGCCCTACGGTGGATTTTTCTTCTTCTTGTGGGTCCACTTGGATGCTGCTGCTTTAAATAAATAAATAGCAAACTGCCCGTAACATCCAAAGTGATCAGAAGCAAAATAGGTTGTGGCAATGACACTGAACTTACCTTGGGAAACTGTTTTACTGGAATTAATACTTTCTGTCCCAATTTCATATTTTTGTTAATCACTACATCGATGTACTTTTCTTCTTCCTTGCCTTCTTCCCCTTTTTGGAATTTTTCAATTTCTGCAACAGAGAGAACACAATTTGTTTTTAGCGTCAAATTTCCCCTAATCGCTTTGAACATTATCTTCTGATTTACATTAAAGTTTTTCTTCAGGGCAATTTTGAAAAAAATCCTCACAGTAAGCAACACAGGAATCTGGTCTATTTGTCTATCAAGTCAAGTACTCTGTTCTGTGGCTGACAGCGGCACCTTCAGAAATGATTTAATACTTGGTCGTTTTAACCAGCCCCAGACAGAGGGTGGGCCATATGTGCCACTTGGCCCGGGCCTCCAATTCCAAAGGGGGCCTCGGTCAGCTTATTCACAATCGCTCACCTGAGGTGAATGTAAAAAATCAGGGGGGGGGGGGACCCAGAAAACGCGAAGAGTGGGAGGGTGGTGCGTTTCAACCTGCTAATAGCGCCCTCTGGTTGTGTTGGAGAGGTGAGGGATTGTGAATGCTCCCTCGGTAAGCAAGTAAGGTCTTAAGTCAAGCGTTTCTGATGGTGTGCCATGTTTTTAATGCTGTTAAAAGTTGGTGAGTTTTTCTTTGAAATTTTGTTGACTAAGCCAGGAATATTACTTACACCCGAGGAGTACATATAGCTCAATGAGGATAAACTTTGGTGGAAACCATGTTTTTTTAAAGAAATAGTGGCTTACGAGCAATAGTGGCTTTCTCACAAGCATGCATCTTTTTTAAGAGTAGAATAAGAAGATAATAAATAATAGTCATAAGTTGTCTACTTAAAAACAGATTTTAAATACATTTTTGAACTATTAAAATTGTATAATACATTTTAAAATAATGTGTTTATTGTAAAATGTATTTAAAATTATAATACATTATTTTAAAAAATTACGTTATTGGAGATCCCCAGGGTAAAAAAAAAGGGGGGGCCACATTATCTACCTGACCTGGGCCTCTGCCTGGCTCTGCAAGGGCCTGGTTTTAACAGGGGGTGCCGTGGATATAATCTGCATGGATGCTCCCTAGCACTTTGCTATGCTCCTTCTGCATACGTACATTGCCCTGATTTAAGCAATGGAGAGCAAAGTACAGCTGCTGAATCCCAGATTTCACTGCAATTTATGGCTGTCTATCCTCATGGTTCCAGGTACACTTGGAAATCACATGGGCCAAAGATTTGAGGCTATATATATATAAAAAAGGAGGCGGAAATGCGGCTTTATCTGGTTGGTTTCTTTGCTGCTGCTCAAACTCACACAATTCATCAGTCAGGGAGATGAATCCTCTATCTTTCCTTTTAAAGAAGTCATCTAATCTAGCAGCTGCCAAGTGGAACCTACAATGAAGCGTTGCAACGCATTGTTCCTGTTAGCAGGCATCCCCAAACTTCGGCCCTCCAGATGTTTTGGACTACAATTCCCATCATCCCTGACCACTGGTCCTGTTAGCTAGGGATCATGGGAGTTGTAGGCCAAAACATCTGGAGGGCCGCAATAATACTATGTGCTGTAAAGGGCTCAAAACCAGGGCCTTCCAATCTCCAGCTGCCCACCCCCAATATTTGTTCTTTTCCAAATGACCCTCAACATCCCATGGCTCCTAAAAAATGTCAGGATCTCACTGGGCTCTTGGAAGGGGTTTTCTGCGGTTATAAATGTGGTGTTGTTAGTTCTTGCAAAGCGCTGGGCCGGATCTGAAAGTTGCCTTCTTTCATGGGAGGGGAACCTTCGGATTAAGCCCAACAAAGAAATTCTGGGACAGTTCCTTTCTTTTAGGTTTAACGCATGCTGTGTAAAACTATGGTATTTCCTTCCATACGCTCTTCATCCTCCTAAGAGGAAAGTATTCTATTCCTGGGCCTTAATCAGCTGCTGCCTAAAGACATTTAGGACTTCATACACCCTAAAAGAGGCAAGGAAAGTTGTCAGCACGTTCTGAACTTTGCAGTTCCAAATTAGAAGCAGGCGGATTTGAGAAGGAAGGAATTAATCCTACACAACTCTTCAATTATTCTCAAATAGTTTTTTTTCCGCCATTTAACAAGGGCTAAACCTGAACACAGTATTCCTAAGTACCTCATTAGTGATGCCGATACAATGAATATTCATTATCACGGAGAAGTATATTTAGCCATCATTTGTTCCGCTTTCTCCCAAACTCTTCATTAAACTCAAAAAGGCTTTGGTATCTTATCTAGAACGTAAAATACCCCATGTGAAGAGGGCAGCCTTAAAATAAACCCATTCTGTACCTATGGAGGCACATTCACGATGACAGTACTTAGCATTTATAAGGCACATAGTCGTGATCAAAGTGCGACACATGCAGTAATCCCTGCAACTGCTCTGTAAGACAGATGGGTGTTATTATCCCCATATTGCAAACTGGGGGTTAGACACTGCTAACCTGCCTTGGGGCAATGAAGTACACAGCTGACAGCAGCACACATATTCAGCATTTCCCCTCAAAACAGACGAGGCAAGAGTAAATGGCCACAAAGTTTTTATTGGCTGCTTTATTTTAGTAAGGAATTTAAATTCGGTTTGGAACCCAGTGTCAAACTTGCAGGCAAGGCTGCTCTCCTAAAAATGAAGTTAGGACTGCCAACCTCCGCAACTGCCAATGTAACTGTATTTGCCAGAAAACATTATTTGGAAACAGGACCGAAATAGACACACACGCACACACACAGAAGCCATGCAATAAGCGAAAGTCCAAACATCTGCTGTTTTGCTTCATTATCAAGCTATTTCCCCCCCCCCCCCGAATTCTTAAGCCGAAACCAGTTCCTAAATACGTTAAGGATGAAACAACTGCAGGTATGCAATTAAACTTTAAAAAACCAAATCGTATCAGATCAGCATTTTTCCCCCCAAAGAAAGCAGCAGAAAAAATGTTTTCAAATCAAGAGTATGATGGAAAACTGGGGAGCTGGCATTTCCTTGGAAGAAGAGCAATCCTAAAGTTGAGACAGCCCTAAAGAGAGAACAGTGTTAAACTGCAGTAAAAAAAAAAATACTATAAGGAATAATCCATACTGGGAGCCGCTATGAACAGCTGCTATAGAACCTGTTCACTAGTGATTAAGAGCCAGGTTAGACTAAGGCTGCATACAAACCATTGCTTTAAAGCACATTCAAAGCACATTTCCCCCCTCAAAGAATTCTGGGTACTGTAGTAAAAGGGATGCTGGAAACTGTAACTCTGCAGTGTTAGAAACTGAGATACGAAAGCTAGGAGTTAAATGGTACCTTAAATCTAGGTTAACGGGATGTCAAGGCACGCTTTTCTAATAACAAGAATGCAAAGCTGAAAATGAACGAACTGCAACTAAAATATTATGTTCATTTTTCACATGGTCTAGTCCTTCCCCTGCTCACCCCCCTCATGTTCTTAAGAGGGTCTCTTCCATGGGTAGGCAAACTAAGGCCTGGGGGCCGGATCCGGCCCAATCGCCTTCTAAATCCGGCCCGTGGACGGTCTGGGAATCAGCGTGTTTTTACATGAGTAGAATGTGTCCCTTTCTTTAAAATGCATCTCTGGGTTATTTATGGGGCATAGGAATCCGTTCATCCCCCCCCCCAAAAAAAATATAGTCCAGCCCCCCCACAAGGTCTGAGGGACAGTGGACCGCCCCCCTGCTGAAAATGTTTGCTGACCCCTGGTCTTTTCTTTAGTCTTCAGAGAGTAGCTGGAAGTGAGGAACCAGAAAAAGGTTCTCCTTTCCTTCCACTCTGCAGTTTTAATCTGAAATCTTAGGCGCAATACTGAGCCCAGAGCTCAGAAACTGCTCGAGCCAATGAAATTCCCTGTTGCAAAATGCGCCTAAAACAATGGGAATTTTGAACACTAACACTGTGAAGGAGGGTAACCTACAGGGCCCAGAATTCTTTGAGGGGAAGAATGTGCTTCCAAGGTGTGATGTGTACACAGCCTAAGTTCTGACTGGCTTAGCCTAGGTCAGTTTCTCCCAACCCAATGCCCTTTTGGGCAACTGTTCCGGTCAGTCACAGCCGGCATGGTCAATAGGAGCCAAAATATCTGGAAGGCATTGGGTTGGGGAAGGCTAGCCTAGGTAGACTTGGTCCAAATCAAATGGCACATATGCCTTCAGAATAGCCTGCACTTGTTTTGACTACAATGCCACACACTGCATAGAGCCGCCCAGAGTGGCTGGGGAAACTCAGCCAGATGGGTGGGGTACAAATAATAAATTATTATTATAGCTCCTGCCCAGGGCTTAGGCACTATGGCGACTCCTTCGAAGTATCTCAAAACACTTAAAACGCAACACAACTTATGCAAACAACCCCATTTCTATCAGCCTGAGAAAGGATATGATGCACAACTCTTATATTTGCTAGAGTGGAACAAAAATGAATATGCTTAGTTTAAGTTTGGGTTCCACATGCAAGTTTGATATGAAGCAAGTATTTTTGCTTGGGTTTTTATGTGAGCTGCACAACCAGTTTAGTTAATCAAAGACTTTGATTTGGGTAGTCCTGCACATCTGTTGTTTTGTTCTGTGCTCTTCAGGCTCTGCTTACAAATTAGTAAAATGTGTATGTGTTCTCTCCTATATTTCCTAGGGATGATAACCTGGATAAACAAATGAAATTTAAAAAAAAACTACCAAGCTTACCTAACACTGCCCAGTGGTCCAATTGCATCAGCATTCATTGATTATGGCTAAATAGTTTTACAGCATCAACTTTTAAATGGATATATGAAGCACCGGGGGGCGGGGGAGAAATTCACAGAAATTTGCCGTTCCCATTTTACGCTACTCAGCAGCATTCTTCTATGCAGCCATAGAGGGCTATCAAGATTAACCATATTTTTCTGTGTATAAGACTATATTTTTTTCCTAAATTTTTGAAGTTTAAAATAAGGGGTATACAGAAACTTTTATAATTAATTTTATTTTTAATATTAATATTTACTTTTATTTATTATTGAGGGCAAACTAGCATAAAGGTAAAGGGTAAAGAGACCAGTCGCGACCGACTCTGGGGTTGCGGCGCTCATCTCGCATTATTGACCAAGGGAGTCGGCGTACAGCTTCCAGGTCATGTGGCCAGCATGACTAAGCCGCTTCTGGCGAACCAGAGCAGCGCACGGAAACGCTGTTTACCTTCCCGCTGCAGCGGTACCTATTTATCTACTTGCACTTTGACATGCTTTCGAACTGCTAGGTTGGCAGAAGCAGGGACCGAGCAACGGGAGCTCACCCCGTCGCGCGGATTCGAACCGCCGACCTTCTGATCGGCAAGCCCTAGGCTCTGTGGCTTAACCCACAGCGCCACCCCGCGTCCCTAGCATAGAATCATAGAATATTAGAGTTGGAAGGGACCCAAGGGTCATCTATGATACAATGAAGTCTAAGAAGAGTTCCATGTAGAACCAGAAGTTGCAAGCTGCCGACTGTCACTTTGACCAGTTTCCCGCTACCACAAAATAAGTGTCAAATGTAACCTTGTCCATTCTCCTTATTTCCATTTCTGTTTTGAGGAAGCATGAAACCCAGGTGCTATCAAAGTAGCCGCAAAACTCACTGCAGGATTGTTTCCAGTATATAGCATGCTAAATTAATAGTGGATAGCCAAGCCAGAGCAATGAGGAAATCCAATCAGATTTTCAAGGTCGAATGAGCAGGAGGATTTGCCTTCCCTTAATCCCTAGATTACATTCTGTACTACTAGTAGGCTTTGTGCGTCTCCTAGCTCAAATATAATAGATGAACATGTGATTAAGGTTTCTGATAATGCTAAGGATTAAAATCCCGTGTTCCCAAACCATGGACCCAAATGTTTATTGTAGTCCAGAAATTCATGTCAGTGGAGGAATTATTGGATTTTGTTCAGAGCAGAGTAGGCTAAGCGAGGATTGCTTCCCACTGAACCCACATGGCAGACCATAATATAATTGAGTGCATTAGATAATGGAAAAGTAGACTTGTTTCACTTTAATCTCAAAGATAGAATTAAATCTTCCTCTGAGAGGACTAGCTATGTTACTTCTATTAAAGTTGTGTGCAAAAGAATTTAGGGCCTTCATTAAAGTGATGTGCGGCTGTTTTTTCCTGCCGCACATACTTCCTGCTCTATAGACTTCCATCAGTAGCCAAGGCCAAACAGGAAACACTTGGATCTATGTAGACACTTCTGCAAAACCAGGAGTCCTTCTGCTTCATCAAATACAATTTCCGCGAAAATGAGCTCCACATTCAAAATATTCTAACTGGTGGAACCAGTGGTCTGGTCTTCCTGGGTGACCCCAACCCACAACAGAGCCTTCTCAGTGGCAGCCCCCTACTTGTGGAAGTCCCCTCCCTGGTGATGTGTGCTAGTCTCCATCACTAACTTTCAGGGGGACTTTGAAAACATTCTTGCTGACCCTGGCATTTGATGGCTGAAAGATACTATTCCCAGCAATCTTGAAATGATTAGCTGTGAGGGTAATGTCGTTGTTTTAGACGTTTCAAGTATTTATTATTATTATTCATTTTACCACTTATATAGGGACGCGGGTGGCGCTGTGGGTTAAACCACAGAGCCTAGGGCTTGCCGATTGGAAGGTTGGCAGTTCGAATCCCCGCGACGGGGTGAGCTCCCGTTGTTCGGTCCCTGCTCCTGCCCACCTAGCAGTTCGAAAGCACATCAAAGTGCAAGTAGATAAATAGGTACCGCTCCGGCGGGAAGGTAAACGGCGTTTCCGTGCGCTGCTCTGGTTCGCCAGAAGCGGCTTAGTCATGCTGGCCACATGACCCGGAAGCTGTACGCCGGCTCCCTCAGCCAATAATGCGAGATGAGCGCCGCAACCCCAGAGTCGTCCACGACTGGACCTAATGGTCAGGGGTCCCTTTACCTTTACCACTTATATGTTTGTCACCCTGGGTTCCTTTGGGGGGAAAGCTGGGACAGAAATGTAATATAAATAAATATTTATCGCCCTTTCGTTCTGACAGCATACAAAGACTCTTCTCAGGACTCTTGCCAGTGGGGTTTTATTTATTTTATTTTTATTTTAGCATGACAAATGCAAGTGGAGAGTTATGAGATGTCTCTCTGTTTGAAAATGAAGCTGTCCCAAGGAGAAGCTTAAGCTTTGCTTAAGACATTTGTTTTGCCTAGTACATTATCAAGGTTATTATCACAAAATAAATCTTTAATGGGGTTCATAATGGCGCTTTAAATCACAACAGTAAGCTCTACAGCTTGATCTTAAAGTTTAACTTGTGATGGACTGCAATCGTAATGGGCTGGTTTCTACATACAACTACAGGCATACCTTGGAGATACTGTAAGTTCAGTTCCAGACTGCCGCAATAAAGCCAATCACACTCCCCCCCCCAGTGCATATAAAAGTTATGTTCACACTATACTGTAGTCTATTAAGCCAGCCACCCCCTCCCCCCCCCAGTGCAGGGGTGGGAGGGCAAAACCCCAGCTCCAGCCCTTGCCAGTTCTACCCCTATGGCCAGAAGAGGGGTGGGTCTGTGTTAGAAACTCAGAAACATAAACAAGACACCAAATGGCTCCTTAAACCAAGGTTAAAGTTGCCAAAACCGAGTGTCTAGTTGCCATTTTGGGGCAAGACCGCTCTAAAGTCTTATTTTTCAATGGATGCACTGACTGTGATTGATTCCCAGTTAAACATCTGGCTAGTTCAGATGACAACCTTGAGCTCGGTTAAGAACTTTGAGAACTTAAAGAAAAATCACTCGATCCAGGGACAGTCCCCCCCCCACTTATTAGCATATCACTTTTTCTTAATGGTGACTGCTCCTGCTCAGAAAAAGCATTTTGGTTCAAGATATTCATTCTGATTGTGCAGATAAAATATAACTGATTGAATTCTACAGGATGTGGTGGTATTAGTGTGTGAAAACAGTCCAGATCCAATTATCCTCAGGCATACACCTCCAGATGGTGGAGATGTCAGTCACCATGCGGGAACCCATACATCTTCAATTGGTTGCAAGTGGTCAATAGCCAGGTGCAAAATGCGCCTGGCGCCTGGCTAATTTCGAACAGTGGTGGCGTTGGCGGCGGGGGACTTATTTCCCCTAGAAGCGGCTGGGATGCCTGCTGCTGCTGCACCTGTGCCCTTGTAAGGAGCAATGTCTGTGAAGTTCAAAAAGCAAAGCACAATAAAACTAGCTATGCCTGTAGTTCCAAACAAGATCTACACACCATAGGAAGACTGCAGAAATCCACTTCCAGTAAGATGCTGCTTATAGAGCTGCCTGCTAAAAAGGTAATTCAGGGCCAGTTACCAGGCAGGATTCAAATCACTGCTTAGGGCCCACACAACAGGCGTTGTACTAATTCAGCGGATGATTAAAAAGAAATGATTAAAAAGTGTGGAAAGTGGGTATCCAAGCCAAATCCGTTCACATGCAAGTATGAAGTGGCTGTAACTTACATGGCAAACATGAGCAGAAAACTCATAACGACACAACTTACTTGATATAGGATTTAATGTGCGTCGAAGGTGAGTTAATGAGATAATAAGAATCTGGGCAAGTTAGCCAAGAACACTGGACTGGTATGCTGGAAGAAATCCCATGTATGTAACAAACAAATCATGTCCATATTTGTGACCTGTTCCAAGTTATATACTCCCTTTTGTAGATGCAATAGCTAACCGACTTGGCATTACTGGTTCTCCTTGCTGCTTCATAATGCCTGCTCTTTAGATGTCTGATATACACCTAAAGCCATCACTTTCATTTCTTTCTTCTCTCTAACCTCTGAAGAGCCCACCAAATTTAGGTATCTAAAGTCCTCCTTGCTGGTTTATATTCTCTTCTTTTTATGGCTATCAGCATGTCCCGCTTTCATCTGTTCCACAATTCAGAGACATTTATTTCCCTACCCTTTTGGTTATGCTTCTTTTCACATCCAGAACCATTTCCCCTCAGCAGGATTCCACTAACTTCTCAAGAAATCTTTTATTTTATAACCTGTTCTTCCTCCAGAAAGCTCAAGTCATTGATGGGACTCTCTTCCTTCCCCCCCAAAATGGTACACAACCTTCTAGTCTCTCCTATGCATACCTGGCCTGCTTCTTTACCAGGTCAAATTTCTTGTCCTTCAGTAGGTAACTGAACATTTTCAAAGAAAGACAAAGAAAAATTCCTTCCCCTCTCTTCTTTGCATTTACAATTCCAACTTGCCACTAAACTCCAACCAAGGCCTGGATGAATAACCAGTTATTCAACTGGTGCAAAATATTCAAATAAGAGTAGGTGTCAGTCATTCTCAGAGGAGGAAGATTTTCCAATTTATGTGTTACTTCCAAAAAGACTCTCACCCACTGTGCTGTGCAGGAGATATCAACTAAAGGCACCACAGCCAAAAAAAAATCCTCCTCAGCAGATCTGAAACAGGATAAACTGTTCTCTTAGGAATCCAAGTTCCAAACTGTACAGGTTTAAGGAGCACATTGGCAGCTACTGCAGAATTCTGCTAAAGGCCATTAATAAACTGAACAAATCTAAAAACCCTTTGCGATGGAAACTGGAGTAAGCAAGGCCTGAAGTAATCATGGACTCAGGAGAATATATGCCCATATCTGCAAGTATTTTGTAAGACAGCCGAAGTTTATTGCCCAATTTCTAAATCATAGGCCTTGCTAATATCAGGTGTATTTGATTTAAATCAAGAATTTTACCAATTACAAGCAGGCTTTGTAACACATATTTCTTTTTAAAAGTAGTGTCAATATACTTCAAATTATTCGAGGTGTTCAAGACATAGAATTCCACAAAGGATGAATACTATCTGACAGTTAAATCAAGACACAGCAACATAATTTGCAGCTCTGCTGGATCAGACAAGGACCCATCTTGTCTACCATTCCATTTCCAACAGTGGCCGGAAATATGCCTCTGAAAGCTCACTATCAGGGCAAAGAGATGGCTCTTATTTTACACCCACGCCCAGCAACAGGCATCTAGAGGCACACAAGCATGGATGCTCAGCTATCGCAGCCAATGCAATAGACTTCTCTAGCCATTTTGTCTACACCCCTTTGCAAAATATTTAACTCAGCAGCCCTCATGATGACATGTGGAAGCAAAACCTGCTCCATGTGAAGGAGCACGTTTTGACTGCCTGACTCTACTGCCCCCCATTTCGTGGGGCTGCACAAAGTCTTTTGCCCCCTTCCCAAGTATTGATCCCACACTGAGTGCTTAGTATCCCCAAGCATCCATGCACACAGTGCAAATGTCTACATCAGAAAAGCTTTTCATGCATACAGCTGTACATGAAAGAAGGCTTCCTTACTGCAGATAGGTAAAGGTAAAGGGACCCCTGACCATTAGGTCCAGTCGTGACCGACTCTGGGGTTGTGGCGCTCATCTCGCTTTATTGGCCGAGAGCCGGCGTACAGCTTCCGGGTCATGTGGCCAGCATGACAAAGCCGCTTCTGGTAAACCAGAGCAGCACACGGAAATGCCGTTTACCTTCCCGCCGGAGCGGTACCTATTTATCTACTTGCACTTTGATGTGCTTTCGAACTGCTAGGTTGGCAGGAGCTGGGACCGAGCAACGGGAGCTCACCCCGTCGCAGGGATTTGAACCGGCAACCTTCTGATCGGCAAGCCCTAGGCTCTGTGGTTTAACCCACAGCGCCACCTGGGTCCCTCTACTGCAGATGCTGGTGTTCAAACCAGAGCGTGCAACACTGGGGTGGGGATAGACCCAGCTTTTGGGGGCATCCTTACTCCCTGTGTGTGCACACCATAATGCAGGGGTTGTCAACCTGGTCCCTACCACACACTAATGGTCGTTTCAGCATTCTAGGTAGGGGGTTCTACGGCACAAGCTGAATCCTCCTTCCACCAAGCACTGGTGGGAGGTAAGGAAATTTTACAATCAAGAAAGATGCATTAGTGGGCGGTAGGTATAAAAAGGTCAACTACCCCTGCCAATGCATAGTCAGCACTTCTGAAAGAGGCTCTAGTGTTATTTGCAGGGGGGGGGAATATCTATCCATTTTTCTCCATATTTCTCATGATTTCATAAATTTCTAGCACTGCTGAACACTCCTTATTCAGGAACAGTCCCACTGAATACAATATAAGATTACACTGAAGCTTTTGCTGTCTTTTCACCATTATTGCGCAAAATCCATGTAGGGCATTGTATGTGCATGCCCACCCAAAAAAACAAACCATACCCATACAAACAGATGCAACTAAAAAATCCAACCAAAAATAATACACCCAAAATAACTAATACATGGAGAGGAGAATTTCTCTCGGTATTAACCCGGTTCAACAAAACTGCTTCAGTAACTTCCCTCTGTGTGAACCACAATTAATGCAGTCAGTCACTAATTAATCGTAGCTTCCCAACTCATCTGAACCAACAAATTAGTTATCTGCTTTGGAATAAATAAACTTCAGACTGTGGTTTAACATCCTGACTTGTTCGGAAGCTCCTAGCCAGCTTTCCAGTTCAGAGGAAGTCAGAAACAATGGTTGAGGATTTCCTGCTTTAATCAGGCCCCACACAATGGGGGCAAAAGGGGCTCGTTCATGTCTGAGCGTAAGCTTTGATCATCAAACCGCAGCCACTCTTTTTGCCTCCTGTTGATATACTCTACTTTTCTGTATTTATATACAAAACTGAATAAGAGGAACATAATATTGGCAAAACAAGTGTCATTAGGAAATAAAGGCAAAATTCAATTCTTTTAACAGAATGTGAATTCCTCAACTTTCTCCTAGAGTAGTTTTTTCATTTCCCCCAAGACAGACATACCAGGAATAAACAGTACGAGAACACAGCAAGATAAAAAGTATCAGAAAAATGGAACGGCTTCTCTTCTATTCCCCCATAACTATGTTTTCCCTGCTCCCGTCTGTTTCTGTTCCATCTTTGTTAGTTATTTTGACATGCAAAAATCAAGGCTAGACATTAGCTCCCCGCCCCCCTCTAAAATCAAGGCAGCGAGTGAGTTTAGGTCCTGTAAATTAGCTAGATCAGAGCAGTTTGCCCTGCACTGCTACTACAAACTCAGCATAACCCAACTGCAAGCAATGGATGTTTTGAATCAGCATTTTGATGCAGTCCAATAATTACTTAAGTTTCACCTCAAAGGTTGTTCATCTGTGCAGATAAATATGTACTTTACTTAAAAGAAAAGGTGATGTGGACAGAGCTTGTGTTTCTGCATCTGGAGATGGTCTAGGGCAGGCATAGGCAAACTCGGCCCTCCAGCTGTTTTGGGACTACAATTCCCATGATCCCTGACTACTGGTCCTGTTAGCTAGGGATGGTGGGAGTTGTAGTCCCAAAACATCTGGAGGGCTGAGTTTGCCTATGCCTGGTCTGGGGCAGGGTCCTGTAATATATTAACTGAGATAGTGTTGTGCATTATTCTTTGGATTTCCTAAATCTAGACATCCCCTGGACTATGCAAGCACACTCCCAAACATGGCCCCTACACTCCATTTACAGGTTATTCTCAATTATTCGATCGTTTTAAGTAGGCCCAACCTTTGCTCAACCGACAATGACCACATGCCAGGAGCCGAGACAACTGCTCAGATCATTATTCCAGATCAAAATATTGGCAGAACAAGAGATCATGACCTCATGCACCAAACACTCCATGAATGCCAGCAACATCAACCATTCTGTGTGCCAATCCCTTGCAGATGACTGCGGCGTCAGGTTGTGTATTCACAGCATTGACCAGGCACTGTAACTCTCCAATGGTACGACTTCCCCCCCCCCCCGAAGGCACACTCTTCCACGGTCTCCCGAGACAGACAGATGCCAACCAACACCGAATGCAGGAAAACTTCTGAGCCTTGGGAATCCAAACCGCTTAAGCAGGCTTCCTCAAACTCGGCCTTCCAGATGTTTTTAGCCTACAACTCCCATGATCCCTAGCTAACAGGACCAGTGGTCAGTGATGATGGGAATTATAGTCTCAAAACATCTGGAGGGCCGAGTTTGAGGAAGCCTTCTCTTAAGGCAGTGATGGCTAACCTTGACACTCCAGATGTTTTGGGACTACAACTCCCATCATCCCTGACCACTGATCCTGTTAGCTAGGGATGATGGGAGTTGTAGTTCCAAAACATCTGGAGTGTCAAGGTTAGCCATCACTGTCTTAAGGGATGGAAAGAGCAGAGCTACTGCCCTTGGCCATGATCTCCCTTACTTGTGGCAAGGGATTTAAATGCCCAAACAGGGCCCAAGTTCCAGGGAGAATCCATTCTGAAGTCTCCTGCCTCCCACGCTCAACACAAAGAACTAATTTTCCGAGATATGAAAAATAGCTATGAGAAATGTAATTGATTCTTTCCGTAATTATAATAGTAAAAGATGGACCATTACTGAAGAAACGATAATAAAAGGAACAGCTTTCTACTTAGCTGCCTTTTACAAACACAGCAGGTGCCATGGTTTGAGTAGGCTTGACATACTAAACCCTTTTAACTAAAAAAAAGAAATGCCACCATTTCAGAAATTTGAATACTGTACTTAATGAATATTTTCAAAAACACAAAAAAGAAAGGTGTATTTTGATGGTGCCCACAGGCTTACTTCAACAGAAGCTAAATAAAATTGTGAAAAAATCTCCCCTGTAGAGAGCTGACCAAATATATTGCTACAGATTTGGGGTAACAGAGTTTTGGGGGTTGCAAGGGCACCTTAACTGCTAGAGTAGAATTTAGATAATATTTGGAGTATTGAAGGGGAAATGCCAGGCCAGTAAAAAAACAACAACACAGGCTACGCTTTTTTCCAGGTCAGGGCCTCAAACTTGTAAGAAATACAATTACTTTTGTAAGAAAGTAAATTACTTTCGTAAGAAAGAAAAGGTGCTAGAAGCAAGTCATTAACCCATCAATGGAAACCATCAACCAGGCAGGGGGCTCTGCCGGTGAGGGGAGGAGGTTGCCAAGTTGTCACACAGGAAAAATGTGTCCTTTTTGAATTTAGAGTTGGGGGGGGGAGGAAGAGAAGAGAAGCCAATGAGCTGCTGTGAAGGCCAGAACTGTCTTGGCAGGCTGGCTGAAGCTGAGAGAGAGAGGCATGGAGAAGTCTGGGAACCCAATGCTGGGCTGCTGTGAAGGACGGGGTCCTCCTGAGATGTGAATGCTGTGAAATTTCTCTCTACTTAAAACAGCCTTTCTCAACCTAGGGTCCCCAGATGTTTTTGGCCAACAACTCCCATCATCCCTGACCGCTCGTCCTGCTACCTAGGGATGATGGGAGTTGTAGGCGAAAAACATCTGGGGACCCAAGGTTGAGAAAGGCCGACTTAAAACATTTGGTGTCAGGCATCCCCAAACTCGTCCCTCCAGATGTTTTGGGGACTACAATTCCCATCATCCCTGACCACTGGTCCTGTTAGAAAGGGATGATGGGAGTTGTAGTCCCAAAACATCTGGAGGGCTGAGTTTGGGGATGCCTGGTGTAAATGAATCCTATTTCAAAGACCCTGCAGACTCCGCCGTGCCTCATTTTCCCCAAAGGAACACAGGCCCGGATTGAGTGCCAAATGGCTTGGAATATTGTGCTAGGCGGTCAGCAGAGATTGGGGTGGCTAGTAGCAAAATTGTGTGACAGACTGAAGGTATTATTTTTAGCAGTTCATGCTTACAGAGCTTAAGGCAGGCTCTACAACATCTAGGCACACAACGCTGAGAAGGGCTGGTTTAAGAGACATCAAGAGGCAAGGTGCCCCGTTAGAATGGGTGCTCAGGATCTTTATAAGTACCACCTTAGGAAGCAAGACAATGAGCTTTGAAGCCCAGGGCTCTCTAGAGAAACCAACAGAAGGCATGGAGAATAGCTGTGGTGGAACAGACCAGGGGTCTATCTAGTCCAACATTGTTTTCATATTGGTCAACCAAATGCCTATAGGAAACCACAAAAGCAAGAGACGGATGCAAAAGATACACATATATTGTACTCAGTAGATGTGCTAGTTTATGAGCCAGCTCAACCAGACCCACAGCAACCTGTTCTCTAGCAGAACAGAGCCAGACCACAGAGTCCACTGGCACTAGAGAATCCCATTCACTTCCATTCATATTCTGGAACGGTGTATTTCCTCAAGATGGAAATGTTTCAGATGTGTACAGGGCCACACGCATGTCCCAAGCAAGTGTGGTAACAGTTCTCTTGAGATCAGACTGTCATTGCACCATGAAAGTGGGAAATTATATTGTGCTCTTGTTATGTTCCCCGGCGTACCAACAATAGTTCAAAAGCTCGAAATATTCTCAACGTTTTCAAGTCTGAAAGGGGAAGGGAAAAGCTCCATCTCTTTCGATCGTAATGATCTGATCGCCAAGGACAGCATACAGATGATTAATGCTACGGCCCAAGTCAACTCCTCCTAGCAAGATCAGGATAAGGGTTAAGCTACATTTCTCACTTTTAATTGCACAGGCCATTTAGGTATACTGTGTGAGACCAGCTATCTTCTACAATTATCAGACTCCAGAGGTCACCAATTAGAACCCTGCAAGGATTGGAATTAAAAAGAAGGCTTCGCGATTAGGTGAAGTAATGATCCAAAAAAGAGATTAGTTCTGTTCAGCCTGCACTCATTATAAAAACCATTTCCTTTGTGTGAAGATTCAATGTCTTGTTTATCCTCCTGGCGTTATCTCGCTATGGGACGGAAGTACAATTGCGTGGATGTCGTCTAGAGGCGGCACAGGAGGGCATTCAGATATTGCTGGATGCGAGAGAGAAAAGCCTTTGGCTTTCACTATTTCTTTCTAACCAGGGATGTGGGCATGGCTGGCACTGGTGGGGGGGGCTCTGAATTGTAGGCATGGGTCATTGTTCTTCTCGTGGTGATGACTGAGAGGGGCTCAGGGTCAAGTCAGATGGCCAGAGCTTCCCAAATATAGTCAGAATAAATCTGCAAGGCATCTAACACATTGAGAGGAGCAGGTGAGGGAGCTCAAAACAGCAGCCCCTGGGGAGACCACAAGAGTCAGAACTCAGCACCAGGGTGGATTTGATTTAAATCACTAGTCAGTAAGGCTTGATTTAAATCACTAGTCAGTAAGACTTGATTTAAATATTTTTTTTACAGAAAGACTCATTCTTGCTGGTATAAGCTTAATATTTACAACCATATGAAGGTTTCATTTTTGGAATAATAAATTTTCAGAGTAGTTTTTACAGTTATATCAAAAATTACTGATTTGGTTATACTACTAGAAATACATAGACAGATAATTATGAAATTATGGTGAGGTTTAATAAGTTTGTTTATATTTGGACAACTTTTCTGCTGTACTTTATTGGAAGGAGAAAAATAATCATTTCCTTAATAACCATTTAAACAATTTATTTAACTAAAACAATAACATGATAGCATATGTATCCATGTTTGTTAACTGATGTGGTTAAACATTTTATTAAAAAAACTGAGACTGAGTTTTAGCACACTTGATAAACTTAAAACAAATCCTTATTTCCTGATGAATAGCCTTTGGATTACAATGTAACTTAAATAGAAGACTATATTTAGAAAGATTTTCCCTCCAAAAGCATTTTATTTTAAAAATCCAATTTAAATAAAAAAAATCCGATTTTTTTGATTTTTTTTTAAAAAAATCATTGATTTTTATCCACCCTGCTCAGCACCCTACCCCACATCTTCTCGGAGATACTTAAAGGCACTTATTCCCCAAGGTGATGCCAAGGCCACTGCAAACCATCAGCAACCTTGTTTGGTCTTTTGTATTTTTCGTTTCCTCTGTTTTAGCATTTAATTAGTCAGTACTTTTATATGTTACCTTGAGCACCTAAATGCACCGGCGCGTCTAGCTTGTTACGTAAAACAAATGAACGTAGATTCTTCTGGCCTTGAAATATTATTTTTCTGGCACCATTAACAATCCTTGACTTGCCCAGGATAGGCACCAAATGCTAAACTCCAACAACACACTTAACATTCCTGAAAACGCTCCTCTTTTAAACCCAGATTTCAAGGTTGGGTGCCAACAAAAAAATAATATATTTGTGTTACTATGGGATGGAGCCGGTGACCAGGGGGAGGAAAAACATTTCCGAGTAACTTTTGCTCTTGTGTCGTTCCTGGAAAAATACCGGTATATCCTTTTTGCGTATCACATCCTACAGGCCCCTCTTCCAGTAGATGCCCCACTCCACGGAAGAAACTCAGCTGTAGAAATGGTTATTTGTGCTGATAGAAACATCTGTAACCAAATACACGTCAGACTTACTGGGTCCTAATCCAGACAAGGAGATCCACATAAAGAAATTAAGATCTTATATTAAGATCCCTGCATTAGATCATGTGTAGGCAAACTAAGGCCCAGGGGCCGGATCCGGCCCAATTGCCTTCTAAATCTACCAGCCCACAGACGGTCTGGGAATCAGCGTGTTTTTACATGAGTAGAATGTGTCCTTTTATTTAAAATGCATCTCTGGGTTATTTGTGGGGCATAGGAATTTGTTCATTATTTCCCCCAAAAAATATAGTCCGGCCCCCCACAAGGTCAGAAGGACAGTGGACCGGCCCCCTGCTGAAAAAGTCTGCTGACTCCTGGATTAGATCAATGGGCACAGCACAACATCCTTTGCTTCTTTGTACTCATTTTTTTTCTCTCTACCCTCTCCTTTTTCGCTGCTCAGAAATGCATGCTCATCTGAACACACGAGGGGGAGAAGAGAGACTCTCCAGGGTTGTTTTGCAGTCGCAGAGCTGAAAATTGAATTCCTGTTTCCAACTCTGGGGGCAAATGAAATTCACTCCTGAGAGTGACAGAAAAGAATTATAAAGGGCAAAAGAGAGTTGCTACCAATCTGCTTGAGTGACTGATAACACAACCCTGCAAATGCTTACTCAAAAGTAAGCACAACTGCATTTATTTAAACGTGCTCAAAGGGAAATGTACAGGACTGCAGTCCAAGCATCTCTTTCTGCGCACCTGGTGATTGCAAGAAAAAGCAAAACAGTCAGTAAAGAGCTCTTCCCCTCTTTTAGAAGTATTGCACAACACAGGGGTAATCAACATGGTGCACGGAAGGTCAAGAAAGTCTTCCGCCCTTTTAAAGGTAAGTGTGGCCTTCTCAACTTATGTGGTTTGCTCTTCACAAACCAATTGCCCTCATTAACTTACACAGCTTGTGTGCTCTTACGCTGTAGTTTTCAGCGTTAATAAAGAGGTCACCTGAGGAAGGCTTCTGTCACCCCCAGTAGGAATGACAAACATAAAACAACAGCAGAATACGAAGGACTCAACACCATCAGCAAACTAAGAACATACATGAGCAAGAGGTCAAACTCAATTAAATGAATTGCAAGAAAAAAGTGTTAAAACTCATGTTGATATACAGATAAAATTAACCTTTTCTGCACTTTAAGGCGTTAAAGAACTTCAACTGCAATTTAATATCATACAGTAAAGATTATCTAGTTTAGCTGCAGCTGGGAGCAAACAGCCTGACAATGAATTAAGTCCCAGGTGACACAGAATTTCAGCCTATCATGTATGTTCTTTTTATAGCCATATAAGTAGCTGTCTTCTGAGCAAAGAAGATCAGTATCTGTTTTCCGCTTTGAAACCTAGAGCGAGAGGCAGCTTGTTTCTACCTTGTTATATTGCTTGAGACACGTTGACCTATCACTGGTCTATGATCCTTCAGGGAGTTCCGCATCTGCAATCAACTACATTTGGACAGGAGCGACTCCAACTGCACATGAGCCTTAAAGAAATGGGTCTCTATTTGTTGCTTGCCAATCCTTTAACTGAGACAGAAAAGGCTGGACAGAAATTGTACACTCCATGATGTTTTGAAGTGGTGCCTTGATTTGCTAGTAATCGAGACAGGGAAGCATAGCCCTAACGTGAAGAGACACTGGAAAAGGCAGCGAAATGTAGTTTATTTCTGAGGGTCAAGCTAGATGTGAGCAGGAGTAGGTCTCTCTCTCCCCCTTTTTTAAAACACCTTATTACAGACCTTATGAGTTCCAAAGTGGATTGAAACAGCAGGAGTGGGGCAGACGCACTGCCACAAGCTATTAGCAAAAAATTGCCCTCCCTAAGTCTCTTTACTCCCTTCAGAAAAGGTACATGAACCTGCAGCAAAGGAAACAGGCAGAGCGGGTGTTACCTGGAAAAATCGCCTGCGGGAAAGGGGTATTATTTATTGAATTTATATACTGCCCTATACCCAGAAGTCTCAGGGCAGACAGAAAGGCAAACCACCCAGTGATGGAGTAGGGATTCTGTTAATTTATTATTTATTATTATTATTATTATTATTATTATTATTATTATATGTCACCCATCTGACTGGGTTGACCCAGCCACTCTGGGCAGTCTAATTCCTCCAGAGGTGGAGTGCTGGGATAGCTAAGTTGGTAGAGCATGAGACTCTTAATCTCAAAGCCCCACATTGGGCAAAAGATTCCTGCACTGCAATGGGTTGACTAGATGACCCTTGCGGCCCCTTCCAACTCTACAAGCCTATGATTCTACAAAATCTGTTGGTAAAAAGGTAAAGGGACCAATCATCCCTGACCACTGGTCCTGCTAGCTAGGGATCATGGGAGTTGGAGGCCAAAAACATCTGGAGGGTTGAGTTTGAGGAAGCCTTGGAACAGATATGCTCTAACCAGGCAGCAGCAGCAGCAGATGATAATCAAAGGTGTAGCCATCAATGTTTTCCTGGACAGGGAGGGGGAAATTCCAGAGTTAGGGTCCTCTTAGTGATTGCATTCTGCCTTGCATCCTCCCCGCCAGGGAGATGAGAAGGGGTGGCTCTGCGAATCTGAGAATCCAGGTTAGCTGACAACAGGGAAAAACGTGCCCATCAAAAACCTATGTATGTAGCCAGGGCAGATCCTGCAAAACAGCTCTGCACCAAAATGTACCCAGCACTCTAACAGAAGAAGCCTGTGCTAGCTCCAGTTTAAGGCCTGTCTTCAAGGTCCTTTGGTTACTTGCCTTAAAAAATTTTTTTATAAAAAAAAAACTGCACATGCGTGCACACACACACACAAGACAGCTGCAATAATTGGCAAATTCTCAATGTGTTTCAATTAGTATCTTTATGAAGCAAAAACATTCATATTACTCCTTTTCTGAAAGTTCCATCAAAAACTGCACTCTGAAATAACTTTGAACACAGTACGAACATTGAATTGTTGAGCTATTTCCATGAAGGAGTAATACGGGTTGTTTTTCAGTGGAAAGGATAGTGCCAAAACATGTGGGAGCTTACCAATCCCTGCAGCTGTCTCTTTTGTGTCTATAGTAAGTTACAAGTGTTGATCTCCCCTTTTGTTTCCTTGCTTATAAAACGCCTCCCTGCTTTCTATGCAGCTATGCATTGCTAAAGGTCATTTATATGAACAGAATTAAATAAAAGCGGGTGGTGTGCTCATCTGTTTAAAAGAATCAGCTTGCTTTCTAACTGCTGTACTCTAGTGCCATCCTATCTGAAAAGGACTAAGAAAAAGTGCACTGGCAGAGTAAGGAATAATGAATGGTTGATCTGATGCTGTTAAGGTGACCGAAAGCCAAATCCTAACCATGTTTTACACAGACGCAAATACTGATTTCAGTATAGGACTGTATCAGGTTAGCATGCCTGAAGCATCTGCACATCTATCTTCTCTTCAGGCAAGGAAATGGGTACCATTTTTTTCTATTGTCACAACTTGTCATATTTTGAACTATATTTCCATAACCAGCAAATAATTAGTTCAGAGAGAGGAAAGGGTGCATGTGAATCTATTCCAAAACTGACCTATCTGGGAAGGAGGAGATAATCTATCTTCTCAAAGCTTCAAACTGCATGTCTCTGAAACAGTGTATTGTTAACCAAACCAAGCTGTCTCAAACCCTGTTGCATATATTTGCTTATTTCCTTGCTTGATTAGATGTTATCATCTTAGTGTGTATGCACGCAAACAGGTTTTGAAAAATCCTCATACTAACCAATTGCAGGGTTCTATGGTAGGAAACTAGCTGAGGTTATTCTGGAAAGGAAAACAACATTGCATGTAGCAGAAGCCCACCGAAAGAACCAGGCATGACTTGCACTGCACAAATTCTACGCGCTCACAGTTGGGAGATACAGCAAGCAAACTGCATGAGGTCTAAGGGCCAGGGGGCTGTTGCTGACTCATGCGCACGGTACCAGGCTAAATGCATTGTCTTGCTCAGCCATGTGCCCTTCCAAACAATGAACTGGCAGAGTGGGGAGTTAAAAAATAATAATGAAACAAACCGGGAGGTTTGAGCTATCGCTAAGCATTGAGAGTAGGTCCTATTACTCTGAAACTAGTTCAATTAACTGGAATGGTCGAACGGTCTCATTACTGGCAATTGCTCATTGGCAACTAAGGTGACTGGAAAGCAGGTGTATTAAAATAGGTGAAACGGGCTTCTAAGGCAGCATGATTAAGATCAAGCTTATGTTTATAATGCGGATAGTCTATTTAATTAGCAGCATTTCTATACACTACCTGTAATTTGGATGCAAACCTCTGCATCTTCATCAAGGTGACTATACAAGTAGGTCTGCTGGAGGGAGGGAGAGAGCAGTTTCCTCCCTTTCCTATTAAAGAGTGAACATATGCATTGAACTGCAAGAGTCAGCTGGGCATGTAGGTTGTACTGTGTTTGCAAGGTTCCTCCAAGTTGCCTTATTGCCAGCCTTCCCCAAGGTGTTCCTCTCTAGATGTTTTGAACTACAGCTCCTGTTAAGTCCCAACCGCAAAGTCCAATTGTCAAGAATGATGTTTTAGTCCAACAGCATCTGGAGGTCGCCAGGTTGGTAGAGGCTTACCTAGAGCACACATATTGATTATCCCATACAATTTGCCCAAAACAGGAAGGTCCAAAGACAGCAAGGCACCTGCAGACAGCTACACTCAGCTTGAGACACTGACAAACCACCCGTCACCACACACACACACACATACATACACACACACACACACACACACACACACTGCTCCACTACGTTCAGCAGTGTTGTGTGTGGCTACACGGTACAGCAATAACTATGTGCTTGCATGCCATTCAATGGGCAAAGCTCCACCCAGATGTTCCTGTCACGTGGTCCAGCGTCTACATGAAAATATTTTAACACACTTAATTGAGTAGGACGCACACAGATTCTGTAGGAAAGATCTGCACCATTCCCCTATGCATCTTTGCTGCACTTAAGCAGCACACGGACACAATGCACTTTGCTTGAGAGCAACCTTACTCCCGACTTCCTTTGGAAGGTTACAGATTGATGAAAGTCATTTTGGCCAGCAGCCACGGTCTTTTTAAAAATCACTCCATAATTACAGCAAATAAAGACTCCCCAAAGGCACTAATGTTGAATGTTTGCTATACAAGCTATTAACATAAGTGGCATCTGTAAAAAAGGATTCTCCATTACTGTACATTTAAAGCTGTATCCTCGGGTCCCTCATATTCCTGTTGCCTGCTGCTTGCAAAAATGAAGTGTCTTTTTCTCCATCTCTCTGGAAAAGCAATTTTATAGACTATTTGCTTCATTTTAATACAACTTTAAGTCTTAAGGACAACACCTAACCACCTTGAGTTTCTTCATAAAGTACAAGGGCAGAAAATTTCTATCATTTATTCTCTTCTTCTTCTAATCCCCTTCATTATTTTCAAATGGCGAGCTATACTTTTAGTATTTCTCGTGATCACAGGCAATTGGCAGACTTAGTTGACAGCCAGGAGCATCTATTCTCTAATCTATTTTTCTGAAGGGGCCATCTGGTCCACTCTCTTAATTCCCCCCACACTCCACATGCCCCCACTCTAGATTACATCCACTATCCTGGCATATTTCAATTACGTTTTTTTAAAAAAAAAAACATTTCCATCATAGGAGAGCTGCCCGGACTGATGCAAGGTAAAATTTTATTACTGAAACCTGATGCATTAAACCTTCCCACAGCTCAAATGGCTAATTAGTTTTCAATAAAACTGAAACAAAATCCCCCAGTTACACTTTATTATGCTCTGCAGCCCAACATCCATTACAACTCAATGCGGTCAGCCTTCATCTCCTCTTTTTAAGACTCCCAGCATCAGTGAAGACAGATGAAGGAACTCCTATGCAAACCCATGGGCTCTTCAAGTATCAAGCAGCCCACTGGGGAAGGCAGGGGCACTACCAATGTTAGCTGGATAGCTCAGGGGCTGGTAACACCAAGGTTGGAGGTTCGATACTCGCATGGGAAAGCTGCATATTCCTGCATTGCAGGGGGTTGGACTAGATCAGAGGGTTGTCAACCTGGTCCCTACCGCCCATTAGTGAACATTTCAGGATTCTAGGTGGGCGGTAGGGGGTTCTACGGCACAAGATGAATCCTCCTTCCATCGAGCACTGGTGGGCGGTAAAGACATTTTTAGCATCAAGAAAGATGCATTAGTGGGCGGTAGCAGGTATAAAAGGAGGGCACAAGGAGAAGGGGACGACAGAGGACAAGATGGTTGGACAGTGTTCTCGAAGCTACCAACATAAGTCTGACCAACCTGTGAGAGGCAGTGGAAGACAGGAGGGCCTGTCGTGCTCTGGTCCATGGGGTCACAAAGAGTCGGACATGACTAAACAACCACAACAAATCTCTTGAAATAGGCTAGATCTTTACTTCGGGAAGTGAAGATTCTGACTTTACACTTTTTTAAATGTACTTATGGGTGGAATTCTCATCTGAAAAGCCTTCCAGCCAATGCTGGATAAACAAGTTGTCTCTGGGAAACATTCTGCACCAAAAGCTTGATTCAGATAAATATGACCCATCATAACCAACTGTGTGAAGCGACCAGTTCCAACTGCCCTCCTCCCCAGCTTTTCCTAAAAAGGTTGACTACCCCTGGGCAAGATTATCCTCAGAGTCCCTTCCAAGTCGATGACCTTCCAACTCGATGATTCTGTCTACCACTTGTGGAAGTAAGGTCACAGTGAGGCCAGAGAGAATTCCAAAAATCAACTATAGAATACAAGAAAACAAGGGGCTGCTGAGTGTTATTAACTGTTGATACCCATCCTTGCAGCTTCAGTGTAGGCTTAAATTCAGACTAATTTGACAGAGGAACAGCTTGGGCCTCCTGCCAGCCAGCAGAAGTAGGAACCACTTAGAATTCAGGCTCACAAGAGGCAGCGGTTTCGAAAGTAGTCTAAGAGAGGGAAATGTGTTACATCCTCCATAAAGAAAGCCTTCTTGTTTCCGCCTTCCAACTGATAAAGCATGGAGATAAGTCCAGATACGTATTTCACTGAGATAAGGCACCCACATATTTCTGTGGGCTAAGGTTAAGTGAGGTAGACGCAACATTCAGACCGATATCAAAAGGGAACATATGAATTTGCATTATTGTCTAATTCAGGCATCCCCAACCTGCGGCCCTCCAGATGTTTTGGCCTACAACTCCCAGGATCCCTAGCTAACAGGACCAGTGGTCAGGGATGATGGGAATTGTAGTCCAAAACATCTGGAGGGCCGAAGGTTGGGGATGCCTGGACCCCCAAAGTCATCTTTGCCAAGATTCAGCCTGCAAATAGCAAAGCTGTTAAGCACCCTGTGCTTTGGGTCAGCTATAGCTTTAGTACCGGTATTTAACAGCAGGATTTTACCTGCATTGCGCTTGAAAATAATGGGGGAGCAATGCGCACATTGAAGCACTACTGCAATATAGTTCTGACAACCCACACCAGAGAAGTATGGGACCATCCCATTCTGCCCTGCCAGTGCCATCAATGATCCCAACTCAGGAATAAAACTTATCACAGCGTGAGTGACTATTCAAAGTGGTTTCTCTCTTTTCTCTCTCTCACCCCTCATCAAAAGTGAAGCCATAGACAAGAAACAAAAACTTTAAACTATTTAAATGAAAAACCACACTTAGTTGGATATGGGAAACTTATCAACCATAGGAGTTCCCATGCACCATGAATGCATTGACCCACATATTTTTTTCCTTATTTGAACAGAGGAAATGTAGATTGAGGCAAAACTACGTGAGTTGGACTGTCTGGGAGACACTGTAGCGCCTTTTTTACAGCAACACAACAAAAGCTTTCCTGGGATACTGTTCTTCTGTACAAATTACTCCTGTTGCTTTAACGCTGCATTACATTTTTAAGTCCAAGAATTAGCTGCAAAAAATGCAGCTAATTAACTGAATGAGAGAGCCAAACAGATGGGAGAGGGAGGGATTTGCTTGAAATTCTGAACTGGAGAGACTGAAGACGACGAATAGAAGCAGGAGACCAAATTTATAGGGACTTGTTGGATTTGACAGGGAGTGAATCCAGATGCTGTCTTCAGGCATTTTCTAAATGTCAGATAGTTAGTACCTTTGACTTCTGATGGGAGGGCGTTCCACAGGGCGGGCGCCACTACCAAGAAGGAACCAGGCAGAGGGCCTTCTCGGTAGTGGCGCCCGCCCTGTGGAACGCCCTCCCATCAGAAGTCAAAGGTACTAACAACTATCTGACATTTAGAAAATGCCTGAAGACAGCCCTGTTCAGGGAAGTTTTTTAATCTGTGACATGTGTATTTTAATGTTTGCTGGAGGCCGCCTAGAGTGGCTGGGGGGGCCCGGCCAGATGGGCGGGGTATAAATAATAAATTATTATTATTATTATTATTATTATTATTATTATCTATTATTATTATTATTAACCAATGGAAGACTTAAGGAGCCTTGTTACAGGTTGGTTAAAGTACCACTAGTTACATGACATGTTTAAATTAGATTTTAAAAACGGATTTTTGGACCAAAGCTCACAATTTGAAAGAGAATTATTACAGAATAAAGATAAACTATTGTCTAAAATGTATAACTTTTTTATTAGAATGGGAAACAGAAGACGAGCTAGTCAAAGCTTCAATGACACACTGGGCAATAGATATAGGACACAATACAGATTTAAACCTCTGGGAGAAACTTTGGAAGAATGATTTGAAATTTAACGCATGTTACTCATTGAAAGAGAATTATATGAAAATGATTCACAGATGGTATTTAACTCCGAGTAGGTTGGCCAAGATGTATAAAGCAGAGTCAGATATGTGTTGGCGATCTAAAGAAACGGAGGGAACCTTTTTTCATTTGTGGTGGGATGTGTAAAATCGTAAAAGAATATTGGAAAATGATCTGTAATGAGCTAAAAAAAATGTTTAAAATAACTTTCCCAAAAAGACCAGAGTCCTTATTGGAAATAACCCAGACATAAATTCCTACCGTAGGAGTCAGAAAAACTTAATTTAAGTAGCCTATGCAGCAACAACAACAGCTTGAGTTTTGTTATTCCAAAAAATGGAAAGTGAGGGAGGTCCCAGGCAAAGAGGACTGGCAACTTAAGATGTTAGAATATGCAGAACTTGCAGGTTTAACACATAGAATAAGAGAGCAAGAAGAACATATATTCAAAGTAGAGTGGGAAATGTTTATTAAGTATATGGAAAATAATTGTACATAGCTGAAAACTCTGGCAGCACTAAGATAAATAACAGTGTAATTGATGTTTAAGTGATTTAAGAGTGGAAAGCTGATTAAAATGATTATAGTAAAATATGCAGGAATGAAGGATAAGTGGAGTGAACCATGGAAGAAGTAGGGGGTAAGTCACTGGATACATAATAGTATGTAAAATCATAGAATCATAGAATCATAGAATCATAGAGTTGGAAGAGACCACAAGGGCCATCCAGTCCAACCCCCTGCCAAGCAGGAAACACCATCAAAGCATTCCTGACAGGTGGCTGTCAAGCCTCTGCTTAAAGACATCCAAAGAAGGAGACTCCACCACACTCCTTGGCAGCAAATTCCACTGTCGAACAGCTCTTACTGTCAAGAAATTCTTCCTAATGTTTAGGTGGAATCTTCTTTCTTGTAGTTTGAATCCATTGCTCCGTGTCCGCTTCTCTGGAGCAGCAGAAAACAACCTTTCTCCCTCCTCTATATGACATCCTTTTATATATTTGAACATGGCTATCATATCACCCCTTAACCTTCTCTTCTCCAGGCTAAACATACCCAGCTCCCTAAGCCGTTCCTCATAAGGCATCGTTTCCAGGCCTTTGACCATTTTGGTTGCCCTCCTCTGGACACGTTCCAGCTTGTCAATATCCTTCTTGAACTGTGGTGCCCAGAACTGGACACAGTATTCCAGGTGAGGTCTGACCAGAGCGGAATACAATGGTACTATTACTTCCCTTGATCTAGATGCTATACTCCTATTGATGCAGCCCAGAATTGCATTGGCTTTTTTAGCTGCTGCATCACACTGTTGACTCATGTCAAGTTTGTGGTCTACCAAGACTCCTAGATCCTTTTCACTTGTACTGCTCTCAAGCCAGGTATCACCCATCCTGTATTTGTGCCTTTCATTTTTTTTGCCCAAGTGTAGTACTTTACATTTCTCCCTGTTAAAATTCATCCTGTTTGCCTTGGCCCAGTTCTCCAATCTGTCAAGGTCACCTTGAAGTGTGATCCTGTCCTCTGGGGTATTAGCCACCCCTCCCAATTTGGTGTCATCTGCAAACTTGATCAGGATGCCCTCAAGCCCATCATCCAAGTCATTGATAAAGATGTTGAATAAGACTGGGCCCAAGACAGAACCCTGTGGCACCCCACTAGTCACTTCTCTCCAGGATGAAGAGGAGCCATTGATGAGCACCCTTTGGGTTCGGTCAGTCAGCCAGTTACAAATCCAATGAATGGTAGCATTGTCTAGCCCGCATTTTACCAGCTTCTTTACAAGAATATCATGGGGCACCTTGTCAAAGGCCTTGCTGAAATCAAGATAGGCTACATCCACAGTGTTCCCTTCGTCTACCAGGCTTGTAATTCTGTCAAAAAATGAGATCAGATTAGTCTGACATGACTTATTTTTCAGAAACCCATGCTGACTTTTAGTGATCACAGCGTTCCTTTCTAGGTGCTCACAGACCGTTTGCTTAATGATCTGCTCTAGAATCTTTCCTGGTATTGATGTCAGGCTGACTGGGCGGTAATTGTTTGGGTCCTCTCTTTTCCCCTTTTTGAAAATAGGGACAACATTTGCCCTCCTCCAGTCTGCTGGGACTTCACCTGTTTTCCAAGAATTCTCAAAGATTACTGCCAGTGGTTCTGAAATCACCTCTGCCAGTTCTTTTAATACTCTGGGATGTAGTTCATCTGGCCCTGGAGACTTGAATACATCTAAACTAGCCAAGTGTGCTTGTACTACCTCCTTACTTATTCTGGGCTGTGTTTCCCCTGCTGAATCATCTGCTCCATATTCTTCAGGTCGGGCATTGTTTTCTTTTTTGGAGAAGACTGAGGCAAAGAAGGTATTGAGGAGTTCTGCCCTTTCTGCGTCCCCTGTTCGCATTTCACCTTCTTCTCCTCTAAGTGACCCCACTGTTTCCTTGTTCTTCCTTTTGCTACGGACATACCCATAAAAACTCTTTTTATTGCTTTTAACCTCTCTAGCAAGCCTGAGTTCATTCTGTGCTTTAGCTTTTCTGACTTTGTCTCTACATGTGCTGGCTATTTGTTTGAATTCCTCTCTGGTGGTTTCCCCCTTTTTCCATTTCTTGTACATATCCCTTTTAAATCTTAACTCAGTTAAAAGTTCATTAGATAGCCACCCTGGCTTCTTTAGGCACCTTCCATGTTTTCGTCTCATTGGTACTGCTTGAAGTTGTGCTTTTAATATCTCCCTTTTAACAAACTCCCATCCATCATGAACTCCCTTCCCTTTTAGTATTACTGACCATGGGATCACACCCAGCATTTCCCTAAGTTTTCTGAAGTCGGCTTTCTTAAAGTCTAGAATTTGAGTCTTAGTATGCTTGGTTGCTCCTTTCTGATGTATAATAAACTCCAGAAGAGCATGATCACTCCCACCTAATGATCCTACCACTTCTACCCCACTAACCAGGTCATCACTATTGGTTAGGACCAGATCTAAAATGGCTGATCCTCTTGTTGCTTCTCCCACTTTCTGGACAATGAAATTGTCTGCAAGGCCCGTGAGGAATCTGTTCGACCTTATGCTCTTGGCTGAGTTTGACATCCAACAAATATCAGGATAGTTGAAATCCCCCATTACTACTATCTCATTTCCTTTTGAATGCTTGGTCATCTGTTCCAGGAAGGCATCATCTATGTCCTCAGTTTGGCTTGGGGATCTATAGTAAACTCCCACCATGAGATCACTGTTATTTTTCTCTCCCTTAATTTTGACCCAGATACTCTCAATTTGGCTTTGAAGTTTTAAATCATGGATCTCTTCACAGGTATACACATCCCTGACATATAACGCCACTCCTCCTCCTTTCCTGTTTGGTCTATTCCTCTTAAATAGATTGTATCCCTCTATTACTACATTCCAATCATGAGATTCATCCCACCAGGTTTCAGTGATGCCTATTATGTCGTATTTAGTTTGCTGTACCAAGAGCTCAAGTTCATCTTGTTTATTTCCCATGCTCTGTGCATTTGTATACAGACATTGAAAACCATTGATCATTCCCCCTAGTCTCCTACTTAAGGATTTTTTCCTCCCACCACTAGGTCTGTGCGCTGTTTGCTCCATTTGGTCCTTGACTTTTGGATGATCATCTTCAGCCTTTGATAGACTCCTACCTTCAGGACCACTGTCTCCCTCCCCCACATAAGTCAGTTTAAAGCCCTCCTGATGAGGTTTTTGAGATTGTTGGCAAAAACATTCCTCCCAACCCTTGTGAGGTGCAGCCCATCACTTGCCAGAAGTCCATCTTCAAGAAACTGCAGACCGTGATCTAAGAAACCAAACCGTTCCTGCCGGCACCATTTGCGAAGCCAGTTGTTCACTTCTCCTATTTTCCCCTCTCTTCCTGGGCCACGGCGTTCAACTGGGAGGACAGATGAGATGACAATTTGTGCATTTAATTGCTTCAGCTTCCTGCCCAGAGCCTCATAATCACTTTTGATCTTCTGGAGGCTATGGCTTGCGGTGTCATTGGTTCCCACATGGACTAAAAGGAAGGGGTTTTTATCCGTGGGTTTAATTATTCCTTGCAGCCGTTCTGTAACATCATGGATCTTGGCCCCGGGGAGACAGCATACCTCTCGAGACATCTTGTCAGGCCCACAGATCACTGCTTCCGTACCCCTCAGCAGGGAATCCCCTATCACCACTACACGCCTCCTCTTAGGCTTGGTCGGGATTCTTACATGTGCTGTCCCTTCCAAGGTCGCCTGCACATTCCCAGAGGACTGACTATGTTGCTCGTCTTCATATACCTCATCAACTGTGATGAGGGAGAGATCTTCCAATGGAGTCTGTTCTTCATCTTCCAGATTTGAGAGCACTTCAAATCGATTTTGTAGTTCTAAACACTCAGAGCGATCCCTGGGCATTCTACTTCTGTGAGTCACGTTCCTCCATACATCTGGCTCCTGAGTTGGGGAACTGATCTCCTCCTCAGAGATGTGCCCTGTCTCCTGCTTGGTGGAGACAGTGTGCTCTGCTGCATCCAAGAAAAGCTCCAGCTCTTTAATTTTCTGGAGCGTAGATACACGGGCCTGAAGTTGCTGGACCTTGTCTTCGAGTAGGGCAACCAACTTGCAGTTGCTGCAGGTGTAGCTGTCTACAACCTTTGGCAAGAAGGCAAACATTGCGCAGGAATTACAGGCGACTACAGTTGTTCCCTCCCCGTTCTGAAGTTGCCGGACCTTGTCTTCTAGTAGGGCAACCAACTTGCACTTGCTGCAGGTGTAGTTGCCTACATCCTTTGGCAAGAAGGCAAACATTGCGCAGGAATTGCAGGCGACTACAGTTGTTCCCTCACCCTCCATCTTGAAGCTTGAAGTCAGGACACTCAAAAAAGAAGCCTAGGTCTCCCCAAGTAAACGTTTGAGACTAGCTCTCCTCTATCAAAAGATAGGTCAAACTGCGCGCGCCGCCAGGCGCGCGCCGCTGCCCTCTAGGCACTGATTAGCTCCGCCCACAGCTAGTCACCAGACAAACACACACACACAAGCCAGAAACAAACTCTCTCACACACACAAGCCTGGGAAACACACAAACAAATAAGGAAACAAATAAGCACACAAACTTAATCACACACAGCCCCAAAAAGACAAACCCACAAAACCTACAAGCTCAGCTCACCTTGTGCTCCCTCCTCAGTCGCTGCCCTCCAGGCAGCGAAAAAAATGTTTGTTTTGAGATGTAAAATTGACCAAGCCGGACAGACCTGGCAATTGTTAAATAAGCATTGTACTGATATTGTGCTTTCCATTTGGTTTACAATTTAAGCAGGTTGCTCTTGCTTTTTAGAAGACTTCAAAAGTATTACTAGCCTCTGTGAAAATAATTGAAAATGTACAAAAATAAATTAGGCGCAACTGTGCACAATAGTGCATACACTGAGTGAAATGCACGTATAAATGTGAAATGTTGTATACACTTTTATAAAAATTTGCAAACTGGTAGAGAAATCAGGCAAACTGAACTTTGGAAAAATCAAAAGCCAAGAAGCAAAAACTGACAGATCCAGTTTGCCTCTATTCAAAACAGGTAACAGGAGAAACTGACAGAATTAAAGTCCAATTTTGTCACAGCCATGCTCTGGCCTGGTGGCAGCAGTGCTTTATGTTCTGGAAATATATTCCTAATGCTACAAACTGGTCACCGATGGGCTACTCCTAGCAGCAATAGCAACAACCAAACTGGGAGGTGGGATGAGAGTTGAATGGAAACACTGGCGGAGGAAGAGGAGTGTGGGGGGAGCGCACTGCCCCTGGCAGTGCAATCCTGGCAGAGTGCCATTGTGGCTGCCGCCCCCGCCTGATCTCCGTCCCCCCGGTGCCGGAGCATGAAGCTCCGCCACTGAATGGAAGCAAACAGTGCAAGATCACTGTTGTCCCAATGTGGGTTTTAGATGTTTGCCTCGCCGCCACCAATTGCAAAACTGACAAGAAGTACGGTACTTCCTTTTCAAGATTATTGGGATGCTTTAATTTTAGAATCACTCATTACATGATTAAGGATGCATGCACTTCAACTGAGACTCTGCCTGCTTAGGCTGTTCATGAGCTGCAGCTTCATGCGTTAGAGCAGGCATGTCCAACAGGTAGATCGTGATCTACTGGTAGATCACTGGACGTCTGTGGTAGATCACTGGATTCCCACAAAGAAGCTCAGCAACTTTGGCTCCTCTTTAAAAAACTCAACATCTTTGTCCTGAAGCCCCCAAAACAGGGCTTTCCTTCCTAAAAAAAGCTCAACAACCTCGACCTGAACACCCCAAAAGAGGGTAGATCACTGCCAGTCTTTAACTCTGCGAGTAGATCGCAGTCTCTTGGGAGTTGGCCACCCCTGCATTAGAGCAAGGAGACTTGAAGTAGATCCTGTGAGTTTAAGCCATATGCATCAGCATCCCGATGAACATTTCTATGTCAGCATTCTGCTCCTCAAGCCTTAAAGCAGCACATTTCACACTTCAGCATTTCTGTACTCCAGGCATTCAAAAAGTCTATGTGAATGCAACAAGAACTAAAGCTATGACGCCACACACCACTCATTCATTAATCTGAGAAGTAATCCCCTCAGCTGCAGGGGAGGCTTTGCTTCCAGTGTTGAGTTGGGGGCAAAGACCAATAGCCACAGCTAAGGAATAGAGCTGGACACAACTCTTCCCAGCAAGCCTTTTATCCTGCCCTCCCCATCACCACCACACAGAACAGGAATATTAAGCCCCTCTTCAGGCCAACAGCCCCATCCATGCTCCTTATAGGTTCAAATGTGATCCTTCCCTCTCATTAATTACCGTAATTTGCATTAAACTCATGAAATTCATACCCTGCCCTTCCACCCAAAGAAGCACAAGGCACCAAACACATTAGCAATAAAATGTAATAAACTTTAAACATTTTTTAATATTTCGCAACAAGAACCTCAAAAAAAAAAAAATTAAACACCTAAATATTTAAAAGACCTCCAGCAATCAGTCAGCACTGGTTTAAACACTGGGGACACAAACTGTTATTTGCTGCATCTTTAGTGAAATAATAATAATTTATTTGTAACCCGCTCCCATCTGACTGGGTGGCTTCCAACATATATAAACATATAAAACAGTACACCTTAAAAAGCTTCCCTATACAGGGCTGCCTTCAGATGTCTTCTAAAGGCTATACTGTATAGTTACTCATCTCCTTGACATCTGATGGGAGGGCTTTCCACAGGGAGGGTGCCACTGCCGAGAATGTCCTCAGCCTGATTTCTTGTAGCTTCACGTCTTGCAGTGAGGGAACTGCCAGAAGGCCCTCGGAACTGGACCACGGAGGTGGAGACGCTCCTTCAGGTATACAGGGCTGAGGCCATTTAGGGCTTTTAACGGTTGGAACCAACACTTTGAACCGTGCTCGGAAACATACTGAGAGCCAATGTAGGTCTTTCAGGACCGGTGTTATATGGTCCCAGCAACCACTCCCAGGCACCAGTCTAGCTGCCACATTCTGGATTAGCTGTAGTTTCCTGGTCACCTTCAAAGGTAGCCCCATGTAGAGCCTCTTGTCACCAGTTAGTTAATTATGGCCTATTGAGGAGACACCCTCTCTCTATGCAACAATAGGTTTTTAAAAAAAAGGTACAGAGCAATAGACCCATGTGTGAATGCATGGAACTGTCACCAGTCTGACATCCTGGCGTATCTAGACAGACAAATCCATGTTGAAAAAGCTCTCTGAAGGAAATTTGAAAGAAAAGAAAAAACCAGAGCTAAGTTGTACAGGCGCACCAGCATGAAGGAGCACCTTTACTAGAGGCGTGGTTTTGGTGTTTACCATCACCAGTTATGCATTTTTGCAGCCTACAGGGGAGGAAACAAGAGAGATCTTGAAACCAGGTCTATTCGTTTTACTTTTCTATTACACTTTAGCCTGCAACATCTGCTAACTAATCTACCCTTACATAAAGCTCTTAATGGGACAGTCTGTTGCCAACGTTATTCCATTTCAAGACAGCTAGATTTATTCATAAATGAATGTGGACAGGTATTCAGGGACTCCTATGAAGGCAAGCTTAGATGACTCACAGGATTAAGATTAAAAGCTTGTTCACGGGGGAGAGAGAAAGACCTAGGATTTTAAGTACGCAGAATTAAGCTTACCAAACGAATCTGAAGTGTTTGCTATCTGCACATACTAGTTACTTTTCTGGAAAATACCTGCATGGTCAAAGGCATGGGTAGGCAAACTAAGGCCTGGGGGCCGGATCCGGCCCAATCGCCTTCTAAATCTGGCCTGTGGACGGTCCGGGAATCAGCGTGTTTTTACATGAGTAGAATGTGTCCTTTTATTTTATTTTTTATTTTATTATATTTTTTAAGTTGTATTTTAATCAATTGTTTTTATATTTGGTGTTAGCCACCCTGAGCCTGGTCTTGGCTGGGGAGGGCGGGGTATAAATAAAATTTATTTATTTATTTATTATTATTATTATTATTATTATTATTATTATTATTTAAAATGCATCTCTGGGTTATTTGTGGGGCACGGGAATTTGTTTTGTTTTCCCCTCAAAATATAGCCCAGCCCCCCACAAGGTCTGAGGGACAGTGGACCGGCCCCCTACTGAAAAGGTTTGCTGACCCCTGGTCAAAGGCACGATTCCATCCATAAAACAGGAACAAGACTCTATAGAAATGCTCTGAAGAACATGGATAGAAAGATGAGGGGTTCTGATGTATCTACGAAGTTGTCCAGTGAATATAGTTGTCCAACAAAATGCTGCTGTGTATCCCCAGCCCCCAAGAGGGGTGCTCCAGCCATCAAAGATCCAGCAGCATGTCAAAGGATGGAGTGGCCCACATTTCCTTTCCAAAGACCTTCCCTTGCTGGGCAAAGAAGGTGCAGAATTATTTCTGGTGCTCTATTTTTCAGGAGTTGCTTATTGCTCTGCAGCCCTGTTTTGTCTCTATTTCTGCCATACTCACCTCCCCCCAAGTGCACCACTGAATAAATTCTAACCACCACCACCAGAATGTTCAAAAACATTGTTCAGGTACTACGGTCTCCTGTAGTGGCTTGCCCCAATGCTGAAGTTACAGAGTTCTCCTAATATTTAACTAATATCTCTTGAAATCAGCCCTGAGTGCTCACTGGAGGGACAGATCCTGAAGCTGAGGCTCCAATACTTTGGCCACCTCATGAGAAGAGAAGACTCCCTGGAAAAGACCCTGATGTTGGGAAAGATGGAGGGCACAAGGAGAAGGGAACGACAGAGGACGAGGTGGTTGGACAGTGTTCTTGAAGCTACCAACATGAGTCTGACCAAACTGCGGGAGGCAGTGGAAGACAGGAGTGCCTGGCGTGCTCTGGTCCATGGGGTCATGAAGAGTCGGACATGACTAAACAACCACAACAAATCTCCTGAAATAGGCTAGATCTTTACTTCGGGAAGTGAAGATTCTGACTTTACTCTTTTTTTAATGTACTTATGGGTGGAATTCTCATCTGAAAAGCCTTCCAGCCAATGCTGGATAAACAAGTTGTCTCTGGGAAACATTCTGCACCAAAAGCTTGATTCAGATAAATATGACCCATCATAACCAACTGTGTGAAGCAACCAGTTCCAACTGCCCTCCTCCCCAGCTTTTCCTAAAATGTTGCACAGTCTGAACTCTGAACTATTTACCGAATGAACAGGCTACCCACTTAAGCCTCCCTCCTAACTTCTGAAATAAATAAAAAAATAGTATTATTGAAATGCGCATAGCTTCCAGATTTGAGGATTGAATTTCAGGAAAACAACTTTTCTTCTCTGGCAACTTTCTCCTCAGCACCAGCTGCTCCAGAGTCAAGCCTATGCCAGCTGATAAATTTCCAGTTCATTGTGGAAGAAATTCAGAAAAACACAGTTATGCAATTCCACAAACAAGTACAAGGCCATGATGGATAACAATTATTAAAAAGGTTAATAATTTTGAAGATGCCACTTTTAAGTGTTAATGGTTTTAAAATCAAGTATGAAGTGAATATAAAAGTGTTAGTTTTTATACTCATTTTTTATGACTGCCACCACAATTCTTTAGTACAATGAATTGCATTCTATGCTCCTTTAAAGAAAAGTCACAAGCAGTAACCAAGTTGAAATATTCAAGTATGATACACAATTACTGTAGACCATGGTGAATATTTGACATATCAACAAGACAATATGGGCATTTTGCTTTCTAGGAAAAACACTGACTTTGCTGCTTGAAAGTTCTGGACATATTTCAGGCACTTAAATTACAAATTTATGGCAGTATTTTAATTAGTTTTCAAGAGCCACTTGTCTAAGCAAATGTAACTAATACAAAAAAGGTACATGGGCTAAATGACCAGGCACTATTTATTCTTTTCCTCAGAAATGTAATATTTATTTAGCTCCAGCCAATATGTACTGATACAACAACTCTTGCTCAGGAAAACACTAAGTAGGCTTACTCAGGAGGAAGCTTGTGATTTGAAAAATCACCTTCTACCAGCAAATCAAAATGATGTTTTAAATGAACAGACCCAGTGAACTTGGGACAGGACTGCAAAATATTTCAATTTACAGGCAACGGCCAATTTGAACACATCCGAATGGCGCCAAACCCAGAAGTAGCCCCCAAATGTCATAAAGCCATCACAAAAAGGGGTACAGCAGGCTTATGTGCACTAATGAATAATGGTCAAAAGACACAATTCTACTCCTATGTAACCTCAGAAGCCTCATGGATGGGAGGTTATATGGGCTCCTCAGAAGAGCAGGGAATTTATGCCACAAATGAGCACACAAATAGCATGAAATGACTGCACACACAATGAAAAAAGAACTAGTAACCTTCATTTGTGCTCAGAGATGCCTGTTCCTTCCCCTCTGTCCTTGTTGCCTCTAGTTTCTATTTCCCTGGACAGAAGCTCTAATCACACATCACCTGCTTGTCATCAGGTTTCCCAACCAGCTTTGCCTGACGTTTACCACCACTTGAATTTCTTCCACACCTCCAGTGGATAATGCCATTTCTTCTCCCAGCTTTATTACTCACAAATAATTCATAAACTGCTTGACCTAAAACCAACAAAACAGCCAAGTATTTGGCAAATATCTTCGGATGTCCTGCATGAATTTCCTTAGAACATATGATAGAATCACTCTTCACATATCTTCCGTAGCCATGTAGGCAGAAAGCAAGCAGTGCAATTCTTCAAAAGCCTTTGCCAAAATCATGCATAAAAACCCATCCTAGCTGCCTCGAATGACTTCTACCATTAGGAATAGAGTTAGAGCAGTTCAAACAGCTTATTCAAAGTAACAGGACACGGTGTGCCGGTACCACAGAGCTGTTGCATGATTTATGTAGAGGGAAGTCTAAATTACTATCAAGGATTAGGTGCACAGGATTAGAACAACGAAGCAGAGACTAATTTTAGTGAGATCCTGATTCTTAATATTTTAAACTGAATTAAATCAGCCATTTCAAACTGAACTTGCACCAAGTTCCTGGCAGTGCACTTTTCAGAATGCAAGGTAGGCATTCTTTTCAGCACCGTGACAATACTTGCTTTTAACTAATCCCCTGATTTCTGCTACTTAAAAGCAACTGCATGCCAGATCTGAAGACTCCAGTGTTTGCACCTTTTGTGATTTCTATGCTAGTTAGCTGAATAAAATTTGGCTATTTTTTTTCCTTTTTCTTTTGAAAGGGCTTCTTTTTTCCTCTCTTCAAGGAAAAGCAAGGTATCCAACTTAAAAGTGTATTATTCTCTTCTCATTATCTCCTGCTGGACCCCTACTGTTCTACAAAAAGTTAACAGCAGCAGGTTTCAAGTGTTTAACAATACTTCAGAAAATCTTTTGCATGCATGCATGAATTTCTGTTCAATCCAGGTTTTAAACAAAGGCCCAGTTAAACTGTAGTTTAAAACACATCACGGCTTAATGTGAACAAGTAACATACTGGTTGGTATACATGGATCAAAAGCTCCTGCTCTGTTCCTCGCCAGGTACTGCCAACAAGGTGAAACAAGGTAGAATCTGGTTTGCTTTATCGTCCAAACCTAGACTTGTTTACTTAAAACCAGAGGTGGAGAAACTGTGGATCTCCTGTAATGCTTGACCTTCAGCCACACTGGCGGGGGCCAATGGAAACTGCAGTCCAATCCCACCTGGAGAGGCACCAATTCCCTGCTCTTAAGAAACCATGAAAAGCAAGCATTTTCTTGGCGCTGAAAACTGTCAAACTATTGTTTAATGTGATGTGTGGACCAGACAAAGACCATAGTTCACACCTCCTGGAGGTGAACATGGAACACAGCTACCTGTACACCAAAGTTAGGTGTTGTTGGGTTTTCTTAAGTGCCATTGATTTCAATGGGAGCAGTTTAATGAAATACTTAATTCAAGAAGAAATCAATAGGACCCAGATGCCCAATTGTGGCTGAAATAGGCTCACTTTATACCCAAAGCAGGGAAATTTTCAGATCCTTTAAGCATCAAAAAGTAGTTTCTCTCAAGAGACAGGAATGCTGGAATCCTAGATCTTGTGCACACACTTTAACTACCGGTATGTAACTCTGTGAATCTTTTAATTCTGTTTGTCTCACTGCAGTTGAGAAGCCAGTGAATTATCAGAAGTGACCTAAATACATCGCAGAAGAGACAGGGTTTTCTAGTATATTCTTTGGCAGATCAGGCTTCTAAAAGCCAGTCCTGCATATGCCCCAGAGACTACTCAAGCAATATTGCCTGTTGACATAATACATGCATGCAACCATTAAGATTGTACAGAGTTCATCGGGGGGAGGGTGGGGAATCTAGTTTATTCACAGCACACCAGCCCAACTAATCCAATATTCCTCATCAGATAAACTGTCCACTTTTCCTTTTAACCCCTCAAACCAATGCATTCCGAAGTTGGCTATTGCAATGAATCAATATTTCATCCAACCTGCTGCTCTTTGAATTCTACATAATAAATCATTAAACATGTTATTTACTGTTAAAGATACAAAGCTCACCTTGGAAGATGCATGGAAGACTACACAAAGTAATAAATGCATAACAATTGCATAAAGCAGGCTGCCTCGCACCAGGTCTTACAGAGTTCAGTTCTGCCTACTCCCAAATGGCAGGGTCTCAGGCAGAAGTTTTTCCTATCAGCTGATCCTTTTATAAGATGTCAAGGACTGGAGCTGGGATTTCCCACATGCCAACGAGAGGTGCTTGAGGATGGGTCAGCAAACTAAGGTCTACGGGTTGGATCAGGCCCAATTGCCTTCTAGATCTGGCCCGCGGACGGTCCGGGAATCACTGCGTGGATCGCCAGTGCGCATGTTCTTTTCCTCTCCCTCACACGGTGGCACTTTTCTCCTCAGGGACGGAGCAATCTTGTCCCACGCCGGGCGCCGTCAATGGCAGGAGTCGGCTCACCCGCCTGCCCGCCTCAGCAGGGCGGCGCTGTGAAAGGGGCATGTGATGCCGGCTGCCGGCCACTGCTGCATTTTCCTCCTTCTCTGCGCCGCTTCCTTGTGCACTTTCTTCGCCGCCGCCACCTGCCTGCCTCCCTCCCTCCTTCATTCCTCCCACGGAGTTCAAGTGGGTCATTGGGTTGGCAGGCGGCTCTGTCTTCTTCTCCGTGGTGCCTCTTGGGAAGCAGCAGCAGGTGGTGGTGGGTAAAAGCTCCGGCGATGCCCCGGTTCCCCTACATCCATCCATGGCTCCTCTGCCAGGGCTGCTGCTGCTTCTGTCTTCGCCAGCCAACGCAGCCTTCTACCCCACCACGACACCTGGCTGGAGAAGCCCAACTGTGGCTATTGGGACATATTTAAATGGAAATGTTTGTGTGGGTTTGTTTTTGTTTTGTTTTTTTAAAAAAAATGCAAGCCAATATACAAATGAGATGGAATGGAATTGAAACCAGAAATAGACCAATTAGTCCACCACCAATGCAACTCTAGAAGAGGCGTAAGTTAGAATATGATCAGCAGGGTTGCTGCTACGCCAGACCTTTGGAATAGTATCTTCAATTGTCATTTTTTTATGGTGTGGGGGGGGGGGGAGCTTAGCCTGCCTTTGCATGGAATCTGCTCCAAACATTACACCAAGAAAGAAGCTGTTTTGTCATTAACCGTCTATCCTCCAACAGTGAAGGCCAGGGCTAGCAACTTGCCCTGGGCACCGAAGTAAAGCTCAGTATTTGAGAGTACTGTCTGCGGTGAGCTATGGTGAAGGTGAGAAGTAGCTCTGGGCACATTTAATGGACATTGTAAAACCTAACAGCTGAACAGGTTTTTCTTTGTTGTTGTTGTTTTGTTTTTTTGCAAACTTGAAAAGGCACACAACTTTGCAACACTACAAAACTGGACACTGCGTGAGGGAGGAGGTGGCATTTTCACCTAAGGTTCTATTTATCTTGGGGCCAGTCCTCAAGAAAGCAAATACAACAAGGCCTCCCTAGACGACAACAGGAAATGTGCAAGAGAAATTGCATTTCCTAAAATACCCAGTGCCGAAGCTATTTTAAGTTTTCAAACATGGCACCTTAAAAAGTTGCACCCAAGCGTGCGACTCACACCAGCTAAAGTCAAGCAGCTTCCCACAGCAGACTTCAAGAGGAGCCCATGTAGCACAAAGGTGGGCAGGAAGTAAGACTGGAATCTGTTAACCGTAGGGTCACTGTAAATGATGACTCCCGATTACTTAAAAGCCAGCATCAAGACAACTACTTCCCCCTGCTCCAAATAAAGGTCCTGGAGATCTTGATCAGTAGTAACTCAAGATGCAATTTGTACTTGAATACACAGGTTCCACTCAATGACTCATGATGTCCATCGTGATACAACGTTCACCTTCTCAGCCACCCTTTTGCATCTGACTGCACCTGAGCAAATATCTGCCCCAGCTCTGGCAGATGGTTCTAGTAAAAACATAGGCCCTATAATCCTGAGTTCTGCTCACACATTTTGTAGAGCAAACGGCTTCAACCAGCGAGTCAGGATCCACATCCCCAGTGAGTCGAGGTCACATCCTGATCTAAGGTTGGTCACAACAGCAGCACTCTCACTATACAAACAGGTGGGAGGATTTCCTGGGGTGGCAGGCTGGGGAAATACAGGTAAGCTTCCAGGTGACAGCTGGGAGGGCTCACTTTTCTGTGTGTGGAATACGTTGTGCAGACTTAATTTTGAGAGAGGATTTTGTAATTTTCCTTTCTTCTCTTTCTTTTCTTCTTTTGGCTGGTGTGCTTGGGTACATAGGAGCAACCCATCTCCAAGAATTCCTACACAAAACAGATTCTGAACTTCAGTCAGGTTATTACAGGCCTGCTTTGGGAGTGGGAAGCCTTGACTGCCCTAAGTTGACTATTTTCTTCAGGGAGAAAGAGAGCAGAGCATGTTCCTGTTGCTCCAGCCTACCTCGCGTTGGAAGGGGCTTGGGCTGTCCTTCCTTGCAGGCATGTCTCAGAAACTGGTGCTTAGGAACCAGTTCAATCTTATCCACATGCTGAGGAAACACAGCTCTGCATCTCCTTGCCATCTCATTCCAGGGAAGTTCTGAAGCTGAGTCAGTGATAGGCTGAATGAGGGTTTAACGTACTGAAATTCCAGGGTGGATAAAAATCAACGATTTTTGTAAAAAAATTAAAAAAAATCAGTTTTTTTATTTAAATTGGATTTTTTTGATTTAAATTGGATTTTTTTGATTTAAATTGGATTTTTTTGATTTAAATTGGATTTTTAAAATAAAGTGCTTTTGGAGGAAAAATCTTTCTAAATATAGTCTTCTATTTAAGTTACATTGTAGTCCAAAGGCTATTCATCAGGAAATAAGGATTTGTTTTAAGTTTATCAAGTGTGCTAAAACTCAGTCTAAGTTTTTTTAAAAAAATGTTTAACCACATCAGTTAACAAACATGGATACATATGCTATCATGTTATTGTTTTAGTTAAATAAATTGTTTAAATGGTTATTAAGGAAATGAATATTTTTCTCCTTCCAATAAAGTACAGCAGAAAAGTTGTCCAAATATAAACAGTTAACTTATTAAACCTCACCATAATTTCATAATTATCTGTCTATGTATTTCTAGTAGTATAACCAAATCAGTAATTTTTGATATAACTGTAAAAACTACTCTGAAAATGTATTATTCCAAAAAGGAAACCTTCATATGGTTGTAAATATTAAGATTATACCAGCAAGAATGAGTCTTTCTGGATTTTTTTGATTTAAATTGGATTTTTTTGATTTAAATTGGATTTTTTTGATTTAAATTGGATTTTTAAAATAAAGTGCTTTTGGAGGAAAAATCTTTCTAAATATAGTCTTCTATTTAAGTTACATTGTAGTCCAAAGGCTATTCATCAGGAAATAAGGATTTGTTTTAAGTTTATCAAGTGTGCTAAAACTCAGTCTAAGTTTTTTTAAAAAAATGTTTAACCACATCAGTTAACAAACATGGATACATATGCTATCATGTTATTGTTTTAGTTAAATAAATTGTTTAAATGGTTATTAAGGAAATGAATATTTTTCTCCTTCCAATAAAGTACAGCAGAAAAGTTGTCCAAATATAAACAGTTAACTTATTAAACCTCACCATAATTTCATAATTATCTGTCTATGTATTTCTAGTAGTATAACCAAATCAGTAATTTTTGATATAACTGTAAAAACTACTCTGAAAATGTATTATTCCAAAAAGGAAACCTTCATATGGTTGTAAATATTAAGATTATACCAGCAAGAATGAGTCTTTCTGTAAAAAAAATATTTAAATCAAGTCTTACTGACTAGTGATTTAAATCAAGCCTTACTGACTAGTGATTTAAATCGTGATTTAAATCGTGATTTAAATCGTGATTTAAATCAATTTGATTTAAATCAAATCCACCCTGTGAAATTCTATCAAAACAAGGCAAAGGTGCTCTTGGTCATTTCACCTACTGGTACAGGGATAGGATGTCAGTCTGTTCCAGAAAGGGTTGCACAACCCTTGAAAGATCAGCGTCATAGCTAGAGAGAAATTCTGAGCCCAGTCTTGTCACCAGGTGGCCAGGTGTCACATCTGGCCAGGAGAACCTATGCCCAGTCTTGGCTGGTGTGCCAGTTACGCCTGCTCCTGTCTCTGGCTTGTATCGCATGCAGTGTTAAGTAACCAGCGCAATGATTTACACTTCCCCACACCCTTAAATCTATCCTGGGGCTTTAACTGTGGCAGCACCCAATGTGAAACTCCTTGCCCCAAAAAGCTATGCCATCTCAGTCTTCACGTGCCACCAGTGTTTCGAAGGCATTTTGGTCTTAAGCAAGCCTTTGATCCTTTTTATTACGTGACCTAATTTAGTCTATTGTTAGTTCTGGCTCTTTGTTTTATTGGTACTATTTTTGGTCCTGGATTGCTTTGAAGAAGAAGAAGAAGAAGAAGAAGAAGAAGAAGAAGAAGAAGAAGAAGAAGGAGGAGGAGGAGGAGGAGTTTGGATTTGATATCCCGCTTTATCACTACCCAAAGGAGTCTCAAAGCAGCTAACATTCTCCTTTCCCTTCCTTCCCCACAACAAACACTCTGTGAGGTGAGTGGGGCTGAGAGACTTCAGAGAAGTGTGACTAGCCCAAGGTCACCCAGCAGCTGCATGTGGAGGAGCGGGGAAGTGAACCCGGTTCACCAGATTACGAGTCCACCACTCTTAACCACTACACCATGCTGGTCCTGTTAACTTGTTTTTAATGATGAGATTGTTATCTTTTGTTGTTGTTACCTGCCTGCTTACTTTGCAAGCAGTTTTGAGTGACTTCTATTGAATGTAAAAATTAGGATATAATTTCTAGGATAAATAAAATGCACGTCTAGTTGTGACTGCCACTTGGGTATACTGGCAAAAACCTGGAGCTGCAAAGCTGATTGCCACTCCAAGACTGAGATACTTCAGTGGAGTGAAAGCCTCAACAAAACACAATACAACAATTATTCCAACAGCTTGTAAATGTAAACAAACATTTTATGTTACTGTTATGCTGTTCTTTAGGAAGAGCTCATCCTCTTCTGTGCAAAAAGGAGAGAAAAAACATGCCACGCAAGGAGTTTGCTTGTCATTTCTTTTCACCCAGTAGCTGCTTCACACTCTTAAATTTGAAACATGTACTCTGGGTCAGCTCGCAGGCAGGCAGTTATAAAGGTTACATAAGCCTGCCTTTTAATTGAGACAGTACATTTGTGGCTACAGTGCTTTGCTCAGTACATACTTAGGTGAAAATCTTCAGTGATTCATCACTGCAAAACTGCTCTTGCAGAATCCTAGACAGATGCACAAACAGAGCTCTCCACACTCTGCATGCCTCAATGAGGGCATTAGAAGTGTCATTCTGATATTATTAATAGAGATGCAAGTACATGCGGCTCTGGCTCAGCAGCTTGGATGTGGACATTCTGTCCAACATTTTTTTAAAGACCTTTTCAGATTTGTATTAATCCCCCAAAAGATAAAGGTAACCAGTTATTGCCAGCTCTAAATCTTTCTTTTCCAATCTTAATTTCCTATTGCTCCTACACCTAAATCAACCTACTTTTTAAGTTCTACTGGCATGTCATATAGTCAATGTGCAAACTGAGTTGCAGTAGCCTGCATTCAAAAAACACACAGTCTTCATTCCATTTTGGTTCACTGTTGGCAAAAATAGTCAGAGGTTAACCTAGTATCACAAGCAACCTGATAAACTTGATTTGCTAAGTTATCTTCCTAGTCCACCATTTGCTTTTAAAAAAGCAGTATCACAAATTAAAGTATGTGTTGTATAGGGTCCTTGCTTCCATCCATCCTGAAGCTACATGCAGTGAACTTTACTGGGTAACCTCAAATTCTAAGGTGTAGAGACAGGTTAACAGTGTTAAAAATACACCTTTTTTCACCCAATGTTGCTTTAAGGTTAGATTCCAGCAGAACCAAAACGGCAGTTTACATTGGTGCCCAAATCATACTGAAAGCAGTAAAAATGCACAGTACTAACCTACAGCTCAGGTTACCTGTTGTGACAGGATACCTGCTGCAAGTTACTCACTCTTGCAAAGGTAATTTTCAAAAGATGCAGATTTAATTTCCAGAGCAGCTACACCTGAATTAGTTTTTTTTTTTTTTTTTAAGGAGGGGGAATACATAGGTACTTCCTTTTTACAGTGCTATATTCAACTCTCCAACTGTTCAATTTAAATAGCAAATGTTATCAATGAAGAGTAGGGGTACTAGCACTGTGCAGAAGGGAATGATATGACGTCTTCTGTGACGCAAACACACTGTGCTTTGTGCGGTTTTAATAGCCTGCATCAGAATGAACTGCCCCATTACTGAGCAGATTTTGGCATCAGTCTAACACAGAAGCCCTACTAGATCATGTGAAAGGTTTATTGTTTATTAATTAAATGTATACCCTGCCCTTCACTGGGACACAGGAAACTGCCTTACACCAGGTCAGACCATTGGACCATCTAAGCTCCATATTATCTACACTGATTGACAACTGTCCCTTCAGACTCCAGGATCTCAGACCAGAAGTCTTGACCAGCCCTACCTGGAGACACTGGGGATTGAACCTGAGACCTTCTGTATGTGATGCAGATGCTCTACCAGTGAGCTACAGCCGGTCCCTCCTTCCCCAAGGAGCACAGGGTAGCAATCACACAGAAGTCAAAACAATGCCAATTGAAAATGAAGCGTAGCATCCAACTAAGTTTTACTTGGAATAGATGCACTGGAAATTAATGGCCTTAAGTTCATCAGTGGGCCTACTTGGAGTAAGACAAGCACAGGATACAACCCAGAATATGTAATCCAGCATCCCATTTCCACAACACCGGCTAGCTAAATGCTTCAGGAAAGCCCACAATGGCAAATTGCATTGGCAACTGTTGCTCCCCAGCAATGAGTATTCAGTGGTTTGACACCACTGAAGATGCTATCACAGCAGCTGCTAGACCTATTTCCCACTTTTCCAAACTATGTCCAGGTATTAGCCACACAACATTATGGACCTTAAAATAACTGGTTGTCTGTCACAAGCATGTCCCAGAGAGATCACACACAATGAAGCAGCACCTCTCTTCCGACAGTTCCTACTGAGAGGCGTCAGAAAAATATGCAAATCCCAAGCTGTGTGAGCCATCAGAACATATTGCCATTGTCCCATCATTTGACTTTCAGAGATGCAAACCTGTCCTACAGGTTGCAACCATCCTAAAGATGCTAGCAAGCAATCCCCACTGGACTCATGGGGCCACAAGGTATGTCTGGAATGCTCAACAGCCCTTCTTCAGCCTTATTACATAATATTATTTATACCCCGCCCTTCCAACTGTTATAAAGCACCCTTTTAGGAACATAGGAAGAAGCTGCCTTATACCAAGTCAGATCCGTGGGGCCATCTAACTCAGTATCTACACTGCAGGCAGCACTTGAGGATTTCAGACCAGAGTCTCTATCTATAGATGAATGGGATTGAAACTTGGGACCTTCTGCCTGCACAACAAATGTTCTACCACTGAGCTACAGCCCTTTCCCTATTTTTTTAGAGCCTTGTCTTAAAACTAGAAGCTTAGAAACAAGCACCACTTGCCGGATTAGTTTTAATATGAGCACGATGTCAATAGGAAAGCATCACTTCAAACTTTGGCAGGTGCTGGCAACCTATTGTTTATTGCAAGTCCCATCTGCTATTCTCAGCTTCCGAGCTAATGAAGGCCACTTTGCTGGTGATCAAGACATCCATCATGCTTCTCCCATGCACACACAGCCCAACAGCAACATGAAAACATCAAGGTCATGAAGAAATCATCCAACTGAAAATTGCTATTTTTTTTAAGCGGGGGGAGGGGGGCGGAAGAGAACCAAGACTTAGTAAACGGAAGCAATTCCATGTCCACCCCCAAAAAAAACCTTTCTAATGTCAAGACACCCCTTTCTTGGTATATATACAAGATGCATTGAAAGAGCAAATGTCAAAAGAGCTATTTAGTTGTACAGTTCAAGTACGTTGGGTAATATGTGATATTTAGATGCCCTCTCCACCAAAATTAAAAAAAAAAGGGTACTGACCAGAAGATGTCAGATTCCCTTTTAATGTAAAGGTGACACAGACTATAGAAAAAGATACCAACTTCACAGCTGCATAGTTTGCCAAAGCACCTCATATTCCGAGATGCTATGGAAAAATAGGGTTGGGGTGTTTGGTTCCACTCCAAAGAAATTGGAACATCCCTCTGGGACGGGGTCCACTGAGGGTGAGACACACCTGAGGGTCACAGGCACACAGTGGTTTCCCTCCCCCCAGGGAATTGGCCAGTACCAATGGGGGGGGGGGACCAAGCTCTGGAGTGTGCAACTTGATTCCCACCATGACAAATTCTCCTAAGCAGATGCGAGATCAAAGGCAGGAAAGATGAAAGCACCTGCCCAGGCTAGCAAAAGAGGGAAGGTGTGTGGATCGCTGATCTCTCAGCCTATTCAAGTGAGTGAACAACTCGCACAGACCCTAGTTTCGGGAGGGGGGGCAAGGTATCATCACCTGCTGCAGGCTGTATTGTGTTTCCGTGCACACCAGTCTCTAGAACACAACTCTAATGACCACTCCCAAACATCATGGCACTGTATTCCCTCCTTTAGCAATTAACCACAAGAGCTTTGGGTGAAGAAAAAGGTTACGTCGCTCCCCCAAAAACCCTATTGCATCACATGTTCATTCAACTCCCCAGAGAGCTCAACCCCATTTCCTCTAGTGTGGATGGGGGTAACCAGATTTTTATCCACTGCTACCCACCCCCTAAAGGACTTTCTAGAATATAAGCTTGCTTGCCTTGCCCCCTGAGGGACCCTTCAAATCTTTTGTTCCTATAGAGCGCTCGTTCATCCTCACTTCCAAAATCCATTCCCTCCCCAACACCCTGTAAATACATAATGTCGACCCCAGAAACACAAAATTTCAGCAATAATCATCCATTTCTTTACCAAGGGCTGCTTCCCCAAAGATCACCCTTCATGTAGCACATTTCTAAAATGCTTATTATGAACAGTTGTCTGTTAAGATCCATCTGGTCAAAGCCTGTAATTGAAGTTTCCACAGAGGGAACTTTTGTCTGAGAACTCCCAGACGCATTCAGGAGCCTCCAGCTCCTTTACTTCTGCTAAAAAGCACTTGTTAACAGGAGGGTATACTGTTGTCCCTTAAGGACCCTCATGACGTGGCCCTAATTTCCCATACTTTTTAAGAAGCCCTCGAATCCCAGACAATACGGACTCCTTGCACCTGAATGAGGCTGCCTATCACTCAAAACCCAAACACACCATCTCCGCTTTTGTTTCACACTGGGAGAGCCAGTCACTCAAGCAGCTTTTCTCTTTACAAAACCCCAAGCCATTCTAGCATGCTTCCTGAGTCCATTTCAAAATATAACAAAGCCAGCCTTTCCCAAATCACACCAGAAGGCTCAGATGGAAGCCCAGCACCACTTTCACCTCCAGCAGTGGTGATCCAGGTGCCTACAGGAAGCTTACAAGGAAGGCTACACCCCCTTGTTCCCATCAGCAGCTGGTGTTTAAAGGCATGCCGCCACTGGATGCAAAGGACTAACAGCCAATATCCTATATATATAAGGGTCTGGTGACTTCTGTTTCAGTGTATCTGAAGAAGTGTGCATGCACACAAAAGCTCATACCAAGAACAAACTTAGTTGGTCTCTAAGGTGCTACTGGAAGGAATTTTTTTATTTTGTTTTGACTATGACAGACCAACACTGCTATCTACCTGTAGCCAATATCCTACTTAACTCCACAAGCAGGAGAAGCCCAGCTGAAAGCGACAACCAAGGTGCAGCAAGACCCTGATTCCAAATCTCAATTCTAGTTGGATCTCATTGGGTGCATAGCCACAGTTGCAACCATTCTCTCTCACTCTCCTTGCAATATAGGGATAAGCAACACAGAGCTACCTTGCAGAGATGCTGCTAGGACTACCGAGACAAAAAGCACTTTTGAGCAACCCGAGGTGCCACGTTAACGCTGGAGAAATGCAATCTTTCTCTCTCACACACACTCCGAAAGATGCAATTGCCTTTGCAGCTCATGAGCTACCCATCCAATGCAGACCTACCCAGAAGCCCCTACCTAGTTCACGCTTCAGAGTTGCTTCCAAAGTCTGCGGGCAGCCAGTTTAAAGGGATCTCCTGCACTTGCAAGGAACGACACCCCAAACACAAAACCACCACCTTTCCACGGTGGGCAGCCGTGCCCTGGCACCGCCCCCTATTTTTCTTACCAAGTGCCTATTGTCTACCTTTCCCATTATTCACGCACAGTAATGCAACATAACAAAAACAAAAGGTTTAGGGTGGTGCAATCCTACTTCCGTACGACTCATTTAATTGCTTCCGAGCGGACGTTGCACCCGACCGGAAAATAACCTTGTATTTTGTTTTTTTCCCGCACCCCAAAAATCAAGACACCCCCACTCCCTCGTTTTGTTTTGCAACGCCCATTCCCTCCTCAATGCAAGTTGCAGGTTTTCTATGTCCGCACCTTGGTTAACCAGTCTCAGCGCGTGGGTGAAGGACGGATCCAGGGAGTCCTTCTCCGCCATCAGCTCCGGCAGGTACTTCTCCTCCATGGCCCGCCCGCCTGCCCGAGGGAAGGTGGGGGACCCGGGCTCGCCTAACACGCAGGCAGAAGAAAACAAAAAGAGGAGAGGGAGGAAAAGCGGGAAGGAGACAGAGGGGAAAAAAGAGGAAAAACACGCACGTACGAACGGCGGTGCAGCGGCAGCCGCGCAGCAAATAAATCCTCGCTTGCAATGCAGCCTCGGCACGGAGAAAAACGGAAACAAAAGCAAAAAATATTAAGGAGCAAGGTAAGGGGAAAGCAGCAAAAATGCGAAAAAGGGGTGGAAACGGGGAGGAAGCGACACTTGTTACGCCCTCCAAGCCGGGCGCATCCAGGAAAAGCCACGCGCGCCTCTGCTTTCCCCACCAAAATCCTGCTTATCCAAACCAGCAGCGCAGCAGCGCCGCTTCCTTCTCCAGACGCAGCCGCCCACACCGGCTACGAGCCGCGACTGAGCCTTCGAACGCCGGCGCAGTCCTCTTTAAATAGCCGCGCACGCCACGCCCCCGGCTGTCAGGAAGCCACGCCCCCTGCTCTCCCTTCTCAGGCAGGAGGAGGAGCGGCTCGAGCCCGCCCGCCCACCTTTGTTTCCTACTGGGCAGGATTCGCGCTCGTCTACGAAAGAAAGCGTAACTCGCTCTCCGATTGGTTGATTTCCCCCTCACCCCAACCCCCTGCGTTCGGCTGGAGGAAAACGGGGCGTCTCCTCCTGCTCCTCGCTGGTGTTTGAGACTCGCGCGCCAAAGTCAACGGCAAAAGGGCGGGAAGGGAGCTTGGGTGCGAGCGTTTCCCGCTGCGGCGATTGGGCGGAGAGAAGCGAGGGGGCGGGCATAGCGCGCGCATTGAAGCGGCCCGCTCGCGCCAATTGTCAGTGGGTGGAGCCGTTCAAAGCCGCCTCAGGGCGCATTAAACGCCTCTCTCGCTCGCTCCCTCATTTATTTAGTTCACAAAATTTATACGCCGCTTCATTTTTATTTTTTGAAGCAACCTCAAAGCGGTTTACAGAAAAATAAAACAGTAAAACTGAGGGGGAAGTCCGCAGTCATGTTTTAAAACAAAAAACACGAAAACAGTTTAAAATCACCTCAGCTTTCTAAGCTTGTCTAAACAGGAATGTTTTCAGAGCGCCTCCCTTGATTATTATGGAAAAGCATCCCTGAAGCAAAGACACAAAGGTCGTCAAGACTATAATAAAATGCCGCTACATTCATTCATATGGACATACGTTTCATTCTATTTTAATACTTGTATGCCGCTTTTCCAACATCCAAGCTGAGCTCAAAGCACCTCAGGACGACAATAAACACTTCCTACTATATTTATTTACACACACACACACATATCACAATAATGAAGCCATAAGTGCAATAAATTGAAACAGTATAAATCACACTAGTTAGTGACATGCAATGCTATATAAAAGTAAAACCCAGAGAAGAATGATTAAAATCTAAACCAAAAGAATCAACGCAAGCCAATTTAAGTAACAAAACCAAAGTCTTGCTAGACACCTGTTGCTTTTAATCAGCTACACATATTGTTATAGGAATTTCCCTGTACCACCCAGTTCCACAAGCAAGACACTCACACACACTAGAGTGAAAATATTTCTTTCTCTATAGTGTTTCTGTTATAAATTCATATAAAATCAACCATATATCGGATTGGGACCATTCCACCTTTGTTCTTCAGCATATTAGGAGATCTATCATGGGGGGTGGCCTGGTGTGCTCATAGGGCTGCCATAATCTCCTAGGCATAGCTGTAAACTTTCGGATTTGAAAATAAGGGATTTTTTCAGACTTTCGGATTTGAAAATATGGGATTCCGCGAGGGCGGTGCAATGGCACCAAGTAGCCTCGCCACCCTGCGCTCCAGAGGCTGCGCACGAACGGGTGAGCGAAAGAGCGAGCGCGTAGATGGCAGGCAGGCTGACTGGCTGGTTGGGCATGAGGGTCTGGCTGCACAAGGCATCCAAGCTCCGCCCCCAGTCGGTCTCAGACTCCTTATTGGCAGCCGAGCAACGCAGCTGAGGAGCCTCCCTGGCCGGCAGGGAGGGAGAGGAGCTGCTTCCTTTGAAATCCGGGAAATTTAAGGGATATCAACAATCCAGGATAGCAGCGGGAAACGGCATTGGAATAAGGGAGTTTCCCGCAGAAAAAGGGAGGGTTGACAGCTATGCTCCTAGGCGTTCAAGCACATCCACAGCGGAGCCCTGCCAGAAGATGTGCCCACTCAAAACTGCCAGATGATGGGTCATTTCCCCCACAAAGAACCCAGCACCTGGAAATGGATTGAGCCTGGGCTAGAACAAAGGACAGTCATTAGCCCTACCTGGCCAAGGCAGGAACTTCGGAACACTTTTGCTTTGTAGATATGTGTGCCTGGGAGGGGTTCAAGAGGTGTCAAAATACTCAGGTTACCTCCTCTGACCCTCCCAACTTGTGATGTACTTCTGATGTATCTGTGATGCAGTATTGATGTAATTTGGGGGTGTAGCTTGGGGAATTAGGAACTGATAAAAGTTGGGGTCTCTTCCTGTTCGGGGCTTCCATTTTGTTCCACCTGGTGGCGGGTGGGAGCCCTGTTGCGACAGTCTCAATAAAGACCAAGCCTACTGGCTGCTGTTTTGCTCTGGCATTCCTGGCTGGTGTCCTTGTTTTTTTGTCCAAGGGAGCCCTCAGATTTTCTCCTTTAACAATATGAAAAGGGTTAAAATTGCATTATACCTCGTGATAAAGCCAAATAAGTGCCCTGCCTCAAATTTATTTAGATTTAAAAAAAAAAAAAGCTTTAGAGCAGTAACACAAAAAAGACTTACCTGAAGAAGTGTGCATGCACACGAAAGCTCATACCAATAACAAACTTAGTTGGTCTCTAAGGTGCTACTGGAAGGATTTTTTTTATTATTATTTTTTTACAAAAAAGACAGTTAGGCTTGGAAGAAGAAGAAATGACACAAAAGGAAGATGGATTGGAAGGGAAGAGGAAAAAAGGAAACAGTTATAAAAGCCAGCTGACCTGGAAACGTAAAGGAGACACCAATTTTTTCTGTCTCTCAGTTGCATCATCCCTTCTCCACATGAAATGCCTATGATGATAATAATACTATAAAAATTTATTGTTTATATGCCACCCATCTGACTGGGTTTAATGTTATGTGTGAACCAGGTCATTGGCCACTTCAGATGCAACTTGAATTAGGAAAATGGTATCCAAGGAAAAGACCAGGCTTCTTGTTCTCTCCCTCGTTCCTCACTTCTCATCTTGATCAACTCTCCAAAAGCAGAATATCTTCTTTTCTTTTTTAAAGGACAGACCATCAGAACACATCTGTTAATTAAGTGATCCTAAGGAGTAGTTTGTCCTGCTTATAAGCAGCAAAAGGAAGCCACTGGAAATAAGATAACTTAAGATAACCTTACCCATATAGGCCACAGTGGGTTCATTTGGGGAAAGGAGAGATACAATTGCAATTAAGAAACAAGATGCTGCTATTATCAGGTGCATAAGTTTACGAGATTGAACACTAGTCTAAGGTGGCCAAAATGGACCCTGCTCCCAATTGCTTCCACCAAACCCATCCGGTACTTGATAGATTATGGCACTATTTTTACTTAAGACCTTGGATAACTTTCTCCTTGGCCTTTGTGAGTTCTATCAATGAATCACTGTTTCCTGTGCTCCAAAGAGAGAAAGAAAACTAAAAACAAACGTCTTTGTAAGTAACATTTCTGGAACAGCAATGCAAGTTGTCAACAACGTTAAATAAAGTGGTCAGTAAGAGCAGATACAAGCACTATAAGTTTTACCTGATTTGCACAAATTAACAATTTGTGTGACATATCTACACACTATGGAACAGCATTAATGCTGGAGAAAATTACTCAAGGAAAAGGCACTGGAAACTTCCACGAGTGCAATGTGCTGGGTGTGCAGGAGTCACTTAGCTCCCTGTATGTATATATTTAAATTATTGTTACCATGCTCATGCATGTTAAAATACTTGGGTGAATGGTTATAAACCAAAAACAGAGCCACTGCATTGTATATATGTGCTCTGGGTAATCTAACAACAGAGCAAGAAAAAAATGCATTGCTTATGATGATTCTGATAATCAGAAAGAAAATACTTGTTCATGAGGTAAAATGTAAGCACGCTTCTAGGAGAAAAAAAAAAGTTTTAAAGGGCCTGTCGGTATGCTTTCACATAGAAAAACCAACCTCCTATAATCTCTTTAGCAAAACTGGAACAATCAATAGACTACTGAAAAATGTTTTGCAAAGCTAACTCTAACAAACTCTCATTAAGACCTTTGCAAACATCATGTCAAGGGTTACTGTGTAAATCAAGTGTTAAGCAAAATTCTGGTACTCTGGGTTCAATCAACCAGCATCACCGAAGTGAAAACACATTTATACACCCTTGAAGCAAATAGCTTTTGCACAAAAATGGTTGTGGAAATGCTGAGGTGTCCTATAGACTTCTGCCGAAATCTTGCTCACAAGTGGCTTCCCTGTATGCTCTATAAATGCATACAGGTCCCTTTCTCCTCTCTCTACCATTGACTGTCCCAAAGTAAGTTGCTATAAAACCGTTGGATCCAATCAGAGCCAGTCCCAGCCTCACAATCTGTTTTCTGTGTTAGGACTGAACCATGTTTATTTTTTGATTATTTTAAATAATGTTGTGTGCTATGTGACTGATTGTTCGAACTAGTTAACTGTTTTGAGTGTTCTCTATGGAAAAACAGAGTATCTACGCCTTTTAAAATAAAATAAATCATGCAGTGGTAGGAACAGATGGCAAATACATATATTTTTAATCCCTGAATCATACCTAACAAAAATAATTAACACATATACTTTAACACACTCAGCTCTCTGCAAGTTAGCCATCTTTTGGGATGCCACACCAAAAAAAAAATCAGAAATAGAAGACGGAAATAATCTTCAGCCAAGGGCACAAGAACAAACACGCCTTGTATAATAACAGCAATGCCATCTGTAATGTCCTTGTTGAACAAACTGAGCTTTAGTCTCAAGTGTGCACAGTGCATGCAATTCAATTAATCTACCCTGAGAAATGGAAAATCAAAAGAGTGTTTAAAATCAGAACATTGCTATTAACACAGGAAGGAATCCTCAGAACGTGCATATCCTCTTCAACACAAAGGCAGGTGGTGAATTTTCCTTTAAATCCATGCATCCACCTTTCTAGTAAAGATAAAACTTGCACGCAAAGGTTATTCCGGTCCTTACTGTGCATTAAGTACAGAAGCGGAGGATGGAGTTAAGACTTGATCGTTCAAATTACTCCACCTTTCCTGACGCACATGCTGGGACTGGAGGATCGAGCATTGCATGCTGTTCCTGGCATGTTCCTCAACTCTCGTGCTTCAGAGAGTGAGGGCAGCAGAATTCAGAACTGACTGACAGAGCTCTACTCCCACAGTGCCAAATCTGTTTGGAACTGCTAAGAAGCATGGTGCCAAAATTTCTGAATTTAGATGAGTCTTACACTCCAGTCTTAAAACACCTTCCTTTTGAAGTCCACATTGGCCCCACACAGAACAAACCTTCAGCAAGAGAATCAGGGCATCTCCAGACTGTCAGCATGTTTAAAGAAGGCATTCATATCAGGCAGGAGATTTAGGTTTGCACAATTAATGTGGATCAAAGCCCTCTGTCACCCTAGCAACAAATAGATTTTATAAAAGAAACAGCCTGTTTGCAGTTTGGAAAGTGATAGGGGAATGCATTGAAAAGTGTGGAAGGGATAACTAACAGGAAGATGTACAGTATGGACACCCAAGAAGGAAATTGGGATGACTACAGGATGAATGCTCATATAACCTCCCTGCAAACAAATCAGAACCAATGCTCAGTAATGACCAGATGCAACTAACTTCTGTGTAAGGTTTAACTGAGCAAATCAGAATAAATGTTCAATAAATAGGTCATATGAAGTAGCCTTCTATACTTTTATTTACATTTAGCTGTCCAATGCTAGGAATAAGGACCACAGAACTCAATGGGCTTACTCGTGAGTAAGTGTCTACACACGCTAACCTAGTTCCTGGGTCCCCCCCTCCACTTGCACACTGAAGAAATGAGCTTGTTTGCTGGCTTCCCCTTCCCCTTCTGAGTTTCCATTTGTTGCAACTCCTAGGTAGATTGTTATCCTGCATTTGTAGCTCACATTTGTGTTCAGAGTATGATGTTAGATTAATATAGCAATACATTGGAACATTTAACTGATCACATCTTAGCTCCTCAGCCACTTTCAGACTTCTCCATCATTTCTTGCTATAAAAGACATTGATGGTGTTTCTATGGCGCAGATGATGCCATAGCTATCACTGTCTGCTGCTGAGCAGTTATAAATACCTGTCTGCCTGCGTGAAACATGCAGCTTTCCTGACAGTATCCAACGCTGTTTAAATAGGTCAGGCTGAGGGCCTAAATTGTAAAGTACTCTGGTAAGATTAAGTGGTCTGCTGCAAAGGATAAACACCAAAAGTAATCCATAAGCGGTAAGAAAGCTTATGAAAAGCATGTGTTTTAACATTTATCTGAGGGTTTATCAACAATACACGGGCACAGATATGTTATATGCAGCAATCTTTGGAATAGTAATGCCTTCTGTTGCAAAGTATTTGAAGCTGCAGGATCAGCTGTTCTCGTCCTTTTGCAGTAGCTTTTTGTAGCTCGTGAAAAGCCGTGCAGACTTAGGTTATAGTGAATGGGAGATGGCCAGCTAGCCTTCCCTAACCTGCTACCCTCCATATGTTCTGGACTACAGCCCCCTTCAGTGCCCGCCAGCACATAGAACCATAGAATTGTACAGTTGGAAGGGACCCCGAGGGTCATCTAGTCTAACCCAATCTTTTGCCCAATGTGGGGCTTGAACCCACAACCCTGAGATTAAGAGTCTCCTGCCCTACCGACTGATGGTGGCCATAAATGAAGGCATAAATTCTAGGTCCTAGCAACGTTGGGGACTCTTTCTAAGGCAGTGATGGCCAAACTTGGCCCTCCAGCTGTTTTGGGACTACAATTCCCATCATCCCTGACCACTGGTCCTGTTAGCTAGGGATGATGGGAGTTGTAGTCCAAAAGCAGCTGGAGGACCAAGTTTGGCCACCACTGGCCTAAGGGCTATATCCCCTTCTGGGTAACTTTGGGAAGACGAGTGGGCACATGTCAGTGGTGGGCAGGGCCAGAGGCAACAGAGTAGCAAATGCTGATTTTGCCTCAACACAGTTGGCTTATTTCTACAAACACTCACTCATCCCTCTCTATTCTGCATCCAAGCAAGCAAGAAACATTATCAGTTTCAAAGGACACATTCCAGCCGGGCAAGGGCACTTAAGGAGAGTACAAAGCAGAGATGGTAAGAGGTGTGACCTAGGGAGAGAGGGTGCATCTGAAGAGGGGTATGGCCTGTGAAAGAGATTTGAAAGGATCAGACAGAGAGTACTGTATAGCCACATCACACACACACCCCATGCCCATGCCTAAGATTCCCACATTCCTGCCCTGGACTCCAGGGCAAGCACTTTACCAAAGGTGGCACTTGGGCTTCCTAACACTCTCAACCTGCCCCTTTGCTGGAATGGCTGTTGGAGAAGGCATTCCACCAGTGCCCCATCACCAAGCTCCCCATTGCGTTTTCTCGGCATAATTTAAAAACTGCTGGTTTTGAGCTATAACAAGAGGTGCTTAAGGAATTGGGTATCTGTGAATTCCAACGTGAAATGGATTGGTCCACACCTCTTGGGCCAATGTGTAAACTGGAACATAAGAAGATAGCTCAGTTGGTTGGAGCGTGGTGCTGGTGATAATTGCCAAAGTTGTAGGTTCGATCCCCACATGGGACAGCTGCATATTCCTGCATTGCAGGGGGTTGGACTGGATGATCCTCAGGGTCCCTTCCAAATCTACAGTTCAATGATTCTAAGAGTGTGCTGGGTCAGGCCAATGGCCCACCTATCCAGCAACCTGGTCTCACAGTGGGCTGCCCAAACACCTCTGGGAAACCCGCCAGCAGGACCTCTCCTGCAGTTTCCAGAGAAGCATTACCATGAAGGCAGAACATAGTAACCATGACTAGGAGCCATTGATAGCCTTTTCCTCCATTAATGAAGCCTCTGTTGTCATGGTCTGAGCAGCAGTCAGGACATAAATGCCACATGGAGTTTGACTCTCGGGGATATGTTGCTCCTGGAGGTTCCAATTAACTATCATGGGTAGCGGCTGCTGGCAAACCTATCCTGAGCACGAATTTGTCTAACCCATTTTTAAAAAAAGATTGGTGCTTGTCACCACAGCACCTTGTAACAAATCCCACATATTAAGTATTCACTGTGTGCTTCCTTTTACCTGTTTTGTACTTATTGCCAATCAATTTTACTGGGTACAGGCAGCCTCAAAGGCTTCTCTACATTATTTATGACTTGGTGGGGGGGGGAGGGGATCCTTTGAAGGCTGCTAGCATCCAAGTATGATTCTCAGAAGAATCCCAACAGCACGGGAAGAACCTTCATCCAAATTTAGGAAGCAGAGTTGCAAAAAAAGGGGGAGTTTCCAGGAGCAGGGCTTATTACAAAAAATCAGGAATCCAAGGGAGTCTGAATCCATAATGCAAGCAAGCTGGAAAGCAATTAGGTATCGGGGACAAGAAGGCTGAAAGACCATGAGCAGAGAGATGCTGGCAATGGTCACACACACTTGAAGGAAAAAGTAAAGGAGCCCTGGACCGGTTAAGTCCAGTCAAATTCAACTATGGGGCACAGCGCTCATCTCCGCTTTCAGGCCGAGGGAGCCAGCATTTGTCTGCAACTTTCCCGGGTTATGTGGCCAGCATGAAAAAAACACTTCTGGCACACAGAACACCGTGACGAGTGCCAGAGTACATGAAAATGACTTCCCGCTGCAGCAGTACCTATTTATCTACTCACACTAGTATGCTTTTGAACTGCTAGGTTGGCAGAAGCTGGGACAGAAGAGCAGCAGGATTTGAACTGCTGACCTTATGAGTGGCAAGCCCAAGAGGCTTGGTGGTTTAGACCACAGCACCACCCACGTCCCTAGATCACACTTGACTTAAAGCACTATGGTAGCACTTTAAAGAGTTATGGATTTCCCCAAAGAATTCTGGGAGCAGTAGATTGTGAAGAGTTGTTAGGAGTCCCCGCTATTCCCCTCCTAGAGCTACAATTTCCAGGGGGATTTAACAATCGATCCCTCTTCACAGGGGACTCTGGAAATTTTAGGCCAGTAAAGCAAGATGGGTTATTGGGTTCCATGATCACTGCAGATGGTGACAGCAGTGACGAAATTAGAAGACGCCTGCTTCTTGGGAGAAAAGCAATGACAAACCTAGACAGCATCTTAAAAAGCAGAGACATCACCTTGCCGACAAGGGTCCGTATAGTAAAAGCTATGGTTTTCCCAGTAGTAATGTACGGAAGTGAGAGCTGGACCATAAAGAAGGCTGATCGCCGAAGAATTGATGCTTTTGAATTATGGTGCTGGAGGAGACTCTTGAGAGTCCCATGGACTGCAAGAAGATCAAACCTATCCATTCTTAAGGAAATCAGCCCAGAGTGCTCACTGGAAGGACAGATCCTGAAACTGAGGCTCCAATACTTTGGCCACCTCATGAGAAGAGAAGACTCCCTGGAAAAGACCCTGATGTTGGGAAAGATGGAGGGCACAAGGAGAAGGGACGATGGAAGACAAGATGGTTGGACAGTGTTCTCGAAGCTACCAACATGAGTCTGGCCAAACTGCGGGAGGCAGTGGAATACAGGAGTGCCTGGAGTGCTCTGGTCCATGGGGTCATGAAGAGTCAGACACGACTAAACAACTAAACAACAACAAAGCAAGATGAGCACTGCAACCCCAGAGTCGTTCGCGACTGGACTTAACTGTCAGGGGTCCTTTACCTTTTTTTAAGGAGTCTCCTAATCAAGGCCGGCATGGGGCATTTCACCACTGCAGGCAAAATGGAAAATGCCATCCCCACCCGCCTCTGCTTCCATGCCTACCTGCTGCTATGGTCACCTCTGCACCTGCCTGTCTCCTCTGCCATCTCCTGCTGCCGCTGCAGCCTCCAGCTACTGCTTACGGCTTGGCTGGCCTCATGTAAAGCGAGGAGGTAGACTGAGGGGGCACAGAGCTGGAGTGCTGCAAAAAGAAGAAGTCTAGAAGTAGTTCTGGAATTTGAAAAGTGAAGGTGAAGATGAAAAGGCAAGGAAGGTCAGAGCAAGGGAATGTGCACTTTAATGCTCAGAAGGGAGCCAGAAGAAAGAAAAGCCAGGTCCTCATATGAAAAGTAAGCAGCAGAGATAAGATACTTCTTTGTGTAGCCCTGACCTGATTTGAGTTTTAAATTTAGAGTCGTGGGATTCAGGGCTTGCAATATTCATTTCCCAGGTCTTACCTGCTCCGTCGAAAATAAAACCACTTCTTGCCTGTGAAATCTCACCATGGGATCAGACTGAGTAAAAGCGCTGTCAGATCACGGAATATAAGCAGCAGGAATCCAAGCATCGGCAGGTGCTGGCATCCTGGGCCAAGTGGGAACAGCAGAGCTGAGGGCTGTCACCTGACAAAGGGGGCAAGTAGGTTTTTTTGCACATTCTCCCACACCTTAACCTTTCTTAAGCGGACAGATTCTGTCCTGAGAACCATTCACCCCTGCACTTGTCAGAACTGTTGGGCTAATGGCCATCTATCTCCACCCAGAAACCACTCTTGCACCCGAGGTCCTCCAACGTTAGTGGAAATGATGGTGCCAAGAGATGGCAAGCCTAGGGAGAGCTTCCTTCCTGTTTTAAAATCCTTGGCCATGTGCTCTCCCTAATATGAGAGCCTTTGAAAGGGGAAAGGAGCTCAATTTAACGTGCTTTCTTTATTGCAAAAAGAATGGCTTTATTGTTATTGCTATTATTCATATTCATATTCATTATTATGTATTATTGAAGTGCAATGGCTGATGGTAGTTGTAGTCCAACACATCTGGAGGTACAAAACTGCACAGCTGTTTTACAGCCAGTAAGACAATTTGCCCATCTGGTGAGTATTCTGTACCCTGACTGGCATCTGCTCTCGGGTCATGGTCTTTCTCAGCACCTCATAGCTGGTCCTTCCTTTTAACTGGAGATGCCACCAATTTGGCACGTGGTGATGGCAGGATCACAGAGAGCGATGGCTCAGTATAGTAGAGACTCGTAGAATAAGAACCATAGAATCGTAGAGCTGGAAAGGACCATGAGGGTCATCTAGTCCAACCTCCTGCAATGCAGGAATCTTTTGCCCAGTGTGGGGTTCAAAACCATGACCCTGAGATTAAGAGTCTCATGCTCTACCGACTGTGCTATCCACAAGGCTAATCATAACATGAACTGGAGTAATGGCTAGAGTGTTGGGACTATGCCCTGGGAGACCAGGGTTGGAATCGCCATTTAGCCATGAAGCTCACTGGGCCAGTCACCTTCTCTTAGCCTAACCTACCTTGCAGTGTTGTTGTGAGGATGAAATGGGGAGGAGGAGAACCCTGTATGCCACCTTGAGCTCATTGGAAGATAAAGGTGGTATATAAATAACTCAAAAATAAAATTGCAGCGGGGATTTTCTGTATGCGAAGCATGAGTTATGTGTCCCTTCACTACTTTAACAGCTCCATCTTGTACATTTATTTGTTTGTTTGTGTGCATTTATGTCCCACATTTTCCTACAAAGAGCCCAAGGTGCTACACATGGTTTTCTGAAGGCAGAAGAAGAGTTTGGATTTGATATACCGCTTTATCCCTACCCGAAGGAGTCTCAAAGTGGCTAACATTCTCCTCCCCCCCCCGCCCCCCACAACAAACACTCTGTGAGGTGAGTGGGGCTGAGAGACTAGCCCAAGGTCACCCAGCAGCTGCATATGGAGGAGCGGAGACGCAAACCCGGTTCACCAGATTACGAGTCTACCGCTCTTAACCACTACACCACACTGGCAGCCCTGTTTAGGGAAGCTTTTAATGTATTATAGACTATTGTATTTTAATATTCTGTTGGAAGCCGCCCAGAGTGGCTGGGGAAACCCAGCCAGATGGGCGGGGTATAAATAATAAATTATTATTATTATTATTATTATTATTATTATTATTTCCCAGTAATTTAATCCCGACTGGGAACCCCTTGAGGTAGGTTAGGCTGAGAGGCAGTGACTAGACCAAGGTTTCACCCAGTGAGCTTCATGGCTGAGTGAGGAGCTAGGGATGATGGGAGTTGTAGTTCAACAACACCTGAGGACCCAAGGTTGAGAAAGGCTGCTCTAACCACTACACCAAACTGGCTTTCTCTTTTAAGTTTGGTCCAAATAAAGCATTGAAAGGATTGCATCCCTACAGTTATATTTTAAGGCAGTTGCCAATGATGGTGATTATCATAATTCTGTTCCATTCTCTGGATCTCTGGGGCAAGGTACTGTAGTCTGGAAAGCTAGATGAATATAAAACATACAGACCAAGAATCACATAACTTCAAGCCCTCTTCCGCATGAACGCCAGCCAAGTGGACATTTCCTGCAGCAACTGTAAGGGAAAGAAGTTAATACCTCAAATCCTTAGCCCTATTGACAAACCATTAGTCACCTTTCCTTAACATTAGTAACAAATTAGAAAATGAAACTTTCCAAAGAAATCACTCTCAGGCTTGAGGCTTCCTAGCAAAAAAAAAAAAAAGCCATCCGCTGTATTGACTTTTGAACAGTTTACCTTTCACATAATGTCGGCAGAAGTGCAGCGCTTGAAAAATAGGATATAAATGAGCCTTTTAAATTAGCTGAAGGAGCTAAGGATATCTTTATAGCATCAGTAGTTAGTAATTGATGCATTCCTCCTAAATCTCAACTTTGCTGTTGCTGCAAGTCTGCAAAATTAGCATAACAATCCCAAGGAAAAAAATGGGTCCCTGGCTGCAAGTTTTTCTGCATCTCCCTTTTTGCATTCATTACCAGAGCTGGTGTCTGGGGCTTTACCATAAATGTTCTGTTCACATGATAAAATGCAACACTTAACATTCTTCCTCCCCCCCCCATGCTTTTCTTCCTCTGCAATTTGAACGTGTCACACTAATGCACTCTGATGCCGACAATACTGTAAAGCCAATAAGGACTCTATAAATGACACGTCCCATTATGCCATTTTAATGTTAGTTTTCTGCTCCTATTACTTGAGAAACCTCCCTTTGAGATGGAGAGGGAATCATAATTTTATAGTCATTCAATTCACTTTTCTAATGCACTGTATTAGAAGGAACAATTTCCGCTGTGGATTATGAAACAATTGCCAGCAAATGTTGAAAAATACCATTTTGGCTCTATTTATTTAGCTGTTTTGTATTACACAAATAGCACAAACATAATTTTATAGCTACAAATGAAAGCTGAGCAGCATGTGGACACCTCAGATGTGCTGGAACAGGGGGAGAATATGGTGCGGTTAGGTAGTTTTAGACTGTGGAATTTAATGGTCTTACAGGGGAGGGTTTTTGAGCTGGTGTTTGGGGGCTCTCCCACTCATTCTGATGAATGTGGCCTCAGGCTTCTGCCATAGTGCAAAAATCAGTTTTCAAAAAAGCAATCATACAATAAAAATGGGCAATGGGTGGTGTTCAACTAAGTTTTACTCTAATTAGTGGATCCGCTGAAATCAGTGACTATGGCTATTCCATTCATTTCAGCGAGTTCTACTTTGAGTAGAAATTAGCTCAGGCATCCCCAAACTGCGGCCCTCCAGATGTTTTGGCCTACAACTCCCATGATCCCTAGCTAACAGGACCAGTGGTCAGGCATGATGGGAATTGTAGTCCAAAACATCTGGAGGGCCAAAGTTTGGGGATGCCTGAGTTAGCTGAAGACCAGTCAATGAATCTTAAAAATCCAAACAAGAATAAAACCCAAAGGCGGGATAAAACCCCAACCCAATAAAATAAAATACAAGTCACAGAAGTTAAATAACAACCAGAAAATATAGGAGCTAAACCTACTAGGATAAAAGAACACACCCTTGGAAGTACAAAATTGTAGAGTTGGAAGGGACTAGGAGGTCATCTAATCCAACCCCCTTCAATGCAAGAATCTTTTGCCCAATGTGGGGCTCAAACCCATGGCCCTGAGGTTAAGTCTCATGCTGTATCGACTGAGCTCTCTGTTAATTCTTAGCCAGGGAGCAGGTGGGCAACAATGTAGACATGAGGCAAGATTTCTTAGGGAAAGCATTTCGTGGCTAGATGAACCACCACTGAAAAGGGTCTCTTTTTAATGGCCACCCATCAGATTGAAGGGGCACACGGAGAAGGACTTCCATAGATGACCTCTTTGGTATGGGTAAGGAGATGCAATAGGAGGTGTTCTGTTAGGTACTGAGAACCCAAGCCATGCTGTGCTTTATTGATCAAATCCATCATTTCAAAATGAGCCCAGAAATGAATAGGAAGTCTGTTAAGGTGAGAACAAACCAGCATAATACCTCCATAGTGCCTCTTTTGAAAACAAAATATACCTCTGGCCTGCACACAATGTGTGCTTCACCATGGGAATCCTGAGTGCTGTTGCTTGTAGTATTCCCATAGGTCAGCCCCTGTGGGAACAAGATGTGGAACTAGAGTAGCCTTTGGCCTCATCCAGCAGAGCTCTTCTTATGACCACCAGGCCAAAGCTGGCCCACAGCTGCCATACCAGCTGCTTGATAACCTCTGCTATTTTTTATTTTTTATTTTTTGCATTTCCTGGCAAACAACAAAATCATGATAGGAGGTTTATTGATCCCCTGGCGGACTGTGTTTGGCTTGGCGGGGGACAAGTGTTGCAACCTGATATAAATTAAGCTCAAGTCTTACAACGTGGTAGCTCTTTGGAGCTGAAAGCATTCCAATATTTATACACAGCTAGAAAGTTTATCCAAATATTGGTACTCAGCTCCTTTCCTAATGGGATTGGCATTCTTCTCTGTTTGAGTAGCATCCAACAATAGAGTAGATGTGGATATTTTTCTGTAGAGATGACATTTTTTAAAATTGTTGTTCCATTCCATTTTTGAAGCGCATTAATGGACTAGTCTTGGAGACGCTGGGATTGTTTCCTCCCCTGCTTCTGCAGACACCAGCACTTCCAAACACGTTTCAGTGAGCATTGAGCCCAGATCCATTAAAACATCTGTCCCAATGTGATTTTGCCTTCGTTGGAGTGAGGATTTCACCTTGCAAACGGAATTCTTTGCAGACATTCTTTGAAACAAGTCATGCAGATTTAACTTTCCTCTACCCGCAGTGGCTTGGGGATCAGGGTGTACTATAAATAAATGACTTTTACAACTTGTAATGTTAACAAATGTGTCATTATTTGACTAGAGCAGGCGAGTGCCAAAGAAGCAAATGTGTTGAACAATGTGCTTAGATTCTGTTTTGGTTTTTTTTTTTTTTTAAATAAAAACAAAATGAAAACACCGAACATTTAAGTACCTCTACAGTGCTTTGCACATTCAGAGCACTTTACAAACACTAGCTAATCCTTATCACTCATGTGGGCAGGTGAGTGTTACTATGGATCAGACAAGATAAAAATAGCCTCTCTGCTTAAAAGAGAAGTCAGGATAAAAATGTCAGAGATGGATTATTGGATCTTGTGAGTGGCATCTGCAGGATTATAGTCAGACAGGTAAGTGTAGGAAGCATCATATCTAGGGTGAGATTGGGTCTGAGGCAGGCAAGGCTCCTGTTCACACAGACTGCTTACACTGTGGTTGAGATGGTGCTGCAACATTTTATTAGATGCGTCGGGAGATGCTTCACACCAGGTGTCAAAGAGTGAGCTGGCAGTAAATCACACCGTTCCAAGTTGGAATTAACTATTACCAAAAACACAATCTTCACAGACTTGTCTGTGTGTCAGGCCTAATAAGTGTCAGCAGCAGGTCTTGCTCCATGAATCAGTTGCTGACACTGAAAGTCCCCGCCTCTCCACAGCTGTATAAGTTCTCTCCTCGCCAGGGCTTTCTCCAAACAATCAGAGACTGTGTCTGAATGCCGCCTGCTGCTGCTGCTCCACCCGTTTCATCCCTCTTTTGGTTCTGACAAGAGGGGAGAGGAGCTTGTCACAGCAGGAGGGGGAGGCCCTCGTGACTCTTCACCAGCCTGCTTCATCTCTGCCTCTTGGCCTCCCTCCCACTTGCCTGCTTCAGCTTCTGCCTCTGATTCTGGACTTCTTTCTGCCACTGATTCTCCTAGCTCACTAAGCCCTGTTACCAGCTGGAACTTGCCAGAACTCAGTTCTGGCACCTCTCATTATAAGAGAACAAGGGAGGTGTTCATAGTGAGCTTTGGCACCTCTTTTTCTAGAAAAACAGCACTGCATGTTACCCATTCATCTTCAAACACCTCCTCTTCTCAGTCTTCTTCATCAACGTCCCACCACTGCTCGCTGGGCTCTGAGCCTTCTTCCTTTGGTGATTCCTCAGCTGGTTCTTCCCAGCATTCCTCTGCATCCAACCAGTCCATGATACCAGGTCAGAACACTGGCCTTGTGTATTCCAAGGGGTAGCTAACATACTGACTTCCAGGTGTTGGTGCATTACCAATGCCATTGGGTAAAAGGTAAAGGACCCCTGGATGGTTAAGTCCAGTCAAAGGCGACTATGGAGTTGCGGCACTCATCTAGCTTTCAGGTCGAGGGAGCCGGTGTTTGTCCACAGGCAGCTTTCTGGGTCATGTGGCCAGCAGGACTAAACCGCTTCTGGCGCAATGGGACACCGTGATGGAAACCAGAGCGCACGGAAACGCCATTTACCTTCCCGCCACCTATTTATCTACCTGCACTGGCAAGCTTTTGAACTGCTAGGTTGGCAGAAGCTGGGACAGAGCAACGGGAGCTCACTCCGTCGCAGGGATTCGAACCGCTGACCTTGTGCCCTGGAGGTGGAATAAATGGTAATGTGTACACAGCCTTAGTCTGACTGGGTATAAGACAGCTTCCTATGTTCCTGCACATTGAGTTCAACTCCTTAGGGAATGTCGAATAAAAATGTAATAAATAAAAGAAAGATAAAGTCATACAACCCTGCCTGCCATCTTTTAAGTGTGTAAGACTGTAAGTCATTGCAGAGGGTTGAACGAGATGACCCTTGGGTCCCTTTCAACTCTACAGTGCTATGATTCTATAAGTAATTTAATAATAATAATAATAATAATAATAATAATAATAATAATAATAATAATAATAATAATTTATTATTTATACCCCGCCCATCTGGCCGAGTTTCCCCAGCCACTCTGGGCGGCTTCCAATCAAATATTAAAACGATACAGCATTAAATATTAAAAACTTCCCTAAACAGGGCTGCCTTCAGATGTCTTTTAAAATTAGGATAGCTGCTTATTTCCTTGACATCTGCTGGAAGGGCGTTCCACAGGGCGGGCGCCACTACCGAGACGGCCCTCTGTCTGGTTCCCTGTAACCTCGCTTCTTGCAATGAGGGAACCGCCAGGAGGCCCTCGGCGCTGGATCTCAGTGTCTGGGCTGAATGATGGGGGTGGAGACGCTACTTCAGGTATACAAGACCGAGGCCGTTTAGGGCTTTAAAGGTCAGCACCAACACTTTGAATTGTGCTCGGAAACGTACTGGAAGCCAATGTAGATCTCTCAGGACCGGTGTTATGTGGTCCCAGCGGCCACTCCCAGTCACCAGTCTAGCTGCCGCATTCTGGATTAATTGCAGTTTCCGGGTCACCTTCAAAGGTAGCCCCACGTAGAGCGCATTGCAGTAGTCCAAGCGGGAGATAACCAGAGCATGCACCACTCTGGCGAGACAGTCCGCGGGCAGGTAGGGTCTCAGCCTGCGTACCAGATGGAGCTGGTAGACAGCCGCCCTGGACACAGAATTAACCTGTAAAAAGTAGTAGAGAAAAGAAATAGGTAAAACCAAGAAATTGAAGGAGAAATTTTCTTGGGGCATTTGAAAAGACAGTCTAGCAGCGGAAATAAATAAGAGCACTAACTCTCATCGAGGCAGGACTTCATGGGAGAATGCAGGACAAACAGAGAGAAGTTGGGGTTTAAAAAAACTCTCATATCAGATTAAAGTAACTTGGCTGAGAGAGGAAAAAGAAAACCCTGCTCCTTTAGGCATTGGCTTTGTAATATGAAAAAGTTTCTGCCAGCAGCTCCTCTCTCCCCCCCCCCCCAAGCTGGAATTCATAAACCTCTGAGAATAATATGGCATTAAAACTAAACATCAATAAGTCCACAGTACAAATGACAACCGGCATCACCTAATTAAACTGGTTTCAGCCTGAAAGAGGCAGGAGGTAGGCGTCCAATTTCTTACTTAAGGTCGACTTTTGCAATATTGTTGCACAATAATAGTCTTTATTCCCGATAAATGTCAAGGCCCAGCCAAGGCACTGTGGGAAAAGTTAACATAAGAATTACAGGCTTTCTGGGGGGAGGAGAATCAGCTGAATGGCTAGCGGAACATTGCTACTTTCTTTTTAATTAAGAGCCTGTCGTGTCATAGCTCAGTGCACTGCATTATGGGAGACAGGGCCAGAAACCAAATTTCCTCTCCTGGGCTCTCAAATAAGAGCCAGGACAGAAATTCTCTTTCTGAAAAAGTACCTAAAATAGCAGCAAACAGGACAAGTATCCAGTCTGTAAATGCAGCGGATTTGAATTGTTTTATATACACGGAATTGTTTCGATTGCTTTTTACATATAAAACCATTTCGTTTTTATTTATGAAAATGCTTTATATGTTTTTAGTCTGGGTCTCATTAATCCACTCAGTCAATTTTATTGCACACAGCCAAATGCCTTTACAATGGACGGCAGAGAATAAAAGGAAAACTTTCATCTAAAAGAGATTTACAACATTAACATTTAAGATTGGAGCGCATTCACATAGCTGGAACGGAGATTCTTGACTGCCATGTGCAAATTTGGCTACCTGGTGTGCAATGTTTGGGTGTTTACCTGCTAGGAGATCACCTGTCACTTCCTGTGCACATCGACCTGGAAGCCAATTAAGAATTGGCGGTATAATTTTTTTTCTGTATACAGGGGGCAAATCAGCAGATAGTTTGTGATGTCCTCTACCTGATTGCATCATATATACATTTGCAATCCGTATGGGGAATTCCCCGATATCTCCCCTCCAAATATGCTGAGGGCATCTGTTGGAATCTTAGTTCTACAAAGGCCCTGCATGGTTGTGGGAAGGCCAGAGTCTGAAGGTAACGGGGCCTTGAGTGACTGGTCTTAATTTGGGGGTACCAAGTAGAGTAAGGGGAGGCTCTGTCTTGGTTGGCATCCTGATCAAAAATCCAATTTCTAAGGTCACGGGGGCTAAGGGCTACCGTATTTTTCACTCCATAAGACGCACTTTTTTCCTCCTAAAAAGTAAGGGGAAATGTCTGTGCGTCTTATGGAGTGAATGCATGGTCCCTGGAGCCGAATTGCCTAGGGGCCAAAAGCAGATTGTGCTCTCTCTTTTTTTACAAAGAGAGAAGAGGGTGTTGAAAGGAAGCCGCTGAACAGCTGTTTAGCAAGCGATCGGGGAGAGAGATAAGGCTCCCTTTCCAGCCCCGCCCCCTTGCCCAGGCCTCCATTGTTGAATGCAGAGAGAGGCTGTTTGTTTCTCCAGCGACATGTGACTGGCTGATTAGATTATCTGTCTGGAAACTGTAGAAATGGCTCCCTTTCTTGTAGGACTAGAAGCTGCAAACTGTGAGCTGAACCCTATAAAAACGGGGCTTTTCCTCTTTGCAAAAGAAGCTACACCACTTTCAGCTGATCCTCAAAAAAGCAGGGCTTTTCCCTTTGCAAAAGAAGCTGCACCACTTTGAGCTGATCCTCAAAAAAGCAGGGCTTTTCCCTTTGCAAAAGAAGCTGCACCACTTTGAGCTGATCCTCAAAAAAGCAGGGCTTTTCCCTTTGCAAAAGAAGCTGCACCACTTTGAGCTGATCCTCAAAAAAAAAACAGGGTTTCCCCCCTTTCTTCCTCTAAAAACTAGGTGCGTATTATGTTCAGGTGCATCTTATGGAGTGAAAAATACGGTAAGTAGTTCTCCATTTGAAGGTTATAAGCCCTAAACTTAACTTGGCACTTTTGTGCCCAGCCCCTTGTCCTTAGTTGCTCTAACCAGCAGAGCTTAGTAAGAGTATGATCCCCGAAGGTATTTAGCCTGCGCCAGTATCTTAGAAAGGCTAGATCAGGGATGTCAAACCGGTCAACCGCGATTGACAGGTTGATCCCCGAGTGATAGTGGTAGAGCGCATGCTCATTTTCCTCTGTGGGGGGAAAAGAGTATATGCGCACGTGCAGTCCTGACCTGGCAGGAGTCGTCCGGCGCTCGGCCACCGGCACCCTGTTACGTGGGTGTTTTGGAAGCCCCTGCCGGCAGGCTGCGGCAAGTTAACTCCAGCAGGAGGCTTTGTGGATCCCCAGCTGTGCTGGTCTACCCATGCGATCGGGCGGTGTTCCTGGCCCTTGTTCTCTGTTTTCCTGCGGCGGTGTGAGTGAAGAGGAGCACGGAGCGGGAACGTTCTCAGGGCTGAATGCCCGCCTAAGCGCCGTGACGGAGGCGAGAGTGTTGGAGTTCTTAATTATTATTTTTTAGCGATTTACAGCAGAGTAAGTACTGCCCCCCAAAAAGCTCTACATATTTGGCCCAGCCCCCTAAAAAAAGCTCAACAACTCTGGCACACCTAAAAAACTTTGGATCCGCCCCCCCCCCAATGGGTAGATCACTGCCAGTTTTTTTATGCCGGGAGAAGATTGCAGTCTCTTGGGAGTTGGACACCCCTGGGATAAATCAATTCTGGCTGCTAGCGAGGGAAGGCCCATCTCATTTTCTTGCCTTTGTTGTGTTGGAGGGTCTGAGATTCAAATGCCAATAGTGGGAGCCCATTGGAACCAGAGTAAGTGGTAAGGTCTGGACACAGCCATAGGTAGTTGCTTCTTCGAAATCAGACCAGGTACAGGTAAGGCTGGGGAAAGACTCTTGCCTAAAACCCTGGAGAGACACTTCCAGTCAGTGTAGGTAGTCTCCTGTGCTCCAGGTTATTTACCACACAGGTTAAACCACAGAGCCTAGGACTTGCCGATCAGAAGGTCGGCGGTTCGAATCCCCGCGATGGGGTGAGCTCCCATTGCTCGGTCCCTGCTCCTGCCAACCTAGCAGTTCGAAAGCACGTCAAAGTGAAAGTAGATCAATAGGTACCGCTCCAGGCGGGAAGGTAAACGGCGTTTCCGTGTGCTGCTGTGGTTCGCCAGAAGCGGCTTAGTCATGCTGGCCACATGACCTGGAAGCTGTACGCCGGCTCCCTTGGCCAATAATGCGAGATGAGCGCCACAACCCCAGAGTCGGTCACAACTGGACCTAATGGTCAGGGGTCCCTTTACCTTTACCTAGATTGTTAAAAGAATGAATGGAAATACTAGGAAATGTTGCTGTTTCTCCCACTCCACCCCCGAACCTGAGGAACATGGCAGAATTGTAAACAGGATTAAGACCTTTGTTTGTTTTCGCAGACCCTTTTTGTGTTGAATTGATGAGGATACGGTATAAAGTTAACTTTCTGGGAATGGAAGTAAGTGCTGTACATCGCCGCTCATCTGAAGGGCTCGGCGGGCGTCCAAGGCAGGCAGATAAACAGAAAATTAGACAAACACAAATGGTGTTTGCACAGGATTACACCAACATGCCGGGTAAACAATGAATTTGAACATCAAGGAGTTGTGGATGACAGATTGAGTGAGATACTGCTGCAAAGGCTGGAGCATAGGACTATCTTGTTTTCTTTTTAATTTTTTAAAAAATCATTTTTATATCCCACCTTTCTCCCTCAACCCCTCTTCATTTGATCACCACAACAACCCCGTGAGGTTGGTTGGGCTGAGAGAGAGAGACTGGCCCAAGGTCACCCAGTGTGTTTCACGGTTGAGTGGAGGATTTGAACCCTAGTCTCCCAGGATTGAGACTGAATTCTTATGCCATGTTCCTCTTTTTTCCAGGACACATCCTCTTTTTCAGGGGTAGAATTTCTGTCTGGGTGGATTTTTTAGATTTGCCAAAATGTCTCTGGCTATACTTTCTGGATGAGACATAGACATAATTGGTGGTTGAATACCTCTTCTCTTCTCTTCTCTTCTCTTCTCTTCTCTTCTCTTCTCTTCTCTTCTCTTCTCTTCTCTTCTCCTGCCTCCCTCAGCAATATATCACAGCTTCTATAGCCTACATGTAGTAGGGGCATTTAAAATGAGAGTTGTCATAGCATCCTCTTTTTTGCTCTTCAAAATATGGCAATCCTAATCTGGGAACCCAGACCCAGAGGAGAGCAGGGGCATCTGGTGAGCAGAGCAGTTTCTGTGCATATTCTCATACTCTACATAGGTAGCACTGTGGGTTAGACCACAGAGCCTAGGGCTTGCCGATCAGAAGGTCAGCGGTTCGAATCCCCACAACGGGCTGAACTCCCATTGCTCGGTCCCTGCTCCTGCCAACCTAGCAGTTTGAAAGCACGTCAAAGTGCAAGTAGATCAATAGGTACCGCTGCAGCGGGAAGGTAAACGGCATTTCCGTGCGCTGCTCTGGTTCGCCAGAAGCGGCTTAGTCATGCTGGCCACATGACCCGGAAGCTGTACGCCGGCTCACTCGGCCAATAAAGCGAGATGAGAGCCGCAACCCCAGATTCGTCCATGACTGGACCTAATGATCAGGGGTCCCTTTACCTTTACTTTTACATAGCACCTATCCCTTAGAAGGATATGGTCCTGCAATCCGTCAGCTTTTTTCATCACAATGATTTATATACTGCTTGACACTGGAGTCTCTCAGCAGTGTGCTGAGGACTACAAAAGATGCAATAAAACATAAAACCAGAAAACTTACCTCTGCTGAAATAGAAAGGTCTTTACCAGGCGCTGAACATTCAAGAGGCAGGGGAGCCCTGCCTGATCTCAGCTGGAAGGGAGCCCCAGAGAACCGGATCCACAATACAGTGGTACCTTGACTCTCAAACGGCTTGGCTCCCGAACAAATCGGCTCCCAAACACCGCAAAACCGGAAGTGAGTGTTCTGGTTTGCGAACATTTTTCAGAAGGCGAACGTCCGACGTGGCTTCCGATTGAGTGCAGGAAGCTCCTGCAGCCAACTGGAAGCCGCAACTTCGTTTTCGATTGGTTCCTGGAGTCGAATGGACTCCCGGAATGGATTAAGTTTGACAACCAAGGTACCACTGTACTTAACCCACAGCTCTTGGTAGATACAAGATATGCACCTGAGCCATGCAAGGGGCAACTAACAGTGACCTCGCTGAAATCTTTTGCTGCATCCCCAAAACCTCCATCATCTGGGAAGCAAAACAGATCGCAGTGACGGACAGGATGTGACGAGGAAGTAAAGGACCGCAAATATAATGCAGGCAGCAAGTGAGACGTTAACAAGGCATGCTGCTGATCTTTCCTGAATACACCTTCCTATCTTGGGGTATCCAATTTGGGGTATCAGCTGCCCAGAGTGGCTGGGGGGACCCGGCCAGATGGGCGGGGTACAAATAATAAATTATTATTAAATTATTATTATTATCACTGGCTGGGCATCCCCTGAGCATCATTATTACAGAGGAACTATTGTTTTGTTTTCTGGACAGTATGATGATTCTTTCTCTCATTTTTTTTTTTTAAAATCATTATTTCTCTGTGATCTGTAGCAAAGCCATATACTGAGGAGTCTCTCCTCAGAACTAATCAGGGCCCCAAACATCTTGCCACTGCCTGTTTCCGCTCAGCCCATACAGGAACGCACATTACTCAGTTTCACTATGATGGATTGCTGGCAGATGAATGTCTCCGCTGACTCTCTGGAAAACTAGCGAGATGCATGTCTCCTGGAATGAAGAGAAATCAAACCAAATGATGTCCCTTTGGTTCAATTTTCATTTATCGCCTGGCCCCCTCCCCCCAAAATGCCATGAATAATGAATGTGTTTGTTGTTTTGTTCCAAAACCAACAAAAGCGAATTTCAATAGGGCCAAACGTGAGGTTCTACACTTAGGGAGGAATATTAATCAGGTGCAAAAATATCGGATGGGGGACACCTGGCTTGACATCAGCATATGTGAAAAGGATGCAGAACACAAGCTTAACATGCGTGAACAGTGTGTGATGCTGCAGCAGCAAAAAGCTCAAACTCAAAAAAAAAGAAAATTAAAAAAAATTGAATACGGTTCTAGGCTGCATCAAGAGAAGTATATTGTCCGGATCAAGGGAAGTAATAGTGCCCGCTCTATTCTGCCTTACCACAGGTTGGATATTCTTACCACAGGTTGGATATTCTGCCTTACCACAGGTTGGTTTAAGAAGGATATTGACAAGCTGGAATGTGTGCCGAGGAGGCTGACAACAGCAGCAGTAGCAGCAGCAGCAGCAACAACAACAACAATGGTATCTGAAGAAGTGTGCATGCACACGAAAGCTCATACCAAGAACAAACTTAGTTGGTCTCTAAGGTGCTACTGGAAGGAATTTTTTTTTTTTTTTGACTATGGCAGACCAACTATGGCAGACTATGGTAGCAACAACAATGGCAGTAGAAGTAGTTGGCTCCCATAAGAGGTAGCAACAGCGACCAACTTTGGATGGCTTTAAAAGGGAATTAGACAAATTCATGGAGGTTAAGGCTTTCAGTGGCTGCTAGCACGATGAGTATGCTCTATGTCAGACTGCCAGCAGTAGGAGGGAACCACAGGTGGAAAGATTGCTGTTATACTCAGATTCTACGTGTGGCTTCCCATGGGCATCCATTTGGCCACTGTAAGAACCTGATGGATGGGACTTTGGCCTGATCCAGTAGTGCTCTTCTTAAGTTCTTAACCAGCACGCTATGCTGGTTTGGGGGGCTGACACGAGTTGTAATTTAAAACCTCTGGAGGGCACCAGGTTGGGGAAGCCTGTTCTGCTGATAGACCCTCCTTCTCCCCAGGTGTGCTGGTCCCGTGGGTTACCCGAGAGGCGAGGTCCAAGTCCGGTACATGGTCAGAGGTGCAACGTAAAGGAAGTCCGTAATAACTGAAGCTGGGTGCAGGGCAGGGAGTCAGGCAAAGTCGGGAACAGGTAGGCAAGCAGGGAACCAGGGCGGGTCAGGAGCTCAGGCAGGAAAGCAGGACAGGTTTCAAGCAGGCAGGAACTGGTCACCAACAATGTTGCTCCTGCAACTAGGGGCTGGGGCTGGGGCTGGCCAGCTTTTATCTGCCCTGAGGCATAGGGCGGCCCTGATCCTCTGGTGACTCACCTCTCCTGGCTTGGAGGTGAGCACTCCTCCTGCGGGAACTCAGTTCCCTTCGCCTCTCTGCCCTGAGCCTCTGCAGCTCAGGAGAGGCTGGAGGGTTACTGGACCCAGAGGCAACCTCAGCTTCCCCTGACGGGGCTGGGAGTGGAGCACCTGCAGGCAATGGGTCCTCCACCCCATCAGGAGCCAGAGCAGACTCATCAGATGCCTGCACCTGAGGATCCAGCACAGGTGAGGACCCTTCAGCCTCAAGCCCTAGCCCTGGGTCTGCTGGTTCTGGAGGCGGGGAATCCTGTGCAGGCTGGGATCCCTCAGGTTCAGCAACTGAGTCTGAATCCCAGGCCATCACACCAGGCACCCTTACAAAGGGACTCTTCCCAAAAGCGGATAAGGCTTGCTGCTTGTTAAGGGCGACCTCTGCTTTCATTAGACCAAGAGTTGCATCTGATTAGCATCCGAGGCCGATGAAGGGGAAATGCAGCACCAGAAGAAAAGGAAAAGAAGGAAATGAAGGAGAAGGATGGTGAGACCAGCCCACCTTAGACGTGGGTCAATTGCGGCAGCGTAGCTCACCGCTTCAGTGGAAATGCTTTTCAATACAGTTCAAGTGAGATTCAGATAAACCGGCCTCTAAAGATCGGGATGCGGTATGTTTTTTGGCGCTTTGATGTGTTTATTTGGGAGCTGACCTGTGCTCTTCGCCCCTCTGCTTCTCTCGTCTGCCTCCTGGATAACTCGCGCTGAAGGAGAAGGGAGGGGAGGGGGCACCCTGCTTTAGACAGTGACACAACACTGACTCCTAGTGGGGGCTTTCCCTTATCGTTCCCACATCAATTAAGACACACACACACACACACACACACACACACACACAAAACAGAGCATCCTTTTTTAGGAAGGAAAAATATTTGCTCATTAAAGCGGCTCTGGTGAAGAAAACTGACCAGCATTGCCACTATTCGTTATTATTAGAATTTGTAAATTGCGACAAAAGGTGAAATAAATTATATGCAAACGGAATGAAATAATGAAAAAGGACCGCACCAAAATAATACGTGGCATAAGCTCCAGCAGGAAAAGACAAAAGAGTTACACTGTTTTCCATGGAAGCAGGCATCTCCTCCAGGAGTTCACATACAGAGTCCCCAAATGAAAAGAATAATAATGAAATAATGTTTCCCTTCCTCCCCAATTTAACAGTAATCCGATTTATATATAAAGAGCATATGTCTGCCTGCATGTACTTCCACACAATCCACACCCTGACATAAACAGGAGGGAACCTATGGCCATGAGCTTCTTCACTTGTAAGTAAAATAAAGTCATGCCATATTGTGAAAAAATTGGTCTCTTAGAATCATAGAATTGTAGAGTTGTAGGGACGCGGGTGGTGCTGTGGGTTAAACCACAGAGCCTGGGGCTTGCTGATCAGAAGGTCAACGGTTTGAATCCCCGTGACGGGGTGAGCTCCCGTTGCTCTGTCCCAGCTTCTGCCCACCTAGCAGTTCGAAAGCACATCAAAGTGCAAGTAGATAAATAGGTGGGGAACAATAAATATTGTTCCTCCAGCAGGAACTTAGAACAAGCTAGTTCGCATAGATAGCTTCTCCAAAGGTGCATTCGGACATGAGGATGAATGTCTTAAGTTCTCCTGATTATAATGCTAGTATGTCTGCCCTATTTTCTAGTGTTCCTTTCACACTGCAGTGCCTGTTGTGTTATGAAACTGCGTTCCCCCCCTTTTTAACCAATATAATGACATTTTGTGCCGTATTTTATTCACACCAGTGAGTGTGATATGGACAAAAAAAAATTATGTCATTGGACAATGTTGTCACTATTCCCCCCACCCTTTCCACACATGTGTGCTTCTGACCCCCCCATAATTCAAGCAGCAAGAAATAATTGTATGCTGGTATACATGGGTGGCGCTGTGGTGTAAACCACTGAGCCTAGGGCTTGCCAGTAGGAAGGTCGGCGGTTTGAATCCCTGCAATGGTGTGAGCTCCCGTTGCTTGGTCCTTGCTTCTGCCCACCTAGCAGTTCGAAAGCACGTCAAAGTGCAAGTAGATAAATAGGTACCGCTCCAGCAGGAAGGTAAATGGTGTTTCTGTGCGCTGCTCTGGTTTGCCAGAAGCGACTTAGTCATGCTGGCCACATGACCTGGAAGCTGTACGCCAGCTCCCTCGGCCAATAATGCGAGATGAGTGCCGCAACCCCAGAGTCGGTCACGACTGGACCTAATGGTCAGAGCTGGAAGGGACGCCTAGGGTCATCTAGTCCAACCCCCTGTAATGCATGAATCTAAACTAAAGGATCCACGAAGCTATGTCCTCTAGCATCTCTCAACTTGTGGGAAATATATTCTAGAAGTGGAGTTTGCCAGACTTGTTAATACCAGCAATCATTGCCAGTATTCTTACACTAATATAGCTGTACAAAAAATATGGCAGTAGTGCAATGAAATTTCTCCTCTCCCTTCCACCTGTGGGAACCACATGCTTGCTCTAGAGGGTTGGGGAAAAACCCAGAACAAATTTAGGGGGTGCACAGAGCAGGAGATTTGAGGGAGTCCCAATGCAGAAGCATAAAACCTCACGCTAACAGAAGGATTTGGCTGAGTGCTGCATTCGATGCAAGCCTATGTTTCTCCCTGCCAACCCAATCCCGGTGCCATCAAGACAAATGGGGCTGCATCATATTTATAAGATAATTACACAGAAGTTATTGCAGCTATTAATATGTTAGCTGAAGACCGCAACACCGCTGAACGAACTAATAAAAGAAAATTCACACTTCCAGATCTTCTCAGCAAAAGTATAGCTGCAACGGAGGCCCGGCGTCAGGGACGCTCACTGCAAAATTGGAGGGAAATCGCATGCATTTATTTTTGTTAGAAGAATGCCTGGAGGATATTATAGAATAACTTGGCAAAAACAAAAACAAAGAAAGCGAAAGTATGTTCAAAGCCATCCATCCCCCTCCCCTCCTCCTAGTGCTCAGGATTGCAAGTATTTTCACAGTAGGAATTGAATATATTGGTAACTTTCCTTTGAGAAACTGTGGGGAAGCTGTTGGTGATTCAGAGAATGTCACAGAAGCTTCCTATTTCATATACAACCCCAGAAATGTAGGTTTCTATGATTTATAGACAAATAAGCAGCCCACAGATGGGAGTCGCCTCCAAGGCAGGGGCAATGCTCATTCAGAGCCCCGCTTAATAGTAATAAACTGGGATTTATAGAGTGCCTTTCATCCCATCAAAGATCCTGAATCATTTCAGAAAGCCAGGCAACTGCTAGGCAGGAAAATGCCTCATTCACCAAGACTGGAAACAGACAATAGTCAGCTCCCCACCCCCAGGAGAGGTGAAGTTGGGAAGGAACAACAGCCATTGTCCCTGGTCTCCGCTTGCAGTTGTCTGTGTTCACCAAAGCATTGCAGGTTTTCACTGCGTTTCACAAACATGTTTAGACAGAGACAAATTCAGTGAAGGGGCGCAATTGCAAGGAAGGGGAAGGAAGCCTTCGTCTCTGGCATGCCAAGGTCCAACTGGAAGGTGAGCCAGTCAGACTGGAAGTCAGATTGTGGCGAGTGCATGCTTAGTGCCCAGTGGTGGTCAGCCCGACAGAGGATAAAGGCAGGGCATAGAGCATACTCTCCAACATTTCTTCGATGAAAATAGGGATGTCCCATTCCACAATAATAGAATCATAGAATCATAGAATCATAGAATCATAGAGTTGGAAGAGACCACAAGGGCCATCCAGTCCAACCCCCTGCCAAGCAGGAAACACCATCAAAGCATTCCTGACAGGTGGCTGTCAAGCCTCTGCTTAAAGACCTCCAAAGAAGGAGACTCCACCACACTCCTTGGCAGCAAATTCCACTGTCGAACAGCTCTTACTGTCAAGAAATTCTTCCTAATGTTTAGGTGGAATCTTCTTTCTTGTAGTTTGAATCCATTGCTCCGTGTCCGCTTCTCTGGAGCAGCAGAAAACAACCTTTCTCCCTCCTCTATATGACATCCTTTTATATATTTGAACATGGCTATCATATCACCCCTTAACCTTCTCTTCTCCAGGCTAAACATACCCAGCTCCCTAAGCCGTTCCTCATAAGGCATCGTTTCCAGGCCTTTGACCATTTTGGTTGCCCTCCTCTGGACACGTTCCAGCTTGTCAATATCCTTCTTGAACTGTGGTGCCCAGAACTGGACACAGTATTCCAGGTGAGGTCTGACCAGAACGGAATACAGTGGTACTATTACTTCCCTTGATCTAGATGCTATACACCTATTGATGCAGCCCAGAATTGCATTGGCTTTTTTAGCTGCTGCATCACACTGTTGACTCATGTCAAGTTTGTGGTCTACCAAGACTCCTAGATCCTTTTCACTTGTACTACTCTCAAGCCAGGTATCACCCATCCTGTATTTGTGCTTTTCATTTTTTTTGCCCAAGTGTAGTACTTTACATTTCTCCCTGTTAAAATTCATCCTGTTTGCCTTGGCCCAGTTCTCTAATCTGTTAAGGTCATTTTGAAGTGTGATCCTGTCCTCTGGGGTATTAGCCACCCCTCCCAATTTGGTGTCATCTGCAAACTTGATCGGGATGCCCTCAAGCCCATCATCCAAGTCATTGATAAAGATGTTGAATAAGACTGGGCCCAAGACAGAACCCTGTGGCACCCCACTAGTCACTTCTCTCCAGGATGAAGAGGAGCCATTGATGAGCACCCTTTGGGTTCGGTCAGTCAGCCAGTTACAAATCCAATGAATGGTAGCATTGTCTAGCCCGCATTTTACCAGCTTCTTTACAAGAATATCATGGGGCACCTTGTCAAAGGCCTTGCTGAAATCAAGATAGACTACATCCACAGTGTTCCCTTCGTCTACCAGGCTTGTAATTCTGTCAAAAAATGAGATCAGATTAGTCTGACATGACTTATTTTTCAGAAACCCATGCTGACTTTTAGTGATCACAGCGTTCCTTTCTAGGTGCTCACAGACCGTTTGCTTAATGATCTGCTCTAGAATCTTTCCTGGTATTGATGTCAGGCTGACTGGGCGGTAATTGTTTGGGTCCTCTCTTTTCCCCTTTTTGAAAATAGGGACAACATTTGCCCTCCTCCAGTCTGCTGGGACTTCACCTGTTTTCCAAGAATTCTCAAAGATTACTGCCAGTGGTTCTGAAATCACCTCTGCCAGTTCTTTTAATACTCTGGGATGTAGTTCATCTGGCCCTGGAGACTTGAATACATCTAAACTAGCCAAGTGTGCTTGTACTACCTCCTTACTTATTCTGGGCTGTGTTTCCCCTGCTGAATCATCTGCTCCATATTCTTCAGGTCGGGCATTGTTTTCTTTTTTGGAGAAGACTGAGGCAAAGAAGGTATTGAGGAGTTCTGCCCTTTCTGCGTCCCCTGTTCGCATTTCACCTTCTTCTCCTCTAAGTGACCCCACTGTTTCCTTGTTCTTCCTTTTGCTACGGACATACCCATAAAAACTCTTTTTATTGCTTTTAACCTCTCTAGCAAGCCTGAGTTCATTCTGTGCTTTAGCTTTTCTGACTTTGTCTCTACATGTGCTGGCTATTTGTTTGAATTCCTCTCTGGTGGTTTCCCCCTTTTTCCATTTCTTGTACATATCCCTTTTAAATCTTAACTCAGTTAAAAGTTCATTAGATAGCCACCCTGGCTTCTTTAGGCACCTTCCATGTTTTCGTCTCATTGGTACTGCTTGAAGTTGTGCTTTTAATATCTCCCTTTTAACAAACTCCCATCCATCATGAACTCCCTTCCCTTTTAGTATTACTGACCATGGGATCACACCCAGCATTTCCCTAAGTTTTCTGAAGTCGGCTTTCTTAAAGTCTAGAATTTGAGTCTTAGTATGCTTGGTTGCTCCTTTCTGATGTATAATAAACTCCAGAAGAGCATGATCACTCCCACCTAATGATCCTGCCACTTCTACCCCACTAACCAGGTCATCACTATTGGTTAGGACCAGATCTAAAATGGCTGATCCTCTTGTTGCTTCTCCCACTTTCTGGACAATGAAATTGTCTGCAAGGCCAGTGAGGAATCTGTTCGACCTTATGCTCTTGGCTGAGTTTGACATCCAACAAATATCAGGATAGTTGAAATCCCCCATTACTACTATCTCATTTCCTTTTGAATGCTTGGTCATCTGTTCCAGGAAGGCATCATCTATGTCCTCAGTTTGGCTTGGGGATCTATAGTAAACTCCCACCATGAGATCACTGTTATTTTTCTCTCCCTTAATTTTGACCCAGATACTCTCAATTTGGCTTTGAAGTTTTAAATCATGGATCTCTTCACAGGTATACACATCCCTGACATATAACGCCACTCCTCCTCCTTTCCTGTTTGGTCTATTTCTCTTAAATAGATTGTATCCCTCTATTACTACATTCCAATCATGAGACTCATCCCACCAGGTTTCAGTGATGCCTATTATGTCGTATTTAGTGTGCTGCACCAAGAGCTCAAGTTCATCTTGTTTATTTCCCATGCTCTGTGCATTTGTATACAGACATTGAAAACCATTGATCATTCCCCCTAGTCTCCTACTTAAGGATTTTTTCCTCCCACCACTAGGTCTGTGCGCTGTTTGCTCCATTTGGTCCTTGACATTTGGATGATCATCTTCAGCATTTGATAGACTCCTACCTTCAGGACCACTGTCTCCCTCCCCCACATAAGTCAGTTTAAAGCCCTCCTGATGAGGTTTTTGAGATTGTTGGCAAAAACATTCCTCCCAACCCTTGTGAGGTGCAGCCCATCACTTGCCAGAAGTCCATCTTCAATAAACTGCAGACCGTGATCTAAGAAACCAAACCGTTCCTGCCGGCACCATTTGCGAAGCCAGTTGTTCACTTCTCCTATTTTCCTCTCTCTTCCTGGGCCACGGCGTTCAACTGGGAGGACAGATGAGATGACAATTTGTGCATTTAATTGCTTCAGCTTCCTGCCCAGAGCCTCATAATCACTTTTGATCTTCTGGAGGCTATGGCTTGCGGTGTCAGTAAAACTTGTAATAGTTTTACTATTTATACCCCACCCATCTGACAGGGTTGCCCCAGCCACTCTGGGCAGCTTCTAACACAGTGATGGCTAACCTTGACACTCCAGATGTTTTGGGACTACAACTCCCATCATCCCTGACCACTGATCCTGTTAGCTAGGGATGATGGGAGTTGTAGTTCCAAAACATCTGGAGTGTCAAGGTTAGCCATCACTGTTCTAACATATATTTAAAACATAATAAAATTATCCAGGGCTGCCTTTAGATGTCTTCTAAAGGTTGTATAGTTACTTATCTCCTTGGCTTGGGAATTGCATAACTCCATACCCCCCAACATTTCTCTCATGAAAATAGGGATGTCCTATGTGGTGGAGAGCCAGTGTGGTGTAGTGGTTAAGAGCAGTAGACTCGTAATCTGGTGAACTGGGTTCGCGTCTCCGCTCCTCCACATGCAGCTGCTGGGTGACCTTGGGCTAGTCACACTTCTCTGAAGTCTCTCAGCCCCACTCACCTCACAGAGTGTTTGTTGTGGGGGAGGAAGGGAAAGGAGAATGTGAGCCGCTTTGAGACTCCTTCGGGTAGTGATAAAGCGGGATATCAAATCCAAACTCTTCTTCTATGGAAAAGTGGGACATTCTGGGATCAAATCAGAAACTGGGATGGCTTCTGTAAATCTGGGACTGTCGCTGGAAAATAGGGACCCTTGAGAGTCTGTGAGGGTGATTGGTGCCCACTGGGCCTGGTACGTTGAAATGGAGGGGATATTGGGCTTGAGAGTAATTTCTTTTTCCAATTTTATGGTTTCAGTTCCCTTAAAAAAAAAAAAAAAAGTTCTCTCCGCTTCTGTATAGGAGAGCCTCTGGGAATCATTTATTTGCAGACAAGCAAAGAGAGGGTTTATCGGGTAGCAGAAATACAGCTTGGTTTTGTTGCTGTTATTTCCCAGCTTTTGTTTTGAGAGATTAACCTGTACAAGAAAAGCACTTTAACAGAACATAACTGTTTTACGAACACAGCCCAAGGAGATCTCTATGCAGTATTTATATGTTTTCCTCAATTACCAAAGTGTGAGAGTTCTGATGATTCAGCAGGTAAGAGCGTGAAGATTGTCTGCCACTAACTCTTTGCTCCATTAAGATCCGGGCAGGGGAACCCAAATCTATACTTAGAGCTCAGCCTTGTATTCCCTGTTGACTGTTCTTTTTTCAGCACAGTAGAAAGGAGAATGTTATCTGCTGCAGGGCTGAAATGCAGACGGGCGAATGATGCAGAGCCGAAGGGAACGGCAGTGCTTTGTGGCCCCCGAAACAGCAGGGCCCCCTCTCAATGCTGGAGACTCATCTATTCCATTCAACAACAAAAACAAAGTTCTAGTTTCTGCGCCAAGGAGATCCAAATGCTACATATGGCATACATTATGCAGAAAAAGAATATCTGCATATCAGTGCATTTGCATTAGCTGGCTTGCAAGAGCAGGAAGTGGATTCATAAGGAATAGCTGTTCTAGGTCACACAAAACAGAAGGTTCAAGTAAGACCATGACAACTTGACTCTGTGAACAAAGTAAATGATCAAATTGGCTGTTTCTTAAGGCAAACTTCAAGGGGCAGATTTCCATGGGTCAGGGAAATAATAACAATTCAGTGGCCAGTTGGCTTCCCCTGACAGTGTACAGTTTGCCCATCAGTACAGGCGGGTGGCGCTGTGGGTTAAACCACTGAGCCTAGGGCAGTGTTTCTCAACCTTTTCTGGGCAACGGAACACCTGTCTGCATGAAAAAAATCTCGCGGCACAGCACCCACAAAATGGCGGCGGCTCATGGGGGTGGTAATAAGGAAGAGGAGGATCGGGGGCCGAAGCAGAAGTGCCCCGGCGGCACCTACCCATGCCGTATTTTTCATCCTCCGCCGGGGTCCACATGCTGCCGCCCCCGCCGGGTGCGCTCCTGCAGCCGGCTGCCCCCTGCCAGAGCGGCGGCGCTCCGGAGCCGCGGTGCTCATGGGCGAGCGGAGGCGGCTTCTCCTGGTGTGCCCAACAGAAAAATGGCGGCGGCTACCGGCAGCCCTTGCGTCTCCTTCCTCTGTCTTCCTATTGGTCCCTGGCAACCAATCGGAATCGGCGGGGAGCTCCAAGCTGGCGCATGCGCGGTAGGTCGGCGGTGGGTTTCTGCGCTTCTGCGGCTGCAGTGGGGTCCCGAACCACGGTTTTCCCGCGGCACAGCAGCCGGTGTCTCGCGGCACACTAGTGTGCCGCGGCACACCGGTTGAGAAACGCTGGCCTAGGGCTTGCCAATCAGAAGGTCGGTGGTTTGAATCCCCACGACAGGGTGAGCTCCCGTTGCTTGGTCCCTGCTCCTGCCAACCTAGCAGTTCGAAAGCACGTCAAAGTGCAAGTAGATAAATAGGTACCGCTGCAGCAGGAAGGTAAACGGCGTTTCTGTGCGCTGCTCTAGTTCGCCAGAAGCGGCTTAGTCATGCTTGGCCAATAATGTGAGATGAGCGCCACAACCCCAGAGTTGGACACGACTGGACCTAATGGTCAGGGTTCCCTTTACCTTTACCTTTTACAGGCATGTGAAGTCACACAAAGACACACCTATACACAATGTCCACCTCCATGGTTCCCGGATATAGATACAGCTAGCATGGTTGAGATCCCAACTGCAGAGAAGTAGCAACCAAGTGTCAGGGTTTAATCAGGCCTCTTTTTTCCTGATCCTTCTCCCTGGAAGACAAAAGCAATTTGTGGCCAGCAAAAAACCTGCCTTCTTATTGATCAGGGCAATAAGCTATGTAGAAATGGCCAGGGCTCAACAGCAGAACATCTGCATCACATGCAAAAGGTCTTACATTCTTGTGTTCTCAGGGTCAGTCCTGACCTGTCCCAGTAAGGCTGGAAGATACCTTGTTTTGAAACTCTGGAGAGCCTCTGCCAATCAGTGTAGTAAGGACGGAGCAGGATCAGGCAGAGGGCCTTCTCGGTAGTGGCACCCACCCTGTGGAATGCCCTCCCATCAGATGTCAAAGAGAACAACAACTACCAGACTTTTAGAAGACATCTGAAGGCAGCCCTGTTTAGGGAAGCTTTTAATGTTTAATATATTATTGTATTTTAATATTCTATTGGAAGCCACCCAGATGGGCGGGGTATAAATAATAAATTATTTATTATTATTATTATTATTATTATTATTATTATTATTATTATTATTATTCAGAAGCTTTCATACGGGTCAGGGATTATCAGATAATCTGTTGCAGCCTATTGGTGCAAGGGATCTTTGCTGGCTATTTGTTCCTGGTGTCTGGAGCCGGCCCAGCCATTAGGCAGTGTGAAGTCACAGCCTCAGGTGGCAGAAGTCCCTGAGGCAGCACTCTGCATGTGCCCTGCCTGCACTGCCACCTCTACCAGTGGTGTACAAGCACCACCACAATCAGCACTGGTTTGGGGCGAGATTGCATCCATTCGCGATGAGGTCTTGCAGTGTGTGCGAGACCTTATGCAATTCGGGGCAAGATCTCACCGAAAATCGGTGCGCCTTTGGCCGATATCCGCCCTGCTCCAGTGGTGGATGTGGCAGGGTGCACGGCAGCCGCAGAGTGGGCAGTGCAGCTGTTGGAGGCAGCAGGTATGGTGGCTGTGGGAATGCTGGCAGCAGTGGCACCGTGTCAGGCTTTGGGGAATCGGATCCCTCCCACGGTGGCAGTGGATAGGCAAATCAAGCGAAAGGAGCATTCTTACCAGTTCGTTTCTTTAATAATCACTGCGAGAGACAAAGGAATGCATGTATCTTCTAGGAATGGCATTGTTCCCAGTACAGGCTCAACCCCTATTAATCTCCATTAATCTTCGTCACTCCTATGTCAGGTAATCTGAGCTTGTTGCCTCTGCGCTCTCTGTTCTAACACTCTCAGAGCCCGTCGAGTCTAAGTTGAAGGGGGGGGGGTCAGGAATGCTCTCCAAGGACACTGAATCTGCCAGCTGTCTCTCTGCTGGTGTTTCCTCTTCTAGCTGTTCCTCACCCAGTATTTCCCAGCTTTTTGCCTCTGGACTATGCCCCTCTGCAAACCACTGTTCTAAATCAATGTTGTCCACCTGCCCTTGGGAAGGTTCAGGAGAAGGGGGGGCAGCTCCCACCATTCTTCCTCAGTCCAGCCCCTCACACACCAGCAGGGCGGCTCTTCCTGCTTCACCCCGAGTGGCAAAATGGAATGTGCCGCCCCTGCGGGCATCCTTTCATTGGCAAGGGCTGGGTAGAGGTGTCCATTGTGAATCCCCGTCTGGCATTCCTCAGTTCAGGACCGAAAACTTCCCGTTTTCATCCTTTTTCGAATATTTGCAAGGTTTAACGAAATCCTCTTCCTTTGGTCAAGGCCAATGTTTCATCTCCCTCTCCCCAAATGGAGCCTCACGGACGAGCTGAATGCTCTCTCTCGCACACGCAACACTTAGAGGAGTGCAGAAGACATTATTAAGCACTGCATTCTGGGCAATAATGCATGCTGACAATTCCTAGAAGGAAACGAAGGTATCGCTTTAAGCTTGTTTACTCAGTTCAGGGTGGAACCTGGGCGTTTGGGGAGGGGAGGGAAATGTCTCTAAAACAAAATGCAGAGAGTTAAGGTCCAGTATACCTGAAGGAGCGTCTCCACCCCCATCGTTCAGCCCGGACACTGAGGTCCAGTGCCGAGGGCCTTCTGGTGGTTCCCTCACTACGAGAAGCCAAGTTACAGGGAACCAGGCAGAGGGCCTTCTCGGTAGTGGCGCCCGCCCTGTGGAATGCCCTCCCTTCAGATGTCAAAGAGAACAACCACCACCAGACCTTTAGAAGACATCTGAAGGCAGCCCTGTTTAGGGAGGCTTTTAATGTTTAATAGATTATTGTATTTTAATGTTCTGTTGGAAGCCGCCCAGAGTGGCTGGGGAAGCCCAGCCAGATGGGCGGGGTATAAATAATAAATTATTATTATTATTATTATTATTATTATTATTATTATTATTATTATTATTATTATTATTAAGACATGTAGGGGCAGATGGGTGAAAGGATTTGTGTGTGGTTCTGCATGGGAGGTGCTATGAAGAAGGGATCTCTCTCTCTCTCTCTCTCTCTCTGTGTGTGTGTGTGTGTGTGTGTCTTTGTTTTCCCTTACCCAAACCAGAATGCACATTTCCTTCCATAAAACAGCACCGGGGGAGTTGCTAGCAAGTGCTGCTCGCCCAGGAATACACGAGAAACCGCTGTTAAGAATATTGTGAAAAGTTATATGAATCCCCCAGGGTTGCTCCCGGACTTGATCAAGAGGGAGGCAATCGCTCCTTTCGTCATAAAAGTGCCGTGATAGTAGGGAAAGGCTGTAAAAGTAATAAAGGGATGGTGAGAGGGAAGTGTGCTTCCGAGACTTCTGCTCTTCTTTTCCAAAGTTGGCGATGGAGTGGAGTCCTTTGTAAAGCCTTTCTGATCAGGGGCACGGAAGGGGACTAGATAGATAGATAGATACTTTACTGTCATTGTACGTAGTACAACAAAATTGAATGCCATCCCACATTTACAGCCACATATACGCATTTATACATTTACAACCACACATACACATACATACCATCCATCACGACTCCCGAAAGATCATATCATTTGGTTACAGCATTTAAAATAGAATCATAGAATCATAGAGTTGGAAGAGACCACAAGGGCCATCCAGTCCAACCCCCTGCCAAGCAGGAAACACCATCAAAGCATTCCTGACAGGTGGCTGTCAAGCCTCTGCTTAAAGACCTCCAAAGAAGGAGAAGAAATAGTTATAGTTCTTGGATAAAAACTGTTTTTTAATCTATTTGTTCTCAATTTAATTGTTCTGTATCTCTTGCCCGAAGGCAACCGTGCAAACAGACTATATCCAGGATGAGATGAATCCTGTAAAATGTTGTTTGCTTTTTTGAGACAACGGGAGCAGTACAGTTCATCCAAAGATGGGAGAGGATGACCGATAATCTTTCGGGCTGTGGTTATGACCTTCTGGAGCATTTTCCTGTCGGTGACTGTGCAACTGGCAAACCAAGCACAGATACAGTATGCTCTGGGCTAGCTCTGGGGAGAGGTGCAAAAGAAGTCAACTACCATGACAACAAAGATCGAAAAAAATCTCACTGCAGCCTCACTTCTCTAAGGGGCTTCTCCGGAGAAGTTTTGGGGTCTCCTGCCCCTTTGACCCTAACTGTTGTGAATTCTGTCCTAGTCGAGCGGCACACAGCTGCAGTGAGAATGGTATTACATTTGCCTATCACACAGACCTGTGAGAAAGTTGCTTTGTTATCACTTCCTGCTTGCAATGTTTATGAACTGTTGTAATCCGAGCTCTCGAGCTCACTCACTTTTACTTTACTGCTTGTCCTGAAGGAAGACGGACAGCGAAATGGCAGCACCGTTTACACAGGCTGGCAGCAGAGATGTCTCTGCACAATTACTTGGAATAAAATAGATTAGTCTAGATATCGGCTTGTGTGTATTGTTTCTTTCAATCTGGGAACAATCACATATTACTGGCACTCCGGATTCTCTGTAGCCAGGTATGTGCTCAACTGATGTGCTCTGGCTTTTGGGGCAGTCTCACAACTTGCCCCAGGCGGGGTATATCATAACACTACCCCCCCCCCAAACAAAACAACACTGCGTTATACTCAACTAAGTCATAACAGCATAAGATCAGACTAGGTAAAGGTAAAGGGACCCCTGACCATTAGGTCCAGTCATGTCCAACTCTGGGGTTGCGGTGCTCATCTCGCGTTACTGGCTGAGGGAGCCGGCATACAGCTTCCGGGTCATGTGGCCAGCATGACAAAGCCACTTCTGGCGAACCAGAGCAGCGCATGGAAACGCCGTTTACCTTCCCGCTGGAGCGGTACCTATTTATCTACTTGCACTTTGACGTGCTTTTGAACTGCTAGGTTGGCAGGAGCTGGGACCAAGCAACGGGAGCTCACCCCATCGCAGGGATTCGAACCGCCAACCTTCTGATCAGCCAGCCCTAGGCTCTGTGGTTTAACCCACAGCGCCACCTGGGTCCCCAAGATCAGACTAGTGGCCCCTCTCACAGTGGCTGACCAGATGCCTGTTGGAAACTCGCAAGCAGGATTCTTATTCAGAGCGGTCCATTGCAATTAACACACATAAATTAGTCGTGCCCATCAACTTCATTGGGTCTACTCTGCATAAGACTTAGCACAGGACCTTTGCTTACAGGGTGACTTTCGCTCTGAAAGTTGGCCTAAACTTGCATCAATGCACATCAATGAACATATTCAGTTATTATGCAAATCTGTGTCATGGCCCTGTGCCCCAAGCCACTTAAGGAACTAGTGCCTGGGCTTCACCGTGGCGTTCCAGATCAAGAAACACAGACATGAAGGAGGAGGAGCCCAGTGTTTAAAAGATTTGGAAACAGATAGCAAGAAAATGCTGCCGTCTCATTCTCTTTCAGGTTAACAGCACCATCTTAGCCTAAAGTTACAGCTGCTCATTAAGGCTCAGACTGCAAACGAAGTCTTCTTGATCCAGTGGAGCCTGGAGATTCTCCAGCTTAGTGATCATAGAATCTTAGAGCTGGAAGGGACTCAAGGGTCATTTAGTCCAACCCCCTGCAATGCAGCAATCTCAGCTAAAATCTCATTACTGGTCCAACACAAGTTATGCTACACTGATGTTGGATCACGGTTGTAACAGAGGGATGGGAAATCTGTGGTCCTCCAAATCCTGCTGAACTACAGCTCTAATCGCTCCTTTTTATTTTATTTATTTTATTTTTATTTTTTTGAATGAAAAAAGTTCTTTATTGAAATTCGTTAATGTCATTACAGATTTAACTTCACACATACATACACATGTTAATTTAACCTTCTAATTCCACTTAGATATCAGCTAAGCTAAAAGCATATAATGGTACATAAAATAAAGTGAAAAACAACAACAAACTAAGGTGAAATAAATATAGACTTCCCATCATTTATCGATATAGTTGACATTTGTGATTTTGAATTTACTTGTATTTATTACCTTACATTTAATATACTTTCTGATAAATGTGTCCTCTTTCCCCCACCCTCTTCAAAATATGGCAACCCTAGATTCAGCATCATGATAAATCCAAACCTGCAGCTGTCCCTTCCTCATTCTGCAGGCTATATTTGATCAATTTTGAGTTAAAGGGGAACAACAAGGTACGCAACCCTCCAGAAGACTTTTTATAAAAATAATAATTGTTATCTTAAATTCATTCATTTGGAATATATAAGACCCTGAAGGCCAAGGTAGCAAAGAACAAGTGTTAGATAATATATGGCTTTGGAAAAGGAGTTGTTTAGTCTCTGTGATTAATGAGAATGGTGATAGCTCTCTGGAGATGCATAAAAAGCCATTAATGACTGGTTCATTTATAAGTGATGAAGATCTCTCAAGATCAAAGTACTTCAAAAGTACAATAAATGGGAGGCTTTGAACTATGCAGAAATTCTGGACAGTGTTGGGTTCTAATTGTCACCTAATTACTGGGATTTCTGATAGGTTAGATTCACTATGGGGAATATGGGGCAGTGGGGTCATTGTTTGGCGTAACATCTTTCTCAAATAAGTTCACCTTGTTTCCTTATGCCAATGGGATCACCAGTTTGAAACTTAAAGGTGGCAGATGCTTCTTGGAAGAGCTTTGCGTTAAGGGGTCATCCTGAAATTTGCAAAGCCTGAGAGTCTAGATATGGGAGGTATCATGGTCGAGGGATCTTGACTTGTGCAATGGGCAACATTGCCAAAAAGGAGGTTCATGCTTCCCCCCCAAAGAAGACACAGCGTGGTCACCATCTTCTGACTCAGAGTATGAACCCCCTGCAATATTTCTGCTTCATGAGCCCCACAGAGCCCCTACAAAATAAAGCAAAAAATAAATAAACCCAAGCACTCTTTCCTCCTGTGATTTGCAGCAGCTGGCATTCATTACTGCTTCTGACTGTGGAAGCAGATCAGAGCCATCATGACTTGTAGCCACTCCTTTATCCTCCAGGAATTTCTTTCTGACAGTATGAGCTGTTCGACCGTGGAACAGACTCTTTACTTTGAGGTTTTTAAGCAGAGGTTGGATGGCCAACTATCATGTATGATCTAGTTGAGATTCCTACGTTGTAGGGGGTTAGACTAGAGGACCACTGGGATTCCTCCCAATTCTACAGTTCTATGATCCATCCATGTTGGTGGCCATCACTGCCTCCTATGGGTGAGAGTGTCTAACATGAAGATGCAATTTGAAGAAGAAGAAGAGTTTGGATTTGATATCCCGCTTTATCACTACCCGAAGGAGTCTCAAAGCGGCTAACATTCTCCTTTCCCTTCTTCCCCCACAACAAACACTCTGTGAGGTGAGTGGGGCTGAGAGACTTCAAAGAAGTGGGACTAGCCCAAGGTCACCCAGCAGCTGCATGTGGAGGAGCGGAGACGCGAACCCAGTTCACCAGATTACGAGTCTACCGCTCTTAACCACTACACCAAACTGGCTCTCAGCTGTCATGTGTCCTGTCCCCCCTTTAGCTGTCCTTTCCCAAGTTAAACACACCTAGCTCTTTCAATGGCCTCCTACAGGACTCAGTTTCCAGATTCCTCACCACTCTCGTTGCCTTCCTTCAGATGTGCTCCCATTTGCCAACGCCTTTCTTAAAACGTAGTGCTCAGAACCAGACACAAGTCTCCCGGCTTCCCTTTTGCTCTCTGTTGGACTGTTGCTTTTCCTTAGTGGACAACCTCCAGCGATCGCTGTTCAGCTCATCTCCCCATTCCGAAAGAAATCAGGAGCCTCCTGGACACCTGTGAACTCCCTTCTTCACAAGGCTCCTCATCAAATATCCCAGCACACCAACACTCACCCTTAAAATCCCACAAACCCAGTTTAAAGCGTTAATGAATAAATAGCATTTATAATCGTTATACAATATCTCTCAGATTTCAGACCCATTACCATATTTTAATAGGGAGCAAAGCCTGATCAAACAAATCAAGCAAATAAGAGTATTGTTTGATATTGACCATAAGGAGGTGGGGAGACAAACCCCACAAACCAGCATGGATTAATGTCTTAGAAAACATCTGGCAGGCTGTTAAAAGTCCACTCCAGAACAAAATGCTTCCCTTTTTGTTATCGGTACATTGCAGCATTCTCTGTGACAAGGGCAGACCCATAAGCCACATTTGCATCATACACTTACCTGTATAAAGCGTTATACCATTTTACGAGTCCTGGCTTTTCCAAAAGAATCCTGGGGACCATAGTTTGTTAAGGGTTCAGAGAGCTACACTTATCAGAGTGGTTCAGGCACGCCAACTCCTAGGGGCGGAGGGGTCTTCGGCCCACTCAATATCTGCTGGCAGGGGGCTGGGCCCCCTCAATGTTGAGGGGACAGAGGAGGCTGAACGTGGCATGATTCAGTAGCTGGCTCCTCCTGAGCTCGAGAGAGGAGCCGCACCATGCTGGGCTCTGGGCTTGGCCTCCTCCCATCGATGTGACACCATGTGCACCAGGGTCATGATGTCACATGCATGCGATATGTGCTGGGCACATGAAGTCTCACACGTGTGATGAAGAGAAGAAGAGTTTGGATTTGATTATCCTGCTTGATCACTACCCGAAGGAGTCTCAAAGCGGCTAACATTCTCCTTTCCCTTCCTCCCCCACAACAAACACTCTGTGAGGTGAGTGGGGCTGAGAGACTTCAGAGAAGTGTGACTAGCCCAAGGTCACCCAGCAGCTGCATGTGGAGGAGCGGAGATGCGAACCCGGTTCACCAGATTACGAGTCTACCACTACACCACACTGGCTCCACACGTTACGGTGCTCATCTCCAGTGCATGGAAATGCTGTTTACCTTCCCGTCAGAGTGGTTCCTATTTATCTACTTGCACTTTGACGTGCTTTCGAACTGCTAGGTGGGCAGGAGCTGGGACCGAGCAACGGGAGCTCACCCCGTCGCGGGGATTCGAACCGCTGACCTTCTGATCGGCAAGTCCTAGGCTCTGTGGTTTAACCCACAGCGCCACCTGGGTCCCCCAGAGTAAGGCTAAAGAACAAGTACCAAATGTTTTTTTAGCCTTACTCTAAATGCAGCTCAGGGGTGGGGTGGGGGCCCCTGTGGAATCCAAGGGTGAATTTTTCCATCCTTTGGGGGGCATTTGCAATGTCTCTAGATCAGTTTATGGAACAGTGGAAGGGCCGGTGCTGTCACAGTTTAGCACAACCTGGCAGAATCTTTTTACCTTCCAGTGAATGGTAAGCAACAACTCCTGCCACACTTGCTAGGTCTGATGGGCATTGTAGCCCAGCAACATCCGGAGGGTCCAAAGTTTCTCACCTCTGGCTTAGGCCTTCCATGCTATTTCCAGAAAAGACCTGAGATGTGCAAGGTTCCTGATTGATTCTGCAAGCCATTCCATGGAAGTTTAATTTCCTGCTCAAATTCCCAATGGAGTGGAATTTGCTTCCATCCTCAACTTCAGCTTATTTACAAAGCAGATACAGGCATTTCCAAGGCAGGCAAGCTGGTCATCTGTAGTGTCAGGTGTCTAGGAGATTCTTACTCCTCCTATGGATTTCTGGCCAGGTTCAGAAGTGAGGTAAGAGTGTCCTCAATACCTGTTGGGAGAAAAAAGATTGACCAGTGTTCTGCCAAGGGCGGGGTTCTTTTTGGATCTGGAGTCAATAAGCACGCCAGTGGGTGAAAGAAAAGCAGTGTTTTATTTGCAGATAGGTCAACAAATAAACAGCAGGCATACAAAATAAAACATACCAGACAGGAGCTACACAATCTCCCCTTCAGCTGCCCAGAGCCCCAGGTGAGCAGCTAGAGAGACCCCGGCCGTCAGTCTCACAGCATTGGTTACCTCAATCCGTGAAGAAGCTCACTGAACTCCTTCAGCCTACAGCTTTTATAGTCAACTTTGATGTAATTGAGTGCACCTGGTTAACAGGCATCATTCATGCATGGTCAGGACAGGATCCAGGGTACGACTAATGCGGAGCAGCTGAGAGTCTCCCACTCAATGCAACTGGGTATCCAATTGGCACTTACAACACAGGAGACCCAAGAAACTCCCGACAGGTGTGTGAAACACAAATTATACTATAATTCAGTAGATCTTAAACCAGGGATGTTAAAGGGAAAGAGACATGTCACCTAACTCCTCGAAATTACAATGGTCTTCCGCATTTCCACTACAACCAGCCGAGCAAGTGGTTAAATCTGGTACGCAGCCTAGCAAGCTCCATCTGGTATGCAGGCTGAGACCCTACCTGCCCGCGGACTGTCTCGCCAGAGTGGTGCATGCTCTAGTTATCTCTCGCTTGGATTACTGCAATGCACTCTACGTGGGGCTACCTTTGAAGGTGACGTGGAAACTACAACTAATCCAGAATGCGGCAGCTAGACTGGTGACTGGGAGCGGCCGCCGAGACCACATAACACCGGTCTTGAAAGACCTACACTGGCTCCCAGTACGTTTCCGAGCACAATTCAAAGTGTTGGTGCTGACCTTTAAAGCCCTAAATGGCTTCGGTCCAGTATACCTGAAGGAGCGTCTCCACCCCCATCGTTCAGCTCAGACACTGAGGTCCAGTGCTGAGGGCCTTCTGGCGGTTCCCTCACTACGAGAAGCCAAGTTACAGGGAACCAGGCAGAGGGCCTTCTTGGTAGTGGCACCCGCCCTGTGGAACGCCCTCCCACCAGATGTCAAAGAGAAAAACAACTACCAGACCTTTAGAAGACATCTGAAGGCAGCCCTGTTTAGGGAGGCTTTTAATGTTTAATAGATTATTGTATTTTAATGTTCTGTTGAAAGCCGCCCAGAGTGGCTGGGGAAACCCAGCCAGATGGGCGGGGTATAAATAATAAATTATTATTATTATTAAATCTACACTCACTCTGTGCCTCAAGTTAATGTGGCCATATTAATCCTGCTTTCAGATAAGCTTACCAATGTTTTGCTTTGTTTACTGTGCTCTCAGGCCTTTAGGAGGAGCACAGCAAGCAGGAACTCGACTGGTGAAGCTTCTCCCATCATGGCATTGTCATTCCAGAGATAGCTCCACTCAAAGGTAGTTTGATTCTATTCCGAGTCCTTGAAGGGCTTTAGATTGTGGTCAACGTTTGTACAAAGCCAAGTAGTGAACTTGGAAGGTTCTATGGAGGTAGAACTTGATGTAATTATTCTAGGGTGAAATAAAGAGATAGAGACGAACAGAGCTCCTCACGTGACAAGTCACCTGTTTCTCTCTAAAGGGTCTAGTGGTGGTTTCATGCATGAGACATAAAGGCCTTTTTGTTGTGAAGCCACTTGCAATTTCAATAGAATTGTTTCAAGTATTTGCATCCCACCACAAAAAGGTGGCTAGGAAACAGTGTAAAACACTTTGGTACAAAAATAGCAGATAAAAACAGGCAATGGATCTATATTTCAATGCTCTGTGGGAAGCTAAAGGGAAGGGGGAAAGCAGCTTAGTGAATGGGGAACAGGAGGGAGATGGAGAGATGAGGCACCACAACCCAAAGGTCCCATCTTTTGTCACCACCAAGCAAGGCCTGTGAAGAAGATCTCGGTAGTCAGGCAGAATCAAGAGGTCCTTCGATTACCCAAATTCAGGGGTGGGGAAGCTTTCACACTCTGAGAATCACATTCCCTTATGGCAAGCATTGCAGAGGCCACATGCGAGTGGTGGGCATGGAGGTGGCATGTTAATTTTGCCTTTTATAGTGAGTTGGTTTCTTACATATACCTCTTTAGACTACATCCAGGCAAGCAGGAAGAATGACCAGAGTTCAAGGGCGAATTCCAGCCAGGAAAAAACACAGAAGGAAAGCTGCACTACACTTTCCTCCTGTGCTTTTGCCTGGCTGGCAGGTGAGAGGCGTGGCCTGAAGACAGGGTGGGTGACCTGGAGGTCAGAACTGAAGACCAGATAAGAAGTGGCTGGAGAGCTGCATTTGGCCCTCAGATGAGGTTTCCCATCCCTGTCCCAGTGCTAAAGCCTAACATTCATGGAAAACCTGCATTGGCCAGAAGAATGGCTGATGGCAGCTGCGGTTGCTATGTTACAAGCTGGAGGGCATCCACAGCCAGTGTGGTGTGGTGGTTAGAAGCATGCTGGATTAGAACCTAGGGCCCCAGGGTTCAGATCCCTGTTCAGTCATGAAGCTCATTGGGTGACCAGTCACTGTCTTTCAGTCAACACTGTCTCACAGGGTTGTTGTGGAAAATTGCAGTCAAACACAACAAGCATGAGTGCTAGTTAATGCATGAAAGGGTTGAGACCACAGAGCTGTGTTCCTAGACTCTGTTACGCTACATCCCCTCTGCTCTGGCGAGGGAGGAAGTGAAGCATCTTCTATTCCTTTCTCCCACTCTCTTCATGCCATGCAATCGACCAGGAAAGACATGTCTGAACTTGCTCCAAGTTCAGACTGTATGCTTGAAACTATCTTACCATAATTTGCACCCAATAGTCTTCTGCCTGTGCTCTCCTTGCTGCCACGTGGAACGACATATGAATCAGACCTTTGGATTCTGTAAGTAAAGTGTTTTAAACTTACTTAACAGTGTGTGGTCTGCTCATTGACAGAGGGGTGCAGAGAAGGGCAAGAGCTGTAAGCAGATTAAAAATGGGATATGAAAAGGGGTCTAACAACAACCCATATTCCAACACTATGCTGCTGTTTAACTCTATGATTTGAATCTAGTCATCCAGCGAATTCTTTTGTTAATTAACCCACACATGGGTCATATGGATCTCCCCCTCCTTCCTTCCCATCCCTGTTAAAACGGTCTTCTTGGCAAAGAAATGACAAACAAAAATCACAGGGCTTGCTATGGGATAGTGGTAGCCATTCCACCAAGCTGCAGAGTGGAGGGATGAAAGCAAAGCAGGCCCATTTCATTGTCTCTGCAGAGAGAGTAACAGCTTTTGCTATCACCTAGAGGTGGCCATTCCATCATTCTACCTGAACTAATTCCATCCCAGCTGGTCAGTATTCAGAACCATAACGTTAAGAGCTTGCTTTCTCTCCTCTCCTTTCCTCTTCCCTCCCTGTTCCTTTTTCCTTCTATGCCATATCTTTTGGATTGTAAGCCTGAGGGCAGGACTTGTATTCTCTGTTAAACTACTTAAGCCTCTCTGAGAGCCTGTTTGGCTGAAGAGAGGGGCAAAAATGCTATCAATTATTCAATCAATCAATCAATCAATCAATCACTGTTTATATCACCGGTTCCACTACTCTGTTTTCCTGTCCTGCACAATGATCCCATGTTCCCGTAAGCAGCAAGACAGAGGGCTATTTAAACATAATGTATTGAAAATGTCATCTATGAAATCTGCCAAAATCCTTCCTTCCCTTCCTCTGTTTTGAATCCCCTTGCAAAATATAGCCAGAAATGTTTTATTTCCCTAGGTACTTAGTTTTCCATGTATATAAACAACAGGACTTGTAATTTTTTAAAAAAATAAAATAAAAATAAAAATGGCCCTCTCCATATGGTCACCCAGCTGGTTTAGAAAAATCCCCCAGTGAGACACCAATTAGTGGCAGCCGAAACATAAATTAAGGAATAGCTGCAAAGGTGATGCTGTTTGTAAAGCTCACAAATGATGACTAAGATGGCTTGCGGGAACTATCAGCTCCACGTCAAATGCTTCCCCCCGTCCCCATCTTGAGTAACCCCATTAGATGGGTTGTAAATATAACACAGCAGTGGGTTATCATGGATAGTGGAAGGAGAGAAAGAGAAGGCCCAGCACATTTCAGCGAGTAGTAGGCACAGATTTGCCAACTGTGAAACAAAGAGAAAACTTAGAACAAGCTAGTTCGCATAGATAGCTTCTCCAAAGGTGCATTCGGACATGAGGATGAATGTGTTAAGTTCTCCTGATTATAATGCTAGTATGTCTGCCCTATTTTCTATAATAATAATAATAATAATAATAATAATAATAATAATAATTTATTATTTGTACCCCACCCATCTGGCCGGGTCTCCCCAGCCGATCTGGGCGGCTTCCAACAAATATCAAAATACATTAAAATATCGCAGATTAAAAACCTCCCTGAACAGGGCTGCCTTCAGGTATTTTCTGAATATAGGATAGTTGTTTATCACTTTAACCTCTGATGGGAGGGCGTTCCACAGGGCGGGTGCCACTACCGAGAAGGCCCTCTGCCTGCTTCCCTGTAGCTTTGCTTCTCACAGTGAGGGAACCGCCAGAAGGCCCTCAGCGCTAGATCTCAGTGTCCAGGCTGAACGGTGGGGGTGGAGACGCTCCTTCAGGTATACAGGACCGAGGCCGTTTAGGGCTTTAAAGGTCAGCACCAACACTTTGAATTGTGCTCGGAAATGTACTGGGAGCCAATGTAGATCTCTCAGGACCGGTGTTATGTGGTCCCGGCGGCCACTCCCAGTCACCAGTCTAGCTGCCGCATTCTGGATTAATTGCAGTTCCTGGGTTACCTTCAAAGGTAGTCCCACGTAGAGCGCATTGCAGTGCCTGTTGTGTTTTGAAACTGTGCTTCCCCCCCCCCCGCCATTTTAACCAATTTCCTGTTTAACCAATATACTGACATTTTGTGCTGTATTTTAATCACACCAGTGAGTGTGGTATGGACAAAAAAAAATTATGTCACTGGACGATGTTGTCACTATTCCCCTACCCTTTCCACACACGTGTGCTTCTGATCCCCCCATAATTCAAGCAGCAAGAAAGATTTGTATGCTGGTATACGCGGGTGGCGCTGTGGTGTAAACCACTGAGCCTAGGGCTTGCCAGTAGGAAGGTCGGCGGTTCGAATCCCCGCCATGGGGTGAGCTCCCGTTGCTCGGTCCCTGCTCCAGCCCACCTAGCAGTTCGAAAGCACGTCAAAGTGCAAGTAGATAAATAGGTATCGCTCCAGCGGGAAGGTAAACGGCGTTTCCGTGCGCTGCTCTGGTTTGCCTGAAGCGGCTTAGTCAGGCTGGCCACATGACCCGGAAAAACTGTCTGCGGACAAACACTGACTCCCTCGGCCTATAGAGCGAGATGAGCGCCGCGACCCCAGAGTCGTCCGCAACTGGACCTAATGGCCAGGGGTCCCTTTACCTTTACCTTTATGCTTCCCCAAATCCAGTCACTTTAGTCCTGCCGTTTTCTCGGTGGATGGGGTTGCGAACGAATCATTTCCGGACCCAATTAACAGGGAAATGAGTGCTAAACTTCTGTTACATTCCACTAGATTTCCAGTAGCAGCTTTTATGTTGTGCGAAAGTTCAAACATAATGTGGAAATCAACAGGGAAACGTCAGGGAAAAGGGAATGAATGAAGCCAAGCTCAGGGGAACCAGAACAGTGAACCCTTCTCAGTCGTATGTATGCACCCACAACCACAAGGGTGGTAGGGTGGCTGTAGATTTATTTGCATTGGTGCAAATTTAGAAAGTATCGTTATAATTTAAATAGAGATACATTCATACCCTCCAACACCCTGTTGACCAACATTGGGATGCTCCTGTTTTTTGGATGTGTGTGTGTGTGTGTGTGTGTGTGTGTGTTAATCTTTACTGATTTTTTAAAATACATCACAGTTATCATTCTCCATCAGAAATGTACACAAAAGAAATACTGAAGTGTTGGAAATGAAGTAAAGTTATGTAATGAAGTATTGAGACTTCCCTTCACCCCAACATGGGTCCTCTACAGTTCTACATTAACTGCATATTGAATAACATCTAGTTTATATTTATCCAATGTTTCCATAAGTTATGTCATATTGCAGGAGTCATTCAAGACCTGCCAAAGATTTCAGTACATTTCCGAGCACAATTCAAAGTGAGATCCAGCACTGAGGGCCTTCTGGCGGTTCCCTCATTACGAGAAGTGAGGTTACAGGGAACCAGACAGAGGGCCTTCTCGGTAGTGGCGCCCGCCCTGTGGAACGCCCTTCCAGCAGAAGTCAAGGAAATAAATAGCTACCCTATTTTAAAAAGACACCTGAAGGCAGCCCTGTTCAGGGAAATTTTTAATATTTAATGCTGTATTGTTTTTAACACTCGATTGGGAGCCACCTAGAGTGGCTGGTGAAACTCAGCCAGATGGGTGGGGTACAAATAATAAATTATTATTATTATTATTATTATTATTATTATTATTATTATTATTATTTCAGGTGTTTACAGTGATCTTTTAGGTATTGCCTATATTTATCCCATTCTCTGTTAAATTTTGGGTCATTATGATTCCTAACTTTCCCTGTTAATCTTGCCATCTCAGCGTACTCAAATAATTTCGTCTGCCATTCCATGTTTGTCGGTATATTATCTCCTTTCCAGCATTGGGCTAATAGCATTCTCGCGGCCGTGGTTGCTTACATGAATAACACCCACAAATCTTTCGGTATATCTACGCCTATAATACCTAGGAGAAAGGCTTCAGGTTTTTTGGCGAAGGTTAATTTAAACATTTCTTTTAGCTCGTTGTAAATCATAACCCAAAATTCCTTTATCTTTTTGCATTTCCACCACATATGGCACATAGTTCCTTCTATTTCTTTGCATTTCCAACACAAGTTAGAGCTGGTTCTATACATTTTCGCTAACTTGCTGGGTGTCAAATACCATCGATAGAGAATTTTCATATAGTTTAAGAATGTAACACACCATGAACTTTAGATCCTCTCTCCAAAGTTTATGGAATGCTCTTGTTTTGTTCCCAAGCTCTCTCGCATGCGATGGAATCCTTTCTGTTCCAGCAGACATTTTCAGTAAGTTGCATTATAGCTATTTATGTATCTTATGGGTGGTATTCAGCTGCATTTTTGTACTAGTGCAAGGAGATTTTCTCCCCTCGCTTTCTCCCCCCTGCCAGCCATGCCCCACACCATCCCCAAATCTGCTCTGGGTGATTGGAGCAAACCCCAACAGATATAGGGGTATGTGCAGGGGGTGGAAAGCCAACTGTGCACATGCTTAAATCTCGCTCATTGAAAACAAATGTGACTTGAAAGGAAGGATGGACCTATCTGTCAATTACACTGTCTCATTTTCCCAGTCCTAAATTCGCAGTTCACCACATCTCTGCATCAGTTTTGTTTTGTTTTTGTCTTTACAATTCATTATGAAAATCCACCAGCATCTCATTTCTCCTAACAAACACATTTGTGAACGTGATTCTGCGTAATGGACACATTTTAAAGCAATTCCCCCTAATTCAATGCATTTTGCATGCTATTTTCACTAATGCGAGGTTTTTCATGCTTAAGTTTCCCATAATATACACATATTTTGCTCCAGACAACTCAGAGAAGTGCGAATTCCAAAGGATGGCTGCATTTTGGTCCACGTATTCCTTTGGGAAGTGCTAATTAGATTTGCACAAACTCAATTTCTCCCATATACCTACTCTAAAGGGCATAATTGCAGCTGAATCGTCTCTAAATTGTTTTCAAATCATTATTTAAACTCCTGGCTTGACCATTTTTTATATTAAAGCAGTCAAATTCATGTTCATGTTTTGTTAGGAATATAAATACTGATATCTCCACTGAAGCTGCCTAGTACAATATGCCATTGTCTCTGTTATCCCCATTCATCTCTATCACATTTACCTTCCTCAATATCAGGCATGTTATTTGGATCTGGGGAATCCGCTCCTGAACATTTGCCACGAGCAAAGGTGTGATGGAGACTTAATTTTCTGCGAGAGAATAAATTGGATAAATTTCAAAGCATTATGCATCGACCTGAAGTGCGAGACATGCTCTTCCAGATTGTCTGTGATTCATTCTTCTGTCTTAATTATATCAAGAGATATTGAGTTGTATGCATAGAAGAGTGGGGGGGGGGAGGAAGAAATGAAGGCATGTTGCAAAGAGGCAGAGGAATTTCCTGGGCTCCAGTTTCAGGGGAACATTTCACATACATGGAATCAAGGGTCATCTAGTCCAACCCCCTGCAATGCAGCCATCTCAGCTAAAGCATCCATGATAGAGCACATCTTCCGGAGTGTTTTTGTGTAAGAAATGTTTATGATACAATTTGTTTGAGGTTAAACATTCCGGTGCCCCATAGTTCACAGCAGGAATGCGTGGAGTGGTGGGCAATCTCTGCTCATCTAACATCTGGTTGGTTGCATTGCGGAGCCAGTGTGGTGTGGTGGTTAAAAGCGGTGGACTCGTAATCTGGTGAACTTGGTTCGCTTCCCCGCTCCTCCACAGGCAGCTGCTGGGTGACCTTGGGCTAGTCACACTTCTCTGAAGTCTCTCAGCCCCACTCACCTCACAGAGTGTTCGTTGTGGGGGAGGAAGGGAAAGGAGAATGTTAGCCACTTTGAGACTCCTTAGGGTAGTGATAAAGCGGGATATCAAATCCAAACTCCTCCTCCTCCTCCTCCTCCTCCTCCTCCTCTTCTGCTTACTGAGAGGTATAGAAAGTGGGGAAAGGTAGCTGCGAGGTCAGTGCGGTGAAAACACATCGGCAGGGACAATATGGCATTGCTGCTTTTCGCAGCTACTTTTCTCATTAAGAACACAAGAACATGCTTGTTTGATCAGGCCAATGCCCCATCTAGGATAACGTATAGGTCCATCACAGTGGTCAACTAGATCACAGAGATCATAGAATTGTAGTCGGAAGGCATTATTAGCACTATGCTCTAACCAACTGCCAACTGTTTCCAGGAGCAGGTATTCAGAAGCATTAGTACCTCCAACAGTGAAGTCAGAGTGCGACCATCACGTGCATTAACTGATGAATGTGTGCTTTCTATTCAGAAACATTGTACAGCCTTTACTCCAGTGCGCTTAAATGTTCTTTCATCAGCGGAGGTTCCCAAAAAAAGACCTCCTCTTATCAACGGCAATGACCTTGTGAATCTGAGGAAGAGGAGAAGAAGAGTTTGGATTTGATATCCCGCTTTATCACTACCCGAAGGAGTCTCAAAGCGGCAAACATTCTCCTTTCCCTTCGTCCCCCACAACAAACACTCTGTGAGGTGAGTGGGGCTGAGAGACTTCAGAGAAGTGTGACTAGCCCAAGGTCACCCAGCAGCTGCATGTGGAGGAGCAGAGACACGAACCTGGTTCCCCAGATTACGAGTCCACCGCTCTTAACCACTACACTACACTGGCTTGAGGAGGCTGAATCAATAACTTACATTATTATGTACTGTTCCTTTTATCATGATATACGTAAGCTTTATTACTAAATGCTTTCTACAAAAATTCCCATGATGACCACATGCATTTTATGCTTTTTACTCCTTTCAGATCATAATGCATCCACCTTCTCAAGGGTGGCTAGTCTGCTGCCGCAATTAAAACTCACCGGCCACTGATTTCAGCAAACTTTTAATTTTGCTTTGTAGGCCTGGTGTTCTGTAGCATGACACAGCGAACTAGTAATTTTATTGTTTCGGTTCTCTATTTTGTTCTGTTTGGTACTATTTTAGATATTTGGATAAAGTTCCTCTTTGAATACCGGCCATTGACTATAATAAAGAGATTTATGGATGGAGAATGGCAATGTTGCTCATGGAGGAAATGCAGGAGAATATTTCAGCACAGCACTGGAAAGAGCACATCTCCTCTAAGCAAGCATAAATGTGGAGATAAGACCTTAGCAGGTCACCTTCCCATAACTTTGCAAGGAAGCAGAGACCTTGACAAATGGCAGCCGCTCAATCTTCAAATGTACGTTTTGTGCCAGCAGAACAGTTTTAGCATCAAATATCGTCACAGTGAGCATGAAGTTGTAAGAAAGGGATAAGAAGGCTTCTGGCCCCACACAGCTTGTGACACAGGTTCCTTTAACCTTAGAGGACTTTGTGGCATTGTGAGAGACCCCAGTATCGGTTCTTTCAGGCAGCATCTGTGCCCAATGGTCAGGGAGCAAGCGAAGAAAGCCCAAGAGTTCTTGAAGAACAAGTTTCCAAACTTAGCAAAAAGTTTGTAGGGTTTTTATAGGAGCAGGTGAAAAGCCTGCCTCTCTCCTTTCTGACCTGAAAACGAAACTTAATTCCAGGTGCTGGAAATCGCAAATGGGCAGAATGCCAACTCCCATCAGCCTCAGCCAGAATGGCCAATGGTTGGGGATGATGGGAGCTGTTTTTCAACATCATCTGATTACCTGTTCCTGATCTGGATTAAGCAGCCTAGCAATTCATTTCTGAACTAATGGAATCTTCTGGTTCATCTTCAAGGGCAGCCTTCATATAACACATTACAGGGATCTACCACAACGTAAAAACACAAAATACATAATCAAAATAAAGACAAGAACAATCCAATAACATCCCCCCCCCCAAGTTTTTATCTATAGCTCTCAGTTGCATACCTTCCAAACTTCCTCAGGTGAAAATAGGGACATTTCTCACTCCCTCAACTGACCCTCCTTGACCCCCCCCCCATCTTAGTCCCCGTCCTGCAGAGCATTTCCTATCAGGAAAAGTGAGAGTGCCACCACAACGACACTAACAGGACACAGCACACACACCCTCCACCGTCCTGCGAAAACCCCTTCATCCCGGTTTTATTTTATGTTATTCTTTGGTAGGTTTACAAAAAGAAAAAGGCACATGCCAATAAATAAATTTTAGAAAAGGGGCAAGTTTGGATGCAGACGCACAAAGCATTTCTTTTTTAAAATAAAGACTCCTTGATCTCTGCTCCCCCTCTCTTCCCACCCAGGGCAGCCCTGCCCTCTGCCTGCCCCTCAGAGCCGGTGCATCACATGAGTCTGTGCCTCGGTGGTGGCACTGGCGGAGGAAGAGGAGTGGGGGGGGAGCGCACCGCCCCCGGCAGCACAATCCCGGTGGGGTGCCACGCCCCCGCAGGCAGCATGCCACGCCCCCAGGATGCATGCCAGTCACGCCCCCGCCTGCTCACCGCCCCCCCCCCGGTGCCAGAGCATGAAGCTCCACCCCTGGTCGGTGGCAGCCTCTCCTCCTCCTTGCAGCAGCTCCAGCAGCTGTTATGAGCTGCCCAAGGGAAGAGGCCAGTGGCAGTGGCCATGGAGAGGCAACGGGCTGCTCCCTCGCAGCTGCCACGGCCTCTGCCACTCAGCAGAAGTGCTGGCTTCTTCTCCTCCTCCCCGAGCTCAGTGGCGTCAGGGTTGGCAGTCAAAAAAGGGACATTCTGGGGTCAAATCAGAAGCCAGGATGGCTTTTGTAAGTCCAGGACTGTCCCTGGGAAATAGGGACACTTGGAGGGTATGCAGTTGGACATCTCTTCCTCAGAATTACTCCATGATAGCTGTGATGGCCTGGGATTCAGACTCAGATGCTGAACCTGAGGGATCCCAGCCTGCACAGGATTCCCCGCCTCCAGAATCAGCAGAGCCGGGGCTGGGGTCTGAGTCTGAAGAGGCCTCACCTGTGCTGGATCCTCAGGTGCAGGCATCGGCTGAGTCTACTCTGGCTCCTGATGGGCTGGAGGACCCATTGCCTGCAGGTGCTCCACTCCCAGCCCTGTCAGGGGAAGCTGAGGTTGCCTCTGGGTCCGGTAACCCTCCAGCTTCTCCTGAGCTGCAGAGGCGAAGGGCAGAGAGGCGAAGGGAACTGAGTTCCCGCAGGAGGAGTGCTCGCCTCCAAGCCAGGCGAGGCGAGGCACCAGAGGATTGGGGCTGCCCTATGCCTCGGGGCAGATAAAAGCCAGCCAGCCCCAGCCCCAAGTTGCAGGAGCAACATTGTTGCTGACCAGTTCCTGCCAGTGTTCCTGGTTGAAACCTGTCCTGCTTTCCTGCCTCAGCTCCTGACCCGCCCTGGTTCCCTGCTTGCCTACCTGTTCCCGACTTTGCCTGACTCCCTGCCCTGCACCCAGCTTCAGCTACTATGGACTGCCTCTACGTTGTACCTCTGACCACGGACTGGACTTGGACCTCGCCTTTTGGGTAACCCACAGGACCAGCACAATAGCTCAGTTTTGGGTCTGACGAGCCTTCCATTCTGAGTTTCAAGTATCCACAAAACTCACTTAAAATACCTTGTTACACCTGTGTTGCTCCATGTCGTGAGCATTTGGCCAACCCACAATTCCCCCCCCCCAGTTTACTACAGATTCTGGATGAATGGAATGGGACTCATCCACTGCAAATCTCTCTCCTGCCTCCCTGAGTCACTGTCTAAAGAGCCGAGTGGTCTTCAAGAATATGCTCCCGTCCTGCTTTACTAAAGTAATGCTATTAAAAATAATGTGATTGCTACAAAGTAGGAAAGCTGTGCATTGACCATCAGGACCATCAGGACCATCACTGCTGCTCTGTGAGTGTTGGGAGGACTGCTCCCCGTCTGGCCAATTCCATCTGGCCTAGGGGCGTGGCCTGCACTCACCCACAGCATAAAAGACTGCAGAGAGGCGTCAGGACCATCACTGCTGCTTTGTGAGTGTTGGGAGGACTGCTCCCCGTCTGGCCAATTCCATCTGGCCTGCACTCACCCACAGCATAAGAGGCTGCAGAGAGGCTTCAGGGACTTTGCTGCTCTTTGCTGTTGCTCCGTGACTGCTCCCCATCCGGCCAAATCCATCAGGCCCACAATCACACATCTTCTGAACAGCAAGTGGCAAAAATGATTTTAAATGTTTTAAATGTTCTTAATTTGTTCCACCTTGAATGGTGGTTTTTATGATATTATATTTTATTTTATTTTTCTGTTGGGGTGGGATAAATGTTTATTTGGGGCGGGGAGTAGTTTAATTTTAGCATAATTGTTTTTTGCTTCGTTTTTATTTTTATTATTTTGTTAAGTTATTATATAGTTTGTATTTCGCTTTTTAAGGGGAAAGGGTCAGGGCTGCTTGGGAGGGGGCCTCAGCCAACAGAATGGCTGGGGCAGGTTCCACAGGGGGGGATGTATTGGGACACGCGATCTCAGTGATCACGGGCAGGAGGAGGAGTCACGCTAAGACCAGACCATGTCATTCCCGAGGAGGCAGGTTTAGTCGTTGTTTGAAGACTATCCCTGCCTCCGGGTCTGGTCCTGGCCGGAAGGATACTGGAATCAGCAAGGGATACCCACATGACCTGAAAGTGTTGCTGTGTAATGCCAGGTCAATGATGAAAAAAACAACTGCCATCCACGACCTGATTGTGGATGGAGGATTTGACCTGGCATGTGTAACAGAGACTTGGTTGGATGAGGCAGATGGGCCTGTCCTTGCCGCTGCTTGTCCACCAGGTTTCTCTTACGCACAGCAACCCAGGCCATCTGGGCGGGGAGGGGGGGTTGCAGTGATTTTTAGGAAGTCATTAGTTTGCACCAGGCGTCCTATTGGGAAGACCCAGTTTTCTGAGTGCATGTTCTGGAAGTTGGGCAATAGGGGCAGTACAGGATTCCTTTTGGTGTACCGACCTCCCCGCTGCACCAAGGATTCCCTGCCCGAGCTGCTTCAGGTCGTGGCGGATGTTCTCCTCGAGACACCTAGTTTGGTTGTCCTAGGGGATTTTAACATCCATGCCGACACGACCTTACAAGGGGCCGCTCGGGACTTCGTGGAAAGCATGGCCTCCATGGGGCTGTCCCTGAATAAGTCTGGCCCAACTCATAGCCGTGGACATGCCTTGGACCTGGTATTCACCTCTATGGATGTTGGTGATCTGACACTAAGTAAAAGCGAAACAAAAGAAGTGCCATGGTCAGATCACTTCCTGGTGCAACTGGACTTCTCCGCGACCCTTCCCCTCTGCCGGGAGGTGGGACCAATTCGGATGGTCCGCCCCCGCCACTTAATGGATCCAATTGGCTTCCAGAGAGTGGTAGGGGATGTTTTATCCCATGTTGATGGCCTTTCAGCCAATTCCCTGGTGGCCCGCTGGAATGTGGAGTTAACCAGGGCAATTGACTGTCTGGCTCCGAAGCGCCCTCTCCGATTGCATGGAGCCCGGACAGCCCCGTGGTTTTCCCCGGAGCTGAGGGTGATGAAACAGTCGCTGAGACGGCTAGAGCGCCGGTGGCGGAAAACTCATTCTGAATCAGACCGGACACGGGCTAGAGCTCAACTTCGAGCCTACCAAGTGGCAATGGCGACGGCGAAGAGGACCTTCTTCACCGTTTCCATTGCATCTGCAGAAAACAGCAGCAGGAGACTCTTTCAGGTGGTTCGCAATTTAGCAGAACCACCTCCGTCATCGGGGTCTGGTAGGGACCCCAAGATCTCCTGCAATGCTTTTGCAAAGTTTTTTGCAGATAAAGTCGCTCAGATTCGGAAGGAGGTAGACTCCACCGTGGGAGCAGGGCCGGGGCGGGAGAGTGCTAGAGCCCTGTCTAGTCATGTTTTATGGGATCAATTCCAATCTGTTACTTCCGAGGATGTGGACAGGCTGCTTGGACGAGTGAAACCGACCACCTGTCTTCTTGATCCTTGCCCATCCTGGCTAATAAAATCGAGCCAGGAAGGGCTGGGCGATGGGCTTCGCAGGGTGGTGAATGCTTCCCTTGGCGAGGGAGTATTCCCAGACCTGCTGAAAGAGGCGGTCATTAAACCGCTTCTTAAAAAAACATCTTTAGACCCGGCCATTATGGCCAACTATCGTCCAGTCTCAAATCTACCATTCTTGGGCAAGGTGATTGAGCGGGTGGTTGCTGAACAACTCCAAGCACGCCTGGAGGATGCGGACCATTTGGATCCCTTCCAGTCAGGGTTCAGGCCTCATCATGGGACTGAAACTGCCTTGGTCGCGCTGGTTGATGATCTCCGGCGGGCTAGGGACAAAGGTGAGAGCTGTTTCCTAGTTCTGCTGGATCTCTCAGCGGCCTTTGATACCATCGACCATAACATCCTTCTGGACCGTCTAGAGGGACTGGGAGCTGGGGGCACTGTTATACAGTGGTTCCGCTCCTTCCTCCTGGGCCGTGTCCAGAAAGTGGTGGTGGGGGATGAGTGTTCGGACCCCTGGGCTCTCACTTGCGGGGTGCCTCAGGGTTCCGTCCTCTCCCCCATGCTTTTTAATATCTATATGAAGCCGCTGGGAGAGATCATCAGGGGGTTTGGACTGGGTGTTCATCAGTATGCAGATGACACCCAGCTCTACCTCTCTTTCAAATCAGAACCAGTGAAGGCGGTGAAGGTCCTGTGTGAGTGCCTGGAGGCGGTTGGAGGATGGATGGCGGCTAACAGATTGAGGTTGAATCCTGACAAGACAGAAGTACTGTTTTTGGGGGACAGGGGGCGGGCAGGTGTGGGGGACTCCCTGGCCCTGAATGGGGTTACTGTGCCCCTGAAGGACCAGGTGCGCAGCCTGGGAGTCATTTTGGACTCACAGCTGTCCATGGAGGCACAGATTAATTCTGTATCCAGGACGGCTGTCTACCAGCTCCATCTGGTACGCAGGCTGAGACCCTACCTGCCCGCGGACTGTCTCGCCAGAGTGGTGCATGCTCTGGTTATCTCCCGCTTGGACTACTGCAATGCGCTCTACGTGGGGCTACCTTTGAAGGTGACCCGGAAACTGCAATTAATCCAGAATGCGGCAGCTAGACTGGTGACTGGGAGTGGCCACTGGGACCACATAACACCGGTCCTGAGAGAACTACATTGGCTCCCAGTACGTTTCCGAGCACAATTCAAAGTGTTGGTGCTGACCTTTAAAGCCCTAAACGGCCTCGGTCCTGTATACCTGAAGGAGCGTCTCCACCCCCATCGTTCAGCCCGGACACTGAGATCCAGCGCCGGGGGCCTTCTGGCGGTTCCCTCATTGCGAGAAGTGAGGTTACAGGGAACCAGGCAGAGGGCCTTCTCGGTAGTGGCGCCCTCCCTGTGGAACGCCCTTCCAGCGGATGTCAAGGAAATAAGCAGCTATCCTATTTTTAAAAGACATCTGAAGGCAGCCCTGTTTAGGGAAGTTTTTAATATTTAATGCTGTATTGTTTTAATATTTGACTGGAAGCCGCCCAGAGTGGCGGGGGAAACTCGGCCAGATGGGCGGGGTAAAAATAATAAAATTATTATTATTATTATTGAGGCTTTAATTATCATTATCATATTTTTCATTATCTCACTCCTTACAGCTTCTGAATAGAAACTCTTTCTTAAACTCAGTCACAGTTACTCCTTAACTGTAGAATATACAGCATAATTAGCTCAGCTTTTCTTAAACTTTGCAAGTGGGGGGAAAGGGGTGTGTGATGAGCTGCATCTTTTCAAATGAAATATTCATGTATTTTCAACTGCAAGGGGGGGGGACGGGATAATTCAGCTTGTCATTTCTGCTGATTTCTCCACTTTAAGTATGCAAACATTATCTTCATGTGATTTTGGTAAATCAGCTAACTGCAAGAGCCTCGGCTGAATATTTTGGAAATGTAAAATGATTAAGGCTCCAGCAAGATCTAAGAGAATTTCTAATTTATGGAGTGTTTTGATTGGTAGTCATGAGGAATATATCCAAAGGTCAGGAAAGAGGTGAAGTGCAGAATTAAATACAGATTATCTAGGGGGAAATGGGAGGCTGTGCTATCAGCAGGGGGGTTATTGCTAGGATATATATATATATATATATATATATATATATATATATATATATATATAGTTTGAAGTTGTTTATATTTTTCTGCATTCCCAAATTGGCTACATTTCCTGCTTTGCAGAATTCAGTGAGGAGTCACAAATTACCATGCTTATGACTAAGTCACGAATGGGCAATATGTGACCTTCCGTATGTGACTGGACTAGGACTATTGCACTTCTTCTTCTTCAAAAAAAATTAGATTTTATTAAAACCTTTTCATAATTGTTGTTTAGTCGTTCAGTCGTGTCCGACTCTTCGTGACCCCATAAACCAAAGCACACCAGGCACTCCTGTCTTCCACTGCCTCCCGCAGTTTGGTCAGACTCATGTTGGTAGCTTCGAGAACACTGTCCAACCATCTCGTCCTCTGTCGTTCCCTTCTCCTTGTGCCCTCAATCTTTCTCAACATCAGGGTCTTTTCCAGGGAGTCTTCTCTTCTCATGAGGTGGCCAAAGTATTGGAGCCTCAGCTTCAGGATCTGTCCATCCAGTGAGCACTCAGGGCTGATTTCCTTCAGAATTGATAGGTTTGATCTTCTTGCAGTCCATGGGACTCTCAAGAGTCTCCTCCAGCACCAGAATTCAAAAGCATCAATTCTTCGGCGGTCAGCCTTCTTTATGGTCCAGCTCTCACTTCCATACATTACTACTGGGAAAACCATAGCTTTAACTATACGGACCTTTGTCGGCAAGGTGATGTCTTTGCTTTTTAAGATGCTGTCTAGGTTTGTCATTGCTTTTCTCCCAAGAAGCAGGCGTCTTCTAATTTCGTGACTGCTGTCACCATTTGCAGTGATCATGGAACCCAAGAAAGTGAAATCTCTCACTGCCTCCATTTCTTCCCCTTCTATTTGCCAGGAGGTGATGGGACCAGTGGCCATGATCTTAGTTTTTTTGATGTTGAGCTTCAGACCATATTTTGCGCTCTCCTCTTTCACCCTCATTGAAAGGTTCTTTAATTCCTCATCACTTTCTGCCATCAAGGTTGTATCATCAGCATATCTGAGGTTGTTGATATGAATTTGATTTAGATTGTATCTTACTGGCCCAATAAGATCTTACCTCCTATTATCCCTGACCAATCGCCATTCTTTGGCTTCTCTCTCCTCCCAAAAGAATCATGGGAACTGTCATTTACCTCTCAAAGAGCAATAGTTCCCAGCACCGTTAACAAACTGCAGTTCCCAGGGTTCTTTGGAAACTGGGACGCACAACATAGTGTGTCTGTAGCCTGTTTGACCAGGTATAAGACGCCAACTTGTGGGGAGAGATGTAGGTGTTCATTTTATTTATCTAAACATTTCTATCAGGCAACCTTAGTATTAAAAGAAAAAGAGGAAAGATTTTTACTTCACCCCAAACCACTGTGTTCTGTTTTGAACACAGAAATAGAAATCTGGGTAACATTTGGCACAAACCCTAAGAAACACATTTAGGCTGTGAATCTGCCACTCATGTCAGGGCGGTGAGTTTTCTGTGCTAACAAATAGGTCGATAAACCAAAAGACAACGGAAATTCTGTGTCACCATAAAGACAAACATCTGTGGCCAGAATACATTATGCAAATTGAGCACCACTGCCAATATTTACTTATTTTACATAATTTATTTTGCTTGTCAGGGTGGGTGAGAGTGAAGCAGGGAGAGGCTTAGGAATGTGAAATCCCACATGGCAAGTATTGATTCCCGCCCCCCCCCCCATCCTAAAATTTTCCCAGTTGCTGTTGTAGCGTGGGTTAATGATTTCAGCAACTGATTTCAGCTCTCTGACATAGCAGGCAGGAGACAGCGTCTTCATGTAACAACTCTTTATTCAGGCAAACAAGACTGGGGGAACTGAGGGTAGGGAAGCTACATTTATAGGGACAGAGGACTGACTAGGAAAAGATACATTTTGGAGGGAACAATCTCAAGCAATCACACAGCTGCTTTTTGGTGGGAATCAATAAGACTGAGGATCCCAATGCAGCAACTTGAATGCACCAATAGTAACTGTTCCTTCTGGGACAGGAAGGCAGTTACTTTACCCTAATGTGATTACAGACAATAGTAATACAGATATGATAACACTTTGAATCAATAAACAACAGTTGCCATTCAAGCATTTTCAAGCAAATGACATAAGGTCTAGAAACCTTTCTTACAAACAAAGTAGCAACCCTAGATCTTCGATATACTGAATTCTGTCACAGGAATCAGGAGAGGAACCAGGACTTTCTTCCTCCATCTCTCTAATTTTTTTGTTCCAAATTATAACCTGGATGCAATGAACCTTATTAAAGCAATGCAGTTTTAGAACACTTGGTTTGATCAGTCACTCTGCCACAAGTGATGGAGCCAGGAGATGGTGCATCCCCTGTGCTCAAATATAGCAAAGTCCTTGAGATGTTGCTAGGGAGAACGGAGACTTGCTAATGTAACAAAGGAAGATGCCAGGTGAAAATAAAAGACTCTGTGTTTGATGCATGATAAAGTCCCCATCCCCCTGCCCGATCTTTCTTTCTTTCTTTCTTTCAAGAAGAGCATGGGATAATGAAAATGCATGGTGGGAGGTGGGTGGGGTGTCAACAGGCAAAGTAAAGGTTTAGTGGAGGCGACTGAAATTTGCAGCCCTTGCACAGGCCCACTGTTGTGCAAGAATATGCACACTCAGCAGATGAGTCTCTGGGGTCTCAGTGGGACAGTTTGTTCTTTCTCAGCTCTGCTTGAGAAAAGGGGAAAATATCTAAACTCCCTAGGTTAATAAAGAAGTTCATGTTTGCGGATATCAGCAAACTATGAAAAGGGACAGGTGTCCTTCAGAGATTTCCCACCTATGAATATTTGCCTGGAATCTTTGATTTCCAAAATCCCTCTTAAAAAGAAAAACCTGCAAGTTTCTAGCACTCATGATTCCTTATCTATCTATCTCTATCTATCTATCTATCTATCTAAGGTAAAAAGATAAAGGACCAAAATCCCTTTTAAAAGAAAAACCTGCAAGTTTCTAGCACTCATGATTCCTTATCTATCTATCTATCTATCTATCTATCTATCTATCTATCTATCTATCTATCATCTACCATATCTATCATCTATCTATCTATCTATATATCTATCTATCTATCTATATCTAAGGTAAAAAGATAAAGGACCCTTGGACAGTTAAGTCCAGTCAAAGGTGACTATGGGGTTGTGGCGCTCATCTCGCTTTCAGGCTGAGATAGCTATCTATCTATCTATCTGTCTGTCTGTCTATCTATCTATCTATCTATCTATCTATCTATCTATCTATCTATGAGTGGCTGGGGAGACCCAGCCAGATGGGTGGGGTACAAATAAATAATAATAATAATAATAATAATAATAATAATAATAATAATAATTATTATTATTATTATTATTATTATCTAATCTATCTAGTCATAAATGTATTAGTTGCAAATGCCAGGGTGTGGGTGTAGCAAGTTGAGGCTCTGGGCTTGGGCAAACTGGATTATTCCAAATCCTCATTGTGAGCAATGAAACAAAGCAAATGAATAATGTGAAACAAATGTGATTTTTCTTTAAATGAACGCCTAATGGCATGAATGACATTTGCAAGAATGACAATGAATGGAATCACAAAACAGAGAAGGGGACAGCAGTGTGTGTGTGTGTGTGTGTGTGTGTGTGTGTGTGTGAGGTGTCTTGCTCACTCCTGTTCCCCCCACCTCGCTTGCCTGCCCGCAAGGTATTAGGAGCTGATGAATGGTTGTGCTCCATTCACAAAGCCGTTAAGAAGATTCATTGATGGAGCTCCGTCTCTCCTTAATCACCAGCTTGCAGTCAAGAAAATGATATGCCCGGTTCTCTTGGGAATTGGACATCAGAACTGAAGGAGCTTGGGGAGAGGGGCGCTGGTGCTTCCGCCAGTTTCCATCACTGTAATCGAAAAGGGCACCTATCGTAACAAGAACACGGAAGAAGGCTGCTCTTTTGTTCAGAAAAAGCACAATGAAGTTGCTAAAATAAGACATCTGGGCACTTCACCTTGTTGGCAAGAGCTCCAAAAGATGATTGATAGCCTGGGCCTCCATAACAAGTGCACAAAGCCGGCAGCGTTGTAAATTCCCTTACAGTCAATAGATCCAGATTAAATTCTCAGCACTATTTTCTACCGCTGATGAACCAATGCAAGTCTCAAGGCAGAGCGAATCCACTTGTCTAAGCAAAATTTACTTAAAATAAATTAAACGTAGAGCACGGCATTTAACGCGGCCAGGTTTTGAAGCATGCATAATAGAGAATCCCATGATTCCTCCCCTCCCTTCCATGCTTCCACATGCTAATAAATTGTACAAGTTTGTTTATGCATTGTATAAAGCAGGAATGGGGCATTCCTTTTTTTCAGCCCCAAAGCTTCATTCCCTTGTGGGCAATCTCCTAGGAGGTCACATGTCACTGATAGGTGGGGTGACCAGAGCAAACCAACAGTAAATCTCACTGAGCAAGTGGACTTAACTCTTTATTAACAAAAACAGGAACTGCACAGGAGTGTCAGGACTAATGAGCACAGGAACTCAACTCTGGCAGGTCTTACCCCCCCAAGAAGCAGTTGCTGAGACTAAAGGTTACGGCCTCCCCACAGCTGCCTAACAACAAAACAACAACAACAACAACAATTATAATTATAATTATAATTTATAATTTATACCCCACCCATCTGGTTGAGTTTCCCCAGCCACTCTGGGCGGCTCCCAATCGAATGTTAAAAACAATACAGCATTAGATATTAAAAAGTTCCCTAAACAGGGCTGCCTTCAGATGCCTTTTAAAAATAGGATAGCTGCTTATTTCCTTGACATCTGATGGGAGGGAATTCATAGAATCATAGAATCATAGAGTTGGAAGAGACCACAAGGGCCATCCAGTCCAACCCCCTGCCATTCCACAGGGCGGGCACCACTACCAAGAAGGCCCTCTGTCTGGTTCCCTGTAACATCACTTCTCGCAATGAGGGAACCGCCAGAAGGCCCTCGGCACTGGATCTCAGTGTCCGGGCTGAATGATGGGGGTGGAGACTCTCCTTCAGGTATACAGGACCGAGGCCGTTTAGGGCTTACTCTCCAGGGCTTTTCTCAAGCAATCAGAGACTGCGCCTGCATGGAGCTAAATTCTTGTTTGCCCTTTTCATGCCTCTACTGGTTCTGGGAGATGGGGAGGGGAACTCAGCACTGCAGTACAGGGAGACACCCATGCCCTTTCATCAGCTGGATCCATCTCCTTGGCTGTTGCTCCCCTTGGAGGACAGAGCTGTGCTTGCCACACAGCCTGACCTGGGGTGTGTTGTTTCAGATGCAGTAGAGGACCCTATCCCACCACCAGTGCTGGAGTCACATTCAGCCACCACTTCACCCAGCTTCTATATGGCAAGTGGGGAGACGGGGACATCATCTCCTCTCTCCTCCATGGGCAGCGAAATATCATGGGCCAGCCCTGGGTGCATGATGTCCTTGTGAAGCTGCTACACTGGTGTTTGGAAGCATGACTTGGATTTCCCTTTGCATAGAAAGGGGGCGAGGAGAGGGCCGAGAAGTGTGCAAATATAAGATAGGCCTGATCCTGTTGTGCACGCGAGAGAAGAAAGATTCTTGCCCTTCTTTCTCTTTGATGAATCAGCTCTGAGCAAAACGTGAAAGGACTACAAGAACACATGGGAAATTAAGAATGAGTTATTATATACGCCTGCAAATTCCACGGGGGGGGGGGGGGGTTAAGCAGAGGAGCCTTGTATCCTGCAAAATCAGCAGCTTGCAAACAAGCTCACTCCAGATCGGAGAAAGCACCCTTTGGTCTCAGAATATCAAAGGGGAGCTCGGCTTATACGGATGCTTTTTCGAAATGGCTCATGCGATCCAGGAGACTCACTGCCTATCAAGTAGGCAATACTGGACTAGCATTATCTGACTAGCCATTATCTGGACTAACCATGCTGACACTCTCAATGAGGTGTGGAGAGCCTTTGGTCTGGGCCACTGGTCATGCTTGCTGGGACTGTTGGGAGTTCTAGTTCAGCAACACCCAGAGGACCAAAGGTTCCCCACACTTGCTGGAGATGAAAGTGTTCCTCACCCCTGCTGCTCTAGATGTTGTTGGACTCCAATTCCCATCAGCGATGACCATTGGCCATGCTGGAAGAGACTCATGGGAACTGGAGTCTAACAACACCTGGAGATTGCCAGGTTCCCCATCCCTGATTTAAACTTTGCAGTGGAAGGAAGCCAAATCAGTAGAAAGCTATTATTATAATTAAGAGTAGAAAAGTGCATGGCATGTCTCAGCAGGAAACACAGGGAAACAAAGCTTGTTCCGGTGCCTTTGCTCCCTTTAAATTTCTCCTTTGAGTATGTTTTTTTGTGTAAAAGCCTTCTATATATTCTTTCCTACTGAAGATGCAAGGGCTTTTTTCATGTTGATCGCGTATTCCTAGGTTCATTTGAAATGATCATTCTGGTACCTGTTCAAAGAAAAGAATATCTCTCTCTCTCTCTCTCTCTCTCTCTCTCTCTCTCTCTCTCTATATATATATACTTAAAAAAATTCCATTTAAATGGGGATTGTGAACAGTGGTTGTTGTGTGGTGTTTGGCCTTTCTAGTAGGACAGAGAGGCATAATTTGTTAAGGCGACGAGAAAGGGCGGTGGGGGGAGAGATAATGTGCGTGTGTTGCTCAAAATTAAGGGGATTACCAAAATAGGACATCTTGCTCTTTAAAGTACAGGCTGCAAAAGAGAGAGAGAGAGGGAGAGAGAGAGAATGATGTGATGGCAGTTTAATCCCCATAAATAAAGGCTCCCTTCAAGCTTTCTCTCTGATATTTGCTCTTCCAGCACTTGCTACCTTTGCACTTGGGGAGGATGAAGCCAAGGACGAAACTTAAGAGAAGCAATTTGATTTGATATCCATCCTGTCAGCCCCCGACCCCCTGCAATGTCTGGAGAGGCAATGAGGAGCACATCATCTATGGCAAAGGTGCACGTTCCAATGTCTTGATTTTCAAGGCACATCATGACTTCAGGCTGAGGCTGGATTTTTATCAGGGGGGACAGTGAAGCGAGCAGAGGACGAGAAAATGAAGTGGATTGAGAGCGAGGACAAGGGTTTTGAGCCCTCCAAATCTTCAGAAGTAAAGCTGAAGACTGTATCCCTCCATGTCGGTTGAAGGGGACTCGAGGAGAGTCTCAGAAAGCGGCAGAAAGTCTCAGCGGCGGAACATTTGCTATGCATGCAAAAGGCGTCAGGTTCAATCGACATAATCTCCAGGTAGGTCTGGCAAAGGTCTGGCAAAGACCAATGTCTGAAACTGGAGGTCCACTGCCGGTCAGTGTAGACGATACAGAGCTGGAGATGCTAAGGGTAACGATTATAGCTCGAGGGTAGAGCATCTGCTTTGCACACAAAAGTTTCAAGTTCCGATTCCAACATCTGGAGGTAAATGTCAGGGCTGGAGTCAGATGCAGGTTGGCAACAAAGGAAGCAAATCTCCCTTGTCAGTGAAGTTAAGGAAAAGGAAGCAAACATACAGCTCAGCCTAGTGGTCTCAGCAACACTTCTCAGCAGGTCTTGGCCCTGTGGGTCAGTTGCCAGGACTGAAGGTTCCTGCCTTCTACCCTTTCTAAGGCTCCTCCTCTTCCGGATATTTCCCAAGCAGTCTCATACTGCGCCTGTGCATTTCTGGTTTCTGTTCTGCTCTTCTCGCAATCCTGTGTGTCGTTGGAGACCAGTGGGGTGAGGGACCCTCCCTGGATTCTTCAGGAGCCTCTTGACGCCCCTCCTCTGCTTCAGCCTCAGAAGCTGAACTGTTCTCTGTCACAAGTGCTTCCTGCTCACTAAACCCTGCTTCCCCTTCGGCTTCCGGCACCTCCTCCCAGTCTTCTCCTTCTGACATTTCAGTGTCCCACCACCAATCCCCTGGCTCTGAGCCTTCCTCCTCTGGGGTTTCCCTTGGGGGTTCTCTGATGGGTGCCTCCCATCGCTCCGCTTCATCTAGGCAGTCCCTGATGGTAAGGTTGGAAACCTTAAAGCATCTTTCCCCCAATCTGATATCCTCCAGATGTTTTGGACTGCAACTCCCATCAGCCTCAGGCAGCACAGCCACTGGTTAGGGAAGATGGGAGTTATAGTCCACAACAACTGGAAGGTACCAGGTTCAGGTAGACTGGTGTTGGCAATGCTGAGCTAGATATATGGTATGACTGAGAATTAGGCCAGTTCAGCATTCCAGAGTGATGGTCATTGTGCTCCATTCAGATCCCTGTTGCAGCAGCAGCTCATATAATTTGTCTACAAGATTAAACACACAGATTCCCCTGTATTACCAAAGCATCCCTGGCAAGGGCACGTTAGCAGTTCATTAAACAAATGGCAAAGCCTCTTCCCCTTTTGCTTCCCCCCAGGAATGAACACATCGGGCACACCGTCGATCTCCTGGTTTCGTAATTATCAATTTGCAATCAGTAAACTGTCTTCTGGCCATTGGATTGCATTTAACCAATCCAGATTAATTTAGGGAAGTGGATCACAAGCCTCAACTATTTGCATGCAGTAATGAATTGACATTTAAATGTCCTTGTTGTCAAATCCTCAGTGTCCTTTGGAACAACCAAGTGCTATGGCACTCTCAGCCAGGAGAGAGAGAGAGAGAACAAACACCCATGAAATAAATCCAAAATTAAACAATTGCTTTTCAAATGTAGCTCAAACATCTGAACAATTTGTTTCATTTGGCAAAAAGGGCACATCCTTGTTTACATAGGGGCCAAACCAGAGGAGATGTTAGAAGTGTGTGTGTGAATTATCTTCTCTCTTTTTTGCTAAATGCATTGCAGGGTGGGTGGGGGGGAGTGACTTGGACTGGCAGTGGAACAAGGTTTAACCCCCCCCCCAAAAAAAAATCATGCATCCATAGCCCTGATCCAAATCTCATCTGAAATAATGTCTTCTTTAGTCCAGAAATGGTTTGCGCCAGACATTACTACCATATTTTATTTACAAAACAGTGTAGTAGGAACTGTACAACAGTACAGTCAACAGTGCGCTCCCTCTCTCTCTGTCTCTGTCTCTGTCTCTCTCTCTGTCTCTCTCTCTCTCTCTCTCTCTCTCTCTCTCTCTCTCTCTCTCTCTCTGTCATGATCTCTTTCAGAAAACCTACTTATTGAGCATTCATCCAAATTTCTTTGCACAAAGTTTCTGCAGAGGTTAGACTATGTCTGGTCTTTGTTTTGCTTGCAGGCAGGTTATATGACAATCAACACACATCCTGATTTGCTTGCATGGTGCTTAGATGTCTTCTCATTAATCATTTGTCCACACTTCAGTGCATTTCCTCCATCGCTTTCCTAACAGCAAAATGTTTATTTTTCTAAAAAGGTGGCCTTGTTACTCCTGAACAACAGAGCACATTATTCCACTTTAATTGAGCAAACCTCAGTTTCCGATCCAGGGTTAAATATCCCTTCCGCAAAATACTGCCATTCTAGAAGTGACTTACGTTTTAGGAAGATAAAAAGCTGTGATATAGAAGGACATTCTTCTAGCCCAGTAGCTACTGTAATGAGCCCAGGAGCAGGGCCATTGCAAAATAGGAGCATCCCTGCTCATTCAGTCATTCTCCTACTGCCTAGTCTGTGATCAGGATCTGGTGTTGAGACCGAAGGGCAAATTGAACCAGGAAGAACTTGGAGCCTAGTGAGCTCAGAAGGAAGCTATTAGCTCAGCAAAGGTTCGGATGAGTCTCTCTATAGGCACTGCCAGAGCCTCCTCTATCTGGTCCTCTTTTGGGTCGTTCCTTGCAACTTGGTCTTCTGAAGTAGGCCAGTGGAGGTTGGTGCAGCAGGTTGACCAGGGCAGTGTTTCTCAACCTTTTCTGGGCAACGGCAACGGCAACGGCACACTTGTTTTATGAAAAAAATCTCGCGGCACACCACCCACAAAATGGCGGCGGCAACGTCACTATGGTAATGGAAATCACGGACTTATGCGCCCAAAGCAGCCCCACTGGTATGAAAAGCCCGCCCCTGGGACTGTGAAAGAAAACCCGAAAGGAAAGACTTAGCTGATCCCAGGCAGCGAGTGAGGACGGCGAGTGGAGCCGGGGAGGCTTCTCAGCTGGCTGGCTGGCGGTTGGAGCGCTCGCAGAGCGCTCCTCCTTAGGGTGGCGGCCATTTTGACCGGGTGGCTACCGGCAGCCCTCGCGTCTCCTTCCTCTGACTTCCTATTGGTCCCTGGCAACCAATCAGATTCGGCGGCGAGCTCCCAGCTTGCGCATGCGTGGTAGAGCCCGGCAGCTTCTCCGCGGTGCCTCTTCTCGGTGGTGGCTTTCTGCGCTCCCTTTCCCCCACTGGAGCCACTGCTACGCGTTTGCGGCGTGGGTCCCTAACGGTTTTCCCGCGGCACACCAGCCGACGTCTCGCGGCACAATACTGTGCCGCGGAACACCGGTTGAGAAACGCTGGACTAGGGTGCTGCCCATCACCTCCACCTGCCTTTCTTCTTAGTTACATCCAACTTTCAGCATTGCCCTTGTAGAATTTAGCAGGGAGGAAGATGTGAGCAAATCTAGAATTACTTGGCTCTGTCTGTCGTTGCCTACTGCTCCACCTGCTGTTAGTCTCCCTGTCCTACTAGTCACAATCAGAACCAGTCAACCTGTATTCTTTAGTATATTCATTGTGAGAGCGCTGCCTGGCAGCCAAACAGGCACTCATCTGGCAAGTCTGGGATTTTTGTTGGGCCCTCTACTGGTTTCTATCTTGGGGCACAATAATGTATCAAGGCAGGTCTCAGGATGGGGTTGAAAGGGTTCTTGGGGGCCCCAGATGAAGCATGCCTGAGATGCGGCACTTCAGCCTTCCTTGAGGCTACTTTGGGTTCCTCCAGGTCTTTTGGTGGGATGTGGTTCTCCATGAGTTACAAGGTTCTTCTTCGAATAGGTCTCTCCAGGGTCTGGGCTAGATGGCATCTTGGCAGCTTCCAAATACAACAACTGAGGCCTCATTGGCACTATTCATTTAAAGCAGTATCTTACCACAGTCATGGTTCCCCCCACTAAGAATTTCCAAAGTTCCCCAGGAATAGGGAATGGTGGTTATACCACTCTGGAAACTGTAGCTCCATGAGAGGAACAGAGATCTTCTAACAATGCCTAGATCCAAAGGCTTGCTTAGCCACAAGGCTCACTGGATTAACCTGAGACACTTGCCATGTCTCACCCTTTGCTAGGATAAAAAGGGGACCCTCCTTGGTGAAAAGCTGGGGCAAATCTAATAGAAAACATTACTAATATATAAAAACCAACAGGCCCTGCCCTTTGTCAAAATTTCCGATGATTCCAATTATTAAATCTTCTCCAGCTAAGAATTTGACATAATCAGGTAAGTGATCGACATGTAAATGTGGATGCACAGCTGAGCTCATTAATTGATTTATTCATAATTGCATGAAAGTGTCTGAAAAATATGGTTATTCATATAATCAGTTGATTGTTATGTAAGACTTTGCAGAAAGAGATATTTTTTTTTTTTAAAAAAATGTTTTCTCTGCAAAATTGCTCTGAGGAGATAAAAGTTGGTGAGAAGGAATATCTCCACCTTATTCCCCTTCACTTAAAATATGGACCGGGAACTAGATTGGGATTGTGGCCCTGAACCTTCCCTTCCCTCCTCAAGACCTTGAGCCTGGTTTGACATGTGAGTCAAGTTTGACATGCTGTCTATTTGCCAATCACCTGATGCCACAGTGATGGCACATGACCCACTTTCCTTTGCCCCTCTATCCAGCTGTGATCTGGACATAGAGTCAGGGACTGCTGCGGTACCAGATGTGGGTCATGTCTGGATCAGGCCCCGGAGCCGACTGCAGGAGATAGGGTGACCACTGCACCTGAGTCAGTTGGAGAAGAGCTACCATAAGAACCTCCCATAACCCCAAGGGCCTATGGGGATAGAGCCTGGACTGCCACGGACACTCTTTCCTGCACCTGAATAACCAGATGCCTCCCACCACACATCATCAGTCCAGGAGAGCACCAGGAGGGAGGCTATGGAACGCAGGAGGAGTGCCCATCTTCGGGCCAGAGGGCTGACGTTTTAAGGCTTTGAGGTTCTATCAAGTGGATGGAGCCTGAATGAGTTGGTCTAGAGACAGACGCATAAAAGACCTCAGTCCACACCCAAGCTTTGTCAGAGCAAGTTGCTCATTTGGAGCTGTCCATGGTCCTGCAGCCTTGCTGCTTTCCCTGTAGGTGCTGGAATCAGACCAGAATGTGACACTACCCTGCACAGTTTTATGTTATATTGTGTGGGCAGGTGAAGTGCCTTATGCAAACCCCTCTGATCACTTGACGGGCACTGTGTCCCAAGCCCTGTTCCTTTGGAATCATTGGCTGTGATGCCCCAGTGTTAACAAGCAGGGTGATGGGCCGTTTGGCCAAGCCATACCCACTTGTTGTAAATGCCATCAAGTGTGGGGCAGGTAAAGATGTGGCTCAGCTGAAAACTTGCTTCGAAGGCATTGCCAATGAGCTGTATATATCACTCAGGGGGGCAGGGGGTAGATATGGCTTGGTGAAAATGGCCTCATGGGCCAAATGAGGAGGACTGGTGGGCCTGATTAGGCCCACAGGTTGTAGGTTTTCCACCACTGAGTTAAACATTTACCTGGAACTTTACTCAAAGAAAGTTATATGGTCATAGACCAGCAGTTTATCGTAATGGAGAAAGTTATATGACTTGACTCAAATGTAGTGGGTGACCACATGCAAAGAATAAAGTCCTCTTCAATTCAAATGCAAGCTGGACAGTGATTGTGAGTGTGCTGGCTCCAGCCCCTCTGCTGCCATTCCTCTCACCTTCCAGTTCTTGGGAAGTGAATGTCTGAAGCAAAGAGCTTTCTGTAGTTATGGATTCTGCTTTAGAACCTTGGAATATCAGTGTTCTAAAACTCACAATACAGCAGAACTATTACTCCTTGCAATTTAGATGTTATGCTTCTGTTAAGGTAGCCTAAGATTATATTAGCCTTTCTTAGCAACTGCGTCACACTAATGGCTCTTGCTCAGTTTAACATGGAAATGGTTAGGACTCCTAGAAAATAGTCTCCAATAATGATGTCAAAATAGGGGCCATCAGTCTTTTGGGGCCAGCGGACACCCCTTTGAGAGGGAGGAAAGGCAACTACATCAGGCAACAGCTCTTGGTACCTGTCCCCTGTTCAGAACAGAAGGCGAGGGTGGGCACCCAATCCTGGCACCCAGTGCAATGTGGACATGCTTAAGGGTGTGTGTGTTCAATGTAGGGTATGTTGTGTCAGGAACTGATCAGGAAGAGCAAACAGTTTCTTGTGCATTGTGGATTGTTAAGAGGATTTATAGCCATGGACAGTTCTGGTGGGCATAGTACCATGTTTGTGACCCCTGACTTAATAAGTAGGAAGGTTCACATGGGAGGGTGTGGGTTCACTCAGCATAACAGCATAAGAAGAACCTACTGGATCAGGCCAACGGGCTATCTAGTCCAGCATCCTGTTCTCACAGCAGCCAACCAGATGCCATTGGGAAACCCGCAAGTAGGATTTGAACACGCTTCCCTCCTGTGGTTTCCAACTGTGGAGGCAGAACCTAGACACCATGGCTGGTAGCCCTTTCCTCCATGAAAAGTACAGGAATCCTGCCTTCCTCTCCACTGCCAGTCTATTCAGTATTTTTTGCCTTTCTCTTTCTAACTAGGCAGGGATCAGAATACACTGCACAGCCGCTAAACGTCCCCCTGATCTTGATATGAGCCGGTCTGCAAGAGAGACCTAATGGCTCAAAACTCTCCCACCAAACTTCTGCGTGTGCTAAATCTCCACTCCAATTTTTCAGCCTCTAGTGGCTCATTATGTCTGGAGAGGCACTTAGTAGTTGGGAGTTTCTCCCAAATTGAATCCAAATGGTGGATATATATGGTTCTGTGCGTTTTTTCTCCCCCTAAGCCAGGACTGTTGCTAGATTCTGATTAAGAGAAAATAGAGCTCCTGGGGCCACCCCAGACAGACATCTGGAATCAAAACGCAGCAACGAGAGCCAGGGATACTTGAATTTTCAACCTGGCTCTACTGCAGATTCATGGCATCAGGCAATTGCACCTGCTGTTATCCCAGTGAGCTGGTTAAAAGCCAGGAGAGCTTATAGACACTGTGGAAATGGTGCCAGGAGCTACGTTAAGCAGGTGGTATCTGGCAGCTCTCTAACTTGAGCCAAGGAAGTTGAGCGTCTTACTCAAATCACAAAGGAGCACCAGGTCAAAGAGTTAGGATGTCTGGTTTTGCTACATAGGCCAGTTTTTGTGGGATATAAGTTCCCACCTCTTTCTCTGATAGTGACTGTAGGCGAGGGGTGGGGGACTGGATGTTGCTCTCCTGGTGCCTTTATCTGGCTCTGGGACCCTCTCCCCAGGTTGCACCCTTCATCAACCCACCCTCTGGGGCTTTTTCCTGGCTGGAATGTGCCCTTCAACGGTGAAAACACTTCTTGCTTGTGTGAATGGAGATGGAGAAAGAGATTGGATACTCTTCAAGTGTCCCTAATTTCCAGGGACGGATCTGGAATTATGAAAGCCATCCTGGCTTCTGATTTGATCCTGCTCAACTGCGCAGTGGACAAATGAGAAGGGAGCTTTTCCCCATCGTTCAGCCCGAACATTGAGGTCCAGCTCCGAGGGCCTTCTGACGGTTCCCTCCCTGCAAGAAGTGAGGTTACAGAGAACCTGGCAGAGGGCCTTCTCAGTAGTGGCGCCCACCCTGTGGAACGCCCTCCTGTCAGATGTCAAGGAAATAAACAACTCTCTGACTTTTAGAAGACATCTGATGGCAGCCCTGTTTAGGGAAGTTTTTAATGTTTGATGTTTGATTGTGTTTTTAATATTCTGTTGTGAGCCTCCCACAGTGGCTGGGGAAACCCAGCCAGATGGGCAGGGTACAAATAATAAATGATGATGATGATGTTCTTATCTGCAGGGACTCGTTTTGTATTGAGAACCCAGATCTGACTTATTGCCTGAAGTGATACAGCCTAGGTCAGGGATTCCCAATTAGCCAAGTATGGCGGACCCCCTGTTTTTCAAAAGCCAAACCATGGACCTCCTACCATATCACTATGGTAGTGTTTGTTATGTGAATGATGCTTCAGACACCCTGCCTGAACCATCCGGGGGTCTGCAGACCACCAATTGGGAACCACTGGCCTAGGTGGTTTGACATCTTGCTGCAAAAGAGGCCTTGACCTCCTTCTCCAGCAAATGCTATCAGTCTTAACAAGATTCTTTTTGCTTTCCATGAAAGGATTGCCAATGTTTTCCCCTGGGTTATTTGCACCTCTCTAACTGGGACGTAATGACATAAGAAAAGACCCTGATGTTGGGAAAGATGGAGGGCACAAGGAGAAGGGGACGACAGAGGATGAGATGGTTGGACAGTGTTCTCGAAGCTACTAACATGAGTTTGGCCAAACTGCGAGAGGCAGTGAAGGATAGGCGTGCCTGGCATGCTCTGGTCCATGGGGTCACGAAGAGTCGGACACGACTGAACGACTGAAAAGCAACAACTGGGATGTGGGTGGCGCTGTGGTCTAAACCACAGAGCCTAGGGCTTGCCAATCAGAAGGTCGGCGGTTCGAATCCCCGCGACGGGGTGAGCTCCCATTGCTTGGTCCCAGCTCCTGCCAACCTAGCAGTTCGAAATCATGTTGAAGTGCAAGTAGATAAATAGGTACCGCTCCAGCGGGAAGGTAAACGGCGTTTCCGTGCGCTGCTCTGGTTCGCCAGAAGCGGCTTAGTCATGCTGGCCACATGACCCGGAAGCTGTACGCCGGCTCCCTCGGCCAGTAAAGTGAGATGAGCGCCGCAACCCCAGAGTCGGTCACGACTGGACCTAATGGTCAGGGGTCCCTTTACCTTTTAACTGATGCAACCCGCCCCACCTTAATTTGTAATGACATTAGAAAAGGGGAAGGAGAAACTTGTGGAATCTTAATAAGTTATCGACACGTTTCTTCTTAGTCAAATGCTATGACTGCTTTGTTTATGGAATTCCCAGGGGGGGGGGCATGCAGAAAAAAGAGAGAGGGAGTAAAAAGATGCAAACTCCCAGATGGCACCATCCTTCATACACAAGAATGAGCTGTTTATCAGTTACCGGCGACTCTCATTATGCACCAATCAAACTGTTTCGTGATCCAATTGTTGCAGCTGCCAATACGGATCTCCCATCTCTATCAAGAAACCGGCTGCTGTTGATTATTGTGAAAGGAGAAAAGGAAAGAGGAGACCAAACAAATGAATGATAATGGAGGCAGTAAACTGAAGAACCCAGGGACAGCCCATTGGAAATCCTGTGGACTTTTAGATCCCTAAAGTGTTGAAGGCAAGAGTGGCATTTTTCAAGGAGAATGTGTCCAGGGAGTCATTGCTATCAGCTAGCAAAATGTTCTGCGACAAATAGAGAGAATGACTTGTGCTATCAGATGTGTAGTATTTGCAGGCTCTGTTAGGAGCCATTCCAAAATGATTAGCACCACATATTGAAAGCAGAAAGCTCAGAATTTTATGTTTCCAACAAGGCTGAGAGTCAGACAAGGGTCATCCATTGAAGCTAAGGCTGCATAAACACCATCCATTTAAAGCACCAAATAATTTTGTTCGTTTTTTAAAATTTTATTTACGCTTTTCAAGTTTATACATTTATACATTTCACTAATTTTACAATCATTTGAACATTTCAAAACTCGACTTCCTTCCCCCTCTTTTTGCAGTTCCTTAAAATTATTTTTAATATCTTCTGCATATCCAAATTAACTTAATTTTTTTATTTATTCATCTACTTTAGATATATACTCTTATAAAACTGCAGGTTATTACAATAATCCTGCCAATGTTCTTATCTGTTTACAATTTATCTGTAAATATTCAATAAACCATTTCCATTCTTTTATAAAAAGTTTGTTATCTTGATTTCTTATTTTTCCGGTAAGTTTCGCCATTTCTGCATATTCCATAAGTTTTTGTATCCATTCTTCCTTTGCTGGGACTTCTGCTTCTTTCCATTTTTGGGCGAGTAACATTCTTGCCACTGCAGTAGCGTACATGAATAAGTTTCTATACAGTTTAGGTAGTTTTGTTGTTATAATTTCCAAATTATAGTGGGAACTGTAGTTTATTAAAGTTGCTGGGAACTATAGGTCTGTGGGAGGTAAATTCGCCTCAGAAATGGAAAAAGAGAAGCAGTATAGTGTTGTTGTTGTTTTTAAAAAGTGGAGATAAAAACTAAACTGCTTCACACCTCCAGAGCTCAGTCAAGAATCAAGAACCTGTATTTCCTAACTACTGATGTTTCTGGGGTTGCACTTTATGCAATGCATGGATTATAATGCAGGGGTCCGCAACCTTTTTCAGCTGTGGGCCAGTCCACCGTCCCTCATACCATGTGGTGGGCCGGATTATAATTTGGGAACCAAACCAAATTTATTATTACAGTCACAGACCAGTACCAACCCACATACAGTATCAAGAAAATAATAAAACACGATAAGGACAATACAGATATAGCAACAATTTAAAATGTATAAAAATTAAAACTTAGTCACTATAATGTAACCTAAAATTATCATTTAAGGCTTTAATCATTATGATACCTGTAACACCGCTTGTTCCCTAAGTTTTATGGCAATCGAACAGAATTTGGCTACTCTTAACGTGATCTCAGGATCCTTGTCCTCTACCAGGGATTTTAGACATTGAAGTTCGGATTCATTTTGAGATTTTTGCATAGTAGGGGCAATGAATACCGAACGTATCTCCCCATAGAAACGGCAGCGTAACAAGGCATGAGGGACAATTTGTACCTCCATCAAGCCGCAGGGGTAATTTGGGGGGGGATGAACGAATTCCTATGCCCCACAAATAACCCAGATATGCATTTTAAATAAAAGGACACACTCTACTCATGTAAAAACACGCTGATTCCCGGACCGTCCGCAGGCCAGATTGAGAAGGCGATTGGGCCACATCCAGCCCATGGGCCTTAGGTTGCCTACCCCTGTTATAATGCATTACGGTAATCAAACAATGTGCTACCAATATATGTATTACTACGGAGAGGCTGTGAGTTTGCCCTTGCATTAATTTATCAGAAGAGAATACAATATGGCTATTCCATTTGTAGCAGTTATGGCCAATTGCTGTTGAAGTTCAGAAGAGTCTGCTGGATCAAGCCAAAGGTCCATGTAGCCCGGAACCCTGTTCTCATAATGGCCAAACTCAGGGCCATCTTTAGCTTATGCACCGCTGGGGTGCAAAGATCCGCCCAGCGCCCCCAAATTTAGTGCTGTCCACATCTACACCCAATATATACTTCTCCGCAGTTGCAGGCAAGGCCATGGTGGCGGCGGCGGTGGAGGCCTGCTCTTCCGAGTCTTGCTGCCGTCGCCCCTCAAGAACCGGGCGCCCAAGCTCTGCAAAGGCGCGCAGCTTTACATCCAGGCACTTTTAAAAGCACCCCAGGAGGAGGAAGGAGAAGAAGAGGGATGCAGCAGCCGCGACGCCTCTCCATGCAGGGCGGGACTCCGGGGAGGAGAAAGCTGCCAGGGTGGAGGCAGCAGTGGCGGTCAGCTTTGAATGTCAGCTTGATCAAAATTATTTATTATTGTCAGTACGCCCAGTTCAGCCCACGTCTTAACTGCTTGCATGGGCTAGGTGACTGGAGCACCTTCACCGACCTTCCGATCACAGGAATACCCCCCCCGAGAACAGGTCCTGGTGCAGTGGACTCACAACTGCTCATTGTGAGCACCAGACTTGAGCAGAGTATAAACGCGGAAACAATCTGTGGAGGTTTTGTGCATACCTAATTTATTTCTAATAGCTACTACAAACACTACAGACATACATGAGAGAGACAGCTCTCATGCAGCCATCTTATCTCTACATAGGTAAGAGCGAAACCTCTTCTCTGTCAGGGACGGAAGAACAGAAGAGCAGTTTCCGCCCCCTCCTTTCTCACAACATAAGATCACCAGGTTCTTGCAATGGGAGGGGTGAAAATACCAACAATTATTTCATAATAGGTAGATAGGTTAAGAGCTTAGGCGGTTTCAGCGCCGGGTGCCAGGCGCCCCCCAGAATGCAATGCCCAGGTGCCCCACACCCCCTCCATCCCCGGGTAAAGACGGCCCTAGCCCATCTGGTGCCTATTGGAAGACTGCAAGCTGTTATTCAGAAGCATAGCGCTTCAATAGTGCAGGTAGAACACAGCCATTGCATCTAGCAGTCATTGATAGCCTTATGTGGTGTAGTGGTTAAGAGTGGTAAACTCGTAATCTGGTGAACCGGGTTCACTTCCCCGCTCCTCCACATGCAGCTGCTGGGTGACCTTGGGCTAGTCACACTTCTCTGAAGTCTCTCAGCCCCACTCACCTCACAGAGTGTTTGTTGTGGGGGAGGAAGGGAAAGGAGAATGTGAGCCGCTTTGAGACTCCTTCGGGTAGTGATCAAGCGGGATATCAAATCCAAACTCTTCCTCTTCTCCTCTTCTTATGCTCCATAAGTTTGTCCAATCCTCTTTTAAAGCCATTCAGATTGGTGGACATCACTTTTGGGAGAGAACTCCACACTGTGTACTGCACGAAGAACTTCCTTGTGTATCTCCTGAATTTTTCAATATTCGGCTTCATTGGATCACCCCAGGTTCTAGTATTATGAGAGAGGGACGTTGAGGCATCATCTTTTTTCAAAGGCATCTCTGATCATGTCCATCACCCAACCCTGTAACCATGATTTAGTACTGAAATCTCCATAGTTTGTATCTTCCAATATGATTGGGTTTTGTTTTATTGTTTTATTGCCAGAGGCAATAAAAAGGCATAAATGTGTCACCCAGAAGCTAATCACATGGATGTTGATCTGGGAGATGCGTGTTCAGATTGCACCTCTGCCACTGAATGACAGTGTTGGCTTGGCCATGTCACACACACTTTGCCTGCCTCAGTTCCCCATGTATAGAATGGAAATAGTGGCCGACATAACAAGGATATTAGGAAGGTGAATGCAATAAAGGATACAATATACCAAGCCTTCCAATTTCTTACCTGCATGTTGCATATTAAAAGTGCTATGCACCTTATAAACTGGAGCAATCATAAAAGATACACTTAATTTATGTAATGGGTCTCTTTTGGCATGGAAATATGGGGTTGAAGTGCTCTGATACTGTTGAACACACTCAGCCCTGTGCATAAGCCTTGAAAATTATTGGTTTGTGTGTGTGTGTGTGTGTGTGTGTGTGTGTGTGTGTGTGTGTAAAGTGCCACTTCCCCCCTTGCTGATGGATTTAATAGAGGCATTGCAGTCCAGGAGCAATATTTCAAGAGCTGCATTTTACAATGCAGAGAATATAGCAAGCCATATAAGTTGTTGGATATAGCCAGATTGCTTGGCATTTACAGGAGATGTCTCAAGGTCATATTCTAGCACCCGGAGACTGGGCATGTTACCTCTGTGCCTTTTGACTTCAAAGCCTTGCTTGGTGACAGTTCCCTTCATACTCTGCTCAGCTCCATAATGTTAGGTGGCAGACTGGCCAGGAGGACTCCTTCCCTCCTGCACGCCGAGCTCTGCACGCTTCATCTAATTATCCGTCGGGGGCCGTTACGTTGCCCCTCAAAGTACAGCATAAATCAAAAAGTCAATTGTCTATTTTAATCAAGCTTACCCCCGGCGTATGCTCTGCGAGGGAACTGGAATTAGCTTGCAAATAGTAAACATTTCAGGTCTAATCTGATCACTTGCAGCAAAACACTTTGCAAGCGTCAAACGGCAAGGAAAGCTCACATCAGACATACTATAGGGAATGAATTTCGGGAGCGGTTTGTGGGGGGGATGTATTGATCACCTCTCTGTCAATGTAATGAGTGATCAGAGCAATCAATCCATTCCAATCTGAAGTGGATGTACCAACATAGCAAACGGGTTTCTCTCTCCTTGCTGCTCATCCCCTGGAATAACATTCTGTGAAGGTTTCCTCTACAGCAGTGTGGGAGGTGCGCATTAAAAAGCACATTGTTATGTACTGAGCTGAATCCTAGAACAATAGGATCCAAAATGCAGCAGTCTGATTGGTCCTGGAACAATAGGATCCAGAATGCAGCAGTGATTGGTCCGCAGGAGCCACCGAATCCAGCTCCAGGTGGAAGTGAATCAGCGACCTGATTGCCCTGCAAGAGCAGCCAATCAGGCTCCTGGATGAAGTGAATCCGCAACCTGATTGGCCTACAGGAGTAGCCCTGAATTAGCCAATCACGTGGGGTCCATTGTGTAAATAATGTATATATATAGCAGACGTTTTGGGGAAAGATTCATTCCTTGCTACTATGAGCTGAATAAAGAGCATGAAATTCACACTCGACTCTGAGTATATTTCAGTATCCCTCCTGCTGGTTGATGATTCTCTGCTGCAAATACCTCTCTTCCGATTTTGCAGTGCCAGTAATTCTAGTCCAACACATGTGATGAAAAACCTTATTTGGACTCCTTGTCGATTTTTGGCAATTACACGCACACACAAAATGTAAAAGGTAAAGGACCCCTGGACAGTTACGTCCAGTCAAAGGTGACTATGGGGTGTAGCGCTCATCTCGCTTTCAGGCCGAGGGAGCCGGCGTTTGTCCACAGACAGCTTTCCAGGTCATGTGGCCAGCATGACCAAACCGCTTCTGGCACAATGGCACACTGTGACAGAAACCAGAGCGCATGGAAATGCCGTTTACCTTCCCGCCGCAGTGGTACCTATTTATCTACTTGCACTGGTGTGCTTTGGAACGGCTAGGTTGGCAGGAGCTGGGAGCTCACCCCATCACACAGATTCAAACTGCCAACCTTCCAGTCGGCAAGCCCAAGAGGCTGAATGGTTTAGACCACAGCGCCACCCACACACAAAGAGGGGTGGGGTGGGGAAGAGAATTGTGTCTCAGTAAAATAACTACATGTCTCTCCTATTTCAATGTTACAAAGCTCAGTGATAAAGCATCTGCTTTGCACACCATAGGTTAGAATCACAGAATCATAGAATTGTAGAATTGGAAGGCACCCTGAGCACCATCTAGTCCCACCTGCTGCAATGCAGGAATATGCAGCTGTCTCACACAGGGATCACACAGCCATGTTCAAATATATAAAAGGATGTCATATAGAGGAGGGAGAAAGGTTGTTTTCTGCTGCTCCAGAGAAGCGGACATGGAGCAATGGATTCAAACTACAAGAAAGAAGATTCCACCTAAACATTAGAAAGAACTTCCTGACAGTAAGAGCTGTTCGACAGTGGAATTTGCTGCCAAGGAGTGTGGTGGAGTCTCCTTCTTTGGAGGTCTTTAAGCAGAGGCTTGACAGCCATCTGTCAAGAATGCTTTGATGGTGTTCCTGCTTGGCAGGGGGTTGGACTGGATGGCCCTTGTGGTCTCTTCCAACTCTATGATTCTATGATTCTATGATCTAACCTGCAACCTTGGCATGATCAGCACCACAGTCTAACCAGCTGAGCCATCCAGCTGGTTCATTCTCCACAATCTCCTGTTTGCCTGAAACCCCAGAGAACTGCTGCCAGTCAGTGTAGACAATACTGAGCTAGATGGACCAATGCTCAGACTCAGTAGATAAGGCAGTTTCCTCTGTTCCTTGTTGCTGCCTCGGTGTTTTCCTGCTCCCTGTTTTTAGAAATGCGACTGACTATGACATATTGATCTGCTGGCAATAAAAAGAACCACTTGCTATGGCGTTCCCTTGCTGTCCTTTCACTCCTTAGCTGAGATGTCCTTTTCATCAAGGAGGAAAAACTGGCTCTCCTCTGGGGCTGTGCACACATGGTGGTTACCCCAAAGCCATCAATGCTACAATAAGACACTAGTAATGGTCCTTCTGTGGCAGTGAATCGAATTCCATTACGGATCAGTCTGGGCTTTGCTTTCCCCAGCTTTAAAGTCCTTCAGTGCTCCTGAATCTTTTATTGACGGCAGATGCAGAATAGTTGTGGCCAGAAGGGCATTTATGTCGGCGTCCAAACAATTCTGTTGCTTTTTTAGGTCATTTGACAGGCAATGACCTTAGCAATTAGATAGCTTGTTTCACTTGCGTAACACACACAAACAAACCTAACACATCACACACAAACCTAACACATCACGTCAAAAACTTCAGGTTAGTTCTCCCCCCGATTTGCTATATAGTCACTATAGAAAATAAACAAAAATGGGAGCAATCCTATACTCAAAAAGCTGGTGTAAAGCAAGCTGGCATAAATTTAGCCAGCATAAAGTTATGCAAAATCCAAGCAAATTCTTCAAGTGCCCTTATTTTCCAGGGACAGTCCAGGATTTACAGAATCCGTCCCAGTTTCTGATTTGATCCTGGAACGTCCCACTTTTCCTTAGGATGTTCCTATTTTCATCGGATAAATGTTGGAGGGTATGATAGGATGTCCCTATTTTCATTGAAGGGTTGGAGTTGCAACCCCTGAGCCAAAGAGATAAGTAACAATACAACCTGTAGAAGACATCTGGAGGCAGCCCTGTATAGGGAAGGGTTTTATTTTGTTTTTATATATGTTGGAAGCCACATATGTTGGGTGGATTATAAAAAAATAAAATTATTATTTGAATGAATGAATGAATGAAATCTTTATTACTAAAAGCTATAAGCCGTCACAATTGGTCACAATGCATAAAATACAAATAATTGATTTAAAACTGAGCAAAAACAGCAAAGCAAACAGACAAAAATGCAAAAATCACACATGCATAAGTTAAGCACTCCACATCTCACCATCCCTTATAATTCTTGTCTCGGTGCCTAGCTCTCAACTTACTTGCAGCCAAGGCAAATTTTGCAACCAGTGCAGTAATAAATACGCTATTGCCAGCCAGCATTATTATGGGACAGGACATCCCTATTTTCGTCAGAAAAATGTTGGAGAGTGTGTAGGAGCAAGGGCACTGCTTGCCAAGCCATCCTAAGTCTGTCAGTGGGAAAACAAGCCTTTAAAATACAGTTTGACACACTATTTTTTGCTGGTCATGCAATCGGGGCAGACTTTGGTCCTTTCAATTTCAGCGGCGCCCTGTGCAAGGCCAAAAATTGGTACCACCTGCCTCTTGCCTTCTGTTCTGTGCATGCACTACATTGTATTTCTGGCACCCTGTGGCACCCCTCCACCTTAGCTCGGCACCCAGTGTGTGGGGGGGGGGGAACGGGTCCTTCTGCCCAAACCCACCTCTGATACAACTACCAGAGATTAAAGGTAAAGGGACCCCTGACCGTTAGGTTCAGTCGCGGATGACTCTGGGGTTGCGGTGCTCATCTCGCATTATTGGCCGAGGGAGCCGGCGTACTGCTTCCAGGTCATGTGGCCAGCATGACTAAGCCGCTTCTGGCGAACCAGAGCAGTGCACGGAAATGCCGTTTACCTTCCCGCCAGAGTGGTACCTATTTATCTACTTGCACTTTGACGAGCTTTCGAACTGCTAGGTGGGCAGGAGCAGGGACTGAGCAACGGGAGCTCACCCTGTCGTGGGGATTTGAACCGCCGACCTTCTGATCGGCAAGCCCTAGGCTCTGTGGTTTCGACCACAGCGCCACCCATGTCCCTTTTATGCCTTGGGAAAGCTCAAATATACTGTGGAAATTAACAGCTAGGGGAACGTCAGGAAGATGGAATGAACAGTTGTGTGAATGCATAAGAAATCTGGGTTTGGTTTTGAAGGCTAGATGGGAAGACGCTGTGGGGAGCGGGAAGAGAAATCAAGCCCCCCCAGGGTCACCAGTTACCTATCCCTAGTTTTCATTGTGGGGGAAATCACCTTTCCTCTGCTTGAGTCTGCCGCAGTTGAATGAAATGGCCCTTGGGTTTGCATTTGATAAGTTTAGCCTCCATAGTCTAAGAGGCATCTGGGTTTGCCAAAGGAATATATCAGCGAGGAATAGCGTTGTGAGTTATTGCTTCCCATAATAAATATGCAATATCAAAATTTTTAGGAGCCAAGAAAGGTCATCTGGCTATAAGAAGAGTAAGGGGGCGGGGGCGGGGAGTCACTTAAAACCCGCTTTATTAAACAGAGCAAGAACAGAGATGGCAAAAGCCAGGGAGATTGAGCATCCCAGCGATGAGGCGCAACGTCACTGACCTTTGGGTCCTGGCGACTGCGAGGCTGAAACACAGTTTTGATTTCCTTCGCAGACACGTATGAATGAACTGTGCTCATCCATATTTAAAAGTTTAGTAAGGTCTCAGAAACAACAATGTGGTTTTCAAGGCAGGATGCACAGCACAGAGTCAGCTTGCAAGCGACTCTAGTAATCCTCTTGAAGTGATTGCAATTCAAGTATCGCCCCCTGTGATGGCAAGGAGCAAATTGCTGGAATCCAACTCATTTCAGTCCCCTCATATCTGTAAACTGTACAATTAAATAGCCTCTGTTGGGTGCGGGATAGTCCATTTATTATTACCTGTTTTCTGGTCTATTGCAGTCCTTATTTAATCATTTGGGAAGATGTTATGGATGTACAGTGGTACCTCTGGTTAAGTACTTAATTCGTTCTGGAGGTCCATTCTTAACCTGAAAATGTTCTTAACCTGAAGCACCGCTTTAGCTAATGGGGCCTCCCACTGCCGCCGCGTGATTTCTGTTCTCATCCTGAAGCAAAGTTTTTAACCCAAGGTAATATTTCTGGGTTAGCAGAGTCTGTAACCTGAAGCGTATGTAACCTGAAGCATATGTAACCCGAAGTACCACTGTATTTTAAATGTACGTGTACACACACACACACACACACACACACACACAGGCCTTAGGTTTCAGCCCCTTCCCCCAGATTTCTAGAATAAATCTCTGAGGAAAGAGGAAGGCATTTGCTTCACAGCAAATTGTTGGCTGGGGATCAGCCTGTGGGATGTAATCCACTGGTGCAGTCAAATGCAACTTTCCTTGTTTCCCTAGAGTGGGCACAGGCAGGGGGACATCCAGTCAGTGTAACTTCCTTTTCCACTGGTCTGGAGCATCCTCCCCCTGCATGTGACCTGGGAGGTAGGCATGGCCCTGGCTGACTCCACAAAAGAGCCGAGTCACGCACCCATTTTCTCAGTCTTGATTTCTTGCTTCACTTACTGCTCTTGCTTGCTGATCTCTTGCTGCCATGCTGCTCTCCTGCAGCCATTTTGTTGTCTAAGTGTAATTTTGCTGTCTGCTGGCTCTCAGCCAGCAGCACATGAGTTCAAGCTCCATAGGAGATGAACTCACAGTTTATTGTGTAACTACTAAGGAAAGACTGCATTTCAGGGATCAAACCATGAACTGAAAGGTGAGTAAACCTTTTGCTACTTTATGCAGAAAGACTCTTGTGTCTTTATTCTTTTAAGGGGGATTAAAGGGGACACCAGGAAATAATCTTAACTAAGAGATCCAAACAAATCTACAAACTAGCTTCCAGCTATATTGAGGGGAATTTGCTCTGCTACATCACTCACTAGCGTGAGTGAAAGGAAGGATAATACTTATTCAATATATCCTTTCCTACTGTTCTTAGCATTCCCACACAACCATGTTAAGGGTATTGTTGGTTTGAATTCCTGCGCATGGATATGTATGGAGAAAGATGCTTAGGCTGTGCTACTGTAGGGAGGGGAGGGGAGTTGCAGCTTCTGCCTCAGTTATTTTGTTTACTTGCTTATGCATGTACATTTTACTTAGTTGACAAAACCCTCAGCAATGGCTTCAGGAATCGGGGGTTCCTTTCAATAAGGAACAAGTGGCACCGAGAATTCACTCATACTGTCTCTGACCATCTTGGGTGCTTCATAAGAAACAACAAAGGCAATTTTTGTGGAGGTGGAGAGAACTTTGTCGCCCACAGTAATTTGCTGACAACAAGAACGACGTGCTTACAAGCTGAGCTTTGAATGCAATGGAAACTGCATCATGACATATGCGTACACTTCATTTCAACGAGGGACCTAAGTTCAGCTCACTTTGGCTCCACTCCTAACTCCATTTGCCTGGCCCTGTGGTCTAAACCACTGAGCCTCTTGGGCTTGCCGATCAGAAGGTCGGTGGTTCAAATCCGTGCGACGGGGTGAGCTCCCGTTGCTCGGTCCCAGCTCCTGCCAACCTAGCAGTTTGAAAGCACGCCAAAAAGTGCAAGTAGATAAGTAGGTACCGCTCCGGTGAGAACGTAAACGGCATTTCCGTGCGCTGCTCTGGTTTCGGTGTTCCGTTGCGCCAGAAGCAGCTTACAGGCTCCCTCGGCCTGTAAAGCGAGATGAGCGCCGCAACCCCAGAGTCGTCTGCGACTGGACTTAACTGTCAGAGGTCCTTTACCTTTACCTTTAAGCCCTACTGAATTCAGTGGGGCTTAATTCTGAGTTGACATGGTTATGATTGCAGCCTTCGCCTGGATCCAGCCCTCTGTGGGCACACCCAGGCCAAGCATTTAAAGCACTCTTATACCACCTGAACCACTTGAACAGCCACAAATAATTATGAGATGCTTTGCTGGGGGTGCTGGGAATTGTGGCTCTGGGAGGGGTGTCCTAGGAGCCTTCATAATGGAGCTATTTCCATGGGAAGAACCGTGAGGGGAGAGAGTCTCTGCTTGCCATCAGGGGGTGGTTGGTTTTGCCTGTGCTGCCCAATAAACCTTCAGACAAGAGTTGCTGCCACAGGCATTTAGATGGATGTGTATTTTAATGAACTGAATGAATTAAAAGTTTATGAGTCACGGGGGTGCAGAGAGTGTGTGTTCGAACCCAATTTTTGGGTTGCTATTTTGTTAATGTTGTTAATATTGTTTTATGGGTTAAAATCCTGTATTGATTTGTTAATCATATAATATGACTTTTGCTTATTTTTCAGTTGTTGCTTTGTTAGCAGCGCTTTGCAGATTGTAATTGTTTCACTGATGGTTTGTTAATTATTCTATATGATTTATGATGTATTTGTGATGTTCTACTATGTTCCATCGTGTTTATTTTGTTACTGTATTTTTTTGTTTTTTTAAGTCACTTTGGGATGCATTTGAATGAAAAGTGGCATAGAACTGTAATAAATCAAAACAAAACAGAACAACACTCAGAGCTCTGGGGGAAAAAGAAAACTACAATTCCTGGGATTCTCTGCAGGTTGTTAAAGTAGCATAAGAGTCTTACTAAGGGTGTATTCATGCCATATAGTACAAATAACTTAGGGAACCCCTCATGCCTCATCCATCTTCATAGCAATAGGTGGCTCTCATCTGAGTTTTGGGTTCTATTTAATTCTACAGGTAAATGCCTCACATGATTGACTGATCCTTTGAAAACAAAAATTCCCACACATAGAAAACTAGTACGTCAAGGAAAATGAGACTAGAACACTTTGCAATGATGCTAGGATTCTCTGTGAAGGGATTATAATAAGCATGAGCAGTGCTTATTTTCTGGGGGGACGCAGGGGGACGCATACCCCTAAACATTTTGTGAATCTAACGGGAGAAGAAACTAAAATTTTTAATTTTTTTTAGTTTTTTCTCTAGCACGGTGAATCGTCAGTTCCGTTGCCAGCCCCAATGGCAGCCTCATTTCCTGTCACGGTGTTTCCTGAGTCTCAGATGAAAGCGAGCGTTTAATGTGTGAAGCAGTGTGGAATGTGGATGTGTGGTGTTGGTAAATTCTGGTTTTTTTTAATTATTATTATTATCATTCACTTTAACACACCACACAGAAAAAGAAAACAAATATCCATCACCACAAGACAGCAAAGAAAAAAACTGATACATCAACTAGTAATCTCTAAACCTTAAAATATATTTTTTTAAAATTTCTCTATTAAGTACATTTAAAAGAATACACAACCATACAAAAAAAAAAGAAAATCAAAACTAAAATAATTCACATACAACATATAAATCTACACTTATACAGAAAAAGAAAACCATACGTACATCTTCTAATTATACCATATAAGCATATAATCTACTCCTATCTTTTATTCCTTATCTCCTTACTTTAAATATATACTTATTTCTTCCCTCTATTACCTTAAAATAAACCTTAAAATAAAGATGGTCTTTTTCTATCGACCACCCTTCCCGTCTATTCCTTTCTTCAAATTCTCATTATTTGTTCACTGCCATTAGATAACAGGTTTTATTCTAATTTAATAATCTTTAATCCAGTCTTAGATTTTACATCATTCTTGAAACTACTACTGAGATTATTCGAATGCTGCAATGTTCGTAAATTCCTGGTTTTTGAAAGGACGGCATCTGAGGTAATGCATGTTCTTTGTACTTGTGTCCATTTACTGTATTTATTTCCCCCGATTTGAACTATAAAATGGTGGTTTTCTTGAGTCAAAATGAGAGTACCACTAAACATTTTTTTAAAGAAAAAAAAAGCACTGAGCATGAGTATTCAGTCATGTAATGTGAGCCCTTCCTGCAGTCTGAATTGGGGTAGCTCCGACACAGGTTTACTTCCTCTATGAAAGGTACACCATGGTGACTATGGAAACAATGGCCTATTGTCATTATCAGACCACAAGGAAATCACCTGCGTACTGTCCACTCTTGCTTCGAAGCAACCTCCTTTCAGAAACAGGAATTGTCAAATCAATGCTCATAAAATTTAAATAAACAAAATCTAAAAGCCCAATCCATTTGTTACAAATGCCTCCAAACATCGCTCGTCCCCTCGTGCGATTTCATTCCCCGGTCAATGCGGTAAAAATGGATCAGATTGTATCTAACAGGGAAATCAATAGAAGCTTAATTCAGTCGGCCTCAGGAATAAAAGAATGAAGAATGGTTAAAAAAACGCTGATGGGATCCTCCTTGTGCTGCCTTATTAATAGTTTGGGGGATAAGGCTTCGATATACAGGATTCCTGCAGTCTCCCTGTGATGGGTTTGCAACAGCAGCCACAGCACATCAAAATATGGATTGTCATAGAAAAAAAACAGCCCCATCCTCTCTGGTTGCCTTCAGCTAAGGATGGGATACATGTAGCTTGATATTTATCCATTTTGACCTTTAATGTCTGTTATGGTATTTGTTGATCTAGTAAAAAAGCTGCTTTATCTGCCCTGTCTTGGTAGACAAGTACAAATATAGACTTGCAAGAGTCGTCTCCATCTGCAGGAGCTCATTTACTTCATCTCATATCTGCAGGTAAACTTTTCCACACATTCTGCTTTGCATTGTCTGGAAGGAGATGGCGCTTGATGATCTGCATGTCAGCGGTTGCTAATAATTAGGGGTGTCGGGATTATTAGCCAGTTACACACACACACACACACGCACAGAGAGAGAGAGAGAGAGAGAGAGAGAGAGAGAGAGAGAGAGACAGACACACAGACAGACACACAGACACACACTGTGCTGGTCCCGTGGGGTATCCATTAGGCGAGGTCTGAGTCCGGTCCAAGGTCAGTGGTACAAGTAAAGGCAGTCCGAATTAACTGAAGCAGGGTCCAGGGCAGGGAGTCAGGCGAAGTCAGGAATGGGTGGGTAAGCAGGGAACCAAGGTGGGTCAGGAGCTCAGGCAGGAAAACAGGACAGGGATCGAGCAGTAAAACTGGCAGGAACTAGTCAGCGACGATGTTGCTCCTGCAACTTGGGGCTGGGGCTGGCCGGCTTTTATCTGCCCCGAGGCATAGGGCGGCCCCGATCCTCTGGTGACTTGCCTCTCCTGGCTTGGAGGCGAGCACTCCTCCTGTGGGAACTTAGTTCCCTTCGCCTCTCTGCCCTGAGCCTCTGCAGCTCAGGAGAAGCTGGAGAGTTACCGGACCCAGAGGCAACCTCAGCTTCCCCTGACAGGGCTGGGAGTGGAGCACCTGCAGGCAATGGGTCCTCCATCCCATCAGGAGCCAGAGCAGACTCAGCAGATGCCTGCACCTGAGGATCCAGCACAAGTGAGTCCCCTTCAGACTCAGGCCCCAGCCCCGGCTCTGCTGGTTCTGGAGGCAGGGAATCCTGTGCAGGCTGGGATCCCTCAGGTTCAGCGTCTGAGTCTGAATCCCAGGCCATCACACACACTGCTTCCGATATTTGCTTTTGCAGATAAGTATTCCACCCCGTCAAATAACTTGTGATCCCCCCCCCTGCAGATTTGTTAGTGTGTATGGAGCAGCCGTGAGATGCAGAAGTTGTTGTGTAATATAGCCAGTAGCTTGTGAAATGTGCAACAGCGATTTAGAATGGCGTTGGGGGAGACAGACAGACCGACAGACAGAGACGGAGAAGGGCTGGCCCAAGACATTTGGGCAACTGAAGGGAACCTCAAAATGCCCTCCCCTACCAAGGAAGAAGAGGAAGAAGAGGCGAGTGAAGATCTACATCAGGAACCAAGCAGGGAATCAAATCATCCTAAACCAATGGTTAAAGTAGAAATCAACAACCATTATGTAAAGGGAAAGGGACATTCTAAATCATGCCTGGTGGGTGCAGAGCTCAGGAGACCCCAGGGGGCAGCCCCACCCTTTCCCCCCTAGGGGTGGGAGGGGAGCAGCAGCACCTCCTATTTTCTGAGAGGCTACTGTAGCAGTGGCATGGCAGACGGCTGCTGAGGAGGTGGAAGATCTAGCCTCCAAGAAGGACACTGCAGCTGTTGCGACCACCACAGCCATTCCTTGGAGGCCAGATCTGCTGTTCCTGCCACCCGAGGCTGTCATCTCACCTAGCCTCATGGGTGGGTTTGCCAGAGATAGAGAGAGGTCTGTAACATAACTCAGCCTACTGCATACAATAATGATATACATTTGAAGTGGGATGAAGATTCAGAGATGGAATGTAGGAAGCTGCCTGATAAGAAGAAGAGTTTGGATTTGATATCCCGCTTTATCACTACCCGAAGGAGTCTCCAAGCGGCTCACATTCTCCTTTCCCTTCCTCCCCCACAACAAACACTCTGTGAGGTGAGTGGGGCTGAGAGACTTCAGAGAAGTGTGACTAGCCCAAGGTCACCCAGTAGCTGCATGTGGAGGAGCAGAGATGTGAACCCGGTTCCCCAGAATACAAGTCTACCGCTCTTAACCACTACACCACACTACACCATACTTGATACCAAATATAAGGAAGTTTTCAATGCTTCATGTTTTGCTGTGCTTAATGTGTTTAATTTGTTGGAAGCTGCCCATCATGGCTGGGGTAACCCAATCAGATGGGTGACATATGAAGGAGGAGAAGGAGAAGGAGAAGGAGGAGGAGGAGGAGGAGGAGGAGGAGGAGAAGGAGAAGGAGAAGGAGAAGGAGAAGGAGAAGGAGGAGAAGAAGGAGAAAGAGAAAGGCCATCAAACTTCACAGGACTACATTAGTAGTCCTACTGCCTACTGCCTTGAGGGTTTCATATAAGGGATGCTCTTAGCCCTACCTGGAGATGCCAGGGATTGAACCTAGTGTTTCATGCCATCTCAATCTCCAAGTAGCACTCTGGGTGTTGTAGGACTACAACTCCCATCATCCCTGGCCATCAGCCATGCTTGCTGAGGCTGATGGGAGTTGGAGTCCAACAACATCTGCCTGGCCACAGGTTCCCTGCCTCTGTTATATACCTTTTGAAAGCGTACCCTCCAACATTTCTCCAATGGAAATAGGGACGTCCCATTCCATTATTCCAATATTACTATTTATACCCCACACATCTCATTGGGTTGCCCCAGCCACTCTGGGCAGCTTTCAACATATATAAAACATAATAAAACATTACACATTTAAAATACTTCCCTGTATAGGATTGCCTTCAGATGGCTTGGGGGTTGGATAACTCCATACACTCTAGCATTTCTCCAATGGAAATAGGGACATCCTAAGGCAGTGATGGCTAGCCTTGACACCCCAGATGTTTTGGAACTACAACTCCCATCATCCCTAGCTAACAGGATCAGTGGTCAGGGATGATGGGAGTTGTAGTCCCAAAACATCTGGAGTGTCAAGGTTAGCCATCACTGTCCTAAGGAAAAGCGGGACATTATGGGATCAAATCAGAAACCAGGGTGCCTTCTCTAAATTAGGAATGTCCCTGGAAAATAGGGACACTTGGAGGGTCTCTGAAAGTCCAAGGGGGTTTACACAGAGGAAACTGGGTGTAGGATTGCAGTCTCAATGTTGTGAATTAATACATCTCAGTAGAATGAAAAAACAAGCAACAAACAACTGATGTATTGGGAAAACAGCTGAGACTATTTAATGCAGTTCCTAACATATTTCTAACTTCCCCTGCCCTTAAAGTTTAATGGAACTTATTGTGCCCATTGTCCTAGAAAAGCACATTTTGTCTGTTTAGATTTGCCTGGAAGGTGATTGTCTCTTCCCATGTTGGTTTAACACGCACACACAAAATAATCTATTGTCTGCATAGAGAGTCTTCCTGAATTCAGCAGAGGCAATGAGGCGTCAAGCCTTTCAGGCACTTTACAAAAGGACCGAATCATGTGAAAATATGAATACAAAGAAGATCTTGCAGGCCCATACCAATTCATTCCAGCACCTTTTCCTTTCTGCGCACTCCACTTTTGTCTCGTATTTCCAAACCCATGACTGGGTTGAAAAGAAGACATCTTTTGCTAGAGACAGAAGGTGTGTTTATTTTAGTGGTCCATAGGAAAAAGAAGGAAAAAAGTCAAGTCTGATTCATGGCTTCATGTGTAAAGGCTGCAGATTAAACTGGCTCTCAATATTTATGAAGTCCCCCCCCCTCCCCCAAGGTGATACTTGTGTGGTATTGCAGCTCTTAAAGGAACCAGGAAAACACACTTCTGGGGGACAAGGGATGAGACAAATTTTAGAAGGGGAGGGGGAGGAGTGGGAACGATGGTGAGGGCAGGATGACAGGCATCTAGAGTCAGTGTGGTGTAGTGGTTAGACATGTGCGTGCGTCATGACGCACGCACACAGCACGACGCCCCGCCCCCGGGGGTGCCGGGCGGCGGCTTTGGGAGTCTCTGCAGCCCGCAGAGACTCCTGAAGCCGCCGCCCGGGCTCCCTCAGCGAAGTGCGAGTCGGGGCAGGGAGAGGGGCGGGCCAGGGGTGTCACCCTTCCTCGCTGGCCCGCCCCTCTCCATGCCCCGGCTCTGCAAGCCAGCCAGCGGCAGAAAAAGCTGCTGGAAAGGGGGGCTATTTTCGGCGGTGCCAGGGCGGAGCCGCAGGGGCAGCCAGCGAGGGGGGGTGACACCGCTCCTCACTGGCCGCCCCTGCAGCTCCACTCCGGCAGTGCCGAAAATAGCCTTAATTTTTTTTTTTTTAAAAAAATTAAAAGCCCAGGGGGGTGGAGCCACCACCCAAAGTGTCACCCCCAGCAGGGTGCTGCCTGGGGCAGCCCGCCCTCCCACCCCCTTGCTACGCCCCTGAGGGAGGGGAAGGACAGTTGGGGGGTGGCGATTTTTAAAAAATGGTGCTGAAGTGACTTCAAAGCAATCTATTTCAATCTATTGCAGCCTAACAGGATGGCCCCTCTGGGATTTGTCACATACATATACATACACGCACACATACACAATGGGACCCAGGTGGCGCTGTGGGTTAAACCACAGAGCCTAGGGCTTGCTGATCAGAAGGTAGGCGGTTCGAATCCCTGCGACGGGGTGAGCTCCCGTTGCTCGGTCCCAGCTCCTGCCAACCTAGCAGTTCGAAAGCACGTCAAAGTGCAAGTAGATAAATAGGTACCGCTCCGGCGGGAAGGTAAACGGTGTTTCCGTGTGCTGCTCTGGTTCGCCAGAAGCGGCTTTGTCATGCTGGCCACATGACCCGGAAGCTGTCTGCGGACAAACGCCGGCTCCTCAGCCTATAGAGCGAGATGAGCGCCGCAACCCCATAGTCAGACACGACTGGACCTAATGGTCAGGGGTCCCTTTACCTTTACACATACACATGAATTTGTAAATCTGTCTGTGCTTGGCTACCCAGAGTGTAAACACATGCATTTGGAGACGATCCTTAACTTGGGAGGGAGAGAGAGAGGGGGGGGGAGAGAGAGAGAGGGAAGACCTGAAATACAGGACAAAACTGTATTGATACAGGACATGGCATTTTACATTGAAATACGGGACAATCCAGTTTTATTCAGGACAGGTGGCAAACCTATGTGAAACACATTGGGTTTCACTTTGGCCCAATCACCGCCTAACCTACCTCGCAGGGTTGTTGTGGGGATTAAATGAGGAGGGGGGAACCATGTGCACCACACCGAGCTTCTTTGTGAGAAAGGTGGGATATGAATGCAGTAAATAAATATATAAAATAGTCCAAGGTCCTGTTCTCACAGTGGCCAACCAGATGCCCGTGGGAAGCCTGCAACCAGCATGCGCCCAGCAGCTCCCTTCCCCACTTGTGAATCCAGAACCACACCACCGCTGATACCAGAGGCAATACGTAATAGGTAAAGGTCTCTGACTGTTTCCTGTGGGATGGGTTGTCCGATAAAGGCTTGTAGTGTGATGATATGCACTCTTCGAAACTTCCTGCTGTTACATAGTAGACAAGTTACATGTCTATAATCTTTTCAGTGTCCATTGAAGATGTTCTTCTTTCAACAAGGCTTCTAAGTGGAGTTTTGTTTGTTTGTTTCTGTCTCTCCCTCTTGGTATCTGAATTGGATTTGAAATAGTTTTTAGATATGCTTTTTTTTAAATAAAAAAAAATCAGCTTCTGCACCATCGTCTCAAGGCAATGCACCATTTTTTGGTTGTTTAGTCGTCTTAGTCGTGTCCTACTCTCCGTGACCCCATGAACCAGAGCATGTCTTGAAAACTCTCACTTTCTTCTCAAAGCTTCTCCTTTTTTATGTCCATTGAGTTTTCTTGGCAAAATACTGAAGGGGTTTCCCAGTTCCTTCTCCAGGTGGATCACATTTAGTCTAAACTCTCGGCTATGACCTGTCCGTCTTGGGTGGTTTTGCACGGCGTAGCTTCTTGGAGATATTCAAGCCCCTTCACCCTGACAATATCCATAAAGGGGAATGTACAATAAAAGCAGCCAAAAAAGAGTTAAAAACACAAGTAGCAGATATATTTTTAACAAAAAAAAACCCCAATATGGAATAGTCATGACAGAGACTCCTAACCAACTTCAAGGGTAGCCATACATAAAATACACTGCAGTTGTCCAGCTGTGAGGTAGCCAATACATGGACAACCATGCTCAAGTTTTTCTACATGTTTTAGATATGTTTCTATTGTATTGCGAAATCTCTTTGAAAGGCTTCACGGGAAGCGACCCATTAATGAAATAGCAATAATAATTCTGCAAACTATCCTCTCATTCTGACCTAGGCAGGACCTGCTGGAGCCAAGATCAGAGATTCTGCCCAATTTAAATGCACCCCCTCCCTTTTAATCCAGAAAACGGCTCATTCTTGATCTGTTTGGCTAATGTTTTAACTCGTATTTTTGTTCTGTTGCCTGGGCTCAGAATGGGGGCAGAAGTCAGCAGGTGTCATATCAGGGCTAATTTATAGAAATATTTTTTTTAAAAAAATGTTACCTGCATGTCAATATGATTTAAAGCACAGGGAGCCGTACCTGTAAATAAGCAAGGCTTCACGTTGAGACGTGCCTTCCCTATTCAGTGCATCACCCAAACTCCTCCTGAGTCTTTAATGGCCTGGTTTCCTGGCAACAGGAATGGGCAAAAGCACACACCAATGTCCCATTAACCCCAAAGAGAGATTTATTGATAATTCCCAAGGACTAGCAAGGGAGAAAACAAACAAACAAATGCCATCAGTAGTTCTCATTGGAGATGAAATTCATCCATGCTGATCATCACATGTCTTAAATTACAGATTCTATTTGAATATGCCCAACGGGCATATTCAGCCCAGGGAATGCTTTGGGCAACTTTTTCAGCCCAGGGAATGCTTTGGGCAACTTTCCTGGGATCAAAGGCCAGTGGTGGGTGGAGCCAGAAGGAAAAGTGGGTGGAGCAATGAATGCATTGTTTCTATCTTTCTACAGTAGGCTGGTTTTCTACACCAACTCACACTCCCCTCTCTGTCCTCCCATCCAGGCAAGCAGGAAGCAATAACAGAGTACATGAAGCAATACCAGAGTGGTACAAGCTCTGGTTATTTCTTGCTTGGATTACTGCAACACACTCTACATGGGACTACCTTAGAAAGTGACTTGGAAACTACAACTAATCCAGAATGTGGCAGCTAGACTGGTGACTGGGAGCAGCCGCCAAGACCATATAACACCGGTCCTGAAAGACCTACATTGGCTCCCAGTACATTTCAGAGCACAATTCAAAGCTTTGGTGCTGACCTTTAAAGCCCTAAACGGCCTTGGCCCAGTATACCTGAAGGGGCATCTCCACTCCCGTTGTTCAGCTCAGACACTGAGGTCCAGCACCAAAGGCCTTCTGGCAGTTTCCTCACTGTGAACCAGGCAGAGGGCCTTCTTGGCAGTGGCCTCCTCCCTGTTGAACGGCTTTCCATCAGATGTCAAGGAAATAAACAACTATCAGACTTTTAAAAGACATCTGAAGATAAGCCCTTAATATTTGATGTTTTATTGTGTTTTTAATATTCTGTTGGGAGCCGCCGAGGGTGGCTGGGGCAACCCTTTCAGATAGGTGGCAATTGCAGAGAAAAATCCAGGTTAGGCAAGGCATAACCTTCCACCATGATTTCAAACTGATCAGGCATATGTCTGGGGGATTCAGACATCTGCAGTCTATTTTGAAGCCAACTTTTTCATTTTGTACCTGAGAAGTTTTCGTACCTGTATTATATTTGCTGCCTGCATTGAATTGTAAGTAAACCTTTGTTGTTTAGCTTACTAAAAATGTGTGGTTCATTCTCTGCAATGGGAGTGAAGAGGGGGAGGTCAGCAGACCACAAATAAAGGGGATAAAAATGTATACTTCTTTATTCCTAAGCTTTAGTGAGCTGCAAAATGTATGAGTGTTCTATTCTTTTAAAAAGGCTTCAGAGCTCATTTGTTTTTTGTATTTCCCACACACATGTGGGATACAAGGTCTAAATTTTAATCTACAGATTTAATCCTCAGTGCAGTTCGAAAGCACGAAGTGCAAGCAGATAAATAGGTACTGCTCCGGCGGGAAGATAAACGGCATTTCCGTACGCTGCTCTGGTTCGCCAGAAGCGGCTTAGTCATGCTGGCCACATGACCCGGAAGCTGTACGCCGGCTCCCTTGGCCAATAAAGCGAGATGAGCGCCGCAACCCCAGAGTCATCCGCAACTGGACCTAATGGTCAGGGGTCCCTTTACCTTTACCTGCATTTCCTACATGTAGGTGCTCAATTATGCCTAATCTTGGCGCCGAGTCTGGTGACGCAAAACATCGCACAGGTCATAATACATGGTTGTTGTACTGCAATTTTGCCATAGCCTTTCACAAGGTGTGCAGCCCTGGTTTTGTGAGCTTCCTGAAGTGCCTTAACATCCCATCCTCTGAAAAAACCTGGCTTCTCCATTTGAATATATAGATAACCTCAGGGCCAGGCTTTGAAGCTTGGCGTGTCTCGTCTGCTATTAATTTAAAGAAATCAAAGGTTTTGATGCGGTCAAGAGAAGCACTCCCAAGCTAGACGATTCCAAAGGGATGGGAGAGAAGAAGGAGAGAGAGAGAAAACAACCCTCACCTTGCTTCCCTCCAGGGGTAAGTCAGCCTTCACAGAGCTACCTGCTACCAACTTTAAGGAATCTCATCCCAGCATGAGCTCAGCTGTGCCAGCAGCGGTATGCCGTCAAAGCACAGCAGGGAAAAATATGACGGCAGCAGAAATCAAAGGCCAAAGAAAAGAAATGCCCCCAATGGCATGACTCCAGTCCAGAGGGAGCAGAGAGATAAGGATGTCTTGTAGCAGCAGATATTCCCTTTGCCCCTTCTCACCTCCCCCCTGCCTCACCAAACCATAAGCACCTCGTCAGTACAGATCCTGAGACCTAGCTTTCCCCCGCTCAGTATAACTCAGTTCTTCGGTAAATTTTATGATTTAGCTTAACCTGTGGCCCTCTAGATCAGGCATCGCCAAACTCGGCCCTCCAGATGTTTTGGGACTACAACTCCCATCATCCCTAGCTAACAGGACCAGTGGTCAGAGATGATGGGAATTGTAGTCCCAAAACAGCTGGACAGCCGAGTTTGGGGGTGCCTGCTCTAGGTTGCTCCAACTCTTATCAGTCCCAGCCAACATGTTCATGAGTCAGGTGTCTGGATGCATTGCCCTGAACTATGTACCAGCTCAATAAATTCTTTCAGAGTCCCTCAAGTCTTGGTGAGGGATTTGGTGAATGTTGTGTTCGTTTTCCCGATGATAATGCCTACAGTACCTGCTGTGTTGTGGAATTGCGGAGTTTTTGACCAATTTACCGGCATGCCTCACTAAGTTACAGTGGGAGTGATGTGACAAAACAATGAGTGTCATCGGACAACATCATGGTCCCCCCCCGCCCACTTTCCTCACATATGTACTTCTGATGCCCCCATGAAAACATCAGGAAAGAACTGTCTAAGAACTGTCTAAAAACCGCAGTGCAATAACAGAAAAAAATCAGCATCTTCAAAATTCAACAGCAGCTCCTGAAGAGCCTGATAGTCCGAGCAGCAGGTTCTTAAATAATAATAATAATAATAATAATAATAATAATAATAATAATAATAATAATTTATTACTTATACCCTAGCCACCCTGGGCGATTCACAAACAGAATATTAAAAACACAATAAAATATCAAAAATTAAAAAGTTCCCTAAAGAGGGCTGCCTTCAGATGTTTTCTAAAAGTCAGATAGTTATTTATTTCCTTGACATTTGATGGGAGGGTGTTCCACAGGGCGGGCGTCACCACCGAGAAGGCCCTCTGCCTGGTTCCCTGTAGCCTCACTTCTCACAGGAAGGGAACCGCTAGAAGGCCCTCGGCGCTGGACCTCAGAGCTGAACGATGGCGGTGGTGATGCTCCTTCAGGTATACTGGGCCGAGGCCATTTAAGGCTTTAAAGGTCAGCACCAACACTTTGAATTATGCTTGGAAACATATTGGGAGTCAATGTAGGTCTTTCAGGACCGGTGTTTTATGGTCTCAGTGGCCGCTCCCAGTCACCAGTCTAGCTGCTGCATTCTGGATTAGTTGCACTTTCCGGGTCACCTTCAAAGGTAGCCCCACGTAGAGCGTGTTGCAGTAGTCCAAGTGGGAGATAGCTAGAGCATGCACCACTCTGGCAAGACAGTCTGCGGGTTAGGTAGGGTCTCAGCCTGTGTACCAGATGGAGGTGGTGGCCAGCTGCCCTGGACACAGAATTGACCTGTGCCTCCATGGACAGCTGCGAGTCCAAAACCTGCGCACCTGGTTCTTCAGGGCCACAGTTACCCCATTCAGGACCAGGGAGTCCTCCACACCCGCCCGCCCCCTGTTTCCCCAAAACAGTAATTCTGTCTTGTCAGGATTCAACCTCAATCTGTTAGCCACCATCCATCCTCCAACCGCCTCCAGGCACTCACACAAGACCTTCACTGGTTCTGATTTGAAAGAGAGGTAGAGCTGGGTATCATCCACATACTGATAAACACCCAGCCCAAACCCCCTGATGATCTCACAGGGCTCACAGGTCAGATGGTCTCTGACCCTTTCAGCATGAACAGCAGTTTTTGTAGCTGGAGTCAGTCAGGGCCCAGCCAACTTAGGCACAATGTGGTACCATGTATCGCATAGAGCAGTGTTTCCCAACCTAATCTAGGCAACGGCACACTTGTTTCATTAAAAAAATCTCGCGGCACACCGCTCCTCCCCGACCCGGCTGCGCCGGGTCTCCTGACCCAGAGTTACCTCTGGGATCAGCTGTAGCGCGGCGTCCTTTCTCCCGCCCATCAGCTGGGGCACCAGGTCGGGATTCTCCCGCGAGGCTTCTGTTGCTGCTGCTGCAGCAGCCAAGGGAGCAGCGCCGCCCTGGCTTCCGCTTCGCCGCCGGGCTCCAGCATTGCCGCCGCCACGGTCCTGTGCAGCGCGGGGCTGCAGGGCACCCTGGGCTCTGATTCTCGTGCGAGGCTTCCGGTTGGGATTCTCGCGCGAGGCTGCTGCAGCAGCCAAGGGAGCAGCGCCGCCCTGGCTTCCGCTTCGCCGCCGGGCTCCAGCAGCGCCGCCGCCACGGTCCTGTGCAGCCCTGGGCTGCAGGTCCCTTTTCCCGCGGCACATCAGCCGGTGTCTCGCGGCACAATAGTGTGCCGCGGCACACCGGTTGGGAAACGCTGGCATAGAGTACCAGCTCACAAAAGGAGGCTATACACGTATGTAAATGAATACATGTGATCTCTGTGGAACACATGGAGACTGGAAGTGTTGTTTTTCCTGACCCATCGTGGCTTATAGAATGCACCTTTTGCCAGATTCCTCCCCCAGTCATGGTGATTCATGCTTTACCGGGAATACCTGCCATACTGGGACCAATGCACATCAAAATCCGTGTTTCTTCCAGAGCTGTATATCTAGAACATATGCCTTGTGTAGCTATAGATTCGAACCCCTTCCAAAAAACAAAATCAAAAACTTGCTGGACTTAAAAAGCAGAGACTTACAAAAGTGCAATTGATGGATGATTAAAAAATGATAATGAAAACCCCTTGTCTCAGCAGTTAAGGAATGCCAACTCCCAGTATTTTAATGTTTTGGTATTTTTCTTACTGCAGGAGTCCAAGTGCCCTCTGCAGACCACTTCTGTTAAGAAAGCCAGTCCACAAGATTGCAACTGAGTTCCTGCAGGAAGGTGGGGGGAAATAAGACGTAAAACCATCTCAAGTCTCTGCAGTGAGCAACCGGGGGAATGGGCAAATCAGTTTAAGAAAGTGTGATATTATGGATGCTGGGGCAAAAATTCCTAACCACATGGGAGGGGGGGTGTCTCAACTAGTGATGATGACTTACCACAAAATAAATATTGGGGTTCTCTGAATAGTTGTGAAAATTGTGACCTAGAATGCTTTGGTTGCAGAAAATGGGGTAGGGGGGTGGGGGTTCTATGTTAAGGACCATTAGGAGAGTGTTCAAAAGTAGCACTGCCAATACTGGAATTCCTTTACGCAAATTAATAGTGTGATCGCTTTTAGAATAATTTGTAAAGGTGGAAAGGGTTTAGAAAAAGGCAGCCCAAATAATCAGAGTGCTGGAGCAATTCCCCTAAGAGGAAGATATACAATGTGTGGGGTTTCCCAGCCTGTGGGGGTGGCTAAAACAAGCAAAGTTGGACATGGTAGAGATGTGTCAAGTTATGGATGGGAGTGGATAGAAACTGGGGGTGTCTGGGATTAACCCGAATGCTAGAAGATGACAAAAAAAAGCACATCTCCATGCAATGCAAAGTTAATTTATGGAACTCATGGCCACAAGAATGTGCTGGTGGCCAAGGAAGGAGATCAATGAAGGTTGTGGCCATCAATGGTTGCCACAGTGGCTATGCATAATAATAATAATAATAATTTATTATTTGTACCCCGCCCATCTGGCTAGGTCCCCCCAGCCAATCTGGGCGGCCTCCAACAGATATTAAAATACATTAAAATATGCACTACCCCCCGTATCAGAAGCCACATGCCTCTGAGTGCCAGTTCCTTCAAAACAATGCCCAGAGATAGCTATTGCACTAATATATTTTGCTTGTGTTGCAGCCTTCCCATGGGTGGCCAAAATGGGAGACAGGTTGCCAGAAGTTATGGGATCGTGTGATCCATTGGGTTTGGTTTCCAAACAGTACTGAAAATGTGGGATTTATTTATTTATTTCCTCCTACAGGAGTGCAATTCCACTCTTAAGGATTTTTTTTTTTTAATGTTTTTGGAATGTATCAGGTTGCATTGCCGGGAGTTGGACCCCCTTGGTGTGCCTTCCAACTCTATGATTCTAGGATTATTTGTTATACTGCCACCAGTGCTCATAGCCCTTTACATAGTACAAGGAGGAAGATCCCTGCCCCAAAGAGCTTACAATCTAAAATCTGGGGGTATGTGCACATACTCATTCTCAGCAATTCGGTATCTGCTAGCCTTGCTGGATGTCTGTCAGGGTGGGATCCAAGGGATTTCAGAATGACAGAGTAGCAGTGACGCAGAATTGGTGGAACGCATTCATCCTAAGCTAGTGTCAGGCAGCAGGGGAACCAACCCCTACAGCAGGTTGCCAGGAACGGATAAGACAAGGAAGAGTCCTTACCATCTGCTTTTATTCAATATTGACAGGGAGAAGCTTGGGAACGCAGCCTCTTGGAATAACAGCGTTGTCCCGAGTAAATCTCCACTCCCCTTCTCTCCCACTTCCTCATTCGTCATCCTTTCTATGGATGGCATCCTTTGCTTCTGAGTATTTTGCTCTCCTACTTTTAAGGCTCGCCGGGTTCTGGGAGATGGTGGTTCTGGAATGCTTTCTAGGGATAATGTGTCAGCCAGCTGCTCCGGCTCTGCTTCCTCCTCCTCTCCCATTATTTCTCAACTTCTCCCCTCATCTTCCTCTGAGCTGTGATCTCCCCCAAATCCCTGTTGTAATTCTGAACTGTCTTCTTCTTCTCCTCTGGAAGGGTCAGGCTGGGGAGGCGGTCTCCACCATTCCTCCTCTGCCCAGTCCCTGACAGCAGGGCTCTTGTAAACTCCCCAATCCTAGATACTGAATCATAATGCATGGTACAAAAGAGGACATGCCATATCCCTGATTGTGTATAGTCTCCTGTACTGTACTGTACTGTAATCTGGTGAACGGGGTTCGTGTCTCCGCTCCTCCACATGCAGCTGCTGGGCGACCTTGGGCTAGTCACACTTCTTTGAAGTCTCTCAGCCCCACTCACCTCACAGAGTGTTTGTTGTGGGGGAGGAAGGGAAAGGAGAAGGTTAGCCGCTTGGAGACTCCTTCGGGTAGTGATAAAGCGGGATATCAAATCCAAACTCTTCTTCTTCTTCTTCTTCTTCTTCTTCTTCTTCTTCTTCTTCTTCTTCTTCTTCTTCTTCCTCTGGGATGTGTTCTCAATCCTAGAATGAGCAGACACCAGACACAGAGCAAGAGGGTTGCAAAGGAAAGTCTCTCTCCCCCCACCCCCACCCGCAAAGCTATGCAGACTCTGAAATGTTTTCCGTCTCCTCACCCACTTTCCAACTTTTCTGTGCGGTGTTTACTGCCTCGTTCCCAAGCATTTCGCTCTCAGAGAGGCCCCTTAAAGAGAGAAGCAACTTTTTCAGCTCCTATTATTCCTTTGCTCTCTTTAAGGAGCAACTTTGATTTGGAAATTCAAAGTGACGACCTCCATTTGTGGCTCTGCAGAGCTCAGGGCTATGAACATGGAGGTCCCACTTTGCATTCATATTTCATTTTCATCTCAGCAAAACACAGCTTATTTGGGTCATGGCTGACATTTCCACTAGTTTCTCTTCTCCCCCCCCCCTCCACCGCCACCCCACTTCTTCTTTGCTGGCGATGTATATCCAAGTTGATGTCGTGAAGTAGCAACTTCCGTGGAACATACTGTGCACTGCATCCATTTCCATATTTTTAAAGCTACCCATAGCAATTGTGGCTACATGGCCTCTCCTTCGGAAGCGGATGCTCTTAATTTTTCACTGCAGGGGCATTCAAACAAAATTGTAGCTGAGTGGCCAGGCAGCAGATGGTCCCAGGCAGGGCCGGCCCAAGACATTTTGGCACCACAAAATGGTGCTCTTGTTGTGATTTTTGTCCAAGCCGAGTGACTCTAGCAGCTGCGGGGAATGGTATGACTTTTGCCTATCACACAGACCCGTGAGAGAGTTGCTTTATCACTTCCTACTTGGAATGTTTACCTTTTCTATACTGATGTAATGTGAGCCTTTGGGCTCTTTCACTCTCTTGCTTGTCCTGAAGCTAGAAGGACGGCTAATATGGCAGCTCCGGCTGGCAGCAGAGAATGTCTCTGCACAATTACTTGGAATAAATAGTTAAAGATAGATAGCCGTGTTGGTCTGTCATAGTCAAAACAAAATAAAATAAAAAAATCCTTCCAGTAGCACCTTAGAGACCAACTAAGTTTGTTCTTGGTATGAGCTTTCGTGTGCATGGGTATCTGAAGAAGTGTGCATGCACACGAAAGCTCATACCAAGAACAAACTTAGTTGGTCTCTAAGGTGCTACTGGAAGGATTTTTTTATTTTATTTTGTTTGGAATAAATAGATTAGCCTAAATAGCGGCTGTGTGTGTTGTTCTTTCAATCTGGGAACAATCACATATTACTGGCACTCCGGACTCTCTGTAGCCGGGAATGTGCACAACGGATGTGCTCTGGCTTTGGGGCAGTCTAACAACCTGCCCCAGGTGGGGTATATCACAACAGCTCTCCCCCGCCAGGGAAGAAGGGGTGAGTGAAGAAGCAAAGTGGGGAATCAAATCAACCTTACCTGATGGTTGAAGTGGGAATCAAAGGCCATTATGCAGGGAGGAAAGGAACCCCCTCTGAGTCAGAGGCATAACAAGCTCAGGTGGTTCCCGGTGCAATTTATTTATTTTTGCCACCCCGCCCCACACATTGCAATTTTTGGGAACATTGCTCAGAGTTGTTGAGCTTTTCTTTAGGGAGGGCTGGCCGCGAAACAGATACGCCCGGCGATTGCAGAAATCCAACCGTCAATCAAACCCATCAAACCCAACCGTGTAGTCTGATCTTATGAGTGAGTGTACTTCAACTCAATCTGTCATGGGTTTGATGGGAAGTCGGATAGGAATAGGTTCTTTATTTGAATTAAGGATGTCTGTTGGTTTTAATTTTTTTATTATATGGTTCCTGCTTTATATTGTAATGCGAGAGAATTGAACAATAATAAAATTTTATTTGCTTTTAAAAAAAGAAAGAAATCCAACTGCCGATCACATAAAACTGCCCGCCGGGGGTGTGAACGCAGCCTGCCAGGGGGTGCCAGGCTGATCGCTGGGCGTATTTGCATGATCAGCAGGTGGATTTTCATGGCGGCGATCACGTCAATCGTGAAAACCCACCCACCGGGGGTGCGAGCACAGCCACGCCGATCCACCCAGGGGGATTTTGTCACACACCCTAGGCATGACACCCAGGGCAGACCGCACCCCCCCTTGCGATGCCCCTGCTCTGAGTCATGTCATGTGGGTGCCGGGACCAGGAGAACCCAGATGGCAGGCCCCACCATGCCCTCCCTAGGAAGGAGACCAGCAGAGCATCCTATCCACCAACAGGCCACAGTAGAAGCGTTGTTGGGGAAGGGATACCGAGGAAGCAGCAGATCAGCCGTCAAGGTGTGTGCCACAGGCGTTGTCACTGCAGCAGAAGCAGCGGCAGGTGAGGCGTTCCTTGGAGGTCAGATTTGCTGCCCCTGTGGATCCTGCAGCCTGAGACAGGCTCCTCACCCAGGTTCACTCTAGCCACTGCACAACATTGACTCTTATTCAGGCCAGCAAGAGACTTTATTACAGAATAGCAATAGTAATAGTAGTAGTAGTAGTAGTAGTAGTAATAAATGGACTACTGCAATGCGCTCTACGTGGGGCTACCTTTGAAGGTGACCCGGAAACTGCAATTGATCCAGAATGCGGCAGCTAGAATGGTGACTGGGAGTGGACGCCGGGACCACATAACACCGGTCCTGAGAGAACTGCATTGGCTCCCAGTACGTTTCCGAGCACAATTCAAAGTGTTGGTGCTGACCTTTAAAGCCCTCAACGGCCTCGGTCCTGTATACCTGAAGGAGCATCTCCACCCCCATCATTCAGCCTGGACACTGAGATCCAGCGCCAAGGGCCTTCTGGCGGTTCCCTCACTGCGAGAAGCAAAGCTACAGGGAACCAGGCAGAGGGCCTTCTCGGTAGTGGCGCCCCGCCCTGTGGAACGCCCTCCCAGCAGAGGTTAAGGAGATGAACAACTATCTGACATTCAGAAAATACCTGAAGGCAGCCCTATTTAGGGAAATTTTTAACCTGTGGTATTTTAATGTATTTTAATATCTGTTGGAGGCCGCCCAGAGTGGCTGGGGAGACCCGGCCAGATGGGCGGGGTACAAATAAAAAATTGTTAATTTTATTTTTTATACCCTACACATCTGGCTGGGTTTCCCCAGCCACTCTGGGCTGCTTACAGCATACAGTATTTTTCGCTCCATAAGACACACTTTTGTTGGTGCGTCTTATGGAGCGAAGGCTCCCTGTCAAGCAAGAGGCGAGAGGTGGCGGTGGGCAGCGGAGGAGATGCTGCTGGATCCTCCCTACAGCCTCCGTTCGCAAAAACAGGCTTGTACAACAGGCTATCTAAAAACATAATAAAAACATCAAGCATTAAAAACCTCCCGATACAGGGCTGCCTTCAGGTGTCTTCTAAAAGTTGTGTCATTATCTCCTTTATCTCATCAGATGGGAGGGCATTCCACAGGGAGGGCGCTACTCCCAAGAAGGCCCTTGGGCTGGTTCACTGTAACTTTGCTTCTCGCAGTGAGGGAACTGCCAGAAGGCCCTTGGAGGAGGACCTCAGTGTCCAGGCTGAGAGATGGGGGTGGAGACGCTCCACATTCCAGTCAGTCAAAAGCTCTCTGGGAAAATGTCAGGATATGATCAGGGAGGGGAATGACCTGAGGTGGGGGCATGGCAAGGAGAGAGTGCTGAGGGCCACACAGAGAAGTCTAGAGGGCTACATTCATAGGTCCAAAGTTCCCCACCTTGGAATATGCTATGAATAGACTAGCCTACTGTCAATATCCATCTCCTGGCTCTGTGAGGGGACGTTTCTCTGTTTCCTCCTGGGACAGAGTCAGACACGCCTCACAGCCAGGAGGAAAGTATTCTGCCAACTCTAATTCCCCACAAGTAAGGAAGCTCAAGTCCCTCCAGCCCAACTTACACCCAACATACCACTTTAACTGTCGTGTCTGCCCACTCCCACAATTCATCCTGGGGGTTGCAGTATGATAATAACTGCTCCCCAGATTTCTCCGCAGCCCAGAACAGTAACTCTCAAGGTCCTTCAGAGGCAGAAACAAGAGTGAAACCAATTTAAGCTGCAGTCTGGTGATGTGCTCAGAGCTCTCCTTAGCAGCCATTCCCAATTATCATCCTGGAATCCTTGTTCAGATCCTCGACATTCACATTTTTCATTCAGAAATCTTAGAAGGGTGGCAGAAGAGAGTTTGCCTGTAACCTACTCAACACTCCTCTGTTTTCTCTCATAGCAAGGCCACAAAGATCTGCTTCGGAAACATGTTTAGAAGCAGCACAATGACTGTCAAGTTCAGAGCCAAGTTTGAGGCACCAGGAAAAATGGCACCTGTGGGGGGGGTCCCCTATTGGGCTTTCTTACCAAGTAATAGGTAAAATGGCTCAGTAATGTGTGTGTGTGTTCCTTGAAGCCAATGTGGCAGACCCTCCAAGTATCCCTATCTTCCAGGGACAGTCCCGGATTTGCAGAAGCCATCCTGGGTTATGATTTGATCCTGGAATGTCCTGCTTTTCCTTAGGACGTCCCTATTTTCATTGGTGGAGGGGATGGAGTTATGCAACCCCTGAGGCCAAGGTGATAAGTAACGATACAACCTTTAGAAGACATCTGAGGCAGCCCTGTATAGGGAAGCTTTTTTAAAATGTTTAATGTTTCATTATGTTTATATATATATGCTGGAAGCTTCCCAGAGTGGCTGGGACAACCCAGTCAGATGGGTGGGGTATAAATAATAAAATTTGTTGTTGTTGTTGTTGTTGTTGAATAAAGGTAAAGGGACCCCTGGGGTTGCGGTGCTCATCTCGCTTTATTGGCCGAGGGAACCGGCATACAGCTTCCAGGTTATGTGGCCAGCATGACTAAGCCGCTTCTGGCGAACCAGAGCAGCGCATGGAAACACCGTTTACCTTCCCGCTGGAGCGGTACCTATTTATCTACTTGCACTTTGACATGCTTTCGAACTGCTAGGTTGGCAGGAGCAGGGACCGAACAACTGGAGCTCACCCTGTTGCAGGGATTCGAACCGCCGACCTTCCGATCGGCAAGCCCTAGGCTCTGTGGTTCAACCCACAGCGCCACCCGAGTCCCAGTCCAGGAACTGTAAATCTGCATTAAAATGCAAACCGAGCAATTATCTCCCCAACTCCTTATAATGAAAGCATCTTTCTCGAGTCCCCTACCTCCTGCAAAATACCTGGAGCCACCCCCAATTCTATCCATTTGGAAGCCCAGAATTCTGAAACAATTTTTTTTGGCACAACTCTCGTTTTCACAATGCTAGAGAGCATTTCACAAGAGCATAATAAAATATACAGTGGTTGTTCTGGCAGCTTGAAAATACTTGGGATGTGGGGAAGGATTCCATTTCCTTGCAGAGAGATGCCCCGCAGGAGTCCACCCAAAAGTTATTCAGTCAATCAGGTGCCGTTATGAGTCACTCAGCAACCCAGTGTGTTAAGTATTATTTCTTGCTAGTCCTAAATCAATGTGCGATCAAGATGAAGCAAAACCAGCCCTGCACTCTGGGGTGGAGGGAAGAATTGTGATATGTGGCACAGCAGTTGATGAAGGGTGATGGCGATGAACTAAAAAGATGATGGGTATTGGGATTTTCGGGTCTTTCTGCCTGTCCGACAATCACGGAGGCGGCATGCAGCGTCGGCGCCGATAACTTAAGGGAGCTGCGGTTAATTCGTGAATAATATATTCCAGGGGACAATGTTATCTGCCAGCTTAGTGACAGGAGGAAATGGGGGGGGGGGAGGATGGAGGGAGAAATGATGGATCAACCTTCTCTCCATGTAGCAGAGGGCCGGAATTAGTTTTAGAAAATGGCCCATACAAAGAAATGTCTCCGGACAAAGCTAGGCTATGTGACCTGGGGTGCTTGTGTAAAAAGAAAGAAAGAAAGAAAGAAAGGTCGTACCAGGACCCAGATTGAATTACACAAAGAATAGAAAACACAAGATTTCCCCGCTTAATAACTTGAAAGCTAACTCGCGAGGGAATTCAAGCTTAGATCCCACTGGGATATATATTGTACATGCAATTTGACAAATAAAAGCCCCAACGGATTTTTCCACATAGAAACATGATTACTTAAAAGCATTCTCAGGACCCAGAAGGGGGGGGAACCCCTGAAAGTTTCCAAATACTGCTGAGAAATGTTTTCCTATGCCTTCGCTTTGCATCAGGGATGTGAGGATTTCAGTGTGGCAGCAAAAGCTCCGACTCAGCTGCACTTCATTGGCTGAGATGTTATTGTTCTCTGACTCTAGGCGTTGAATTACTTGAACACAGGTGAGGGAAGGGGAGTCTGTAAGTTCATGTGGTCTCAGTCATGCTAGGATCCGGGCCAAAGATGTGGAAATGCAAGGCAGGGGAAACTGCACAGCAGTCACGACAATGAAGGCGGTGCTGGGATTTATTGGTCTCCCTAGTTTTTGTAGTGCAGGGGTTGTCATACTTGCCTTATGAATGAAAGGCTTTTCTCATATATATATACATACACACACATACACACACACACACACACACACAGTGGACGCTCGGGTTGCGAACGCGATCCGTGCGGGAGACACATTCACAACCCGCAGCATTCGCAACCCACGCCGCTGTGTCTGCGCATGCGCATGACGCACTTCTGCACTTCTGCACATGTGCAGAGCGCGATTAGTGTTTCTGCACATGTGCGAGTGCCGAAACCCGAAAGTAACCCATTCCGGTAATTCTGGGTTCGGTGCGTCCATATCCCAAAAACGCGCAACCCGAGGTATGACTGTATGTGTATATATATACTCTGTGTGTGTGTGTGTCTGTGGGAATGACTTTGTCGGTCAGCTAAACCAGGTGAGGGTACCCAATGGGTCTCAAACTGTCTGAGTTAGGGACTTACCCTGCATATGAAGACGGGCTCTGGCGGAATGAATGAACAAGACCAATAGGGGGCCCAACAGTCAAGAAGGTGGTTTCTGCTCATGCTGTAGAGCAGGTATAGGCAACCTCGGCCCTCCAGATGTTTTGGGACTACAACTCCCATCATCCCTAGCTAACAGGACCAGTGGTCAGGGATGATGGGAATTGTAGTCCCAAAACATCTGGAGGGCCGAGGTTGCCTATGTCTGCTGTAGAGGCAGATGGGGCTTATCCGCCTGGGAAGGTAGCTCATCTAGGAAAAGGAAACACTGATCCTAAACCTCTGCTGCCTTGCAGGACATCTTCAGGAGAATAAAAGGGTGAGGAGGAAGCAGCCTACACAAATCCAAGATGGTTGGATGGTGCCTTGTATGGCTCCTTCCAGCAACCCTAACCCTTCCAGCAACTCCTGTAGCCAAGCTGGTGCCAAACGTATTGTTCTGCTTTCCTTTCGACCACATCAGTGAGGCCAAGAGGGGGTATTTTCATCTGGGCAGCCCACGACTTCCATACACACTGCCCAGGTGAAGTCACTTCGGTGCTTCCAACATTGCGGTTTGACTTCACCCACAGAGACACATTCCATTTCCTCTTGAGACAGATGGATACCAACGACAGAATTTTAGGGGGTGTCGTTCAGATGTAGAAGTGTGCAGATATTCTCAGGTTCAATTCCCAGCATCTCCTGGCTGGGCTGGGAAAGACTCTCTGCCTGAAACTCCGCAGAGCTGCTGCCAGCTAATATTTACAATACCAGTTGAGAATGGGCTCTTTTTTTGGAACAGGTTGCCTGATCTCCGAGCTCTGTCCAGGGTCCTGAAAGACCTGCCTCTGACTGCCCTTGTTTTTAAGAATCCTGATCCTGACTGAACTCTACCGGTCTTCTCTTCTTCCACCTCAAGCAACTCACCACAGCTACCGTCTCCATGAGAAGAAGAAGAGTTTGGACTTGATATCCCACTTTATCACTACCCGAAGGAGTCTCAAAGTGGCTCACACTCTCCTTTCCCTTCCTCCCCCACAGCAAACACTCTGTGAGGTGAGTGGGGCTGAGAGACTTCAGAGAAGTGTGACTAGCCCAAGGTCACCCAGCAGCTGCATGTGGAGGAGCGGAGACGCGAACCCGGTTCCCCAGATTATGAGTCTACCGCTCTTAAACACCACACCACACCACACTGGCTCTCTGAGCACCTCTTCATCAAGGCTAGCCATTGTACAGCAGACCTGCTGGTTTGAGGAGCAGAGAAGGAAACTGGTGGCCGTGATGCAGGATCTTTACCTTAGCAGAAACATTTTTTCCCCAAGGAAAGTTTTCAAAGACCCTGGAGGAAGGGAGGTTAGATTGAAAAGGAGAGGTGGAGAACCTCTAGTCAGTAGACCAGCTCTGGACCCCCAACCATTATTTGCACCTGAGACAAATAAATTTTGCCAACAGTCCATGTGCAATAGCAATGCGTGAGGTGTTGATGTTTGTGGAGATTACAAAACCCAGCTGTTGACTCATTCCTCATCTGCCCAAATTAGGATGCATATGGCCCCTTTCTTGCTCATCAGATTAAGCAGCTGATGCATAGAGAGGGGAGATTTCACTCCCTGTTGCAGTGCTGGACCAGGCAGAGAGGTTTTGTCTCACTCTTCTTTGTGCACTGCGGGTGTCTGGCCCTCAAAGGACTTCGTGGAGGGCAACGAGGCCCACAAGCTGGGACAAGGTTATCCATTCCTGATGCAAAGTATCCTTACCTTTCTCTGCCTCCACTGCCTCCAAGCCAGGAAAAAGGAATAATTGAGAGAGGAGTCCCACCTGTGTCTCTCCCAGCAGAGCTCTGGCTGAACTCTGTTTGCATACAAGGCCTCGGGGTATGCTGATGGTGACAGCTACTGCGTGGTCCTCATCGCATGCAACTCGTCTAATTCACAGCACTCCAGGGGGAGAGGGGGCCACTGTCCTCTTTGAGTGATTTGCAAGGCATTTTTCTCCAGGTCAAATTCAGCCGAGGAGTAGCGGAGATGGGGGTGGAGGGAGGTGGCTCACTTGTCCCCCACCTGATATCCTGATCTATCCTGTGCAGCTTTTCTTCGGCCAAATTTCACATCATACGACTGAAGTGCAATGATACCACTTTAACGACTTCCTCCCAAATAATTTTGGCACAGATGGGGTTATCAGCCAGGCAGCCCACTGATCTTGCCCATGTAAGCTTCTGATATGTTATTATATCAGTTATTATAACCACTGATCAAGCTATGAGGATGCGGAAGCAGGCGTGCCGATTATGTCTCAAAAGAAGACATAGCATTTTATTTTTTAGCAAAAGGAGAAAGAATTGAGAAATTTGTTGTCTGCATCAAGACTCCACACTACAAAGACAAAAGAGCAGTGGTGTAATTTGACAGGTGAATATTTTTTATTTTTTTTTATTTTTGCAGGGGGTAGTTTTTACAAAGACGTTTCTTCCCCTTGCACTATCGAAATGAGTCCTTGCTAATGATTGCTCTTTTCTCATTTAAAGAGGTAGCAGTCATTCCCATTACTATCCTTAATTTAAAATGTGTCAACATGCTGGAACCCACTGGGGTTTTCGCAATTTATTTTTAATGTATAAATTGTCTTCAGGAATTAAGTGTACCGTGATATTCCCTCTGCCATCGTGGGAGATATCAGGCTAAATAATATATTACAGGCAATCCTCAAGAAAGCATTCATTTTGCTCATAACATTTGTTTTCCACCCTTAATACTCCTGTGTATGACATTAGAGATTAGAAATGTGTTTGTGTGTGTGTGTGTGTGTGATATTAGGAAATTAAAAATGAAATAATATTTCATCATAAACGAGAACCTGAATAAAAAATGGGTGGGGAATGGTGTTTCTTTAAAAAAAAAATTGCAGTACATGAACAGACAAGACAAATCCATAGTCACTTTAGAAAGATCTTGTCTGCCTTCGAACCCCAGAAATCTTCCTTGATCTGCAAACAAGATTCATCACCAAACATACAGAACCTAAACTCCTTGTGAATTTTTCATAAAGACTGAATTCAAAAGACAATTGCATCACAAAAGGTTTCATTGTTTGTTTCTGACACTCTGGCAACACAGAAATTTTCATCAACATGGAAATCACAAAAATGGCATTATAAGCATCTTGGGCATAACTCAGTGGTGAAGCACATGGTTCATACGGTGACGGTCCCAGGATCAACCCTTGGCATAACCAGGCAGGACGGGGTAAGATCCTCCTGGGGAGCTGTTGCTAGTGTTTTAGACCAGGCATAGGCAACCTTGGCTCTCCAGATGTTTTGGGACTACAATTCCTATCATCCCTGACCACTGGCCCTGTTAGCTAGGGATCATGGGAGTTGTAGTTCCAAAACATCTGGAGAGCCAAGGTTGCCTATGCCTGTTTTAGACCATTAGTGGGGAACTGGGGGCCCTCCAGAAGTAGCTGGATTCAACTCCCACCAGCCCCAGTGAGCGTAGGCAGTCGCCAGAGATTATGGGAAATATCATTCAACAACATCCAGAGCACCCCAGATTTGTTTGTTTCCTAGACTGCTATACACCTACTACTGATACAGGCTAAAGACAACTTCTCCAAACCACCAATGCTGTGCTATAGACAATATTGAACTTGAGTCTGATCTGAGATAAGGAAGATAAAAAAAAACAGATAGAAAAAAAAGAAAACAACATCCTTCGTCATGGGCAGTGGCACCCTATAGAATCATAGAACTGCAGAGCAGGAAGAGACCCAAAGGATCATCTAGTCCTTCAGTGCAGGAATACGCAGCTGTCCTGTATGGGGATCAAACATGCGACCTTGGTGTTTTCAGCACCATGCTCTAACCAACAGTCAATGGAACATAAAATAGGGTTACCAGACGTCCCCGGTTCCTGGGGACAGTCCCCGGATTTCCAAATCTGTCCCCGGACAAATTCCGTCCCAGGAATGTCCCCAGATTTGCAAATCTGTCCCCGGGAAACGTGGCAGCCCGGAGCCAGCTTGGTAGCGCAGTTGGCTCTGGCTGGCTTCAGGAGCTGGTCGCTGCCATGGCGCCCGCCATTTTTCCTCGCATTGAAGTCCCCATATGATGTGTTGCGCACAAGACACATCATATGGGGACTTCCGGGAGGCAAACTCGCAGGCACCACGGCAGCAAGCAGCAAGCAGCTCCTGAAGCCAGCCAGAGCCAACTGCGCTACCAGGGCTGGCTCCGGGCTGCTGACTACCACTGCCACTGCTGAAGGGGAACCGGGGACGTCCGGGGGTACAGATCTCCTGCCCCCTTCCCCCTTTGTTTTGACTGATCGTGGGAGGCTAGGGAGTTGTGGGAGGGTGGCCGTTGCCCAGTTTTTTAAAAACTCTGCGCATTTATGTTTCACAGGGTGCGAAAGAAGGGCTTTGCATCTTTATACAATATGCATGTGTGCTTGGGCCCAGGGACTCTTTTGCCTCACCATCCCCACTACTGACTCCCTGTTGCTACTGAGCTTCAAAATAAAATAAAATAATAATAATAAATGTGACCTCGGATTCATAGAAAAAAATCTGGTAACCATAGCATAAAACCTTTCTGCCCTGCCTTTCCACCATAGGTAGTTCTAAGAGGTTTAACCAGCAGTTCCAGAAGGCAGTCAAAATAAACAATTAAACCCAACTAAACTAATCAGACTGAAGTACATGATGGAGAAGATCTGGCAAAAGCTAAAAGTGCATTCCTATGCATGTCAACTTGGCAGTAGCACCCATTGGATTTAGTGGGGCTTACTCCTGAGTAAATATGTTTAGGATTGCACGGTCCTCTCAACAGACTGCGCTCCTTGCCATCACAGGCCAGTGGACATAATCTGCCCTATGGGAAGGAACATTTGTGAACATGTAGTTCTTGATGTATCTGTTGTGTTTTTAAAATGTTCTTGGCCATTTTGAGGGCTCTAGTTGAAAAGCAGGATCTAAATATAGGAAGTAAATAAGTAAATGTATGCTCCACAATTGAGGTGCAGTACACAGAAAAGATGCTGTCTCTGATTACACACACACACACACACACACACACACACACACACACACACACATCTTACCAGGGAAGCAGGTTGCACCCAGAATTAGACTTCTGGTGACAATTTCAGTGGACTGGAAAGTCCAGAAGATACTCCTTCAGATACCCTGACCCCAGATTCTTTGAATTTCACTGGGAAACAAACTGGGAGGTAATGGAAATCTTTAAGCACTTGACCAGAGATGCTCACTGATGTCCAGCAGATCCCAGTTAACAACTTGGCTGCTTTACTTTATACAAAGAATTCATTCTCAGTCCTGTATGGAATGGGAAGGGGAAGTGATAAATGAAATATCTTTGTTGGATAATCCTCTCTAGAGACTTCGAGATTGCCTGCAGCTACATTTTCAGTGGATTCTAAATCATTTATCACCCATTAATCAGGATGTATCAAGATCCTTATTCTCCCTGGTGCTGCAAGACATTATTTTGGAGGTTAAAAATGTGACCCATCCGCTAAATCTACAGCTTCCCAGTTACTGCACATGAGCCTCTGCTTTGCTGTGTTTTCCATGTGCAATTTTTCCTGACTGTGGTGTAGGGTTCCTATAACAGAAGACTCTCCTGTGTCTGGGACAGGATGTTACCCTCTCCCAAAATCTTAGTGAGGCTGTAGGACGTCTGTTTCTACTCTGTATTCTGCAGAGGTGGAGAAACTCAGGTCCAGGGGCTCATGCAGCCCTCCAGACCTCTCTTCCTGGCCCTTGGGACTCTCCTGGGCCACACCTCCTCTCTAGGCCACACCCCTCATTGTCCCTGCTCCACATCATCTTCAGTCTTCGTGCCAGACTGGAATATGTTCTTAAACCTTACTAATGCCTCTTGCTTGCCAGGACAGAGGGTGGAAAGGTAGCTTTGTGTTCATAGAAACGTTTGACATTTGCATGGTTGGAATGTTGCCTACTGTACAAGATAAGAATCACATTCCTGGTTCTACCCATGCTTTGCTTTTGGCCGCACTCATCCCTGGTATCCGGCCTCCAGAAGGTTGCCAAGGAGGGAATGTGGCCCTCAGTTGGTGAAAAGTTTCTATCCTTGGTCTACTGAGTGTCTAGGAGTATGGGTAAGGATAGGAGAATTCAGCAATTATGCCGAGGGGTTGCTAGATGAGCCCCTGCCAGACTCGGCGGTCTGAGTTGAGCCAGAAGCCAGAAGGCATGCATCAAATCATAAGTGAAGAGGACAAAGTCAAAACTGAGGAATAGGCAAGGATACAGGAATGGGCCAGAGCTCAGGAGAAACACCTTCCTCAGACAAGGTTCGAATGGAAGAAGCTTCCATCTGGCTGGCCACTGTGAGACCAGGAAACTGGACGAGATGCTCCTCTTTTATGGTTTTGAGGGTGTTTGAAGACATTTGCTTTTTACTGTTGCATTCCACCCTAAGCGCAAATGATATTAAGTGGTTAAGAAAATATTTTAATTAATAAGCAAATAGCTGTGAGACAATGAAGGGAGCTAGACAGGACTGATGGGAAAATAAGTCATAGGCTGCAAAGGGCAGATGTATTACTCCGAGTTCCAAGCAAAGTCCAAGGACTTAACAATTCAAAACCCATTTATAGGGATCCATATAAACACATTTTCCTATTCCTTGACCTTCATTATGGCCAAAGATCCTCTCCAATGATAAATGACAGTCACTGCTGCCTTTCCTTCTAAGTCAACAAACAATTGATGGATGAGGCAGTGATGTCAGATCGATCCATCAGACCATTCCTATTTTTAAACACATTCTAGCAAAAATGGATGGCCAAACTTTTCAAGATCACCTGTGAGAGTACTCCCTTTGCTCTTTGCAAGCATCCGCCTGACATGATCCCTGGATCCTAAACCACTTGGCTTAGTTAGGTCCTCCAAGAAGAAGTTTCCTAAGTGGAAGGGGGAAAACTCAGTATTAGGTCCAGCTAGACCCCGGTGGCGCTGTGGTCTAAACCACAGAGCCTAGGGCTTGCTGATCAGAAGGTCGGCAGTTCGAATCCCTGCAATGGGGTGAGCTCCCGTTGCTCGGTCCCTGCTCCTGCCCACCTAGCAGTTCGAAAGCATGTCAAAGTGCAAGTAGATAAATAGGTACCCGCTCTGGCGGGAAGGTAAACTTCGTTTCCGTGCGCTGCTCTGGTTCGCCAGAAGCAGCTTTGTCATGCTGGCCACATGACCCAGAAGGTGTCTGCGGACAAACGCCGGCTCCCTCGGCCTACATAGCGAGATGAGCGCGCAACCCCAGAGTCAGACACGACTGGACCTGATGGTCAGGGGTCCCTTTACCTTTAGTCATACCAGCATTTTAGCTTTTGCTGGAAAAAATGCTGGCCAAATGGCTGAATTTACAACCAAAAGGTTGTTCAGTCCAAAACAAGGATATGTTCAACCAGAATATTTATCAGCTGATGACTATAGCTTCAAGTGATGATTGCTACTTTGCTTTTCTATGCTGATATCCTGGCTTTCCTTAAGTCAATTTACAACTCCCCTCAAGAAATTAAGTAACAGGTTCATATCAACACTTGAACCACCAAGCACTTATTAAAATGTAGCAATACACAATATGCAACAATAACTCATTTAGGAGAGCAGAACAATAAACAGAAGTTCATCTAATTCCAAACTCTTTAGTATTCATGGCTTTGATTGTAGAACTGATTTTAACACCACATTTGTTTTTTGTTTGAACGGTGAAGTGCATTGGAAGCTCTGATAGAGCACAGCAATGGTCTATAAATTTTAAATAAACAAACATCAGAAATGCATACGTTGACGCTGAACACCTCTCAGCTAAAATTGCCTTTGCACTGATTCTGCCCCAAACCTGCAAGGTCAGACACAGGCAGCCTTTTCATGACCTGTGAGAGTAAAAGGGAACTTAGTTAAAATGATGCAGGATGTCTGTGCATACCTGTTAGTCACCCATGGTTATATGCAGCCATCAGGAATGAACAAGAATACTCACCGGTACCCATACTTCACTTCTTCATGTTTCCTGAAGCACAGGAGTGGGGAGACCTGAGGCCCATCAGATGTTGTTGGACTATGGTGTCAGGGTTGAGTCAGATGAGGAGGAGTGGTGGCAAGCCCTCCCTGACAAGGAGGCACCCACACAGGAATCTGAAGAATTCATACCTGGGGGAGACTGGTGGCAGCACTCCTCTGAAGAGGAGGAATCTGACAGGGAGGGGGAAAGACCAGAGCTGGGGGAAGAAGTTCAGCCAGAAGCAGGCCCCAGTCCAGAGGAGAATCAGGCGATCCCCTCTCCTCCTCCCTTCTCAGCTGTAGAACGCTGAGCTGAAAAGCGACGCCAGCAATTAGAAACAGCTGCAGCTCATAAGAAGTGTGGGAGTGGGCCGGCTACTTAGGGAAGCTGACTGCCCCATTCTGCAGCGTCTGCAACTGATATGCTGGCGTACGTGTGACTGTGACTCCTGCCTTGTTCGTGTGTTTGTTACTCCTGCCTTGTTCCTGTGTCCATGATTCCTGCCTGGTTCCTGTGTTTGTGACCCCCTGACGTGCTTCCTGTGCTCCTGACTCCTGACTGGCTTTCAACCTGGACTGGCTTTGACCTTGGGCTTCCTTGACCCCGGCATTGGTGAGAGACCTTATCCCTATCTGCAGCTGCCTGTCGGTTTTCGGCGTGGCAATCCTAGGTGCTGTAACATATGGCTCCCATCAGCCTTGACCACTGGCCATGCTGGGAGCTGGAGCTGATGAGGATTGGAACCCATCAATGTCTGCAGGGTCACAGGTCCCGTATCCCCTGCCACAGCACGCCAGTCTTGTAAGCCTTCACACACAGCAATAAAAAAGGTTTCACATTGCTTCACACTCATTAGGCCTCTCCCGCCACACACTCCAGGGGCACGTAAAAAGTAACCTCAAGCAAGTCGAACATGACTTTAAAGAAGAAAGAGAATTTGTGCACAGTAAAAATGCTAGATGTTTGTGCCAAGCTCTGAGATTAACAACCGAGGAGACTGGAAACCTCTCTTTATTGGTTGTACAAGTTCAGCCCAAACAACACACACAAAATTCCCAGAGGCTTTGTCTCAGTCTCATTCTGCCAGGAAACACCTCAAAGAACTTCTGCTGCCCAGGCCCAGCTCTGGTTGCCAACAGGGAGGCAACTTTTTATAACCCTGAGTAACATTTTATTATCACTGCCCAGGGCACAGAACCTCAGAGCGGTGCAATACTGACTTTTGAGGGGCAGTGTTTTATACAGATTCTTTTTTTGTTATAACTTATAAATTTCTGATATTTTACTTTTAATATTGTTGTGAGTTTGGGGGCTGGGCTGGGTTGTATGATGCCCAAGTCCCTTCTAATCCCTTGGATTCAGCAAGGGTTAAAATCTAATGGAGGAGTCCATTCTTGAAGTAGCCAGGCCAGCACCTTAGTAATGGGCCTAAGTATAGTCATTAGTATAACAAAGGAAGCGTAATGCTGGTGGTCAACAAAAGAGGTTTATCAAGGCAAATCTTAAAAAAATGTAGGATAAACACCGACAACTGGGAAACACTGGCCTGCGAGCGCTCCGATTGGAGAACAGCCTTTACCAAAGGTGTCATGGGCTTTGAAGACGCTCAAACGCAGGATGAAAGGGAGAAACGTGCTAAGAGGAAGGCACGCTTGGCAAACCCTCACGGTGATCAACTCCCGCCTGGAAAACAATGTCCCTATTATGGAAGGACATGTGGATCCAGAATTGGCCTCCACAGTCACTGTTAAGTCCGTTTTTATGAAAGCCAATCTTACTTGGCTACGAGTGATCACCAAAGGAGGAAGAGAAGAAGAAGAAGTAAAAATTCAGGTAGATAAGAAGAAGAAGAGGAGTTTGGATTTGATATCCCGCTTTATCACTACCCTAAGGAGTCTCAAAGCAGCTAACATTCTTCTTTCCCTTCCTCCCCCCCAACAAACACTCTGTGAGGTGAGTGGGGCTGAGAGACTTCAAAGAAGTGTGACTAGCCCAAGGTCACCCAGCAGCTGCATGTGGAGGAGCGGAGATGCGAACCCGGTTCACCAGATTACGAGTCTACCGCTCTTAACCACTACACCACTCAGTGCCAAAGAGCAAATGTGTGGGAACCTCCCTCACCTGGTTGGTAGCGAGAAGAACAATAGCCAATGCTGCATGTCTCTGAGCTGGGCTACAAAAGCAGGCTGAAGCCAAAGAGTGAGAGCCATGTGTGTTTGTTGACTATGAGAGAAGCAAGTTTTTCTGAGCTGTTAATGCTGTGAGCCCCTCCACCGCAGGCTCAGGTAGTATATAAATATATATATCTGTAAATAAACCATATATCATAAAAATAACACAGTCTCTGCTGTGACTCATTCCAAGGAAGCCAGACCCTGGGCTGGAACCCCTGGAATCTCTCAGAGATTGGGGTGGCATGTAAGACTATTTTTAATGCATTTTCTCAAAGCTCAAACTTATTAAAAAATGACATACGCTCAACAATTTTGCTTATGTAATATGTTCAAACATCTAAAGGGCTGTCACATGGAGGATGGAACAAGATTGTTTTCTCCTGCTCTGGAGGGTAGAAACTGAACGCATGGATTAAAGTTATGAGAAAAGAGATTCCGACTAAACATGAGGAATAACTGACAGTAAGAGCTGCTTGACCCAGGTGGTGCTGTGGGTTAAACCACAGAGCCTAGGGCTTGCCGATCAGAAGGTCGGCGGTTCGAATCCCTGCGACGGGGTGAGCTCCCGTTGCTCGGTCCCAGCTCCTGCCAACCTAGCAGTTCGAAAGCACGTCAAAGTGCAAGTAGATAAATAGGTACCGCTCTGGCGGGAAGGTAAACAGCGTTTCCGTGCGCTGCTCTGGTTCGCCAGAGTTTGTCATGCTGGCCACGTGACCTGGAAGCTGTACGCTGGCTCCCTCGGCCAATAAAGCGAGATGAGTGCTGCAACCGCAGAGTCGGACACGACTGGACCTAATGGTCAGGGGTCCCTTTACCTTTACCTTTAAGAACTGCTTGACAGTAGCTCTGTCTCCCTTTGGAGGTGGTGGACTCTCCTTCATTGGAGATTTTCAAGCAGAGTTGGATGGCCATCTGTCAGGGATGCCTTAGCTGAGATTCCTGAATTGCAGGTGGTTGGACTTGATGACACTTGGGGTCCCTTCCAACTCTACAATTCTATGATTTTATGAAAAGAGGCTAGTTGGACTATCAATTGAACATGTCCAAGCATCAGCACTCAACCTGAAGGAACCGGTGACAAAAGGAAAAGGCACGCAAAGTGAGATTTTTATGAACATGGCACTGGAACTTTTAAGAGACTTAAATTTCAACATCTCAATTCACAAGATTATTCAAAATGATTTGTGCGCTAAATCATTCTTTTGTATTTGAGAAAGATAAAGATGGTTGTATTACTTATTCTTGCAATTTAAAATAAATTTAGAAGTTTCAAGTTTCATGCTTTTCATTTTTTTAACAAGCCACCTGTGGTTTTTTTTTTGGGGGGGGGGGAATTGAAGTTAGCAATTTTATTTTTTGGGGGATGGAAGTAGTTAGCCTAACCAAGGGTGTAAAATAGCCCAGCACTGACGCTGTCACCACCACCAATAAAGGAGGAAAGATGACAACTTAGTAGTGCTGTAATGCAATGGATTTCATACTGGGGTTTTTTTTACCCTCGAGACCCTATGGGTCTGGTACTTCACTGCATCAAGAGATGTCCTGGTGGATCGCTACACAGAGCAACAGTGCATGCATAGGGCTGTAGATTTCTGGTGTCCTCATCAGCTCCTGACAAAAGGAAGATTGACTGCCAATACCAAATTGATAAGCTCCAGAAGAACCATAATGTACCCACCTACCCAGTTTGCAAACTACTTTCCTATAATGTATAGTGCAATCCTACACACAGGTGCCTGGAAGCCTCCATTTCTAAATCCAAATGCAGACTAGATGCGGGCTGTGGATAGTCTGTAGTCTGTTCCAACACAAATTTGTCCACTCCCAATTCTGCCAAGGGAGTCTGCTTTAATTCTGCAATCGAGCAGCAACTCTGGAGCCTGTTTGTGTCTCTGCGGTGCAGAGAAATGGGTCCTCCTCCGTCAATCATTTTTTGGCATGATTCTCTAGCTGAGATGGTGGAGGACAATAATCTTAACAATTCTGTGTGAAGCATAATTAGTGGGGCCTCTTGAGATTTCTCAAGCTACACTCATCTGCTCCATACATTCATTCGCTCACCGTCTTTCAGCTACATCATCTCAAAACTGATATCTCCTTTCTTCTTCCTAGAGAATAAAGCAGTTGCAAAGGAAATTTGAATCCCCCATACAATTTAAGAAAAATATTAACAGAACAACAACAACAAAATCCCAGGGAGATTATTTGAAGTCTGAAGAGCTAACTGGCATTCTACGAAGCAGATTTGCCGCCACCCACCCCCACATCGCCCCAACAATTTTATCTGCCCCTGTAGATATATTTGCAGAAGATGTCATCCAGATAATAATGATGAGCCTGGTGCTTGCAATCTTCTTCACACACAAAAACCACTTTGAGACTTTATTAGTGAAATGATCCAGTGAGAAAGGAGAATGTAAAGTGCTAACCTGGCAATTATATTTTAAAGAAACCAACAGGTACACACCGGATAATTATAAGCTATCATCTATAAAGTTACAAGTGTCTAGCAGCAAAGAGATTGGGGCATAAAAGGAGAATGTCAGATCAGAATGTTCTTTTGCTAATTTCTGACAAAAACATAATGGCTTTAGCAAGCGTGATATTTCTAGAACTTCATTGTAACCATTAACATCTTGCGAGATCTATCTTTCCTTAATGTCAAGCTATTACTATTTTTTTAGGGGCGCCATTTACATTTTAAAGGGGACGTACCTACACAGTTCTGTTCAGGGTACACATGTGTGTGTGTGTGTGTGTGTGTGTGTGTGTGTGTGTGGAGTTATGCTCTGCTCTTGACAGCAACAACTTCAGGGGGAGCTGCCCAAAAGTGGGGCAGCAGTGGCAGGCAGAGAGGGATGGGGCAGATCAACTGAAGGTCTCCAGAATTATCAGGTTCAACCCCACATTGCTTCCAGGCAGGGCTGGCAAAGGTCCCTGCTTAAGTCCCTGAAGAGCTGCCACCTTTCAGTGTTAACAACACTGATAGGCGGACCATGGGTTTGATTTTGCATAAGGCAGCTTTTAATAACCCCATGTTACTGTGAATTTGCCAAAATGGTCCTGCTCGTGCTGTTGCTTCGATCGGACGCACCCACTAATGGGAGAGGTAGTGATACCAGCTGGCTCCCTCTCCCTCCTCAGTGCTCCCCAGGAGTCAGTTCCGAAAGGTTAGGAGACCTTCGAGTACCAATTTTCAATGAATCAGCAAAAATGGCCTCCTCAGGTAGACACCGTCCATGGGACCAAGATCACAAGTCTAAGGAGACAACTCAATGAGATGGACACAAATGAATATGTCACCTACTCAGTGTTGTTTTTTTCAAAAAAATAAATTTAAAAAATGTTATGGGGTACTCATTTTGACTCAAGGAAATCACCATTTTATAGTTCGAATCGGGGAAAATAAATACAGTAAATGGACAAAAGTACAAAGATTCACAAAATGTTTAGCGGTAATGCGCATCCTCCCAGAATAAAAGCACTGCACCTACTCATAATTGTCAGCATTTGCCAGTGCAGCATTCAAAAAGTAGGAATTTTTTGCTGGTTTCCAGGCATTCACAATTCCAACTGGGATTGCCAATATTTACCTGTGGATATCAACATCACACACTCAAATGTCACAAATTCATAAAAGAATTATACCCTCCTTCTGAAGAATAACAAACACCTACACACACATTTTTGGACATTCTCCATAAACTGAAATATATACCATTTAGTTCTTGCTGGGCTCCTGAAATGTTGCACCTATAGAGGTGTGCTGTATGAAAGCAATACAATACATAGGTGAAGAAGAAAGGCTCTCTCTCAATAGCTCAGATTCTGCTTCGCATGCAGAAGGTCCCAGGTTCAAAACCTGGCATCTCCAGGTAGGACTGGGAGAGACCCCAGCCTGAAATATTGCTGCCGGCTAGTGTGGGCAAACCTATAGATCAAACCTATAGATCAAACCTATCCATTCTGAAAAAAATCAGACCTGAGTGCTCACTGGAAGGACAGATCCTGAAGCTGAGGCTCCAATACTTTGGCCACCTCATGAGAAGAGAAGACTCCCTGGAAAAGACCCTGATGTTAGGAAAGATTGAGGGCACAAGGAGAAGGGGACGACAGAGGACGAGATGGTTAGACAGTGTTCTCGAAGCTACCAACATGAGTCTGACCAAACTGCGGGAGGCACTGGAAGACAGGAGTGCCTGACGTGCTCTGGTCCATAGGGTCACGAAGAGTCGGACACGACTAAATGACTAAACAACAACAACAACAGTGTAGGCAATATTGAGCTGTATGGACAGCTTCTTCTCTTCCTCGGTGAGTGAAAGTATAATAGTCTTTTGAGGGGGGGGGAAATCCTGGACAGAAATCTGTAGTGTGTTGACTTGTAGATGAAGGAACTTTGTGGCCTTTGCGAAATTATATTCAAAGCAGAACAACGAGGGTGCTTCACCTACACTAATCTCCATGGTTCCTCCAAACAAGATCTTGTCTTGAATCATAGTAATGAGTTTTTCTGAACAATATTGGAGTGGAGATTCTTATATAATGTATATCTCGGGGAATCTGGGTATACACAGGTAATGAATGTAATATAATTTTAATGAGAATTTCATTTTATGGTTCGGGATACGCAAAGACATAACTTCTCATAATGTAATTACCTTTGATTAATCAGTGGGAATTATTAACTTCACACAAAAGCTTGGCTTCCTCCTTCTTTCTCCCCTTCCCCCATCCTCCTCCTCGAATATGTAATGAAATTGCTCTTATTAGTTTGAGAATAGTAGGTGACAGAGAATGGAAGCATTAACGAATATATATTTTAAGGCTGTGCACTGGATTTATCTGAGGGCCAAAACAAAGCAGACATGCTCAGAGGGTCTCAGATGCGCTAGCACAAACTGTGGCTGTCAGGGGGCTGGGCATTAGGCAGGAAGGAAAGACCGCCAGGGTGCAAAAGCATTCATAAAATGCCCCTAGATCATTTTGGTTTGCCCTTTTCCTACAATATTCCAACTGAGTGACAGCCTTTGGTTTAACTGTACATATGCACCAATTGAAGTGTTGATCCAATTTTACAGAGGCATCAATGAAACTGTTCTATGTAATTCTATTACTGCTTGGTATGGCACAGCCTCCAAGATGGACAAGAAAAGGCTCCAACGAGCAATAAGAATTGCAGAAAGGGTAATTGGTGCTAGCTTGCCTTCAATAGAGACACTCTATGCTACCCAAGTTAGGAAGAGAGCAGAGGGAATTGCCGCAGATCCTTTGCAATCCGGTCATCATCTGTTTGATTTACTTCCATCTGGACGTCACTACAGGACTTTATACACAAAAGCGGCCAGGCACAAGAACAGTTTCCCCCCCCCCTTGTGCCATTAAATTGTTAAATTCGTAGTTGTGTAGCAGAAGGGTGAGGCCAGTTATGGGTGGAGTTTCTTTGCTGTGTCACTGTATTGTGAGTGGAACAGTGTTTGTATAAGGTATGTTTACATTGCAATGTAGCCGAAGCAAAAATTCCAAGTATGTTGGAAAATGTACTTGGCCAATAAATTATTCCTATTCCTATGTTTCGATTAAGAAATTCACGCATCTCGGTGGAGTAATTCAAGCACTACCAAGTAACTATATACAGTCCTTTGCCCAATACACAGCAGGTTCCTTCTTGCTTGTAACTGGAGATACATCTGCAGAAATCTGTTTTTAACATCTGGATGCAGATGCTTTTCTTTTTCTAAAGTAATCTGTATTCAACTTCAGGGAAATATTTGTTCCCGTACTGATGCAGCGAGCACAGAATTTCAGCCCAGCAAGATATAATTTCTGTTTCCACAATTCTTTAGGTTTTTGTTTTTTTAAATGGAAATGCCCATTGTTTCTTTAATTATGAGTACAGTACCAGAACAAGAGTTTACAATACCTGCAATATCAAACAGAAGCAAAAGAAACACACACGGTGTAATGAAAGCTATTTCGTGTTTTCAGAATAAATGGGATTATTTATCTCATCACTCACTTCGTTTGGCTTGCATCCAAACCAGTAATTAGAAATGAAGGAAGGAAATAAAAACCCAAATCACCTTAGGACCCCATCAATCATTGGATTTAGATTCTCACACAATTAAGCCCAAGCTAGATATGCAGAAAGAATTTTAAAACCAGACTTGAAAATGCTAATTTTTCCACCCAAAAGCTACGTATCCACCAACTCTTATTTTCACTGCATTAGTTCTTCTCCCATGACTTCATAAGAAGAGCCCTGCTAGATTGGGCCAAAGGCTCGTCTAGTCTAGCAAGCCTATCTGAGGGGAACAGCACTTTCCCACCTGTGATTCCCAGGAGCGGGAATTCAGAGACATACTTTCTCTGACACTTGAAATAGAATATAGCCTTATAATAATAATAATAATAATAATAATAATAATAATAATAATAATTTATTATTTGTACCCCGCCCATCTGGCCGGGTCCCCCCAGCCACCCTGGGCGGCCTCCAGCAATCATTAAAAAACAATACATTAAAATATCATAGATTAAAAGCTTCCCTGAACAGGGCTGCCTTCAGGTGTTTTCTAAAGGTCATGTGGTTGTTTATTGCTTTGACCTCTAATGGGAGGGCGTTCCACAGGGCGGGCGCCACCACCGAAAAGGCCCTCTGCCTGGTTCCCTGTAGCTTCGCTTCTCGGAGTGAGGGAACCGCCAGAAGGCCCTCGGCGTTGGACCTCAGTGTCCGGGCTGAATGGTGGGGGTGGAGACGCTCCTTCAGGTATACAGGACCGAGGCCGTTTAGGGCTTTAAAGGTCAGCACCAACACTTTGAATTGTGCTCGGAAACGTACTGGGAGCCAGTGTAGATCTCTCAGGACCGGTGTTATGTGGTCCCAGCGGCCACTCCCAGTCACCAGTCTAGCTGCTGCATTCTGGATTAATTGCAGTTTCCGGGTCACCTTCAAAGGTAGCCCCACGTAGAGCGCATTGCAGTAGTCCAAGCGGGAGATAACTAGAGCATGCACCACTCTGGCGAGACAGTCTGCGGGCAGGTAGGGTCTCAGCCTGCGCACCAGATGGAGCTGGTAGACAGCCGCCCTGGACACAGAATTAACCTGCGCCTCCATGGACAGCTGTGAGTCCAAAATGACTCCCAGGCTGCGCACCTGGTCCTTCAGGGGCACAGTTACCCCATTCAGGACCAGGGAGTCCCCCACACCCGCTCGCACCCTGTCCCCCAAAAACAGTACTTCTGTCTTGTCAGGATTCAACCTCAATCTGTTAGCCGCCATCCATCCTCCAACCGCCTCCAGGCACTCACATAGGACCTTCACTGCCTTCACTGGTTCTGATTTGAAAGAGAGGTAGAGCTGGGTATCATCCGCATACTGATGAACACCCAGCCCAAACCCCCTGATGATCTCTCCCAGCGGCTGCATATAGATGTTAAAAAGCATGGGGGAGAGGACAGAACCCTGAGGTACCCCACAAGTGAGAGCCCAGGGGTCCGAACACTCATTCCCCACCACCACTTTCTGAACACGGCCCAGGAGGAAGGAGCGGAACCACTGTATAACAATAATAATAATAATAATAATAATAATTTTATTATTTGTACCCCGCCCATCTGGCCGGGTCTCCCCAGCCACTCTGGGCGGCCTCCAACAGACATTTAAAATACATTAAAATATCACAAGTTAAAAACTTCCCTAAATAGGGCTGCCTTGAGGTATTTTCTGAATGTCAGATAGTTGTTTATATTTTTGACCTATGCTGGGAGGGCGTTCCACAGGGTGGGCGCCACTACCGAGAAGGCCCTCTGCCTGGTTCCCTGTAGCTTTGCTTCTTGCAGTGAGGGAACCACCAGAAGGCCCTCAGCGCTGGATCTCAGTATCTGGGCTGAATGGTGGAGGTGGAGACGCTCCTTCAGGTATACAGGACCGAGGCCGTTTAGGGCTTTAAAGGTCAGCACCAACACTTTGAATTGTACTCGGAAACGTACTGGGAGCCAATGTAGTTCTCTCAGGACCGGTGTTATGTGGTCCCAGCGGCCACTCCCAGTCACCAGTCTAGCCGCCGCATTCTGGATTAATTGCAGTTTCCGGGTCACCTTCAAAGGTAGCCCCATGTAGAGCGGATTGCAGTAGTCCAAGCGGTCATCCAGTTCTCTCTACACATCTAATATATCCAGTTTGCAAAACCCAGAACAGTAGCATTGCAAATGCACAAACATCATCTCCACCCTGCCCCTCAGTCCCATGGTCAACTAAGTCTGCACAACAGATGCATAAACATCTAACTGTAGCAGCTCATTCCCCCCCCCCCAAGCATTGGTCAGTGAAAACCTTTTGTGCCTCAGCCCACTTTCTACCTTAATTAGTGCTCCAATTACTGGTTTCTTTGCAATGCAAGTCAACACATCATTAAATTATGAGTCTCCTGATGACTTGCCGGAGCAAATGTTGCAATGTGACCCTAACCCTCAGCTGTCCTCCCATTCATTCTCCCCCCCCCCCCAAGAATCTTACCATGTTCCTTTCATCTGCCCAGATTAATAGACACATCTTGATTATTCCTTTTGCAATGTGGCAACCAGCCTACTGCTGGTAGTTGTCAGGACCTTGAGTTGGAACTGGGCAAGACCTCCTTATGAATAGGACTCCACTATGGGCCCCAGCACCAAACAGGTCCAGGAGGAGATGGGAATACTCCAGGACATCACTTCAGCCAGAGAACCAGGAGGACATGTGCCCAACTGGATGACCCTCTCAGTTCTGGAGCTCCAGAACCACCACTAGATATTGAAGGAGGAGGTGGCAATCAGCCTGAGCCAATACTCAGTCCCACCAGTGCACCCCTTGCCTGGCAGCACAAAGCATCCTATATCAGAATCCTAATAATTAGAGGAAGCACGGTCATATGAAGGATCAGGGTTTCTCTAATAAACCAGGAAGTGGAGGATGTCCAGATGAGCATTCAGTTTTTGTTGGGAAGCTACTGGTGTGACAGTCTTCATAAGCCTGCTGGTAGTCTAGTTACCTTCAGGAAAACTTCTCTCCTACTCAGTATGAGGCTTCCTGGCTGCTGACAGTGCTGGACAGCTCCTCTGACTTCCTTGTGTGGCTTGAATGGCCTATCATCCCACAGAGAAGTCAGGTTACTTTTACCATAGAATCATGGAGTTGGAAGGGATCCAGAGGATCATCTAGTGACTAAAGTACAACATCTCTGCAATGCAGGAATAGGCAGCTGTCCCTCATGGGGATTGAACCTGCCACCTCGGTGTCAGCAGCATCACATCCTAACCAACTGAGCTATTTGTTAAATTTGTATACTGCCCTTCATCCATAGATCTCAGGGTGCTTCACAGCATAAAAATACAAGATAAAAACAAAAGGCTGATCTATTGGGGCAAACGGGGCACTGCCCCGTCAACCTCAGTCAGCTTCCTCCAGTCTCCAGTCTCACTATCACCATTGTGGAACTCAGCTGGGTGGAAGACGGGACAGAAACTAGACTTAGTTGGCTCCACTTATCAATGGCTTTGGTTCCACCTGCTCTTGGGCTTCCCATTTTCCACCCTGCCAGTTCAAAGGGGCACCAGGCAGTATTCGCTGCTCCAACTGGCAGCCAAGATCTTAGGCAATGGCCATTTTCCAGCTCAGTATTTCAGCTGGAGATTCCAAGGACTGAACTTGGGGCCTTCTGCATGAAAGAGCAGGAGCTCTACCATTGAGCTACAGTTCCTTTCCCGACAGGAGGGAACTGCAGAAAGACTAGACGAATAAGTCCTGCTGCATTAAAAGGTCAGAGTTATTAATCATGCCCTTGTCAGTTTCTGAGAGTTATGAGGTATGTGAGTGTGTGTCTATACACGCATGTGTGTGTAGCAGCCTACAGATCCAGATTTAATTTCAACTTTGATTTTACAGTCTATGCAAAAAATAATTTTAAAAAATGGCCTTCATCCTACACAACGGGTTTCACCATGATTATTATCCATCACCCCGCCCCCATTCTTTCATCTTTAGGAAAAACCACTTAATTAATCAGCTATTTAAATAAATAAGATGTAGCAAGGCTGGAATACTGAATATTTCATTTGGAAAGTAGGTGCCAGAAGAAGCATGTTTAATTTAATCAGTATCAGGGTCAATGAGCATATGTTAATGTTAAATAGAGATTAATTGCCAGGCCTTCCTTATATGCCACCAATACTTATTCGACTCTGCTGAACGCGCTATTGGCCAGCAGGTAAATGAATGGCTTGCTCGCATCATTATGCATGCTCCGCTTTAGCAATTTCTTGCATGGGTCCAATATACAAACATGGATGGATGGAGAACAGCAGGGGTGAGGAACCTGTCACTCTCCAGGACTCCAGTTCCCATCATCCATATCCCTATCCCTCCCATTTACCAGACGCAGGTACTGAACATATGGACTGAGTAAGGGAGAGGAGAAATAGGATTCTGCTGAGCCCAAATTTTAATCTCTGGAAACCATCTTGTTTGTGAGTCATGGAAGGCCTGCTCCCTGCTTTCCAGGCCTTTTTCTACTTGGCCTGGGAGTGTGGGGCCCCGACTGACTCCAGCCTCAAAAACTGAGGCTGCTGAAGAGGCCAGAGACCATCTTGGCTGTGAGATCTGCTCTCTGCCTCGCAGGCATTTTTCCACCTGGCCCGGACTGACTCCAGCTACAAAAGCTGAGACTGCTGAACAGACCATGGGTTGGGGAATTGTTTAGAGGGCATTGTTGGGTGCAGGCAGAGGCTGTTGCCATTATTGATATTAAGCTTTTTATCTTTAATTCAGATCTTAGTACGATTTATGTGGAAATTGTTTAATTTGGTTGTGTACTTTTGGCGTTTTATTTATTGTTCGTAACTACTTTTGTTATGTTTGTATTTTTTCATGCTGTAAGCTGCCTTGGGCATGGTTTGAATTATAGAAAGGTGGAATACAAATAACAAATAACACACACACACACACACACACAATAACCCATGTACTACTGGATTTCTCTCAGATCCCTTTACACCATTCTTTTAAAGAAAGCTGCAAATGGCCAGAGGACCTAACATAATGACATTCAAATCTGCTTAGGTCAGGTTTTCAGCTGTTTCCTACAATACCTAAAAAGGCTAAAATTGCCAGGTGACTCCCTTGCTTTTCTCTCACAGCTGCTTCCCCACTGAAAGACCTGACCTTCAGCAACGTTTTTCAAAGACCTACTTAACCATTTCCATATTTGCAAAGCAATCTCTCTTTTTTTAACAACTGGAGTCAAATGATCGGGGGGGAGAGTTGTTGGGACAATTGTACTGTCCATCATGGCTGATCATGTAAGAGCCAGTGTGGTGCAGTGGTTAAGAGCGGTAGACTCGTAATCTGGTGAACCGGGTTCGCGTCTCCGCTCCTCCATGTGCAGCTGCTGGGTGACCTTGGGCTAGTCACACTTCTCTGAAGTCTCTCAGCCCCACTCACCTCACAGAGTGTTTGTTGTGGGGGAGGAAGGGAAAGGAGAATGTTAGCCACTTTGAGACTCCTTCGGGTAGTGATAAAGCGGGATATCAAATCCAAACTCCTCCTTCTCCTCCTCCTCCTCCTCCTCCTTCTTAGTGGCATGATTCAGAAGGATTTTGCCTTAAAAACGATACAGGGAAGCTGGAACATAGAGGAACAGAGTGAATTCCCATTTCTTTAATTCCACTTAAAAACTATCATCCCTCCTACATAAGGCAGAGGTTCAGCCTGGCTGCCCACTTCCAACACCCAAGGGGTTTGGGGAAATGGATGTTTGGTTTCCAATAAAGCTGTGCCTGGTGAGGTTTTAAATAAACCTGTCTTATGAGGTTATTGCCCTTTATCAATTGTGAAGGCATTTACATTATATGGCAGGCATCACCAGCCTTTTAAAATTCAGCAATGTATTTATTTCATTGAAACTATATACCGCTTGAGTGTGAAAAACCTCAAAGTGGTTTATGAAAAGAGTAAAGCAAAATTAGGAAAAGGTATGAATACATTTTTTAAAAATGAAAATCAGCAATAAACTTAACATGCACCAGCATTCTGGTAGGTTTGTCTAAATGATTTAATTTTTAGCAGGTATCAAAAGAATAAAGTGAGGGAACTTGCCTGATGTCAGTAGGCAGGGGCTTCCGATAGTGTAGGTGTCACAACACTAAAATATAGATTTCTTACATTGGGTCCTTGAGCACATTGGCAAACCAGAGAAACTGCGGGGGGGGGGGGGGGAGAGAAGAGATTTTCAGAGGTGAATAAGCTCTTGAACTGCATACTCATTGTATGGATATTGACAACAGGACAACGAAAATAAATTCAATGTGCTCTAAAGGTGGCCAAGAAACTGATACTGATGAACTGGAAGAATAGAGATACAATTCGCCTTAATCAGTGGCTTGGCGACATGACAACATTGTCTGTTCATACATTGCCAGCTTATAGATGCAAACTTTCTTTGGATAAACACAGTGATATTTGGAATGAGTTTACATAGAATACATTAGGTTATTGACAATTATATGTGTATTAGGATAATATACGCATCTGTATATTAACACATGGTAATGTAACAGTCTTTTTTCTTTTCTTTCTCACTTATTCTTTCATCCCCCCTCACTCTTTTTATAAACGAAATTCTCTTAATAAAATGTAGTAATAAAATAAAAATAAGCATCTAGTTGGTCACTGTGAGAATGGGATACTGGACTAGATGAGCCAATGCCTGATTCAGGAAGTGTTTTCCCCCCATGTTCTTACAAGTATGCCCACAAATGCCACATTGCTAAACCTGTATGATGTCTACGCACACACTTAATTTACCATGCGCTATCCTAACAGATAGCAGGTCTCTAAGGTGCTACTGGAAGGAATTTTTTTTATTTTTTATTTTTGTTTATCGTAACAGAGATTAAAGGTTTGTTGGAGCCAATGAGGTGTAACCCTTCACACTCAGAAAGATGGAATTACTTTCAAGTAATCAATATTAATGTACTGGATGGAGGGAAATAGAAAGACAAGGAGGGAGGGAAGGAGAGCGAAGCCGGGAAGCAAATCTGACTCCAGCCTGGCTGATTTATCAGACCCAGCCACTTCCATGCAAATGCATCCGCTGAAAACTATTCACTAGGCTGAATGGAGACAAAGCAGAACATCAAGGGGGGAATTCCTGTCCCATATTCTCCCCAAGTCAGGATTAATTTGATACTCCGCAGCCTGGAAACCAACAGACGTAAGAGGTTCTCTCTCTCATTGCTACCGTCTCGCATCATGTTGAAACCCCCCAAAATATTTTCAAACCTGCCCCTAAAGTCAAAGGGGAGAAAATGTAAATGGGAAAGAACTATGAAGCATTGCTCTTCCTTGGCAGAATTTGTTACCAAAAGATGAGACAATGGATACAGACAGAGATGATGTCCTTCCCTGGTCTCTATTCCAGGTGTGCCCCCACTATCTATCCATCTCTAAGACATTTCTAAGCTGCCATTCATGTATATAAACCCTTGACAGCTAACAAGATAAAACAATGCAAAAATACAGCTGAACCAAAGCAGTTAAAATACCATCCATAATTTCCAAAGGTTGAATTTCTAAATATCTAGGAGTCCATCAAGCATACAGGAAAATTCTTCCTTGTTTCCAGGAATCCTTTTCCCCCAAATGATTGGCATTCAGCAACCTGACTTTACTTTTATAAACAGGTATTTTAAATCCACTATAAATCACTGCTCTCTTCAAATAGGTCACCTCTGAAACTTCTTGCTATTCACAGAAGTTGGGGCAGGGACAAATTGTCTCTTCACTGCAGAATTTGGTTAAGAGTTGCCCACTCAAATATTTGGTTTTGGATCCAACATTTACATTTCTCACCCCTCCATACTCTCACACACAAAACCCACCTTTCAATACTCATGTTGAGATTTCCAGACATGGTTTTCTCCAATTGTCTTCTTGATTGACTGATTGCTCAACCCTTATTGTCCTCTTGATTGTTGAAAGGCAGACACAATGAATGCTTGTCACTGCCGGCTGCTGGTTTTCTCCAGTTGGATGACTGCGGATTTCATTCAATTGCATATGAAAGGTTGTCACCTTCTTTCGAGCTGCTTTGTTGTTTTGGGCAGATGCAACTGTTGCTCAAAAATAAACCCAGGAATATAGGAGGTAAGGCCAGTGATGAGCACCAGAGAATAAAGCTGCATTTCTATATCTGCTTACTCGGGAGTAAGACCGATTGAACTTGTGGTTCTGAGTAGACATGCATAGCACTGCACTAAATAAGGGAAGTAATGGTATAGGAGTCATCTCATTGGAGAATATCTCGTTGCAAGCTGCTTTTGGTTAAGGAGGGCATATTGAAACTTTTTGGTGAAAGCGACGGCTTTCATAATCTGAGGGTTCAAATCAACAACAATTTGGCTAAACGGATGACATAGCTATAGTATTTATAGCATTGTTGTGCAATGACGACAGACTGAAGATCTTTGCAAGAACCACTCTTGTTCTCTAGCATATTTAGCAAAGTCTCTGGTTAGAAGGTTAATTGGGAAACATCAGATATCTTAGCATTAAATATGAACAGACGGGTGAAGGTCAAGTGGGGAAATCTTGGAAATCTCGGGTTATTAATCATGCAAGAATATGTCTGACTTGTCTTCCAAATACCTGTAGCGGTGGGTGAACTTCCTCCTGCACTTCAGAATAGGATTAGGTAAAATTATTCATCCCCACACCATAAGAAAACCATCATTTTAATTCTGAGTCCATTATGAAGCTCATTCCTGTCATAGACCACATGATATTGCAGGAGTGCATAAAAACCATGCACAAACCCAACCCACCCGAAAATAAGAACTCATATTGAGGTTGCAATGGACATGCATCTTGTACAATGGAGAGGACATGTAATGGGACCTCCGTTGTGTCCCAGAATGCTGCAAAGCAGTATATTGTTTCATACCCTCCAACATTTTGTCAGAAAAATCTGGGGGTCCTACCCATGATCCCTCATATCTGTCATTTGCCCTCTCCCTGCCGCTGAACCCTTCCTCGCCCACCTGCTCTTTCCCTCCCCATCTTCAGCCTCCTGCTCATGAGACGTTGTGTCTCCAGATGCCGCAAGCCCTAGAGTGGCCCCTGGAAAGATCACCCCAGCCCTCATCAAGTCAGTAGACGCAGCATGGCCTGGAGCGGCTTCTGGGGAAATCAGGGCATCCCGTGTTGAGTTCAGGAGCCAGGGCAGATTCTGTAAATTTGGGATGTCCCAATTAAATCAGGACACTTGAGGGGTCTGTTGTTTACCAGGATTCTTGGGAAATCAGCCTGTAGAGGGTGCTGGGGTCTTTTGGCCTGGATTTAGTCCATGGGCTGGAGATTCCCATCTCTACCTTTATTCCTATGGGATAAACCTGTGCTACATTTCCTCAGGTACCCAGGACACTGCTGTGTTAATATAACAGAGCAATACTGAAAACTTGTCAAGAATCTTCCTCTTCCCCTCTTGCAGGTAGATGTGTGTAGGAAAGGAAGGAAGGTGGGGATGTTAGCAGCATCCTGGTAATATTCTGAATTGCCCCTAACTTCCGAGGAGTTTGAGCCAAATTCAGAATGGGATACGGTGCTTTTAAACTAGGAGGGCATGTTTATAACTATCCCTTTCTCTTCAAATTTCAAATATACCTTTGTTGTTTGCTGTGACTCTTCCGACATATACTGCTAATGCCAAACTGAGAATTGTAAACAGCAGCATCTCAACACATTTCTCTTGACTAGTGTCATAGCCCTGTCTGAGTCCCGTTGCCGAGCAAGCAGGGGCTAAGAATCTCCAAGGAACATTTACCTGAGAGCAGGCTCTGCACCGAAGTCAGGGAATCCAGATGATCACAGAGTGTCCCTGAAGGCTGATCATCTGGAGGTGGAGTCCTTCTGCCTTCTCCCCCCTTCAGGCTGCTGTTCAGCAAGTGAATCTGACTCCTGGCCTATGTCTGCTAGGAAAAGGGGGGCATTTAGCAAAACATGGTAAGATATAGAGACTTAGCACTCCCCAGTGTCTTAATTTAATATATGCATGTTGCAAAGGAGTGACTTAGCTACATTAAAATGCTAGAATTGCGACACTATAGCTGTGATCATAAACACCCCTACAAAGATTAAGCCCAGTGGAAATAATATATTCAGCAATATTATGGGATGGGGAATCTGTCCTTTTCTGCCGCAGCTGACACCTCCCTTATCTGGCAGTGGATTGGGTGGGGCAACAATACAATACGAGGTGTGTGTTCATACACCCTGACTTGGGTTTTCTTTTTTAAAAATAAATTTAAAAATGAGTGACATAGTGGAAAAAAATCCCTCTGCTGTGTTTTAATCACCATTGACAGATGCACAGGGAGACATTCTCAACACATATTCTTGAATGTCTTGAATGCCATTTTCCTCCATGCTCATCAAGGAAGCTAACATTATATATATTATATATAACATATATAGGACACTGCTAAGGTAACCACTAAGCCCATTATCGTTCTGCTGTCCTCACAAACCTGCTTGCTAAAAAACTCTGATAATTGAGATAATCCCCTTAACGGCAGCTTTGAAGAAGCAGTGATTAGCTCACTTGCTAAACCAGATGTACACAGCCTACAGCAATATACAAAGAGTTAGGTGAAAGAAACAGTTGCCTCTTCCAAATACTTGAGATCAGTATGAAGAGCATCTGGCCTTCTAGTTGTTGCTGAACTATGACTCCCATCATCCCTGGCCATTGGCCACGCTTGCTGGGTTGATGGGAGTTGCAGTCCAATGATATCTGGAAAGCCAAAAACTCACGTTCATCTGTGTTAGAACATCTCTGGCCTACTATCCTGGGCATATATTCCTGTGGCCTTCACTTCTGCTCTACCATTCTCAGCCATCCAAAGTTCTCCTGATCACTTGAATGACTCCACCCATTATCTAGCCTCACTTCCTTTCTTATGCATGGTCCACCCTAGGACATCGTTCAAAATCCATTTGTTGTTGTTCAGTTGTTCAGGTCGTGCCCGACTCTTCGTGACCCCATGGACCAGGAGCACGCCAGGCAC